>CM053567.1:139948238-140075477 GCA_028646485.1 Cryptoprocta ferox
AAAAAAAAAAAAAAGATTCTCTCTTCCTCTCCCCTTCTCCCTTGCTTTCTCTGTCTCTAAAATAAATAAGTAAGTAAGGAAATAAATAAATAAATAAAATATCTAAATGTGGAAGTAAAAATTATGATTGTATTTCTAAACTTTATTTTGTACTATTGTTTGTTTTGTTTGTTCCTGAGTAAGAATAATTGTTTTTATTATTATGGCATTTGTTTTCTGCTTTGGTATTTGGTAAAATGTTTCATCTCTGTACTTTTCTTTCTCTAAGATAACTTAGTTATTTAATAGCATTTATCCTTCCATATAAATTTGAGAATAAGTTTGCCAAATTCTTCAAAAGATCTGATTATAATATTGATCAAAATTGCAATGAATATGTGAATTAATCTGAGATAACTGACCTAATAAGTGTTAATTTGTTCTATGTATGTGATATGTATCTCTAGATGATAGCCTTTTTAAAACAAAATGAAGGCTAATTTCATGTGCTTTTATAGAGTTTTGATTGATTTAAAAGCCTATTGGGTAATTATTAGATTATTTAAATTTTGTGTTTCTATTTTGGATGATATTTCAGATTGCACAAGATTTTCCAGTTAGCCATTACTGGTATACAGGAATAGTATTAATTTTTAGGTTGGATTTGCACCTTGCATATCATTGAGGCTTCATATTAGTTTTAACAGTTGGTATACTTCAGTGTCTACATAAATGATAACATCTGCAAACAATGAAAGTTAAATTTATTATTTTTTAATTTGTAAGACTCTTTCACCCTTTTATCATAAGAAAGAGTTGGCTAAGCCCTCCAATGTTATGTTAAATAGTAATGCTATTTGAGGACATATGGTGTTTTCCTTATCTTAATGGGAAGGCTTCTAAAGTTTTATATTAAGAATATAAGTTCTTATAAGAAAACAATCAAAAGCAACCACAAAAAAGAAAACTAAGGGTCCATATCTCTTTTGAATATAGATGAAAAAATGCTCACCAAAATGCCAGCAAAAGAATCTGGCAATATATTTTATACACCAAGACCAGGTGGAATTTATCCCAAGAAAGTTAAGTTGATTTAGCGTCTGAATGTAATATATGCTATCTGTAGATAAAGAATAAAAAAAAAATCTTGATAATTTTATTAAATGCAGAAAAAGTATTTCTCAAAATCCAAACTATTTCATAAGAATATTCAATAAGCTAGGAATATAAGAGAACTTCCTTAACCTGATAAAGGTTATCTGTGAGAAACCCACAGCTAACATACAGAATGTTAAAAGGCTAAATACCTTACCCCTAAGATAAGGAACAAGACAAAGATGTATGCTCATGCCGCCTCTATTCAATATTATTCTAGAGATATTAGCAGAGAAATGTAGACAACAAAATGAAATGACAGACACTCAAATTAGGATGGAAGAAGTAAAATTATCTCTATTTAAAGATGTCTTGATATAAGGAATCCATTAAAACTTTTAGTAGTAATAAATGAGTCCAGCAAGGATTCAAGAGTATTCAAGATCAATATACAAAAGTCAACTGTATTTCTGTTCACTAACAGTGAACAATCCAAAAAATGAAATTGAGAACATAATTTTACTTAAAATAGCATGTAATTTTCAGAGTACAGATCTTTTACCTCCTTGTTCTTTTATTGCTAGGTATTTTATTCTATTTGGTATAATTATAAATGGAATTATTAATTTTTCTTTTTTGCTACTTCATTATTAGTGTATAGAAACACTACCAATTTCTTTTTTTTCTTTTTAAAAAATTTTTAATGTTGGATTACTTTTGAGAGGGAGACAGAGCATGAATGGGGGAGGGGGCAGAGAGAGGGAGACACAGAATCTGAAGGAGGCTCCAGTCCCCAAGCTGTCAACCCAGAGCCCGACCTGGGGCTGAAACTCACAAACTACAAGATCATGACCTGGGCTGGAGTCAGATGCTTAACTGACTGAGCCACCCAGGTGCCCCAAAAACACTACCAATTTCTGGGTATTAATTTTATATTGTGAAACTTTACTGAACTAATTTATTCTGATAGATTTTTTGGTGGAGTCTTTAGTGTTTTTTATGTATAGTATCATGTCATCTGCAAATAGAGACAGTTTAACTTCTGCATTACCAGTATGGATGCTTCTTTTTTTCTTTTACTTGTTTGATTCTTGTGGCTAGAGCTTCCAGTACTATGTTAAATAGAAATTGTGAGAATGAACATCCTTGTCACGTTCTTGATCTTAGAGGAAATGCTTTCAGTTGGTCACCATTGAATATGATGTTAGCTGTGGATTTTTCATATATGGCCTATATTGTTTTCTCTAAACATACTGTGTTGAGAGTTTTTATCGTGAATGTATGTTGTTATCATGTTTTATCATGAATGTATGTTGTTAAATGAATTTTGTAAATTCTTTTTCTGCATGTATTGATATGACCATATGATTTTTATCCTTTATTTTGTTGATGTAGAATATCATGTTGATTGACTTGTGAATATTAAACTGTCTTGCATCCTTGGAATAAATCTCATCTGATCTTGGTGAATGATTCTTTTAGTGTTTTGTTGAATGCAGCTTGATAATATTTTGTTGAGGACTTTTGCATCTATGTTCATCAGGGATATTGGCCTGTAGGTTTGTGTGTGTGTGTGATGTCTTTGGTTTTGGTGTCAGGGTAATGCTGGTCTTGTAGATTGTAGAAGGTATTTGGAAGTTTTCCTTCCTCCTCTTCTTCTTCTTTTTTTTTTTTTTTCTTTTGGGAATAGTTTGAGGAGAATATGTATTAACAGCAGAGAGAATATGGTCAGTGCTAGTGTAGTAGTTTTGTATGGTGACAGATGATAGCCACTCTTGTGGTGAGCATAGCATAACATATAGAGAAGTTGAATCACCATGTTATATACCTGAAGCTAATGTAACATTGTGTGCCAACTATACTCAAATAGAAAAATTAAAAAATAAAATAGCATATAAAATAATCAAATACTTATGGATAATTTAAAAGAAGAAATGTTAAATTTATACTCTGAAGGTGATAAAACATTGCTGAAAGAAATTAAAGAATAAGTAAATGGAAACACATCTCATGTTTTTTAGTAGACTGATACTTTTAAGATGAAAATATTCCCTAAATTGATCTACAGATTCAATGCAATTTCAATCAGAATCCCAACTTTATTCTTTGTAGAAACTGACAAACTGATCTTAAGATTCATTTTGAAACTCAAGGATCCAAGAGACAAAATGATCTTGAAAAATGGGAGCAAATTTGATGGACTTACATTACTAATTTCAAAACTTACTACAAAACAACAGTAACCAACACAGTGTGGTAGTGGCATAAGGATAGACATTCAGATCAGTGAAATATAATTTAGAGTCCAAAAATAAACCCTTACATATGAGGTCAATTGATTTTCAACAAGGATGCCTAAACAATTCAAAGGAGAAAGAAGAGTCTTTTCAACAAATGATCTTGGGACAAATGGCTATCCACATGCAAAAGAATGAAGTTGGACTCCTGCCTCATACTGAATACAAAAATTAACTAAAACTGGATTGCAGAATTAAGCATGAGAAGGAAAATTATAAAACTCTTAGGAGAAAAGTATAGGTGTAAATCTTTGTGACTTTAGATTTGGCAGTGGCTTCTAGATATGACATCAAAAATACAAGCAATAAGACACAAAAATAGATAAATTGAACTTTATTAAAATTAACATTTATGTGCATCAAAGAGCATTAAGACAGTCTGAAAAGATAAGTTATAGAATGGGAGGAAATATTTACAAATCTTGTATCTGATAAGAGACTTGTCTCTAAAATATTTAAAGAACTCTGAGAACTCAATAACAAAAAGACAAATAACAAAAAATTAGGCAAAATATTTGTTTAGAAATTTCTCTGAAGAAGATACACAAATGACAAATAAATACATGAAAAGATGCTTAATATCATTAACCATTAGGGATTTGGAAATCAAAACGTTGGTGAGATAGTACTTCAAACCCACTAGGATGGCTATAATCAAAAACAGATAATATGAAGGATGTGGTCAGGATGTGGAGAAATTAAAACCCTCCTGTGGGAATGTAAAATGGTGCTGTCACTTTGGAAAACCATGTTAGTTCTTCAAAAAGTTAAACATAGTGGGGTGCCTGGGTGGCTCAGTCAGTTAAGTATTCAATTTTGGCTCAGGTCACGATCTCATGTTCATGAGTTTGAATCCTGTGTCAGGCTCTGTGCTAACAGCTCAGAGCCTAGAGCCTGCTTCAGATTCTCTCTCTGCTTCTCCCCCACTCACACTCTGTCTCTTTCTCTCTCTCTCTCTCAAAAAAAAAAAAAAAAGTTAAACACAGAGTTACAATTTGATTCAGAAATTTAACTCTGTGGCATTTATCCAAGCCAAATGGAAACATATTTCCACACAAAAACTTGAACATAAATGTCCACAGCAACATTAATAATAATAATAATAATAATTATAAGTAATCAAGTGTCCATTTATTATTTATAGTAACCAAAATGTGGAAACAACCCAATGTCCATCAACCGATGTGGATAAAGACAATGTGATGAATCTATACAGTAGAATATTATTTGGCCATAAAAAGATATAAAATACTGAACTATACTAAAGCATGTATACCTTCAGAGTATTTTGGTGATTGAGAGAAGCATGTCACTGACGATCACATAATATATGATTCCATTAAGACAAATCTATAGACACAAAATTTAAATAATAGTTTAACTATAATAGAAAATTTTATGTTGGTATTTATTGTCTTTCAAAACTTTAACATGTTGTTCAAATATCTTATATTGACTTTTATTAAAAAGTTTACTCCATAATTATCTTTTATGAGTGATCTTTCTTTAAAAGCTTTTCAATTTTTTCATTCATTTCGATACTATTACATTTCATATAATGTCTAGATATGGGTATTTTGTTGTTTGAAAATTTATTTAATAATCTCTCCTGTCTGGTATTCCATTTTTCTTTTAAACTTGATGTTTCACATCTTTATTTAGTTCTTAGTCATTATTCATTCAAATATCAGTCATTTTGTCTTTACTCTTGGTACCTCTATAATATAAATACTGAAAATTCTTTCATCCTTCATACCTCTCAACATTTATTTTCTATTTGTATCACTTTCTTTCTTCCCAGTATCTTCTGAAGTGTTCTTCAATCTGATCTTTAGCCTCTAATTTGTTTTTGGACTTTGTTGATTAGCTTTTTGTCCTCATTATTTAATTAATAGTTCATATATTATACATATATTTTTGAAAAATATTTCATTTGGGGACATATTAAACATATACAAACATAGAATAGTAAAATAGACCACATGAATGTGTCACTGACTTAAAAATTTATCAGCTCATGGCCAACTTTGTTTTATTTTTATATTTGCTAATTTTTCTCTTTCCTTTCATATTATTTTGAAGCAATCTAATAACATCATAACATTTCATCTATAAATATTTTTGCATGTCACCAGAGATTTAAATTATTTATTCCTGAGCATAACCATAGACCATCTTTTCTGAAAAATTGACATTAATTCCTCAACATTATTAAGTATCCAATCAATACTTAAAATTGGTATTTACATCTAATCATTTCTTTAACCTTTTATAGTTTAATCCTTTAGTTAATAACGTAATAATCTTTCAATATTTTATTTCTTTATCTTTTATAGTTTATTTGGTAAAATTAGTTTTGAAATATGGAGCATGTATGGTTATTGTGTGAGTTTTCTCTTTAATCTTTTTAAATCTATAGATCTCCCTTAATTTATTTACCAGACAAAGATCAGGTTTTTGTATAGTTTCCCACAGTCTGAATTTTGTTTGTTGTATCCCTGTGGTGTTCTTTAAAATTGTTTCTATGATGCCTACATGTGCTACAAATTAGTAGTAATTTGTAGTAAGAAATAGAGGCTTGAGAAGGTTTAGTTTAGAATTTTGGACAAAACTTCTCAATGATAGGATACTTCTACCAGAACCATAATGGTCTCTTTAGTTTTTGGATGATATCAGTCATTAATCATCATTGTTTAGGTTCATTATTTCATTAAGAGTTGCATAATGATGATATTTTATTTCCTCATTTATTGCCATTTATTAGCTGGAATACTGTATGTTCTGGATTGAGTTGTATTCCCCAAAAGACCTGTTGAGTCCTAATCCCAGTACCTGTAAATGTGACCTTATTTAGAAGTATCATCTTTGCATATGTAATCAAGATGAGTTCATTACCGGGTGCCTGGGTGACTCATTTAGTTGAGTGTCCCACTCTTGATTTTGGCTCAGGTCATGATCTCATGGTCATGAGATCAACCTCCACATTGGCTTGGCACTGAGCATGGAGTCTCCTTAAGATTCTCTCCCTCCCTCTCCCCCTCCCCTGCTTGTTCTCTTTCTCTCTCTCTCCCTCAAAAACAAAATGAGAGTTGATTAGGGTTGGCCCTTAATCTGATGTGACTGGTGTTTTTATAAGAAGAGGAAAATTGGCTCTGGAGGGAATATGGCCTTACCAATATTTTGACTTTGTTTTTCTGGCCTCCAGAACTTATGTAGCATAAGTTATTTTTTTCTGTTTTTAGACTTCCCAGTTTGTCATAACTTTTTTTTTATGGTAACCCTAGGAAACAGTCTATAAAGAGAAACTTTCATCAACTCTTCAGGTTACGCTGAAGTTAGTTAACACTGGAAAGGAAGAATATTTGCTTGATTTCTTTTCATTCACTTACTAGTTTTTTAAAAATATTTTACAATGTTTATTTTTGAAAGAGAGAGAGAGCGCCCAAGTGGGGAGGAGCAGAGAGGGAGAGGGAGACACAGAATTTGAAGCAGGCTCCAGGCTCTGAGCTGTCAGCACAGAGCCTGATGCAGGGCTCAAACTCAAGAAGGACAAGATCATGACCTGAGCTGAAGTCAGACACCTAACTGCCTGAGCAACCCAGGTGCCCCCATTTACCAGTTTTCTAAGTAAATGACTTCAAAACCTGGCATCTTCCTAAAGTGACGAGTGAGGTTTTTTTAATTTTGTTTTGTTTTTTTCTAAGTATCATTATATGCAAATGCATTTAAATATATTTGATGTCTTTAAATGCATTGCAGTTTTTCTTGAAGTTCTTATTGCTCAATATTTGGCCAGTGGGAGTCTTTCGATTGGCTACTAAGTGCTTTTGACTCACTTTCAGAAGTCTTTGATAACTTCCTTGTTTAATGACTGATATGACAAAATATTTCAGCATCATTTTATACATTTCCTAGTCCAGATGTCAAGTCATGTATTTATTTAAGAAGCTGTAGTTTCTTTTAGTGAAAATGGTATTTAGAGACCACAAGATGGGCACCAAGGGAGTTTGTTGCTTCTAGGTTGGTCTTTATTATACCTAGGCAATACATATATTTTTAGAATAAATATATTATGAGCTCATATTGATATTTCTAACTCAAATTCAAGACAATAGGGTTTCTACTTAGGCTCATCCATTACATTGATTTCCTCCTTTTCCCATGCTTCTAATTCCAGTATCTCTATATAAATAATATATTACTGCAACAGTTACAGATTCAAGTCTCAATAGTACCACCTAAAATATGATTACTGAAAATTGTTTGTTTCAGTTATTTTTTGTCTTTATGATATATTGCTCTTAGGATATATAATCAAATTTCTTTGTATAGTATAATTAGGAAGATTTCTTCTCATTATTATTATGTCATGAACTGGATATATATTTAGGTACATTTGTGTAATTTTGCCTTAAAACTTTTAGATTGCTTTTTGGTTATTTTTGTTTGTTTTTTTTTGTACGATTGTGTTACATCATGTCAAAACCAAATGGATACAACAAAGTATATTTAGGTCCACCTGCTATTCGTGATCACTTCAGCCTACTTCTTTCCTCTCCTATAGATGTCTATTTTCCTGCCTGTAATTCCACTTTGTTCTGGTTTTATAACTGTTTCCTGTTACTTCAGGCTGATCTTTTCTTTACATTTTTTTAGTGTTTATTTATTTTTGAGAGAGAGAGACAGACAGAACATGAGTGGGGATGGAGAGGGGGGAGGTGCAGAGAGAGAGAGAGAGAGAGAAGGAGACACAGAATCTGAAACAGGCTTCAGGCGGCTCTGAGCTGTCAGCACAGAGGCCGACGTGGGGCCGAACTCAGGAACAGCGAGATCATGACCTAGGCCGAAGTCGGATGCTTAATCAACTGAGCCACCCAGGCGCCCCTACTTCAGGCTGATCTTATTCTTCCTTAAATCTTTTATAATGTGTTTATCCTCATTTTATGTTTTTTATAGTTGTTTTATATTTAGAGTTTATATTGCTCCATTTGTTTTCTATCATTGTATCTAACTCTCTCCTGTGACATCCAGCCCCCATCTGCTCCAGACTTTATTTTCCTTTCCACGCTGTGTCACCTCAACCTTCTGTCTCCCCAGGAATACCTCAGGATCTTTGATTTAGATCTTCAATGCTTTTCTTTACTTATGTGGCATATCCAGGGATTGGGCTAGGGAAGGGAAGTAGTAATCTAACAGGTTTACCACCAACAATTAAGAGCCCCAATTAGTTATTTTGAGTATTTTTTAATACAAGGACGACTAGCAAAGACTACTTGAATATCATCAACTCTTAATGGGGAATGAATTTTATTTATTTACAAATAAATGACAGAAATTGCTTTCAGTTTTATGTGTATCCAACGTTAGTATACACACAAATTGGAATAACCAGTTACATTCCCATTGAATCATTGGCTTTATTATTTTATTACTGTCTTACATAAGAAATATATTTTCCCTTTACATTTTAATACTTTCATACATAAAATATTTTCTTGTATTTTAAAGTATGTTGTATTTTTTAATTATCAGCATAAAGTGGGGTTTGAAGCATGATGGACTTGAATTAAATTTCAACTCTGTACTAGCAATATCTGTGACTCTGGGTCAGTTACAATAACAATTTTATAAGCATAGTACTTGGTGCTTAGAGAATGTTCAATTAATATTGGCTTTTATGATGATGATGATGACAGTGATGCCTATGATGACAAAGATGATAATGATGATGTGAGGCTACACTTCTCTTTTCTTTATAGCTTCAATTGTAATGAAAGGTAATAAGTAAAGATGACTAAGTAGTGAATATATATAAAGTATCAGAAATATGTATGTTCTTTGAAATTAGATAGATGTTACAGTATATATGCTTTTATCTGAAATAAGATCCTGAAGTCAATAATTTGATTCTAACTATATCAAAATTTAAACTAGACTTTGTCTTATAATTTGTACTAATTTAGATTTTAAGGAACGAATAGTAAGTTTTTGAGAATTTTGTCTTTTGAGTAAAAACAGATGAGAAAAGTATTCTCTATTTCATTTGATTTTTAATAGATAAGTATTTAAAATGTGTACTGTGTTTCGGTCTTAGTTTTGAATTCTTTGTGAATTTCCTGCTTGCATATTTGCTCATTTATATCTTGCTAATATTTATCATTGTAAGCTGCAGAGATCAGGAAGAAATTAGGTACCTTGAATTTTACTGAAGAAAAAAAATCCCTCTCATCTTATTGAAAGGCTTTTAGCTGTTATTTAACACATTTCATACTTTCTGGGATTTGGAGTTTTCCAAATTCTCATTCTAGTAAGTTGTGTAAGTTTTTTCAACCTGCATCAAGAATGAGTGTTCATTTGCCTCCATTAATTTAAACAAGGTATAGGAAGGCAGAGGAGGACAAAGTTGAAGGGAAGATGGACAATGGCAGAGGTGATGAGCTGAGTGCTGTTCACTCACCACGAGGTCTGGGGTTATGGCTTCTTCTGCTTCCTCGGATGCAATTTGTAGAGATGAACTACTGGAAAGAGAAAATAAAAATGTGATTTTGATTCATATTTAAAAATGTCTGTTAGCAAAAATTGATTATCCTGCTTTACAAGGGGATAAATCCTATTGTAGAAAAGACCATAATACTTCTCTGTAAGACTAAATGCCCTTAAAATAGTTTCAAATACCTAGATTTAATACCATAGGCTTCAGTTATGCTGTATTTATATGATAGGTCTATTTAAATAAAACATGCCTCCTTTATTTTTTCCCCATGATTTTGAACCAAGTTGGTAAATTCTTTTACTCATTTATTCAACACACGTTTATTTATTAAATGCTTACCGTGTGTGGATATTTTCACCTGAAAATCAGAATTCACATAAGACAATTTAAAAGCAATCTTTTAGGATCTCAAATGGATTCAGTGCTTTTTATTTAGTATGGTTAAGATGCTTTACTCACACAAAACCCAAAGCTGCTGTTTATGGCAGAGCAGTTATTTAGCATTGTCTTATTTTTTCCCCCTAGAGGTAACTACAGGTTTGAGCTGTTTGATCCATACTATTTATGAACAGCAGTGGGACTTTACTGGCTAGATACAGGGATGAAATTCATGGTCATGGAATAGAACAAAGGCAGTTATTCCATAGGACTGATATTAATACTGTGTTCTAACCAACTAAGCTAAACAATTTCAGACTTTGAAAAGATGTTCTTTGATTAGGAGAAAAGCAAACTCAACGCATTTCACAAGTTTCAAGATTCCACAGATTTCAGCAACCACGCATTTAAAGGTCAACAATGAAACAACTTTATTTGTCTTGCAGCTGTTAATCTGAATCTGCACTTAGGAGGCAATTTCATGCTTCAATTTTGGGGGGGTTTATCTGTTTTTCTGTCCCCGAGCAAACATGCTAAGAGTTAGAGGTGAACCATCATCATTGCTGATAAATATATTCTCAGACCTGAGCTGGCTGTACAAATAAAGTCCACTTTCCATGGTAATCAGAAGCAGCAATGTCTGACTATGAAAGGTGGCTAGCCATATCCACAGACAGTACAATCTAATTCTTTTTTCCACAAATGTTGATTAAGCTGAAAGAGGATCCTTTGCAAAGTTAATTCAATAGCACTGTCTCATCTCCCGAAAGGCTGGAGGATGATCTCACTATCACATGAGGCCATTAGCTTTCCCTGCAGCAAAACTCACCATCTGGCCATCTGGTCTGGCCTCTGCTGATTGGATGGGAGATTTTCTAGCACCCTTACTCAGTCTTTTGGTGGTGAGTGTGAGAGTAGAAACTGGAAGGGGGCAGCTGGGCAACACATGACTGCTGTTATCTTGGCGGGGTGGGGAGAGGCAGCCAGGTGAGCTCTAAGTGCTGCCTGATATTATCAGGGCCTTCCTGGCACTGATTGTCTATTGTCCAGCATTAGTCTCAGATGACTTGATCATTTATGATCAACATGGCATGGTGGACAGATTAAAAAAAAAACAAAATAACAACTCTTTATAACCTTATAATCTTGACTTTTAATCCTGTCATTAGAAAGCTGATCTATGAAAGTCACTGAAGCATTGCTTTTATTAGAAATGGATGGAGCATTTTCAATGTAACAATCACCCTTAAGCCTTGAATCAAATCTAAGTTTGCTCTGTTAATGTTCTCTATGTAAGCTCTGATGATAGTCCCTGTTTTACCATCTCTTGGCATTACATAATTAGAATTCTGACTAGACTGTTGGGAATAGGGGGGCAGAATTGAGTATTGTGTTGCCTTTGTTAAATTCCATTCAGGGTTAACTGCTGTTAATTATGCAGCTGCTTTTTGTTGCATTTCTATGTAGTTTTATAGCTGAACACAGGGGAAGGAAGAAGACATGGGAAGCTCCAGAAAAAGTAAGACTCCACGAAAACAGCTGAGCTTAGCTCACATGTAAGACTGAAAATCTGTTCTTTCTTTTATATATTTTTTAAAGATTTTGGTCCAAGTACAGAATGGAATCAGTAACAACAACAGTTAGTAATCAGCATGTAGGAGATGGCGGTATGGTCATTGCTGGGTGGGTTTAAGTATTATTCCTGAAACAAATAAAAAAGTGATTCTAATTGCTGAAGACATGAACTAAACAGTGTAGGATAATGGGGCTGGAAAAAGGCTCTGCAGCTGGTTCTGACTGATGTTAAATGGTTACATTGACAAATCATGGACTCAGTATCATGTATTCAGTTCAGTTAGGTTTCGAATGCCACTTGGAAATAGTAAGTCTTACTTGTTTGGCAAAATAATAAGTGTTCCCATTCTTTTGGATTGTATATTTATTTACTCAACTTTACATATCAAGTGCATGAGAAATAATATTGATGCAAAATTAAGCACCATTAATTAGTGAATTTACTGTAATTGAATCAGTGTTCAGTGTAATGTACCTGAAAGGCACATTAGTGTTTTTAAAACACTAATTACGACAAGAGGAAGAGAAACGGAGGTATGGTAGGAACACATGCTATCCATAGATCAGGAGGAGGGGAATCTAAATTGGCAGAATCCTTTCAATTTCTTTACTTTCTCCTTATTCTAACCTTACTCCAACATAGCCTGGGTTCTCTAGTCAGCTCACATGAGAGAGGTCTATGATACAATAGAACCAGTTCAGTCTGATTTTTTCCACGTAATATATAATGTTCACATGTAAAAGTTGACCCTAGAGGTGCCTGAGTGGCTCAGTTATTTAAGCGTTCAACTTTGGGTCAGGTCATGATCTCATAGTCCGTGAGTTCGAGCCTCACATTGGGCTCTGTGCTGACAGTTTAGAGCCTGGAGCTGGCTTCAGATTCTGTGTCTCCCTCTCTCTCTGCCCCTTCCCGTCCTTCTCCCCTGCTCACTCGTACTTGCTCTCTCTCTCTCTCTCTCCCTCAAAAATAAATAAACATTAAAAAAAGTTGATTCTATTGACAGCAATTCATTTAGGTCCTCCTGTTTGCAATTCCAACACAGGTAAAGGTCAGTTACAGTCAACGGGATGTCAACATTGCTGTGGCACAGAGGGAACATATGCAAATGACAGAATGTAGATGAGAGCTCTGAGGGCTGCACGGCCAGTGAAGAACAGTTTTAGAAAAGGGGTACATTTGAAATAAGATTTCATAGGACCATTAGAAATCCTGAATAGGAAAAAAAGGTTTTCTTACAAATGAAGAGATAAGCATCCACTGAGTGACAACTATATGTGAAGCATGATGAGCTTTTCTATTCAAAAACTTAATCTTTGCCATAGTCTTGTCCTATAAGGATTATTAGCTTCACTTTACAGAGGAGGAAATTGAGACTCAGGTGTTAAGGTCAGATAGCTGGGGCAGGATGGAAATTGGAGTCCAGGTATTGGCCCTTGTAGCCCTGTCCTCTTCCATTTCTGTTACATCACAGTGGCCCGTCTTTGCAACATCAAAACAGAACCAGTGCCAACACCGGAAAGTGGAAAGCTACGGCCTTTTCCCTGACCCCAAAGCACCCAGTGGTTTCCATAATGCTTGTTGTCATCATTGCCTGCCTACTCTACCTCTTCTGGTAAGAAGCCATAGAAAGAGGGTCTCATACTCTTGAGTTCCCCTGTACAGGCACTGACAGACCTTGGCAAGTTGATTCATGTTCTGTAGTTCTCAGCAGCCCTCTTCCTCTCAGCTTTCACCTTCAATGTCCTGCACAGTGTGCCTGTGGCAGCACTGCTAATCTGCTGTCAGACAAAGGGGGAGAAAAAAGAAGGACACTGACACAATACTCACATTAGGTAAATCTTTCCCCAGTTGGTACTTTCTATCCTGGGATTATTTTGTGAACACAGATTTTGTTAGAAAGCGACTGATCTGAACATCTGGGGGCTCATGCACTGACATTAGCTCCTTATAATTGCTGTAATATAGCTCCATTTTGATTTCATGCAAGCAGTGCAATCTTCATGCATAAACTATTGATTAATTACACATTTAAGGCGTTAGAGAGTACTGGTCTAGAGTATTTGTGGTTCCTTAGGATTTTCTTCTTTATTTTTCCTGTTTGAACTTTTTTTGTTCCTTTACCCCCTCCACCACCTCCTGCCATTCTGATTAGTCTCCAAAGCATTCACTTTATAAATAGAAAATCAGAATTATGCTTTACTATTTATCTGTTAACTCACACTGGGATTTGGGAGTGTGGCTAGTGTAAACTCTTACGCCTCCTAAGAACATTATTTTTTCTTCTCTACCGAATTGTCTCATTGAAACCCATTTGGATATGAAGACAGTATTTATAAATACCCACGGCCCATGAGTTAGCAGATTGTTTACACGTGGGCACATGTGTGTGGTGTGTTACTACAGCAGCTGTACATTCCTCCAGGAGAGGTTCTATGGTTATGTGTGTTATGAAATTTCAAATAAGGGAAGAACAACAGCTGTAATGGGTCCAATCCAGTTATGGCAAAAGGTGAATAAAATTACTCCCTCTGGGAAGTAAAATGCTCATTTAGTGGAGGAAAATTATCATTTCCAAGTAGAACATTTGGCTTCCTGAGAGTGCAAGTGGCTGCACAGCTTGATAATAACACCGCGGGCTGTCATAGTACCCTTTCTCTCCTGAGAGCTGGGCCCTTTGCTCCTAAATTTATCTTTACAATATTCTTGCAAGATGGGTAGGCTCAGGTATTATTGGTTGTCGTTTATGGATGGAAAAACTGAGAGGCTGAAAAATTTAGTAATTTCCCCTTGGAAGCTCAGAAATCAGTTTTTAGGCCTGGGTTTCTCCACCTTGGTGCTATGACGTTTTTGTCCCGATAGTTCTTTGCTGTGGGGGCTATCCTGTGCACTAGAGGATTTTAGCAGCATCCCTGGTCTAGGTCCCCTAGGTGCCAAAAGCATCTTGCAGTTGTGACAACCAAAAATATCTCCAGATATGGTCAAATGTCCCCTAGCATCAAAATTGCCTCCAGTTTGTTCAGTTTGGATAATCTTCTATAGTTTGTAGAAAGTCTCAGGCAAAGTTTAAATAATTAAAATTTGCTTTGACATTTGTAGTTTCTCCTGTCTGTAATGACAGTTGTCATGTAGGACTCCCCCTTATAATGACTTTATGTATATTAGTTTACTTCATTCTCATGGCAATCCTATTTAATCTCATTTTACACATAAGAACACAGAGCCATAGAGAGGTTAGTTGCCCAAGTTTACATAGCTAGGCAGCAGGATTGGCTTCATGGGTATGGGGGCTATGCAGTTATTTGGCACCATGTTTGTTTATTTATTCATTTAAAAAATTTTTTATGTCTTTATTTTTTTATTTTGAGAGAGACAGAGAGAGAGTGGGAAAGGGGCAGAGAGAGAGGGAGACACAGACTCTGAAGCTGGCTCCAGGCTCTGGCTGTCAGCACAGAGCCCGACATGGGGCTCAAACCCATAGACTGTGAGATCATGACCTGAGCCGAAGTTGGATACTTAACTGACTGAGACACCCAGGCGCCCCTATGGCACCATATTTAGAAGGGCCTGATGTTTGATTTAATGGTCTGCTTTTGCCATATTGAAATTCTTAATCATTTTTGAACAAGGGGTCCCACATTTTCATTTTGGCCTGGGCTGCACAAATTATGTAGCTAGTTCTGCTAGGAAGTGAGAGAACCAGGGTTTGAATCCAGATAATCTAAAGATTATATACTTTACCTTTTGACCATACTGCCTCTCATTCTTTTACTTGTTCATTCACTCATTAACTCATTCAGTAAATTGTACTGTGAATTTATCGTGAGCCAGGAACTAAGCTTGACAGTGAGGAAGCAACAGAGACGTAACAGATACTGTCCCTTGTCTCATGAAGCTAACAGTGTCCCAAGGGTTATAGACCAATAAAATGGCATTTGTGATTCAGCATGGTTATGTGTCATGATAGGAAAGGCATCATTGCTATGGAAGCTTATAGGAGGGCACTTAATACCACCTATGGGGGGATCAGTTTATAAGCTGAGGTGTAAGGGCTGAATAAGAGTTACACAATTAAAAAAATGGAAAACAAGTATGATCTACACAAAAGGAAATGGCAGTACTAATGCCAAGAAGTGAGGAAAAGAGTGGCACAATTAGGAAATTAAAAACAGTTTAACATAGATGGAATGTTGAATTAGTCAGCTTTCACTATTATGGTGCAGTAACAACCCCATTATTACAACAAAGGCTTGTTTCTTATTCATATCGCGGGTGATCTATTGAGTCATGGTGCTCCTCACGGAGTCTCCATTTTAGGACCAAAGCTGGAGGAGCACTTCCTAACTGAGATATGACATTCTCATGACAGAGGGAAGAGCTAGAAATGATTGAATTACAATCCCATTGGCTCATACTCCATTTGTTTTGTGTTTTCGATTCTACATATAAATAAACTTGAATAGTGTTTGTCCTTCTGTAACTTATTTGGTGAAGTGTGAATTCTTATTTTATCTGCGAAGGAAGGAATTTTTTGAGGTCTCAGAAATCCCGTGCTCCTATAGCTGACTTCTAAGTGTGGTTCTGCTGATGAAGACCCATCCACGAACATTGTTGAGTTTATTCTACACTTTCAGAACTGTGTGCATCTTTCAAATGCAGTTTAAACTGATGACAGTCAGCCTAATAGACTGAAAATAGTGAGAATCTTGACCTCAGATAAACCTACCTTTGACCCCTGATTCATTTAGTTGATATCTGTATAAATTTGGATAGATATGTAGCATCTTTGGGCCTTGGTTTTCTCATCTGTAACATGAAATTTTAATACTGCAAATCTAACAGCAATGACAATTAACTGTTATTGAGGACTCTGTGTGTGCCAGGCACAGGGCTAAAAACTTCGCATTATGATGTTTAAACTTTGTCACAACCCTATGAAGTGAATACTATTATTCTACAGAGGAGGAGACTGAGAATTAGAGTCAGTTAAACAGCTTGCTCAAGGTCCAGCATTTAGTGTGGCATGAAATCCAAAAAGGATCCCTGTTACATGATGGCCAAAGCTCAACTTTTTATTACCACATAGTACAAATAATGATGAGAACAATAATAATAGTATCTAGCCACTTTTCCAACACTTAAAAAAATAACACATTTAATTCTCACAAAAACCTTTCAGAAGATGCAAGTGATAGAGAATCTCAGATTTAATGTTATATACATGTAACCATTTATACCTATCTATGTATATCTCTTTATTAATTAAGTACCTTTTTCTTCTTGGCCAGGGATTTTAAGTGGGGTACATTAGGCTAAGTTTTTAGACATTAACATATTTTCAATGGAAAAATTCTAATCTGCAAGTTTGAGAAAGCCTGATAAGCTTATTAACATTATCCCTAAAGAGTAAGTAAATTTTGATGAAGGTGTAAAGTTCTCACTCTCAAACACTAAGTATAAATGATATCAAGTAGACTTTTTCAAGTATTTAGACTTATCAGAAGTATCTTTTTACTTTTTCTGGGTTCCTGGCTACATTTTGGATATTTGAAATGTGAGGTTAAATGACCTATGGATAAATGAATTATTAATATGAGTTATTTTCACAACAGTTTTCTGACTCTGTTTCTATGATTTTCCCCCAGTGGTCAAGTGTAGCCTCTTTATTAGATTATCATGCATAGTAGATAATCATTGGCTTTATTTGTCCTATTCCCAGACTCATCTCACAAACAGGAATGTCCTATACTTTGCCAGACATTATTTGAGATGTTCTATGTATGGGTTCTCATTTATATGTGTCTTTTCCCCTCTGAAATCAAATTAAAAGAAGTTACAAGTTGAAAACAATCAGTCTGGATATGCTTTATCCTCCAGCATAATATTTGACTGGCGTTTTCTAATTAAAACAAAACTTCCAGAACAGTCCTCTGATGCATTCAGCTCAATGGTTCTTGTGAACTTCTTTTATAATATTGTAATAAAATCTGAGGTTGAATAACTAACAATTTTAAGATTTACTTATGAGGCCAAATGAAGTATTTATTTTACCCTCAAGCAGCCCTGCTGTCTTTGAAAAACAGCATTATATTTTCTCACCCACAATAGTAAAATGCACATTACTAGCTTATTTTACCCATGCTAACAAAAGGATTCACCACAACTGAGTAGTTTTTTACTTAACACAATATTTCAGTCCCAAATCTTAAGATTTTGTAATGTGCACCTTTGATAAACTCCTCAGGAGATTCTTATGTATACTAATATTTGAGACCCACAATTCTAGGGATTAGAAAAAAGATATGACTTATTTTGTCAACAAAGATTTATCAACTATAATGCTACTTGGATTCTTTCTTGGAGATTTTAGTTTAAAAATATAAACCTTAAAACTGGTTAAAAATAATTTTACTATTTGTGGTTTAGAATTAAAAGGAGTCTGTGATCTGAATATTTGATATTTAAGTTAATCTAGAAAATTCAGCAAACCAATGACATAGAATAAAGAGTTCTGGTCATCTTGCAAAATAGTGAAAAGAGTCTACTGTGCATTTTCTAACAGGTTGCAACTCTAAGTGTGGTCCATGGACTAGTAGCATCAATATCAATCGGAGCTTGTTAGAAATATACACTCTCAGATCCCACCGTTAATTTACTGAATTAGAATCTGCATTTTAATAAGATGCCCGGGAGATTCATATGCACATTAAGTTTCTGAAGCATTGTTCTAAGAACCTTGTGGTTTTCAGAAAGTGCAACTTAAATATAGGCTCAGAACTGTTTGTTTACACAGGAGAATTCCTATTATAGTTAAAATATTAAAAAGCACACTTACCAGAAATGAATGGTCCTTGCAATAACTAAGGGGCAAACAATGAACCCTGGAATGTTAAGATGTTTGATGTTTAAGGACCGCAGTGTTCACTGTCTACATTAGGTAAATATGTGGGCAGAACTGACAGTGGTTCCATAGAATCATGGAGACAGTCATTTGAATTGTTATATTTTAATTTTTAAAAGAGCTTTCTTTTCTAGTGCACACTGTACAGAATATAATGCATATTAAATATGGAAAAATCACAGATGACAGGAGCATCTGTGTGGTTAAAAACTTGGTAAAGAGGATAGAGTAAATGCATAATGGAAATCCCTGTATTTATGTTGGTAGAGGAGAGCTACATTGTTATAACATATTTTTTGTCTGGTGTAATAAAGAGAGGATTTAACAAATGAGGTGCCTGAGTCCCCCAGGGGAGGTAGGAGAACCTCTTGGAATTATTCAAACATGAACTGGAAAATCAGTTGTTTTGGATATCTGGGGGTGGACGAAATGTGTCCTGATATGGAAGTTTTATTCCATCTCCAAACCACTCAGGTTGCATAAACTGGGCAATGTTACTGGTGACCATGCAGTCAAATTATCTGGATAAGGCTTCAGCTCAAATACTGATTAATTTGCCCTCCCTTGTGCCAGAAATGCCTATGCGAGGAGTGAGATATGGACTTTATAAATCAGGTTTGTAATCACTAAGCCCAAACAACTTCAGGGTCATCTGTCCTTGACCTAATTTTATGACTTAATAAATAGGGTTAGAATATTGGCTACTGTGAAAAATGCAGCAATAAATATTTAAGGAATGTTTACCATTTGGTTTCATTTACAGTTAATTTTTCCTTTTAGTGAATGCCTCTTCTTAAGGATAGTCCATTTTAACAGAGGCTATTAAGATGACAAATATTTTAAGACATTGGAAAATAAGTCCCTAGACTGATCATTAATAGGTAAAACAAAATGTAGATTTTTAAAAATGCAAAAAATATCAGAACCTGTTTAATAAGCCACAGTCACTTTTTCTTGGAAAATATTTACCTTAGAAGAACTGATGTAATGACACTACAAAGTATAGTATTCATCAAATAGTGGCAGTCTATAGTCCTATAAATACTAGTTCATTATCTACTTATGTAGACACTTTGCACTACAATACACATATTTTGACATTATAGATGCTTGTTCATATTTTATGATTTGATCACAGCAAGAAGGGACAATTTTAAATAGAGAATAGAGAATAAAGGGAATCTCCTCTGTCTTCTGCTCATTTCATGCCTTCTTCAGTGACCAAGCCATCTTTATAGAATATATATTTAATGATATGGTAAGTAATCTGCTCCCAAAGTGTCAAAATAGTTGGATTAGGGAGAGGCTCAGTCATTCCTGGGAGGTCTTTAGACCTGGAAAATGACTTCCTGTACTCCCCCATATGAAGAGACCTCATCTTTCCTTATCCCATGATCCTCTCTCTTTTTCCTCTCTCCTACTTCCCAATAGGAAGAAAAAAAAACACCCACAAAATCTTCTGAACTGTTTTTAGAAAAATAAATTGTCTTTCCTGGGACATGAGATGAATAAGAGTTGGCATTTTTTTGTTGTCACTTTAGGTACAGGGGTCAAAGGTCATTATCTAACAGGCATCCAAATGGAATCAATCTCTCCTTCATAGATCCTGTCAGACACACCTGAGCCTCCTGAGGGTTGTGCAGAGCAGTTCATGGTCAAAGGCAGGAATGGATATCGGCACTCAAGGGGAGGCTATATTTTTCTGTCAATAGACAGAAGATTGCACTGTCCTAGACAGGTAATCAGTTATCAAGCACTACAATCAGTTCACGTTTAAACATTAAACAGGTGGGGCAGGAGACAAGTAAAATTTGTCATGTTTACCAAGTTTGCCAACAACAACCAAAGAACTGCTTTATCCTTTTAAATCAGTTCTAATCTGTTGTTCTTGCTATCAGTTTTTTTGAAGATATTGAATGAGGTGGTTTTGTTTGTTTGGTTTTAGTTTTTTTTTCCTCCCTGGAAAATGCTCAGTGGATTGTCAAAGTGTCAAAAGTCTGTGGTTAAATTATAGATATATATTTTTTAATAGTTCCCCCATTTCCCCCTTATCTTTGGCTAACTTAATCCTAACACATTTACAAGTCAGCCCCAATGGCATCCAGCCTCTATGTCAGTTTGGTATGGTGAGCACATGGAAGAGCATAAAGCAAAGTTTCCTCTAAGACTAAACAGGATCTCACTTGTTAAGAATTTTTCTATCCCACCATTAAAAGTAAAGAAAAATATCTTTTCTTTTTTTCTCCCTGATTAGAGGTCTTCACTGGATTTGTGGCAAATAAATTGACAAGTGAGGGCACCGATGACAAGAGAGTGATAATTGATGGTGGCAGGTGGGGGCCTGGTGTACTGGCATATCCTGTGGAGGGTGAGCCAAGGACATCTATCAATCAAATTGGTGACAGCAGCCAGGGAGACTTAATTGGAGATTCATTGAACCTTTAATGATGTGACAGAGAAAAATAAGGACGCTTAAAAGGCTCCTGGGCTATTTCTTTTCCTTCATCCCAATATTCTCATAGAAAGAGTAGAAAAAAGTGGACATTGCTCCAGGGTTGAACATTCATTGTTTCCATCAAAGTTAATCACATTGTTTTGAGAAGCAGAGTAGTGAAAGTATTTACCATCAGTCCAATGTAGAATTAAATCTAAACCTGGAGATTTAGAGATTTGACTGCCCCGTGACTTCAACATAATCAGAAATACTTAACAAGTGATGGGATACCATGTAGAAAACACTGAGTTACAACTAGGGTGCAGATACTGTCAAGGTATGGGTTCCAAACACGACAAGGAAAGAAATCCTTAATTTAATTTAATTTAATTTCTTTAACCTCATTCTTCTAAACAATTCTCTGTACTATAGAGAGGCAAATATTTTCTTTTTTTTCCTTAGAAAGTTCAAACGAATTTTATTTGAGAAAGGAAAGGACTACAAAAGCATTTGTCCTGTAGAAACAAAGATTTTTCTTAACATTAGCTGTGCAGGAAAGGAATCTCATAGTTTCAAGGCACTGCACTTGAATATAATGTGTGTAGCATGGTTTCTGCCATCCACGATCTTGTGTTTTCATATTTATGAGTCTATACATGTATTGATTTATTCTAAATTACAATTTTTCACACCTACTATGCATAGGGAATTTTCCAAGATCAATGAGGCATGGAGGAATTTATAGTCTAATGTGGGAAGACAGATGTGTACTTTACAATGTTACAATGTTATAGGTAATAATTAAAGAAGGTAGTGAGGTGCTTCTCAGGAAGGAGACACTGTAGATATAAGGCCATTTGAATAGCATTCTTGAAAATTCACTGTAGTCATTGGAATACTTGCTATAAAAAATTGGGGAAGGAAGAAAATATCCTGGCTTTTTATGGGAGAGATTTTATACTTAATGGTGTCCAAATTTAGCAAAACCTGAATCATTTTATACACAGGGAGATTTTCTCACCCTTTCTTTACAGTTTTAAGTTCAGCTTCTTGTCTTCCTTTTTTTCCTCCATAAGTCAATGTCTACAAACATGACCCATGAATTACTCAATGGAGAAAAAGGAACTAATTGTTTAGAGTACCAGAAGGTCAGCATCTTGTTCCACCTAGCGAGAACTCGCTTTTCCCCATGCAGAGATCTCAGTTCAACATTTGTTATGCATATGAAGTTAAGAATTTGTTTCTTATTAAGAATTGTGACTGTTTGTAGGTCCTCTTGGTGGCTGAACTGTACGTAGGCTCCACTCTACTCCATATTTTCCTGGACAAAAAAGTACATTTATCAGTAAACTGTAACACAGCAAAGAACTTCTCTGCTCAATATTGAGGACAGCTCCTACTAGCTAAGTGTATACTACACTTTCCAGGAAAAAAAAACAAACCTGGTTAAAATAATTTGGGAAAGATTCTATAGAGAAATAAAAACATGTTAATTATAAGATGTGGAGGATACATTTTGAAAAAGAAGACTATAGGTTAAAATTTTATGTAGTTTTGTGCTGTTTTCATTGAAAAAATTTTATTGGAGTATAATTAACATACAGTGTTATATTAGTTTTAGGTGTACAGTATAATGATTTTACAATTCTATATATTGCCCAGTGCTCATCATGATAAGTGTACTCTTAATCGCTTTCACTTGTTTCACCGGTTGTTCCACCCACCTTCCCTCTGACAACCATCAGTTTGTTTTCTGTATTTATGGGTCTGTTTTTCTATTGTCTTTTTGTCTTTGTTCATTTGTTTCTTAAATTACACATATGAGTGAAATCACATTGTATTTTTCTTTGTCTGCCTTATTTCACTTAACATACTCTCTAGGTCTACCTATGTTGCTGCAAATGGCAGGATCCCATTCTTTTTTAATGACTGAGTAATATTCCTCTGTGTGTGTGTGTGTGTGTGTGTGTGTGTTTGTGTATTTGTACACTGCATCTTCATCCATTTATCTATTGAAAGACACTTGGGTTGCTTCCATATTTTAGCTGTTGTAGAAATGCTGCAATAGGGGCGCCTGCGTGGCTCAGTTGGTTAGGCATCCGACTTTGGCTCAGGTCATGATCTCACAGTTCATGGGTTCGAGCCCTGCATCAGGCTCTGTGCTGACAGCTCAGAGCCTGGAGCCTGTTTTCGGATTCTGTGTCTCCCTCTCTCTCTGCCCCTCTCCTGCTCACTCTGTGTCCCTCTCTCTCAAAAATAAATAAAACGTTAAAAAGTTTTTTAAAAATGCTGCAATAAACATGGGGTGTATATGTCTTTTTGAGTTAGTGTTTTCATTCTCTTTGGGTAAATATCCAGTAGTAGAATTACTGGATCATATGATAATTCTATTTTTAATTTAATAGGAAACTCCATACTATTTCCCACAGTGGCTGCACCAATTTGTAATCCCACCAACATAAGGTTCCTTTTTCTCCACATCTTTGCCAATAGTTATTTCTTATCTTTTTTATATTAGCCATTATAAGAGGCATAAGGTGATATCTCATTGTGGATTTGATTTGCATTTCTGTGATGATTAATGATGTTGAGCACCTTATGTCTGTTGTCCATTCATATGTTTCTTTGGAAAAAATGTCTATTCAGGTACTTTGCCCATTTTTAATCAGATTATTTGTTTTTTGGTGTTGAGTTTATATATTTTGGATATTAACCCCTTACCAAATATATCATTTACAAATATCTTCTCCCATTCAGCACATTGTTTTTTTGTTTGGTTGACAGTTTCCTTTGCTGTGCAAATTTTTTTTTATTTTTGTATTGTCTCAATAGTTTATTTTTGCTTTTGATTCTCTTGCCTGAGGAGATGTGTGTAGAAAAACATTTTTGCAGCCGATATCCAAGAAATTACTGCCTGTGTTTTCTTTTAGGAGGAGCTTTATGGTTTCAGATTTCACATCCAGGGCTTTAATCCATTTTATTTTTTTGTATGGTATATGAATGTGGTCCAGTTTTTTTCTTTTGTATGTAACTGTACAGTTTTCCCAGCACCATTTGTTGAAGAGATTTTTTCTTCATTGTCTACTCTTGCCTTGTTTTTTTTTTTTTTTTTTTTTTTTTGTAGATTAATTGACCATATAAACATGAGTTTATTTCTGGGCTCTCTATTCTGTTCCATTTTTCTATGTATCTGTTTTTGTGCCAGTACCATACTGTCTTGCTGTTATAAGAATTCTCTCACCTAAAATCCTTCTATCATGCTCATCAAATATTGTAATTACTTGTCTTAGGTCTTAGAAAGATCCTGTTCCTAGGTTAGAAAATTATCTAAAGAATATAAGTTGGTTCATGAACCATCAGCATGAACAGATTCATCTCCAGTTCTTTTTAGAAATAGAAACATAGACTGCCAAGGTTATAATGATTCTTTATCAGTATTTTGGTCAAATCATCACTGAGGTATTTGAATCTCCCTTACACATTCCCATCAAATGATCATCCATTCCAAGTTGTACACCTGCAGAAAGGCAGATTCTAGCTCCCAAAGCAGCTCATTGTATCTTTCAATGGTTCTGTCTGTTAAATACTTTTCCTTATGTTGGCTTGCTTGTAGCATCTGAGTTTTGGCCTGGACTCATTCTCTCTTTTTGGATATTTAGAGTAAATAGAACATCTGGACATGAGAGTTGTCCTACCTGTTAAAGATGATTTTCCTATTTCATCTATGTCTCTCATTAAAAAAATTCTTATTTCCTTTAAACATCCTTCTCATGTTATAGTTTTAAGTCTTTTCATCATCAAAACTGCTTACATTTTGCCAACCCGATTATGGTCCAGTGTCTCTGGATTCTTCCTAGAGCACCTCACTGAGAATTGAACACAATTCCTGGGAAGGTATGACCAGGTTTGAGCAGAGTTGGGCAATGTTTTCTCCCCTGCTAGTTGCATCTCTTCTCAATTTCTGCTTGCTATATTCAGTCCCAAATGACAGTATGTGTATTTTGTCATTGTGACTGTGCCATCTAATATATATCTTCTTTAACTAGGTTTGTATCACCTACGAGTTTCATAGAAACAACAGGTGTATGTGTTCTCACAACTGTAAGAACAACAAACTTTCTTCATTTTAATGATTATAAAATTGATTTGCTTGTAATGGTTCTTTATAGAGAAACTTCTACCATTAACTGATAATTATGCATATCAGGTGAAGGACTGAGAACATTAACACTGTATCCCAGCTTCCTCTGGTGTACACAACCATCTCAGACATCTTTTAATACTCCAAATCACTAAGTACAGAAATACATATTATTGATAGAATATAATGGGATTTGATTTACTGTAACTCTCCTTTTCAACATGTTGGTTGGATAGCCATGGATTATGATACTCCTTTTGTGATTTTAACTATTTGTGAAATTCTGAGGCTCTCTTTCTCTTTACTGTGGCAATTCATGATGACTTAGGAAAGTTGTGCTATGAATATTGAAGATATTAGGGAAAAATTGCATAGAACTAATATAAAAATGATGTTCATAGATGTCTAAGCTGGAACTATAAAAAAACACTTGCTAACATAGTCTTTATTATAATAAGCAACAATAAAACATTTTGGATTTTATTTTTCTAATTCTGTTGAAATTATAAATCCTAACCTGGTACTTACCAGCTATTAAGATTAAAAACCTATTATGAAAGAATATGGGTTAAACTAAAGAAAAGCCTTATTTATAATAAAAATTTCTAATAATAGCTATTGAGAGTCTATTATGTTATGGACACTGTAGTTACATAGGTTAATATGCACTTCATGATAACTTTCTAAGCTAATTATTTTCTTAAATTTTTTAATGTTTATTTATTTTTGATAGAGAGAGAGCACATGAGCAGGAGAGGGTCAGAGAGAGACAGAGACACAGAATCCGAAGCAGGCTCTAGGTGCTGCATTGTCAGCACAGAGCCCGATGTGGAGCTTGAACCCACAAGCCATGAGATCATGACCTGAGCCGAAGTCAGATGCTCAACCAACTGATCCACCCAGGCACCCCTCTAAGCTAATTTGTTTGATCTCCATTCTGTATTTAAGGGGTCAGCAAACTATAGCTTGATATGATCAGAGCTCACATATTTGTCTTATAGGCCAAATATAGCCTGTATATGGACAAATTTTATATCCAGTGAGTTCAGAATATTTTTTATATTCTTAAATGGTTGGGATGAAAATCAAAAGAACAATAATATTTCATAACATGTAAAAATTATATAAAATTAAAATTTCCTCTCATTCAATTATCTGTTGTCTACGACTGCTTTTATGATGCAATGGAATAATTGAATAGTTGCAGTAGTGATCATATAGTATATAAGGTTCAAATATTTACTGTCTGGCATTTTACAGAAAAAGTGTGCCAACCCCTGCTATAGATAATAAAAGTGAGGCTCTATATTTTTAAATGATTTCTTTAAGAAACATTAGATTAATTAAAGTAATAATTTCTCTTTTAATTGATTTCTTTTGTTTTTCAAGCAGCTTGATAACAGAATCTCATATAACTCTATATATAGAGAGGAGCTATCTATCTATCTATCTATCTTTTGGAATGGAAATGAGAACAGAGTTTAATTTTTAAATAAATTTTAAATCTTAGGATTTATAAGTATTATGTGTGTCTGTGTGCATTCAAAAAGAGAGAAGCAGCCCTGCATCGCGCTCTGTGCTGACAGCTTAGAGCCTGGAACCTGCTTCGAATTCTGTGTCTCCCTCTCTCTCTGCCCCTACCCCACTTGTGCTCTGTCTCTGTTTCTCTCAAAAATAAACAAACATTAAAAATTTTTTAAAAAGAAAGAAGCATATGTTGACAGAAAAGCAATTGAGGGATGTAGGGAATACAATGGTAATGGAATGGGCAAATGTGAACTCTTTAGTCTGTAACCACTCACTAAGTTTTCATTTTTGTGGTTGGTACTCAATGCAGTAGGAAGGCTTTTTGTCAATTCTGGGTTTACATTTTCCTGTTTCCGAACCTCACTGATTGAACCTCCATAATACGACATTGAAAATGTAATTTGAGAAGGAACATACAGAAATGCTTGGAAATGAATGGTTCCTGTGTTAATGAAATGGTGATCTGAATTAAATAAAATACTGCATATAAGGGCCTGCCAGAACTTTAGTAGAAAGTCAATAAAACATAGCCATCATCATTGTTTTAGAAAATCATGGCTACAATATTTATAATCATCAAAGTAATCTCAGTTTAAAGTGTCTAGACTAGACCAAGCTGGAGTCACTTATGCTAAGCAAATGGAAACAACTAAATTTCTATTCTTGGCTCTCCCAGAAAAGGATGGCCTAAGCCACCCAATTAGCATTTCCTTGCTCAGCTCAAGTAACATAACCTAGCTCTAAGACTTTCCTTTCCTCGATATAAGGAAAGTGGTTCTGCTTTAACCAATCAGCAAATTCTCAGTATAACTTTCTTGTTCTTGCTCAGTTTGATCTGTAAAAATCTCTCCCCTTAAGCAGCCCTTTTGAGCTCCTTTCTATCTACTAGTGATTCATGAATCACTGAACAGAAGCCCATTGGATCAGTAAATTATCTGTGGAAAATTTTCTTTTAACAGCAGAGGCTTAGATACTTTGGAGCAGTCTTTCAGATCTTCACCATATTTTATTGCATGTTTCCTTGTGTGAGCTGATGAGGACTCAAGATGATTGAAGCAAAGGAGAAATTATTATTTTATTGCAGAACACTGATTAAATATAATTTTCACTTTACAAAGGCTACCAAACAACTAGAAGGTAGATATAAACATGTTTCCTCCTTCTACACTTGGCTCTCTGGAGCCAGGAAGTCTTAAGAAAGAGTCCTTTCCCCTTAGTTTGGAATTTATATAGAAACCAGGAGTTGGAAGATACACTCCTTATTATCATTGGTCACAATTCCTTTACCTTAGAGATGAGGAAATTGAGACTCAGATAGGTTAAGATCATCTGCCCAAAGTAGAGGCAAGGCTAGCACCAAGCTCTGGATTTTTCCATTATGCCACCATGTATTCTTTTCTAAGATTCAAAAGTTGGAAAATCTACTCCTGATGTAGAGTAAATTCTTTATGCTCTTCTTTGGGATTTCCTTCTAAAGACATTTCTTAATTTCCATGTGTAAGTCATTTTAGAAGTTCTAAGCCTCAGCTAATATGCCTTATAAATTCTTTCACATCATAATGTCTATATCAGAGCTTTTCCTGAGATATAAAATCCTTGATGATAAAGCCTGATTCTGGAGCAGTAATAGGATTTATCTGTACTGGGGAATGCAAACTCAAATGCCAAGAAGTGTGAGACAAGTAATGACTGTTTATAAATTAGTAAAAGTGTAGGAGATGAAAGACAATAGGGAGTAGTAGGGTATGTGCTCAACTAGAAAAGAAATGCCTAACAAAGGGGCAGCTGTTACTCAGCTGATCTGATTGTTACCATGCAGGAATGTCATTCCAAATCTGCTGAATCCTCTGATAATTCAAAGAACCTGGAAATCTAGACTTTTAAACATGGAAATGTCCTGATTTTTTCTTACTATGTAGGTCAAGCAAAAACAATCTATGGTTTAGTGTGGACCTTTAGGAAAGATCTTTAGCAATGAAAATCCATAAAATTGTCATTAAAAAATGAGAGTTTTACATGCAATTTGGTTTATAGGCTTTATAGTTTAATATTTTATGATTTTAATTTTTTATTCTGGGAACAAGAGCATACTATGATTAGGCTGTAGATCCAGTGTGGTTTGTGGGTGAAACATTAGATTGCATCAAACAGCTCTGCTTTTGTTTTCTGCTTGAAAAAAACTGACACTTGTTATGGTTATGCTCACTGTGTGAGCCATCCCCTGTTGACTCCTGGACAATCACTATAAATCTCTATTATTCTGTTGTTATTGTCTTGTTATACTAGAGCTGTTAAGGCATCTTCTCAAGGGAAGTGAGCCCAGGTGTGTACATACAGAACAAGAAATGCTCTCCTTTAAACACATAAATAGCTATTTTATTTGGCACAACACATATAAATGTTAGTGTAGCCAAAGGAATCTTGAACAGTTATTTGCATTGCAAATATTTCAAAAATGGAGCAAAGGTATCAGAGCTCAATCTGCTAGCCATTTGAGTTTTGTTAGATCAGAGAGTAATCCATCTTTTATTTTTTCCCCAGTAATAAGAGTCGAAAGAGTTGAAATGCAGTCTCTTACAATTGGGCTCCAAGGCATAAGAATTTCTCATAAAAAAAGAATGTATTCTTGTACCCCCATGAAATTCAGTTATATAGACCTCTTTTTATGGATACTCTTTCTTTATGGCCTTGTTCAGAGCAAACGTGCAGAGTTAGGTTCTTTTTGTGCTGTACATTTCACTGTTTGTTATCAAACCGATGGAAGACTGGAACAGTGCTTTCTGGACATGATGGCTTGAAGGTCTTGAAAGCAAAGTTATGCTAACTCCCTCAATTGCATGTGTAAATAAGGACTACCTTTGATTCTGGTTCTTGCCAATTAATGAGGTGGCAAAAGTTTATACAAAGCACTGAAGTGCTGTTTTGAGGTTGTATTTTGGAGAAATGAATGGAATTGTGAAAAAGTTTAATAAAAGCTGGAAGCTCAGTGTCTTATATCTACAATTAACAGAAAACTAAATATATGGTTCCAGAAGTAGAATAAGAAAGAAAGCAGAGATTTAAATTTTTAGGTAACTAACTTTCTGTTTGTTTTATTTTTAAGCTAATGTGTAAGTTAATGGAATCCTTGGTGAATGTCTGACTTTTCTTTTTAACTTGTATTATTTTCTCAATTTACTAAAACAAAAAAGTTAAAATTATAAATTTGCTTAAAACTTTTGGGGTGAAGTTATAATAAACTGAAATTCCCTCTTTGCACTCCTATACTACTACCTCTAAGCACTTTTATATAAATATGAGTAAAAAATATACATCTGAGCATGAAAATACTTATTATTCTGTGAAAAATAGGATCATATTATTTATTTAAATTTATTTAAATTATTGTTATTTAACAACCTAAAATGAACACTATTCTAAGTCAATATGTGCAGATACACTTCATTAATTATGGCATTGTATTTGAACATAATGGTGGCAAAGTAAGGAACTGTGACCCAGGCAGTTTGGTGACATGTACTGATGTGCATCGTCTCCAAACCCAGTTAAAATAAATGATAAAAATGGGTCATTCTATGACCTGAAAAACTCTTTTTAAAAAGTGTTTATTTACTTATTTTGAAAGAGAAAGAGAGAATCCCAAGCAGACTCTGCTCTGTCAGCACAGAGCCCAATGCTGGTCTCCATCCCATGACCTGAGCTGAAATCAAGGATTGGATGCTCAGGGCGCCTGGGTGGCTCAGTAGGTTGAGCATTGAACTTGGGCTCAGGTCATGATCTTGTAGTTCATGGGTTTAAACCCCACTTTGGGCTCTGTGCTGACAGCTCACAGCTGGGAGCCTGCTTCAGGTTCTGTGTCTCCCTCTCTTGCTACCCCCTCCCCCACCCACGCCTTGTCTTTCTCTCCTTCAAAGATAAATAAACATTAAAAATATAATTAAAAAAAAGAATTGGACGCTCAACCAACTGAGCTACCTCAAGAGTTGGATGTGGGGCTGACTGAGCACCCAGGGCCCCAACCTGAAAGACTCTTAGTTTCATCTGAGCTGCCAGAAGAAAGGAAACTTGGGCCCTCTTGCCCATTCCATGAAGAACAAAGAGAGTTTTCTGGGAATTTTCTATACTCATACAGGTTTAGAAAGGGAGGGAGGAGGGGTGCAGCAGCAGATGCTTTTAGCAAGCATATGGGCAGGATAATGTTATGAGAGTTAAAAAATGTAAACAGAGTGATGTTAGGGAGAGTGAAAGGGGTTTCTTTTTAGATTGCTTAGAAATAGAAAGTCCAGTAGAGAATATCTGATTGGCAAGAAGAAGCCAGACATGGGAATTACAGATTATTCTACGCAAAGGGTAAAGCAAATGAAAATCTTAATATGAAGCAAAAATCCTACATAGATTATTACAATAGTATCAAAAAATATATTATTAGAATCATGGCCTATAGGGCTTTTCCAGCAATGCAGTGACTTTATTAGGAAATTTAAAAATGTAATTCATTACAAGGATAATTACTTAAAAGCATCTAGAGAAGAGACAGTCTGATTATATCTGAAAGAATAACAATTTACATGACAGCTGACTTTTCAATAACAGCAATGGAAGTCAGATGATAGTAGCCTGATATAGCCAAAATAAGAAAGAAAATACCTGGTAATCTAGGATTCTATTCTGCACAAAATCTTATTTTTCAGAACAAGAGTGAAATACTTTTTCAGGCAAATGGAAATAGAGACTTTACTAACAATGTATTTTAACTAAAAGAATTTCTGAAAGATTTTTTTTAATAAGAAGGAAAATGATCATTGTGGAAAGATCTTAAATTCATGAAATTCAGTAGGTAAAACAATGGCAAACAAGTGGAAAAATCTGAACAGTGACTGACTATATAAAACAATAACAATGCTGTCTAATTAAGATAAAAATCTTAAGAAAGAAATTAAATCTTATTCACTAATTTCATATAAACAAGGAAAGTTTAGTTATTGAAATCAAGCAGATTTCCCAGAAGGGAAATTAAGGTAGAACTGGTGAGGTTAAATAAGCATACCAAAATTTCTGGGGAAATAACTAAAATAATAAAATTATCTCAATTCACTTCAAAATAAGTAGAAATAGGTGGGAGGTGAAATTAAATTAATTTAAAAGAAGAAAGAAAAATAAGCAACTGCAAAAAGAAAAAAAAAGGACAAATGAAAAATACAAAATAAGATGGTAACAGAAAATCCAAATTTCTAATCAAGAAGAATGAGATAAACTTTTCACCTCAAGACCGATAAGGCTGAATTAAAAACCAAAATGCAGTTATATTGTTTATAGCATGTAAATCTAAAGACAATGCTTTGAGAATGAGTCAGAACATATCATTCCACTTTTTCAGAATGCTGAGATGTCTGACCAAGTTACACACCATTAATGTCCAACACTTTATGGTGGCTTACAGGTCTTACATGATGTAACCCATTACCCTTGATTTTGTCTTTCCCATGCTCACTCTGCTCCAACACCACTTGCCTCTTTGCTGTTTCTGGAACTCACCAGACACGTGCCAGATTTAAAGTTTTTTCTCTAGTTGTTCTCTCTGCTTGGAGTCTTCTACCCCCAGATGTCTGCTCATATAACATTCTCATCTTCTTTTGGTCTTTTTGGCTCAAATTTCACATTCTCAATGAGGCATACTAAACTAGTTATTTTTGTAACTCACTTCATTCCCTCCACTTCCTACCTTCTTATCCTGTTGTAATAATTATTGGCACCTATCGACTTCTAATATGTATATAATTAAACTTTTAAAGTTGACTGTTTATTGTTTGTTTTTCTCCCACAGAATATAAACTCCAGGGAAAAGGGAGTCTTTTTCTGTTTTATTCACAGATGCCTAGAATAGTGTTTAGTACATTTTATGTGCTTGTTAAATTTATGGAAATACCAAATAAATGCTATTTGTATCTCTAGTTTATAGCACAACATCTGATACTAGTAAACACTCAATAAATTATATTTGAATAAAATAATAAATGAATAAGTACAAAGCCAATAGAAAAATTTCAATTTCTACAATGTGTTTCATATTCTAGAATATGCTGAATATATGAGTATAGAAGGAAAAGATGGGAAGGAGTCAGAGACAAATGAACCTTGCTCCCTTTGCTGCCAGAAGAAATGGCTGGATGGCAGATCCCCATCTTCCTAGCACTAATGAAAAATTCTCTTATCTTCTTTCTCAGGGATGATCCTTAAAGTAGGGTCTATACTACCCAGTTTCAAAATTAATGGGTATATGATAATTAACAGTTTGGAGAAGTGTGACCTAACTAATGATGCAAGAACCATCAATTTTCAAGTCACAACAGGAAAATTTGACATGAACAATTAGCTTTGCAGTCTCCCTTGCAGACATACCAGTTGCCTTCTGCTGTAGACTGAATTGTGTCCCTCCTTCACCATCAAATTCATACATTGAAGCCCTTACTCCCATCCTCGTGTGACTGTATTTGTTGACAGGGCCTATGAGGAAGGGATACATATTAAATAAGGTAGGTCACAGCGGTAGTGCCCTGATAATATCATTAGTGTCCTTATAAGAAGAGACACCAGAAAGCTCTTTCTCTCTCACTCTCTTTGCCATGTGAGGACACAGGGAGAGGGCAGTCATCTGCAGGCCAGGAAGAATGTTCTCACCAGGAACCTTAGTCAGCTGGCATTCAAATTTTAGACTTGCCAGCCTCCAGAACTGTGAGAAATAACTTTCTATTGCTTAAGCCATGCAGCCTGTGGTATTTTGTTATGGCAGCCCAAAGCTCTCTAACATAATGTTCTAAAGTCTTAATCCTTGGATGTATTAACAAAGAAAATTTCGTAAGAATATACTATCTAATATATATTTCCAAGCAATTTATGCAAAAAATTTTTTTTCATGTTTACAGTCTCAGTGTAGAGATGATTTGAAAAAAATGCTTACTTTTATAATTTAGCAGTATCTCATAAGTCAGAGTTTTCAACTCTACTTGGTAAAACAAACATATTGTGGACTCATCTGTGGTGATGGAGAATTGAATAGGAAAATAATGGGGATAGAAAATTTTATAATTCATAAAGATAGTCAGTGATATGATACCCTAGAGAATGTTGTGGCTGAAATTTTACTAAGCATTTCACCATGTGTAAAGACATTTTAAAAATGCTTTAAATATTTTTAACTCCCTAAGTTTATTCTGTTTCTTAGAACAGTCATTTACTTAAAAAATAAAATTTATACTGTTCAGACTTTTACACAATTACTACTCTTGGAGAAACTTACTTTAGGAGTACAATCTTACATTTACATTATAGTCACATTAAATATTTCCAGTTCCTTTGTTTATTTATTATATTTTCAAATTTATATTTTTTTTCAAATTTTTATTTAAATTCTAGTTAGTTTAAATATAGTGTAATATTGGTTTCAGGAGTAGAATTTAGTGATTCATCACTTACATAGAACACCCAGCACTCCACACAACAAGTGCACTCCTTAATACCCATCACCCATCTAGTTAATCCCCCACCCATCTCCCTCTATCAACTCTCAGTTTGTTCTCTATAGTTAAAAGTCTCCTATGGTTTGCTTCCCTTTCATCTGTTTTGTTTCTTAAATTCCACATGTGAGTGAAATATGGTATTTATCTTTCTCTGACTGACTTAATTGCTTAGCATAGAACACTCTAGCTTCATCTACATCATTGCAAATGACAAGATTTCATTCTTTTTGATGGCTGAGTAACATTGAAATGAGTGTGTGTGTGTGTGTGTGTGTGTGTGTGTATGTGTGTGTATAGATACATCTTTGTCCATTCATCAGTCAATGGACATTTGGGCTCTTTCCATTTGGGCAATTGTTGATAGTGCTGCTATAAACATTGGGGTGCATGTGTCCCTGTGAATCAGTATTTTTGTATCCTTTGAGTAAATGCCTAGTAGTGCAATTGCTGGGTCATAGGGTGTTGTAGACTCTGGGTCTGACGTTCTCTCTTGTCCAGCAAGAGAGCAGACACAGGATTAAAATGAAAGAGAGGCTAATGTCAGCCAAGAGATAAGAGCCCCGAGTAAGGGTCCTTGCTCCATTTTTATTAGGATCAAAAGACTTACAAGTGTGAGGGACATGCACAAAGAGACAATGAAACTGTGAACATTAACTCCTAGGTGTGAGGGAAAGGTGGTTTTGAAGATATGAGGTGTTAGGGGGTTGGATCAATACAAAACAAAATCCTGGCACTGGACAGATGGTTGTTTATGGCAGGCATGAGGCCCCTCATCTGTTTACCTAAACTTGCCTAGGGGACAAGAAAGAGCATGCTACCTCAGGGTCAACACCACACCTTTCTTTTGCTAATCTGCTCTGCTTCTGGCAACTTCCCCCTGCTGTGGTCTATAGCTCTGTTTACCTGTTTACCTATTTTGGTCCTTCCTTCCTGTGAAAGCAGCTTTCTGCTGTGGTACTAAGTTGGGGTTGGGAGGGGGGCGGCATTTCTGCCCTGAATACCTAATCTTGTTTACCTAATTTTGGATGTATCCATCCTGAGATTTCCTATTCCTATACTTTTGTCCTATACTGGGGCCCTTTGCCCTGTTTACCTAATCTTGTTTACCTAATCTTAGATACCTTGGTCCTGTGGCTTTCTATTTCTTTATGCCTTGTTAATCCATGGGTACAAGCTCAGGAAATTCCCAAGCTTATTATTGTGGGAACTACCCACAATAGGGTAGTTCCATTTTTAACTTTTTGAGGAAACTCCATACTATTTTCCACAGTGGCTGCATGAGCTAAATCAATTATTGATGGCACCAGGTATACATCAAGAATATGTGAGAAAAAAGTGTTATAGGAAATAATTTTACAAAGTTATTTATACTTTTGTTAATTCAAAGGAAGAGGGAACAATTTACGTTGTTTATGATTTTTCAAGCTATTTCCAAGAGGATTTCCTAGGTGCTGCATCAGGCCATGCCAGCCAAATTTTACCTTTGGTTACATATGCTCCACTGAAACTTTCTTGATAAAATTTTAGGTTTGTTTGCTTTTTTCAACTATGTTGTGATTAGTCAGTGCTGCATAGAGAGTCATAGAAGTTTGTATATATGCCACATACCATATAGATCAAACTTACCTTGATTTCATTGGTAAAGTTCATAAAAATTTAAGCTTTTAGTTTTTACCATCTTTCAATATTCCTGATATGGACTGAATTGCTCCCCCACCCCATTCATATGTTGAAGTGATTGATAATGCTTATTGTGACTGTATTCGGAGATAAGGCCTACAAAGAGGTGATAAAGGTTAAATGAGGTCATAATGGTAACGTCCTAATATGATATGATTAGTGTCCTTATGAGAAGAGAAACCAGAAAGCTGTCTCTTTCTCTTCTCATCATATGAGGACACAGCAAGAAGGCAATCTGGGAAAAGAACTCTCCCTGGGACAAAATTGGCTAGCACCTGGACTTCTAGTGTCTAGAACTGTGAGAAAATAAATTACTATTGTTTAAGCCACACAGTATTGGTATTTTGTTATGGCAGCCTGAGCAGACAATTTAGTTCCCCTCTCCTTTTTGCCATTTTAAAGGTGAGATACTTTATGTTCTGGGGCCATATCAGTTAGAATAAAGCTGACCAGTAAAAACAAGGTACAATATACAGATATATGAACAACTTAAGATAAGTTGGTTCTTTTCAAAACTGAAAAACATAATTAACCCCAGAGTAATATCTTTAAGGAAAGAAAAAAGAGTCAAAGAAAAGGAAAAGCCATGCTTTCTAAACTGCAGAGATAAAACCAACATTTTTTCCATAGGTCAAAAAGCTTCCAACAAATGTGATCTATAGTATGAGCAGTCTATTCTTTTCAAATGTGCTTTTCTCAGCATTATGTATAATTAAAAGCTAATCAGAGCACTCAGTGGGAATACAAAACATAAGGACATTTTAAGACCTTTTGATATATTTAATTCTGACAATACTATATATGAAGGAAATTATTATTCTTGAGGAATATTTACATGTTTCTTGAGGACATCTGAGTAAATAGTGTGTGAGAGTATGGTTGTTTATTGCAGAAATTGTCTCAACAATTCACCTCTCTATGTGTGCTCAGAAGTGGTCCTTCACACTCTTACTCTGGACTTGACAATGTGATTTTCTTTGATCAACAAGATGATATCAGTTGTGATAGAACCTGACTTCAAAAGCACAGTTCACTGGGCTTTTCCTTTCTTGCTGTTCTTGGTACTCCTGTGACTACAGCATGCATATAACCCCGGCAAGGCTGCTAGGTGATGAGCTACATGAGGCCGAATCATCTCTGTGGTCTTTTCTGACCATAGACCAACTGCTAGACATGAAATCAAGTCATCCTACACCATCTTCCTCCAGCTAGGATGGGCTAGAACAGAAGTGCACCCAGCTAGCCCATAAAATTGTGAGAAATAATAAATGTTTTTTTATTCAAGTCACTAATTTTGGAGATAGTTTGTTATGAAGCAAATGCTAATTGATACACAGAAATAGAAAAGTAAATAAAAATAGAACAAAGATCAAGTGAAAACAAAACACCACAAAACAATTGTAAATATCCATGTACACCTCCTGAATACAAAGGTAGTCCTATTAATTCATTATATCAGATTTCCAAGATGAAGGAGAGAACAATCTTTAAGTCCTAAACCAGTCTTAACAGAGGGAAAATAGCTATATTCATTTAAAGGTAATAATACCTATCATTTCTGAAATGTCTTCCATGTGTCACTATGTTTACTTCTTTACATATTTCATATCATTTAGCCTTTGTGAGTGCTTTGCAAGGGAGGTGTTTGTAAAGTCTTTTGACTGATGTAGGATCTGAGGCTCAGGGAAGTTTAGAAACTTGCCGTAGGTCTCCCAACTGCTGAGTAAAGGAGATAAAAGTTTCATTTTGACTGCAGCCTTTTGTGACAACACACTATCTAAAGACCACCAAATCTGTGAATGGCAGGCAAAGGAATTCAGGAATGATTTTATGAACAATATCCATTCTAGGCATCATTAATGCTATGTGTATGACAGCTTTGCCAGAGACTTGAAAAAATTGTCTATTATAAAATGGAAAGTCTCTATTTTGATGCAAAAGGTTTTTAACTGATTTAAGGGAATTCTACAAAATTAGGTATCAGAATTGTTTTTCTTATTGGCAACTATTGATCTCTGACTGTGCCACTGTCTCATTAACACTTTTATTACCTTGTCAATCAAAGCCCCACCTGCACTAACCAGGGACGAGAAGGATTTGCCATTATTAAGACTGTCTGGTGCCAGAAGCAAAGAAATCCTGCTGAAAGTGTAAGGATAAATCAGCAGGGATTTAGATAGCATTCTAGATGCAGGAAGCAATTCAGAAGTTTAAAAAAATCAGAGTATTCTAAAGTCATTTGAAGAAACAATTTTTTACTTCTTTAAATGTCTAGAATTTTAGTATTAAAAAAACCTCATTTCAAGTACATTTGGTTAAAAGCTTGTGTTATTTTAAACTGTTTTGTGAACAATTTTATTGTACAAGCTTGCTGAATTGCACTGGTCTCAGGGCAAAAGTAATATGTAGGCAATAAATGTTTCTTATGTGTATAGCTAATTTTATCATTTCCTCTAATAGTGGTCTATTAGAGCAAACAGATTAGCAGTTAATTGGTATCCAACAAAGAGCTATTTTAGTCATTATTTGCTTTTTTCACCCTTCATCAGTCATCTTAATCAATACCAACACACAGGTCTAGATTCCAGTGCTTGCCATTACCTTTTAAAAAATCCTGCATTTAGAATGTCATTATTTGCTGGGTATTCAACAAATTATACACAAATTCACTCTTCTGGAGCTTCCCTTACTTGCCTCCTCTTCAGCCATCAATAATTTCATGGTGATTACTTTCACAATACATAGGCATTTTCAAGTGTGTAAGTAGCTAATTTTTTGTTTGGGTCTTATGTTAGCGTAACAAGTATTTATTGAACAGATAACCCGTAAAAAATACCAATCTAGGCCCATTAAAGGATATCCAGATGAAGATAAAATGACCTGTGAAAGTATGTACACAAGCAACCTTAATAGAAAGCAGATATGCTAAATGCCAGAAGAACAGTATGCACAAAATGTTGCAGGGGATCTAATGGAATGTTAGGTCCAAGTGCTTGAAGGGTCAGGCAAGGTGTCATGGATCTTAGTGCATGGATGGGATTAGTCCTGATCACAGGCAACTGTGACAAAAAAAATATATATAAAAGACAGGATGAGTGAGTATGTTATGTATATGTGTATGTGTGGTGAGGTGAAGTTTAGAAAACAAAGATGAGTCCTGGCACAGTAAAAGAGAGCATTTATGTAAGAATGCCAGATTCATAAATTTGAGCTTAATTTTATGGGCAATGAGAAACAATGATTTTATATCAGAGAATGGCAATAATTGGGAGCTATGCTTTAGGAAGATTAACCCAACAATTGTATATTACACCACACTTCAAGCTAAAATAACATGGAACACTTTTAAATAAACTACTACAATTCTCTTGGATTCCTAGTGTGGATGCAAATTTTTTGAATACTACATAAATATATATATCTGTAAGTCAAATATAAATCCTTATGACTATAGATTTTATGACAATGATAAAACCTAAATAAATTTAAAGTTAAATACCAACTGTATAAGAAAACTAAGATAATTAAAATTAATAACATTAGACTCTGGACCAAGATGTGACATAGGAGGTTCTTGAATTTCCCTCTTGGACACACTGAATATACAACTACACATGGGGTAGTTCCTTCTGAGAAAAATCTAGAAATTGGCTGAGTCCTACATATTGGGTGAAAGAGAAAGTACCCACATTGAAACAAGTAGGAAAGTGCTGAGACATACTCTTACCATAAACCCCACCCTGGCACAGTGCCATATAATTGCGAGGGAATCTCTAACTCCCAGCTTCTTTTTGAGAAACAGAGTTTGACCTGCACATTTGGCACCTCAACTTTTAAGGCTCCCACCTGAAGAATGGGACCCCAAAACATCTACCTCTGAAAGCCAATAAAGCCAATGTGTGTAAGACCCACAAGACCATAGGAAAAAAAAAAAAGAAGTAGTTCTTTATGGATACACTAGCATTCACCATGGCTATCCTCACCAAGGCTCAGCACTGAGGGAGCAGATAAGAATACTCATCTCCCAGTCTTTCTCTGCAAGGGATTATATGTTTATTTTACAAACTGCTGCCTGAGAGTCTGATTTCTGATCAGCTAGCGTCTAGGTGCTGACCACAATCTTCCACTTTGGGACACTGATGGGTCTTGGTACACTCTCAACTACCAGGAACCACTAAGAACAAAGATGGTGACTTGGATAATCACAAAAGTTTGAGAGGTAACCAGGAGCTCAGGCCAGGATGATTGACAGAGTTCATATCTTGCATGAGACCAATCTGTCAAGATTGGGACTCTTTTATCTAAAGCATAGAAATCCACACAAAGAATTAAGGAAAATGAGGAAATAGAAATATGTTCCAAAAAAGAATAAAATAAATCTTCAAAAACCAATCTTAATGAAGTCGAGATAAGTGAGTTACCCAATAGAGAGTTCAAAATAATAGCTGTAAAGATGCTCACGGAGGTCATGAAGGCAGTGCATGAACCAGTTGAGAACTTCAACAAAGGTAGAAAATAAAAACAGACATCCTAGAGCTGAAGAATACAGTAATTGACCTGAAAAATTAATAGAGGGTTCAATAACAGACTAGATCAAGTAGAAGTAAGGATTAGTGAGCCCAAAGACAAGGCAGAAGGAGCCATTTAATCAGAGAAACAAAAAGAAAAAAGAGTGAAAAAGAATGAAGAAAGCTTAAGGGACCTCTTTTTCCTCTTCCACCACTGTCATGGTTGAATTATTCTTTGTGACTTGTATGTTGGACTGCCTGGAGCCTTAGTGCCATTCTGTGGGGCATGGGGTTATACTTCTTAAGAAATTGCTAAAGAGTAGGATGCAGCCCAAATATGTAAACGGTTAAGTTCTGATGGGAAAACTTTAAACAGTGGGAAACAAGAGATGGGCAGGACCTGTGAAGATTTATACTTGTTTTTGTTCCTCTTTTACTGGAATGTTCTAAGGCACTTTTTTTTTCTTACAATGTCCATAGATATTCTGCCTGGCTGTGCAGATGCTTTTGCTGAATGATCAGATGTGTCTATTCATGGCTCTTTAGGAAGCTGTGGCTGGCCCAGTAATGCATTGCTTGCCATTCTTCATGCCTAACTCTACTTTACCTCACTCTCCCTGACCCAGATTGTCCCCACCCCAAATAATTAATTATTATTACTTAATCCTTGCTTCATTTTCTATTTTCTAGTAACTTTTGAACTAAGAAATGCTTAGAACTTTTAGCTTTTAGTCCTTCTTTTCCTCAGAATTATACCCATGTGTTATTGATAAATAAGCATTTTGATGTCAAATAGTAGCAAAAATTAGAGTAGATAAGCACATTTACTTAGTAATTTACACCTCATCTAACTTACAAATAGATAAAATTACATAAATATCTAAAGCTAAATTTTACTAGTTGTATTTCTAATAAATTTAAATGTTTTCATTCTTATTTTTATATTAATGTTTAAATAATTTTTTAAAAATTTAGGTAAATTGATTTGGAGTACATTGAGATTCCATCATTTACTAAGAAATATTGTAGTAGTTCTTCAATTTTATTAAAGAAAAGAATCTTGGGTTCAAAGATGTGGATATGAATTCAAGTTCCATAGTTTTCTAAAGTTTATTTTTAAAGTTTATTTTTTTGAAAGAAGGAGAGAGGGAAAGCATGTGAGTAGGGGAGAGGCAGAGAGAGAGGGAGAGAGAGAATCCCAAGCAGGCTCTGCACTGTCAGCACAGAGTCTGACACAAACCATGAGATTATGACCTGAGCCGAAATTGAGTTGACTGAACCACCCAGGTGCCCTTCATTTTCTTATTACGTGACATTGATTTTCAGGATTTTTTTTCCTGTGTATATCCCCTATTTAAATGTGTGATACAATATTATGAATCCATTGTGTATAACATCACTATACAAATAGCTTTATTTATAGAATTTACAGTCCTCTAAGCGTCCTAGGTTTATAGTCTCCTCTCACTCCCGGTTTGTCTCATATTCTCTTTTCTTTTAGTCAGAAACCCTTTCCTCCTCTTCACCTACCTAAGGTTCAGAATTAGATTACAATATGAGCATTTGGGCATAAGATCCAAATATTATGTTGATTTTGAGTCATCTGGGGTAAGTCACTGAGCTATTTGCATATCTATTTCCTCAAGTGTAAAATGCAAATGGAAACATTTGCTCTCTCCTTATTCCATAATGATCTATGAAAGAATGAAACAATCACCAAAAGAGCTATTTTTCAAGCACATAGGAGGGGGCACACCATTAATAAAATTGCTGTTATTTTTCTATTTATTTTACAATATTAAGAAAACAACAAAAATAAAGAAAAGAATGCAATTACCTGACAAACAAGATGTCCAAGGAGTGAGATGAAAGAGCTGTAAAAAATTAGGAACTCTGTTTATCCTTAATGTAAGGAAATTTCATTTGTTTTCACTAAATTACATGACTGATTCTAATTGAAAGACGATCACCCATAGAGTATAGGGAAAAAGTTATTCAACGTAATTTTGGCCCCCAGAGGCAAATTAACATATGGATATAATCTAATATTTTATCTGCAATGGATAAATTTTAAAAATACAAACATTTTTATTGACTAAGTGAATACTACTTACATGAAGATTTTTAAGATTTTTAAAAATACGTTGCTATAAAAGTGAAGGAGCTGGAATTTGAAATTTAGCAAATGACTGAATTACTAGTCTTTGTTACATTTTAACCTAAGTTACCAAATGTTTTTATGTTTTTATTTTTATAAATGTTCTCTCATGTCATTTCGCTCTTCCCGCCATTCTCTCATGTCATTTCTTTCTTCCCGCCGCCCAAGGAAGTGTTTTGGGGTCAGGTAATTTATGCCCAAACATGTATATAAAATAGAAAATACATGGCAAACTTTTAAATTATCCACCTACCAGGAGGTAATTTAGCAGTGATTAAGAGCAGAGATCATGGAGGCAGGCAGACTAGAGTACAAATCTCAGCACCACTACTTAGCCATGGCATTGATATAGTTGCTTAGCTTCTTTATGCCTAAGGATATCTCATTTGTAAAAGAAAGATAATGATAATCTATTTGTAACAGAACTGTTTTCAGGATTAATATAGTTTTAAGTGTGTAGAGGGTTTAGCACAATGCTAGGCACTAGTACAGAGCCATATTGCAGCCTGAGGCAAAAAGTAAAATTAGTAAAACTGTCTTTAATTAAGGGCACTAAAGAGCTGGTCTTTAATTAAAACATCAATATTTTGTACATCATGGGATTTTTGCATTTTGATTTTTTGAAGTATCACATCAAAATATCATCAATCTTACTTATATAGTTTTTTGGCACCCCTTAAATTTTGTGCCCATGGCAAGTGCCTCACTTACTACACCCTTGTCCCTGCCTGGGTGGCACATAGTAAGCACTCAATAAATATTAGAAAACATTAACATTAGATCAAACAGACATAGGTTACTTACTTCACATATGGGTCATGAGTCATATTGTAAGGTCTTTGGGACAGGGGGAGCTCTTACCTACTTTTTAAGGATTCACAAAGGGTCTTCCAGAAGAAGTAAAATAATAACCAAGACCTGAAGGATACATAGACTTAGGTGAAGAAGCAGGAAAGGTGAGCAGAGAGTAGTACGTGGAGATGATAGATGAGAGAAAAATCTAGGGCATAAGAAGCTGACATAGTCTAGTATGGTTGTGGTATAGAATGTCAAAGGAACTTGACTATAGAATTAGGAAAGTATTTAAGGCCAGACTAATTTATAAATAATATGTAGACTCAAGAATGGCTTTAAGGATATGAGATCTGTGCAGTTACACAGGACACTATTTAGAAGAATCTCATGCTCTGTTATCACCATCTTGAAATTCTTTTTGAACCAGGGGCCCCCATTCTCATTTTGTCCTGAGACATGCAAATTATACAACTGGTATTAGGTACACTTTATTATCAGTGCCTTTCAAGTAAAGTGACAGAACAGATGAAAGTTTAGAAAGATCACTATTGCTGTTGTTTGGTCTGGGTCAACACTGAATGCAACATTATTATTTGGAGATAGTTGTACTCCCCTAGGAGAGAAATATTGTGCCTTAATGTGGGAGAGTGGCCGAAGAAATGGAAAATGTAGAAGGATATTCAAGATAATTAGAGAAAAGATCTCCAGAATATAGTTGAGATTAAAAAGAATAAAAATCAGGGGCTTCCGGGTAAAAGTTGAGTGTCTGATTTTGGCTCAGGTTGTAGTCTCATGGTTCGGGAGTTTGAGCCCCAAGTCAGACTTGCTGCTGTCAGCATGGAACTGCTTGGGATCATCTGTCCCCCCCCACCCCGCTCCTCTCTGTCCCTTCCCTGCTCTGTCTCCCTCTATCAAAAATAAAAAATAAAAATGAAAATAAACAAAGGGCTACCTTTTGTGTAAGGGCATTATGTTCTTTTAAAAATATTTGCACAAGGAAATACTGGAAAAATATATAAGAAACTAATAAACATGGCTAACCAAGTTTGGAGTAATAGTTGAACAGAATGAATGGGGCATAGATGGAAGGGAACTTCTGGGTGGATGTTTATAGTTTTCTATTTTGTTTTGCAGTATTTTGATTTTTGAAACATGTGAGTGCTTTTAAGAGTCAAAATGTAACATATGAAATAAAAAGAAAAGCATACATACAAAAGAGATATTGACAAAGCATAATCTATGGAACTTAGTAATTGTGTGTGAGGGTGGTAAGGAACAGGGAGAAGTAAACAGTGACTGATTGTAGTGGTCCTTGTGGCTGAGTCCCCACAGTTTTTTCCACCACAAATGCCTAGATCAAACCAATGGTCGTAATTCATTCTCCTTTCCAGTGATTTGTTTAGGAATGGATTTGTGACCCAATCCTGGCACATATGATCCACAAGATCATAGGCTTGGGAACTGTATTAATTTCCTAAATCTGCTGTAACAAATTACCACACTGTGAGTAGCTTAAAACAAACAAAAACTGATTTAATCACAGTTCTGGAGGCTAGAAGTATGAACTCAAGGTGTCCACAGAGTGGAGGCTCTGAGGGAAAATCTGTTACATGCCTCTCTCCTAGCTTCTGGTGGTTGCCCACAATCCTTGACATTCCTTGCCTTGTGGCTGTATCCCTCCAATCTCTGTCTCTGTCTTCACTTGATCTTTTCTCTTTTGTATCTCCTCTGTTCCTCAGTGTTCACATGATGTTTTTATAAATTTTTAAAAATGTTTATTTATTTATTTTTGAGAGAGAGAGGAAGACAAAATCCCAAGCAGTCTCTGCACTGTCAGTACAGAGCCCCACAGAGGGCTCAAACCATGAGATCATGACCTCAGCTGAAACCAAGGGTTGGACTCTTAACTGAGTGAGCACCCAGGTGCCCCCACATGATGTTCTTATGAAGACACTAGTCACCCTAGTTTGGGGACTCACCCTAATCATTAATACTGTCTTTAGTTAAAGACAATAAAGGGCTTGTCTTTAATTAAAATATTGATATTTTTTCTTCATGGATTGAACATGACATCATCCTAACTAATTATATTTGCAAATACCTTATTTCTAAATAAGGTTCCAGTCATAGATATCTTTTTATGGGACAAAATTCAACCCATTATGGAGGTCTTTTGGAAAATTCTCATTCCTAAGTAGAAGATGCAGAAAGACACCATCGCTTTTTCTCTTCAGGACATTGTTATGTCTGGAAAGTGATGTCTGAACCTGCTGCCACCACTTTTCTTTCAGCCTGGAGATGAAACCAACATGCAAAGGAAGATAGTTCCACCAATACTATAGTATGCTATAGGAGAGATGTTATATGAGAAACATTTTTTATTGTCTAAGACAGTCTTAGTCAGGATTTTTGTTATTTTCAACGAATAGCATATTGAGTGACATAATGACACTCAGACTCCATCAGATGTGTGGTGATACTCTGTGGGAGTACTAAAGAAAAATGGTTCTGGGATAAAAAAAATATCACAACTATGTATGTATGTATATATGTATGTATATATCAGAAAATGATACTTACCTTCTGGAATAGTGTTACTTTTTCTCACAGAAAATATCCAATCAAATGATTAATGGCTTGTAAATTATTTTAATTAAGGGTTTCTCTACAGGACATTCCACCCACAGCCAACTTCAGGTTAATTTGTGATTCTACATGACACTTGTAGAGTTTGACCAACATGGAGTTCTATTGTCATTAAAACTTCACAGAAGATACCATAACTGTATGAGATTTGTAATGCAATCACTTCATCATATGTATGCAACTACTTGGTCTGAAAAACCAAAAAACAAGGGGTTGGATAAGGAGGCTGCCATAATGGTCCCTGAGAGAAGTGACAAGGACTTGATATAGTGAAATAGTGAAAGTGCTATTAGAGAGGATAGAATATACTTCCAGGGGAGGAATGTAAAATTCTTGGAAGTATGCTTGGAAAATGGAAATAGACAGTGTAGGGAGAAGAGCTATATCTGATGCCAAGTGTTTGAACCTCTCAATAAGTCCCTTCTTTACATGCTGTCAAAACTAATCAGGCCCACTAGGCATGTGAAATTGGTTTGGGGACAGTTTGTTTGATGTGATGTTTGATTTCTTTGATTTTGTTTCACAAATAGTAAGGAAGGAAATCATTTTTATTTAAGCTTTTATATTAATTTGTGCAGTGCTGGATCCAGATAGAATAACAATGGGTCTCCTTTAGTCTCCCATTAACCTAGCAAATATCTTTTAAAAAGTGTTGATCATTTCTAACAATTGGGCTTTCTTAATGGCTTGTGTATGGTTTGATGCTGATCTGAATTCTTTGTTAAGTCTCCTTAAAATCATGAATAAAAATGGTATTTTTATAGAAACAATTCTGTACATATTTAAACAAGTTATTGTGATACCAGCCAATTAGTATAATTCTTAGGAATAATGCATAATATAATTTTGTATGACAAAGTTGCTTTTCATGAAAACACAATGAAAAACATAATTTATTTTTGACATACCACAAGTTGTTTTAATCTAATTTTTGCATTTAATTTCTGAGAACAATTCAGAGCAGTGAACCCTGAATCCCAGTAAACATAGATTAGGCACCATTCTGTGCACTTTTAACTTATCTTTGTGCCAAAATTCATGCTTTCTTGCTGTTTCAGATTCTTTGTTCTGTCAGTAATTTTCTTGTTTTCCTGTATCTTCAATATTTTACCTTACACATGTTGTAGTAATGCCTATACTTATAAAATCCTTCTATAAACCTTTGCTTCCTCTATTTAATATTTTCTTTCTCTTGACAGCCACTTTTTCATTTATTCAATAAATACTAAATCAGTACCTATTATTATGACTAGCATAGTCTAGTTTCTTCAGATATAGCAGATAATAGAGCAGATAAAAATCCCTGCTTTGATGAAGTTAATGTTATAGAGTATGGACACATATGATAAACTAAGAAGTAAATAAAATAGATTGAATTTTACATAATGATAAGTACTAGGTAAAAATAGAGGGAGAGAAAAGGTATGTAGAGAGAGACCTTGGGGGTTGGAGTTTGCAATTTTATATTAGTTGCTTAGGGAAGACCTCCCTGAAAGAGTACTATTTGTGCAAAGACCTGAAGGAAAGGAAGAAACAAATTACAGAAATACCTGAAAGGCACAGTATTTCAAGCAGCAGGAACAGTGTGCACAAAGGCTCTTGGGAAAGACCACATTTGACTTATTGGAGGAATAGGAGAAGGCCACTATGGCTGGAATTGAGCGAGGAAAGTAGGCAGTTGTAGAATTTAAGGTCAACAAGGCAGTAGTAGGGGACAGATCGTGTAGGATATTGTGATCATTGTAAAGACTTTGAGTGAAAGGGAAGCTACTGGTGTGTTTTGATTTGGGAAGTGATATTTCAACTAGAATATTCTTGTTCCTTTGTGACAGATAGACTTGAAAGAGACAAGTGTATAAGCAGAATGGCCATTAGAAGGCTGTATTAACTGTCTAGAAGAGATGGTGGTGGCTTAGGTTAGGGATAGCACTGGAGGGAATGAATAGCGGGAAGATGTGGACACATTTCCAAGAGAATGGAAATATGATTTCTGGATGAATTCAGTATCATTTTATTGAAAAAAATTTGTTCATCTATACCAATTCTCTTTTCACCTCTTTGTTGCTTTTCAACTTGCTGAATTTGGGGTTGTGGTTTTGTTTTATATTTTTCTTTGTCCCTTATTCGCTTGTCCTGAAATTGCTATAAAATTATTAAATGAATAGGTGTTCCTCAGTCTTGATTTTATATGACCACTTTGTAGTATTTATGCTGTTCTTTCTCCTTCCTTCTTCAAACTCTCTTCTCCCTAGACCTATGTGTGAGTCTCAGTTTTTCTTTGTATGTCAATCTCCTCTGGTCTGACTTCTCTTTTTCAGGTGCTAAATGGGCTTTTCTTTTTCAGGTGTTAGTTTAAATATCACTCTTTCAGTGAGGCCTTACCTGAGCAACTGATACAAAGTTGCAAACTCCTGAGTTTTCCCTGAAAACTCTCTATAATTAAGGGATTAATAAGATTACATTTTTTAAAATCGTTCATCACTGTTCAGAGATTTAAACTTCACAAAATTGTTCAGTGATGTTGGGAGCACTGTGTTTATATGTAAAGAGATGATATGGGCCTGAAATTGTGGGAATTTCATACATTGTCATTATAATTAGTATTAGAATATTGTAATTGTGATACAACACATCACATATATTATATGTGGGCTCTTCACAGTGAAGTCCTCAAATGGAATTATGTTTATCCATGACATTATATTTAATGTTAATAATGGCCCATGAGAAGACAGTAGATAGTGAGGCTAAATCATGTCTCAGAAATTAAAGAGCTATCTATAATATAAATAGTGACTTTTTATTGGACAGGAGAAGGGAGATCCCTATTAATTGAAGAATTGTTGCTTGAGCAAGATACCTTCCCTGAGTCATAATTTCAACTTTAATAACTTTAAAATTGTTTACTGTAAGGTTATAAAATTAAGAGAATTTTCATGTAAAATCTAGTTTGACAAAGAACTATTAAGTTTCTTGATGATTTAAGCATTGCTCTAGGTGCTAGAGATATAATGATAGATATGATAGCCCCTGCGCTCAATTAGATTGTAATCTGGTTGAAGCAATGAACCTTAAAACCAACCATTACTAAACATTTCAAGTACTCTATTAAAAGTTGATGGAGTCAGAGAGGGATGAATGAATGAGTCTTTCTTGAGGAGGTAATGCTTTAGTTGAGTCTTGAAGTTGAGGCATTATCTTGATAAGGCTGGAGAAGGAAACTGAAGTTAGGAGAACATCATACCCAAGAGCATGTGGGCATGAAACAATAGGTCTCATTCATGTTGTAAGAGGCTCCATATTGAAATCAAGGTGCATTTAAACAGGTTGTAAGATAGAATAAAGATTTAGGTAGTGGCTTGTACAGTAAACTAAGAAATATGAAGCAAAAGTCAGTGTTACTATGAAGGATTCTAAGCAAGGGATTAATGTGATTACATTAATATATTAAAAGGTTACTTGAGGAGCAGTGAGGAGGATAGATTAGAGGGACTCTGAGCTAGAAAACAGGGAGAATTCTAATGATATCAATCAAGAAAAAATAATGAGGTATGGTTTAAACAGCAGTGATAGAAATGGCATAAATTTAAGGCATGGGTAAGAGGTAGAATAGACTGACTTTGGTGACCAGTTGAATCTGGAAGCCTCCAACTTTCTGTTTTAGACTGTGGATGGATGACACCTTTCACTAAAAGATAGGAAATAAAGGGGGAGAAATCAGAGTTCAAGGTGAAGAGAGTTGGTTTTTTTTTTCTCTCTCCCAACATGTTGCATTTGAGGTTTCATGGAATATCCAGTGATTTTTGTATAAAGACAAAATTCTTTAACATAGCCCTCAAGAGTACATGTTTTTGTCCCTCCATTGTATTCCAGTCTTATTTATGTGACTGTGTTCCCTAATGCTCTAATGCTCTTCGTGGGAGCAATGCAGGCTTTCTTTTATCCCTTGTATTTACCATCACAGAGCCTTTGTACATAATATTCTCTCAGCCTGGATTACCCTTCTTTCTCTTCATTGCTCAGTTTTTTCCCCCTCATGTCTTGGTTCAGCTTCAAATTAAATTCCTTGGGGAAGCCTTTCCTGACTTCCTTAACAAGATCAAATGCTGTAGAATTTTGTTACACTCTGACGCCCTCCAAACTATATTCACTGTGGAAGGGGTAAATACTAAAAGAAAGACGAAGCAGACAAAACACAACAGATTTCCTTACATTTTAAAAAATCTTGTTTACCAATGTGTTCTAGTCTCTGGGTTCTAGGAATTTCTGGATCGACCCATATCATTGTTGATTGCAACAGAAATTCAGAGGAAGAAACTGGATATGAGGAATATCCCAAGGGAAACAGTGATAGGATTTGATGACTGGACAGATATGGGTATTATGGCTAGACTTTTCTTTCTGGGTATTTAGAAATGTTGGATGGTAGTATCATTGACAGTAACAGGAGAGTCAGGAAAATGAATTCATTTTTCAGGAAAGATGATTAAAAATAAATGTGAACATTGAGAAAATTCTAAAGGACTCCATGCTAGCTGTGAGACTGATAAATCCTAGCAACTGCACCTCTTCATTAAAATTTAATAAAAGCTTTATAGGTTGTTAATGATTCCTTTCTTCAGTGAGGTATACGGCTGATCGACAAGAAAAGTCTTTTTTTTGTGAAAACAGTGGCTGCCTGGTAACTTCCAACCTCTTTTTATCAGACCTATTATAGAAAATATTAGTTGAAAGAAGTCATGTTAGATAGCGATTTTGTTTTCTTTCTTTTTTGGCAGTGTTAATTAACCTATTAGGCGGGTTATTCTGATGCCTGTTATTAGGACACATTAGGAGTTTTATTGCACTGGGATATGCTTAGCAGACATGACCTCTTGCTCTACTTTTCCAAACATCTGTTCTTCAGAGTTCACCCATAATGTCACTACCTAATTAGACTCTAACAGCATGAAAGTTTTTCTGCTAAATATAAAGTGGTTATGATAAACCATGACATAGGAAAACTAGAGACCTGACTTAAAGTAAAGGAGAGGTTATCTTCAAGCTTAAGTCTTTTATTAGTGAGTAGTTAATGCTACTTTTGTCCAAGCCTCTTTTGTAAAAGGATTACACATCACTCATATAGTTCATTTTTCAAAGAGAAAGGTGATACAGAAAGGCCATAGGCAGAGTTATGACCTGGATTCTGTGGGACCCAAAAAGAGAAGGGGATCTTCAAGATCCAGTGACCTGCCTTAGACTTGGTTCTGATGCTTCCACATAGTCTATATAAGACACGTAATGGCTATTTTGAAGGCTTCGTTAACACTACATTTATATGTGATGCTAATTTCTAGTGTTTTCCTACATTTTGGGGAACGGTTCTTTACACAAGTACTCAATGATAATATAGTCATGACCATATGAACTCTCATTTAATAAAATTTACCAGTCAATATTCAGAGTAACATAATTTAAAGTTTTTTAGTGACTTGATGTGGCATTTATTTCAAATTCAGTGCTATTTCGTGTTTTGTTGTGTGGTTGAGTTGCTACTGGAAAATTATTCCAAAGGAAATTACTATAATCCTATAATCAGGCTACCAATGTCTGATCCCCAAATATTTATTTATTCACTAAATATATGTGAACACCTACTGGAGAAAAAAAGAGATATCAAATAGAGTTTTCATCTCTGGATTTCTCTGTTTAGAATAATAATTTTTACTAATAGTTTATACAGCAAACCCTAGGGATTTATGCTTTCCTTGTACATCATGATTTTATTTTCCTGCCAATATTAAGCACCCCAGGCCTAATGGAAGCTAGAACAAAACTTAAAATGTGTACAATCTAATCCAGAATAAATGTATGTGTTTTTAATATTTATAATTAGGATTATTTTTTAATAAGAAGTAAGTTGTTATGGGTTATGCATACAGTTATTCATGACTGTACATGTACTTACATAGACTTTTATATTGATATGTTTTTCTCCCCAACATTAACAATATCTGCAATTCTGTTTGGGTTCTCTCAGCAACTATCATTGTGTTATGTTTTAACACATTAAAAATCTTGTGTGATTCCTTTAACTTTGGTATAGATTACTGAAGGAGCATAAGTATACACTTATCAGAATATGTATTAAGTAAAATTTGCCATAAAAATAAATTCATATTTCTGTTCTAAGACCTGGGAATTGTTACAAAAATTGATCTCAGGAATGTATGTCTAAATATTTTCAACTTGCATTAATAGTAGATTTAGAAGTGAGGAAGGTAAAAGAATAGGAAGGTTATTCAGGGGTCTCAACAGTTAAATGTCTCATAAAAAGGATCCTTTTCTACACATGTTCTTACTCACTGCACATTGCACACAGATGATTCTAATCACCATTACTCAAATCACCTGATGCCTCAATTACCTTGGCTTCAATGAGCACATTCCAAACGCCAGAGCACCCATATACGTACTCTGATAATAGGCTGCCAATTAAGTTATCTTTCTCTGGAAACTTATTATGGCAGCTCAGTGAATATAATATCATTAGCACCCTTATATCATCATAGCCCGGGCAGTTGCTGACACTGCATGAATATAACTGCTAAGCTATCAAAGTAGCTGCTCAACCACAATAGCCTTGACATTATTTAAAAAAAAAATCTGTAACTATGTGTGCTTGTGTGTACATATATGTGAAGCCTTCAAGTGTGAGTGTATGCATTTATGCATACATGGGCAAATAAATATTTTGTAGAAAATAGGTGGCGGAAAATTATTATACACAAGGAAAGCACAAATACTTAGCAGATAGATAAATTAGTAGTAAAAATTTCCTTATAAAGTTCTTACAGCTTTGTCCCCAATAAAAATGGCATCAGTCATAGCTATGGTATTTCTGTAACACAGAACACTCCCAGATTGATTTATGTCTTGTAAAAACATTCTATAAGGTATGTTGTTTCTATACGGGATCTTTAATTAGAAACTTCAAGAAAAGTATGAAAGAATTTTTGAGAATGACTAAACTGTTACTCTAACTAGAAGCAGAGACATTTTTTCTAGTTAAGCATGAGGTTGTACAAAAATTACAATTGTTGTTTACTGAGATTCCAGTGTAAGTTGGAATCATTTTTATTCATTCTTATTAATTAATTTAATTGACTCATTTTTATGAAGGAGCTGGTAAAAGCCATCAGGAAAGTAATCTTTTATATGGACACTATTTCTCCTTAGAGTAGTGGTAAAGAGCATGATAACAGTCTTTTTGACAGGCCAGAATCTTATTTTTACCACTTATCCTTGGTAAATTCTTTCACATTAAGCATCAATTTTACATTTATAAAATGGACATGAAAATAAGCACTTGCTGTATAGATTCATTGTGAGGATTCAATAATGCAATACAGATAGGGTGTTTAACATGGTGTCTGGAAAATATTAAATACTCGATAAGTGATAAATTCCACTTCTATGGTTATTTATATTTTAAATTATTTTCTTTTAATATTTATAAGTTCCACTGACTCTTTTTGTAGTTCTTATATAAAACTGGCCTGTGCTGATTTGTTACAATTTAGATTAGAGCCCTTATTATAATTTAGTCTTTTTTTACATTTGTACAATGTTTTCCTTAAGCAAAATGTTTATCAATCATATTAATAAGGAAAATCACTTCCCACAAAATAGCTACTGTTTTACCATTTTATTTTGTTGTAAGTTTTTCTACCTTTTTTTTTTTTTAACAGCTTTAGCTCTATTCTTTAAGCTCCCTGGCCTATTGCCTATGTATTCCACTCCTTTGTTCTCTGCTCTGTACAGCAAAATGAAGGGTACTTAAAATATCTCTTGGAGGGAATGAGTAACTTCCTAAATGAGGTTTTCATGGAAAAAATTGTCACTCTTGCACCTTCCCACTCTCCACAGAGAAGTATGGATTCTATAACACTTCCAGATTAAACCATTAATCTGACTCTCTTGGATCTATCAGTTCAATATACCCTTGTGCCTGAAGATATGCATGATATGCCCACTTAACCATTTCACATGCACTATTGTGTAGGCTGAACTTCAGCTTTTCTCCTACCATTTATAGTCTATGTGATAAGATATTTTACATGTTTCCAATCACAGACAAAAGACTGTACAATGAAAGAGAGCATTTAAGATAAAAACAATTCTAAAAATCAACACAAATTCTTAAAAGCTGAGATTAATTTTATACCATTATTTCCTTGGACTACTAAACTATACTCAAAGTATTTAAATGTTACATTTTGGAAGGCTCTGTTGACTGTAGTTAAGATAAAGAGGCTTTTGGAAACATGGGACTAAATGTATTTACACATGGTCTAATAATGTAGGAGTACAGTATTGCCAAATCATTCATCAAATAAATATCTTTATCATATGCCTTAAAATGACACAATACTGTCAAAACAGGAATTCCTTTCATTATGGACCACAAAGGAGATACTGCAATGCGAGATTGTGAAATGTCTTTAGTGGTAGGAGGTCATTCTCTCTGCTATAATTAAAAGCACTACTGAGCAAGGGGTCCTGATGCCAATCATCTTGGTTGCAACTAGAATATCATTAGGAAAATAATGATTGGCATATTGGTTTCTGTAAAACTGTCACACTGAAAGCATGGTTTATGATTCATTATTCTGTAAAAAGAGCATCTTGAGGAAGTTCTGTGTGAAAATCAACTGCCTATCAGAGAAGTCAGAAAATGGTGTTGTGGGGGAATCAGAAGAAGCTGTTTGATCATCAAATTTGGCTTTCATGCCTTGCATTTGACTCATAAAGCAAGTTGTGCAGAACATGGAGAGACAGGAACAAAAATATAGATTCCCACTAGGCAGTTCCTTTTGATAGCCATCTCATTAGTAATAATTTAAGACTCTATTCCTTACAGCATTCAGCTATCTGAATGTTATAGGGCATGGCAGTACCATTCATGGGACCAGTGGAAATATGCTTTACCTAATCTTGATTTATGCCCCTAAATTTGTAAAGGACTGGCCTTGACTCTGCTGAATCCCTTCATGCTTCCTTCAGTGCTCATGCATGAAAGTCTGAACTCTGCTTAAATCCCCCCTGTGGCCATCCAGTATATGGAACATCTGACTATTATTTTCAAAAAATAGTGGAATACAAAAATAAGAGAAGCAAGCAGAAACCCTTCCTGAAAGCAAAATTAAATGTTGATAATAAAGAGAAAAGGAATTATTTTTTGAAGCCAGTTTAATTTCAGAGGAGTTCTCTTTATATTTCACCTATATTTCTGGGTGATACAGACCAGTGATGTAATTCATTCTATCTCCATAAATGTGAAGGTGAGGGAATGGAAGTCACTAAAACACAGGAGGCAAGCATGGGAGAGAGGCCATATCCGAGCTTTGTAACTGGGTCATTAAAAAAGTACCAAAATGAGGCTTCCCAAGGAGGATTTCCTGAGGATGAGAACTCATTGAGGAGGCCCAAGATTCTGGTAGGAACTTTCTGTGCAAACCTGAGGAAGAACGATGGGGGCACCTGGGTGGCTTAGTCAGTGAAGCGCCTGACTCTTGGTTCCATCTCAGGTCATGATCTCATGGTGCGTGGGTTCGAGCCTCGTGTCGGGTCCATGCTGACAGCACAAAGCCTGCTTGGAATTATCTCTTTCTCTCCCTTCCTCTCTCTCAAAATAAATAAATAAACTTAAAAAAAAGGAAGGTGAATGCATTCTAAACTGAATGAATCTTTGGATAGATACCTTGATATTGGGCATTGTAGGAATTCCAAAAGGGAAAAAAATTCTGACTTTGGACATTTAAAAAACCAATTATAGAAAAGTTAAATAAGAGGGAATTCGAAACAGGGCAGGAGTAATGATTGTGTCCATAGGCACACACGCCATCTAAATTCTGTATACGTGGCTACACAGGCAGTGACAATAGCCTTGGAGTCACATCTAATCAGTTCTGAAGTTTTGTCGATGCTATTCCTGCAGTAGTTCTTAAATTCATTTCTATTTGGTCTCAACTCTTCCCAAAGTTCCTCTAGATTGGGGTGCCAATGTCTGTCACTTAATAATCTCCAACTTCCTATGTGCAGCTAAGCAGCCTTTCCTCCAACTCCTGCATGCAACCACTGGAGTGGCTTTTCTAGACCACACAGCCTGTATTTTCCCTTAGAACCCTTCACTTCGTCTCCATTATGTTCAGAATAAAATCTAACTTTCTAATGTACGAGGCCAGCCCCTCCATTGTTTGGCCACTGCTTCTGTCTGGTATTCATCTTTCTGAGCCTATGGCTCGCCATCCACCAGTCCCCGGATCCCCACACTTTCACTTGTCTTCACAGGAGTACTTTCTCCCTCCTTTGCTTCAAGTCCACTTTTAGTGATCCAGCTGAGTGTCCTTCCCTGTGGGCGATCTCTTTCAGTCCCTCGAGACTGTAGTTCTTTCTCCAGTGTTTTCTCACTCCATGCTCAAACCTGTTGTGGCATAAAAGTACTGAAATCTCCTGTGAACTTGTCTGTCTCCCTCATTAGACTCTAAAAATCTTGATGTCTGTGTCTTATCCATTTTTTTTACATCCTCTAGAGATTAGAGAATATTTGTTGAATGAATACATTGAAAGAATAAATGAAATAATTGTTGAATCAACCTATTCATAGTGTAGCCACTCAATGAATTTTCTGGGCTGATTCACAATGTGTAAACTAGATTGAGATGATCCCTGCTTTCTTGGAATAGTGAGGAAGAAAGTGAAGAAGGAGAAGAGTGCAGAGAATTGAAGAAAAGGGAGTGAGGACCAAATGAGAGTTTGGGAAAAGGGCCCTCAGGAAGCATTGGGGACAATGGTGCCTTCTTAGGAAAATTCCCTAAATGGGTCTGAAGTGACAGGCACAACTGGCACAAAATGGAAATATGTTCCTTTTTAGCAAACTAAATGAGACTATAATTACAGTGGTCTTAAGATAACATATGAGAGTATGGTTACAACCTATAGGTATTTGCACAGAAAGAGAAAACGTAGCATCTATATTATTCTCTACTCTGCTTAAAGCCAATTTGTATAACATTTGTATAAAATCCTGCTTGGTTTCTTTTTTTTTTTTTTTTTTGATATGTGGAATTGGAAAGAAACTCGTTCCTCTGTATCTCAAATAGGGCCAAAATCCTTTTATAATGGGATTTCAACCTTGGTCGACAATTTCTGCTCCAGGGAAAGTAATAATATGGTCCTTCTTTTTGCTGGAAGTATTCCTTATCCCTCCTAGGACCTTAAGAACACTTCTGTGACCCACCTAAAGAACCAGTGCATCACACCAACTTTGGGAACATAAAACTGGGTAATTGAAAATTCCCTTTACAGATAGAAGGCTGTAAGCAGTACAAATAGTATTTGGATTTGATATTCCTTAGCAGTGGTAAGGGCCTATGAAATATGATGAATCTTTATCTTTTGGTATCCTGAAATTTCTATCTCATTGGAATAAAAAGACTGCATTTTCTGCCTTAGAGAAATGAAGCATTGTGGCATGCTACTGGTTAAGTGCGTGGAACCTGGAGTCAGGCTGCCTGCGGTTGGAACTTAGCTCCTCAATTCCTAACAGTGAGACCTGGGGTGAGTTTTTCACTGGCTTCAGTTTCTTTGTCTATAAAATGGGACAATAGTGGTATCTATTTTTTGAGGGTTATTTTATTTTAAAGTTTATTTATTTATTTTGGAGAGAATGAAAGAGAGAGAGAGAGAGAGAGAGAAAACATACACACAAATGGAGCGGAGCAGAGAGAGGGAAAGAGAGTTCCAAACAGGCTCCACACTGACAGCACAGAGCCCTACCTGGGGCTCGAACTCGTGAACCTTGAGATCATGACCTGAACTGAAGTCAGGCACTTAACTGAGTGAGCCTTTAGGGTTATTTTAAAGATAAATTGATAAATATGTGTAAAATATCTAGAAGAGAGACTGGTATAAAAGGAATGTCTAGTAAATGTTAAGGACTATTGTGGTTGTTGGTGCTATTGTTGTTACTATTGTTATTTGTATTATTTCCCAGTTTGTCACACCTACCATAAAGGCATCAGGAAAGACCTTTCTGTGGAAATGAAGTTTAAATGACAAACGCAGGGAAATACTTTCCAGGCAGAGTTAAGAGCAGATGGGAAAACCTAGAGACAATAGGAATCATAGTGTGCTCAAGAAATGGAAAAAAAAAACACAACAAAAACTGAAAACCCTGTCAAACTGGCATGTCAAGCAAGGAAGAAATTAGCAGGAGTTGAAACCAGAGAGGGAAGTGAAAGCCAGAACCTTTATTGTCCTTTAAGCCATGCTCAAGATTTTGCCCCTTATTCCAAGATTAATGGGCAATCTGAAAGGTTTTAAGTGACAATGCTGGTAAATAACAGAATGGCTAGAGATTGCATGTAACTTGGAGTGGATAGATGAATTTATCCCAAAGGTTGGAAGAGAAGGGATATGGTTTTGATAGAATGGTATAGGGATCCATATCTAAAGTGAGAATTGGTGGTGTCAGTTGTGGTGTCTTAAAACTTGAGGCTAGGGGTTTGTTTGAATTTTAGAGCCAGTGTAGAGACATTTGAGCTGTCTGAGAACCAGAGAGTATAAAAGGGGAGTCTAAAGAATCTACCAATGAACACACTTAGAGAAGACTGTTCCCATGGAAGCCTCTGATCAGGTTGTTGAAGCCAGTCGATTGTGCTAAACACAGCATATCTTTCTGAAAGGTAAGAGATAGCTAAACTTGAACTTTTCCTGTCACTTAGGGTATAAGAGAAAGTATATGAAGAAACATTTTATGAGTTGCATAGCTTTTGGACTCTTGTTTGGAGCTATACACACACACACACACACACACATATATATATATATATATATATATATGACTGATATAAGTTAAATAGAATGAAATGTAAATATTCTAGTAGAATTTTACTTAATAAGAGCCAACCTGTTTTGCAGAACTGAGAGATAGGGGTTTTAAAAGTAAAACCTAGAGGACACATACTTTTTTCAGAGTAGGAGTAATTTTTTTTTCTTTTATAGTTTATTGTCAAGTTGGTTTCCGTATAACACCCAGTGCTCATCCCAACAAGTGCCCTCCTTCATGCTCATCACCCCTTTTCCCCCTCGCACACTCCCATCAACCCTCAGTTTGTTCTGAGTATTTAAGAGTCTCTTATGGTTTTTCCTCCTTCCTTCTCTTTAACTATTTTTCCCCTTCCCCTCCCCCATGGTCTTCTGTTAAGTTTCTCCTATTCCAAATATGAGTGAAAACATATGGTATCTGTCCTTCTCTGCCTGACTTATTTCACTTAGCATAACACCCTCAAGTTCTATCCACGTTGGTACAAATGGCCAGATTTCATTCTTTCTCATTGCCATGTAGTATTCCATTGTATATATAAACCACATCTTCATGATCCATTCATCATTTGATGGACATTTAGGCTCTTTCCATGATTTGGCTATTGTTGAAAGTGCTGCTATGAACATTGGGGTACATGTGCCCCTGTGCATCAGCACTTCTGTATCGCTTGGGTAAATTCCTAGCAGTGCTATTGCTGGGACATAGGGGAGTTCTATTGTTAATTTTTTGAGGAAGCTCCACACTGTTTTCCAGAGCGGCTGCACCAGTTTACATTTCCACCAACAGTGTAGGAGGGTGCCTGTTTCTCCACATCCTCACCAGTATCTATAGTCTCCTGATGTGTTCATTGTAGCCACTCTGCTCAGTGTGGTTTTGGTTTATATTTCCCTGATGATGAGTGATGCTAAGCAACGTTTCATGTGTCTGTTGACCATCTGGAAGTCCTCTTTGGAGAAGTGTCCATTCATGTCTTCTGCCCATTTCTTCACTGGATTATTTGTTTTTTGGGTGTGGAGTTTGGTGAGTTCCTTATAGATTTGGATACTAGTCCTTTATCCAATATGTCATTTGCAACTATCTTTTCCCATTCCATTGTTTGCCTATTAGTTTTGTTGATTGTTTCCTTTGCCGTGCAGAAGCTTATTATCTTGATGAGGCCCCAATAGTTCATTTTTGCTCTTGATTCTCTTGCTTTGGAAATGTGTTGAGCAAGAAATTGCTTCAGTTGAGGTCAAGGAAGTTGTTTCCTGCTTTCTCCTCTAGGGTTTTGATGCTTTCCTGTCTCATATTCAGGTCCCTTATCCATTTTGAGTTTATTTTTGTGTATGGTGTAAGAGAGTGGTCTAGTTTCATTCTTCTGCATGTTGCTGTCCAGTTCTCCCAGCACCACGTGGTAAAGAGGCTGTCTTTTTTCCATTGGATATTCTTTCCTGCTTTGTCAAAGATAATTGGCCCTCCATTTGTGGGTCCAGTTCTGGGTTCTCTATTCTATTCCATTGGTCTATGTGTCTGTTTTTGTGCTAATACCATACTGTCTTGATGATGACAGCTTTGTAGTAGAGGCTAAAGTCTGGGATTGTGATGCCTCCCGTTTTGGTTTTCTTCTTCAATATTACTTTGGCTATTCAGGGTCTTTTGTGGTTCCCTAAAAATTTTAGGATTGTTCTAGCTTTGAAAAGAATGCTGGTGCAATTTTGATTGGAATTGCATTGAATGTGTAGATTGCTTTGTGTAGTAATGACATTTTAACAATATTTATTATTCTGACCCATGAGCATGGAATGTTTTTCCATTTCTTTGTGTCTTCTTCAATTTCCTTCATAAGTTTCCTATAGTTTTCATCATATAGATATTTTACATCTTTGGTTAGGTTTATTCCTAGGTATTTTATGGTTTTTTTGTGCAATCATGAATGGGATCAGTTTCTTGATTTCTCTTTCTGTTTCTTCATTATTGGTATATAAAAAGGCAACCAATTTCTATAAATTGATTTTGTACCCCATAACTTTGCTGAATTCATAGATCAGTTCTAGTAGGCTTCTGGGGGAGTCTGTGGAATTTTCCATGTAGAGTATCATGTCATCTGCAAAAAGTGTAAGTTTGACTTCATCTTTGCCAATTCGGATGCCTCTTATTTCCTTTTGTTGTCTGATTGCTGAAGCTAGGACTTCCAGCACTACGTTAAACAACAGTGGTGAGAGTGGACATCCTTGCCGTGTTCCTGATCTCAGGGGGAAAGCTCTCAGTTTTTCCTCATGGAGGCTGATATTAGCTGTGGGCTTTTCATAAATGGCTTTTATGATGTTTAAGTAAGTTCTTTCTATCCTGACTTTCTTGAGGGTCTTTATTAAGAAAGGATGCTGTATTTTGCCAAATGCTTTTTCTGCAACTATCGACAGGATCATATGGTTTTTATCTTTTCTCTTGTCAACGTGATGTATCACATTGATTGATTTGCGAATATTGAACCAGCCTTTTAGCCCAGGAATGAATCCCACTTGATCATGGTGGATAATTCTTTTTATATGCTGTTGAATTCGATTTTTGCATCCCTATTCATCAAGGATATTGGCCCGTAGTTCTCTATTTTGCTGGATCTCTGTGTGATTTTGGAATCAAAGTGATACTGGCCTCGTAGAATGAGTCTGGAAGTTTTCCTCCTATTTCTATTTTTTTTTGGAATAGCTTGAGAAGAATGGGTATTAACTCTGATTTAAATGTATGGTAGAATTCCCCAAGGAAGCCATCTGGCCCAGGGCTCTTATTTTTTGGGAGATTTCTGATAAATGATTCAGTTTCTTCGCTGGTTATGGGTCTGTTCAGTTTTCCTCTCTCTTCCCATTTGAATTTTGATAGTGTGTGTGTGTTCAGGAATTTGTCCATTTCTTCTAGGTTGTCCACTTTGTTGGTATATACTTCTTCATAGTAATCTCTGATAATTGCTTGTATTTCTGAGGGATTGGTTGTAATAAATCCATTTTAATTTGTGATTTTGTCTATTTGGGTGCTCTCTCTCTTCTTTTTCAGAAAGCCTGGCTAGAGGTTTATCAATTTCGTTTATTTTTTCAAAAAACCAACTCTTGTTTTCATTGAGATGATCAACTGTTTTTTTTTTAAAATTCTATATTGTTTATTTATGCCCTTATCTTTATTATTTCTCTTCTTATGCTGGGTTTGGGGTGATCTTGCTGCTCTGCTTCTAGTTCCTTTAGGTGTACTGTTAGATTTTGTGTTTGCGCTTTTTCTAGTTTCTTGAAATAGGCCTGGATTGCAAAGTATTTTCCTCTTAGGACTGCCTTTGCTGCATCCCAAAGAGTTTGGATTGTTGTATTTTCATTTTCATATGTTTCCATATATTATTTTATTTCTTCTCTAATTGCTTGTTGACCCATTCGTTTTTTAGTAGGGTGTTCTTTAACCTCCATGTTTTTGGAGGTTTTACAGACTTTTTCCTGTGGTTGCTTTCAAGTTTCATAACACTGTGATCTGAAAGTGTGCAAGGTATGATCTCAGTTCATTTATATGTATGCAAGTCTGCTTTATGACCCAGTATGTGATCTCTCTTGGAGAATGTACCATGTGCACTCGAAAAGAAAGTGAATTCCATAGCTTCAGGATGTAGAGTTCTAAATATATCTGTCAGATCCATCTGGTTCAATGTGTCGTTCAGGTCCATTGTTTCTTTAGTGATTTTCTGTCTAGTTGGTCTATCCATTGCTGTAAGTGGAGTATTAAAGTCCCCTGCTATCAGCACATTCTTATCAATAAGATTGCTTATGTTTATGATTGTTTTATGTATTTGGTTGCTCCCAAATTCAGTACGTAGACATTTATAATTGTTAGCTCTCCCTGATGAATAGACTCTGTAATTATTATATAGTGCCCTTCTTCATCTCTTATTACGGCCTTAACTTTAAACTCCAGTTTGTCTGACATAAGTATGGCTCTCCAACTTTCTTTTGACTTCCAGTAGCTTGAGAGATATTTCTCCATTCCTGCCAGAGTCCAGCTCCAGCAGGTCCAGAGCTCCCTGAAGGATGGACAGTGTCGGCAAAAGGGAGTGAGAGAGTCTTGGTTTTCTTTCTGATCACCAGGCAGGCATCTCTGCACTGACCAGAGAGTCAGCTTTAGTTATTGAAAAAATGTATGGTGTACAAAACAGGAGTGGCAATTGCCTTAGACAATGCTTTCTGATGACAAATTCTTTGGTATATAAAAATTTCCCAGAACATAGATTGGTAGAAGACTCATGCATAATCTTTATCAGTAGTGATTGATGTAGGTGACTAGATGCTTATCACATGGGGAAGGAAGGTATCTTTAGCATTCAAGTACAAGGCAATGTTTTTAGCATAGCAAAGGCAAGAGTTAGTTCTTTTGTGAGCAGGGGTCAATAGCCTGTTTTCTAGAGGGGAAGAAAAACAGGTTTCTCAAGAAATGTAATATTTGCTCCTATAATCACAAAAGAAGAAACTCCTATAAGTTCCTTCACAAGGTCTGATACCAGTGCCAGGCGACTTGGGGGTCAGTGCCCAAGCAAAAATTGAGTTGGTTGCCCTCTGACAGCAGGAGGCCCCCGCCTTGCAAACCCGCCTTTCTTCAGAAATGGCTTCTAGCACATCCCTTAACTTTCAATCTGAAGGTTTCCTCAGGTCTAAAATGAGTCTCTTGTAGACAGCAAATAGATGGATCTTGGTTTTTTTTTTTTTTTTAATCCATTCTGCTACCCTATGTCCTTTGATTGGAGCATTTAGTCCATTTACATTCAGTGTTATTAGTGAAAAATATGGGTTTAGAGTCATTTTGTTCTCTGTAGGATTCATGCTTGTAGTGGTGTCTCTGGTACTTTGTGTTCCTTGCAAGATTTCCCTCATAGAGTCCCCCTTATTATTTCTTCTAGGGCTGGTTTCATGGTGATGAATTCCTTCAATTTTTGTTTGTTTGGGAAAAGTTTTATCTCTCCTTCTATTCTGAATGATAAGCTTGATGGATAAAGGATTCTTGGCTGCATATTTTTCCTGTTCATCACATTGAATATTTCCTGCCATTCCTTTCTGGCTGCCAAGTTTCAGTAGATAGGTCTGCAACTACTCTGATTTGTCTCCCTTTTATGTTAGGGCCCTTTTATCCCTAGCTGATTTCTGTGTTCTCTCTTTATCCTTATATTTTGCCAGTTTCACTATGATATGTCATGCAGAAGATCGATTCAAGTTACGTCTGAGGGAAGTTCTCTGTGCCTCTTGGATTTCAGTGTCTGTTTCCTTCCCCAGACTGGGGAAGTTCTCAGCTATAATTTTTTCAAGTACCCCCTCAGCCCCTTTTTCTCTCTCTTCTCCTGGAATTCCTATGATATGGATATTTTTCCATTCGATTGTATCACTCAGTTCTCGAATTCTCCTTTTGTGCTCCTGGATCAATTTATCTCTCTTTTTCTTGCCTTCCTCTTTTTCTATAATTGTGTCTCCTAATTCACCTATTCTCCTCTCTGCCTCTTCAATCCGTGCAGTGGCTGCCTCCATTTTATTATGCACCTCATTTATAGCATTTCTTAATTCATCACAACTATTTTTAAGGTCCATAATCTTTGTAGCAATAGCTTCTCTGGTGTCTTCTATGCTTTTTTTAAGCCCAGCAATTGATTTTATGACTATTGTTCTAAATTCTTGGTCAGTTATGTTGCTAATATCTGTTTTGACCAATTCTTTAGCTGTCACTTCTTCCTGGAATTTCTTTAGAGGAGAGTTCTTCCGTTTCATCATTTTGGCTAGCTTTCTCTCTCTTGTAAGTTTTAAAAGCTTGTTATGCGCTCTGCACCTGCAAGTACTGCTATATTAAAGGAGGCTCATAGACTGTCCAGGGTCTGTCTGTTCAGGAAGTGTTCTTTTAATGGTGTCCCTTGGTATCTCTTGTTGAGACTTTGGTTATTTTATTTCCCTACTCGTAGTGATATTTGGGACTCTCCACCATGTGTACTTTGGCTTGTTTCTTGAGGTAGCCCTATGAGGCTATCTTCTTAGTGGACTCCGTCTCTTTTCCTCCCAGACTCTTGCAGTTCAGAGTCCTTTAGCTTCAGCCCTTCTTTGTTTGAGAGATGCGGGCGGGAAGTAATGAACTCCCTATTTCTCTGCCATCTTGTCCCTGAGTCAGAGTAGGAGTAAGTGTAATAGAAAATAAAATCACCATTCAAGTAACTTACCTCATGCAGCACCCATAATATGCTCACATATGCACATGTAACCTGAAAATGAGTGGGCTTTTCCTACCTTTTCTCCTACCCTATGCAGAAGCTGCACATGGCTAAAGGTCCTGCAATTTGTATTTAAATACAAGTCTCCATTTTGGCTTGACACTTTCTTTCCCAGTGGTTGTGGTGCTAAGTAAATCCTTCTTCTGAGTCTTAGTTTCTTCCTCTGCAAGTGAGAGTCAGAAATGGCAATATTTGAGAACTATTTCATAAGCCTTGGGAAATAAGGGCTTTGTGTGAGACAAGAGTGGCCATCAAGGCTCCATGGGATAGATAGAACATCCAGCAATCAACCTTCCTTTTCAGGCTGCCCCCTGCCTCTCCACTCCATTTGTTGCCCTTGATGCCAGCCTCCAACATGCCCTGGAGGGCCTCTCCTCTTTTTTCTCTTCCTTCCAGTTACTGACTCTGCTCATCAATCATTTCCTCTTTTTTTTAAGTGATCTATGTAACTATCCCTCCACCAGTCATATATGGTTAAGATTACTGTTGCTGTTGAATAAATCTCAAAACAGGGTAATTTGATGCCTCCCACTTTATTCTTACTTTACAAAATTATTGTAGCTTCTTTCCTTTTCCATATAATTTTTTGAATAACCTGTGTATACCTACAAAAAAATCTTCTTGGTATTTTTATAGGATTTGCTTTAATCTGTGTATCGATAATCAACTGACATATAACTATCCTCCAGTTATAGAAATCCTTACTGAAGACAGAGATGCTATTTAGGCATGACAAAAATCTATATAGGATATGAATAATTTCCTTCTTAGTCATTCTGTAAGAATTGGTGTTCTAGAATAGCGTCCAAAATTAAATGGAAAGAAATAGGTAAGAAGAAAATGGACTTTTCTCTTTAGTTTGTGAGGTTCTCAGAGCTGATCACATTCTAGAAATATCCACCTTAGTGCCAGTTTGTCAGATTCTCGAAGTTCCCAACCCAGTGTTGGACAGGGACAACACATTTGAAGAATAAAGTGTTAACATTTGTGAAAGTAGGCATTGGAAAAACAGCGCTCCTTGGATTTTTCCCATAGGAACAACCTAATTACATCTCTTATTTAATTTTCTGTGATTCTAAATGTAAATTGGAGGGAGCTAGTAGATTTTACAAGTCAGTGTCCTTGTTTCAGTGATATAATGATAAACCATGCTGAAATAATGGGAGGTTCCACTTCATTACACCACTGTTTATCATTTTTAACGTTCTGCAGAAAATGTATGGGACATATGGCATTTGAAAGAAGAATTCACTGCCTCCTTATCTGACTTACAAAGACTCTTTGTAGCATCAGTGTGATGCTTAAGTGTGAGCCCATTGACTGAATTTTAATTTTAATGGGAATCAATAAAATTTTGATATTTTATTAGCTATTTAACACTGTCAAGAAAAAAATGTTTTTATTCATCACTAATTATTTATACTTAGTGTATGAGTGCTGTGCATTCATAATCATTAAAGTGTAATAAACAGTAGTCAATTATGCACAACAAATACCTTTTCAGATATAGTGCTAATAAAAGCTAGGTACGCATACTTACAGGCAGTTTATAATCCATAATGGGCCATGCACAGTAAAATTATGAAATTATATCACTTAACAGTTTTATTAACCACCTTTTTTTAATTGAAAAAGTAATTTATATCCATGGTAAAAAAATTTTAAGCACTGCAAAGAAGATATAATGAAAGTAATTCTTGTTCTTTCTCTAGATACTTCTGGCACTCAATTCTCTAGTGTGGAGGGATAGCTGTAGGCCCAACTTCTATTTACAGTATTTATGTGATAAAAAATAGTTTAAAACCTCACTAACTCACACTAACTGAAAAGAAGGTCACTACAACTTGATGTAAAATCTGAATTATAGTATATTTCAAAAGAAATATAGCTTTAATACTTTGGGCTATACTGAGTAACTCCTGAGTGAGGCGGGGAGCGTGATGGAGCTGAGCATTTATTTTAAAGTATCCATTTGTGCCTTTCAAACAGATTTTACTCATATTAATTCTTTTAATGCAAAGAATCAGATACTTTGGTGCTTTAAAATAGTTTGCTGTCCACAGTTAAGTATACTAAGTATTTTCCATGTTTACAATATTTTTGCGTATCAAATTTCATTTTACAGAAAGCCCAAAAGTAAATTCTAGCTCAAAACCTGAATTGCACTCATGTCCATTCATAGACCACACATTTCAAAGTACTGAACTTATATAGATGCCTTGCTATGTTTCTATGTGAGGGCTGCATATGTTACTTGTGAAAATACTTATGGAAACATGAAGATGCCATATAACATTCTTTTTAAACTTTATAAGGTGTTTTGAAGACATTATCTTATTTTATTCCTACAGCTCCCACATGGCAAGCATTGGAATGCTAATCTCTAAAGAGAGGCAATTGTTCTTCTAAGGTGATGTTACTGGACAATCAAAATTTGGAAAAGACATTGATAATGAGGAATGAATCTTTTTTTTTTTTAAGTTTAATTTTGAGAGACAGATAGAGAGCAAGTAAGGGAGGGAGAGGGAGAGAAAGAGAGAAAGAGAATCCCAACCAGTCTCCACGTTGTCCGCACAGAGCCTGATGTGGGACTCAAACTCATGAAGCATGAGATCATGACCTAAGCTGAAGTCAAGAGTTGGGTGCTTACCTTACTGAGCCACCCAGGTGCCCATAAAGAGAATTGGATCTTGTTAGATAATGTATAAGTAGTGAAGGAAGAAGATGTAGGAAAAGTTATAGAAGTAAAATTTTGTAACCCAATTGCATATAGGAGTGGAGGACAGGGCAATGGAAGTATATTGTTATCAAGTTCTTACATTATTCAAAAGAGTATCCTATTATTTGAAAGTAGACTGTGGTATGTTAAAGATGCAAATATAAACCCAAATCAACCACTAAATTATAAAATGGTAGAAATAATAAAAGAGTGAAGATAAAATAAAAAAAATTTAAAAAAAACCCTCAATTAATAAAATGAAAGCAGGAAAAAGACAATGAAATAAAGAAAAGATGGCCCAAATAGGAAACACAGGAAGCTGGTGGACTTAAACTCAAGTATATCGATAATTATGTTAAATATGAATAGTCTAAACACTCCAAGTAAAAGTCAGAGATGACCAGACTGAAAAAAAAAAGCACTAACTGTATGCTTTTTCTGGGAAAAAAAAAAAAAGCTTGACATATAATGACAAAGATAAATCAAGAGTAAATAATGGAAAAGTTACAAGGTGTAAACCCTAATAAGAAAATACAATATCTATATTAATAACATAAAATAGAATTTAGCACAAACATATTTCCAATGATTATTTTTAGCAATGAAAGCATTAGTTTATCAAGACATAAAAATCTTAAAACCATATGCAGTTTCTGACAAAATTTTGAAAACAGGAAGAAAAAACTAAATATGTCAAATAAGAAATAGATAAATTCTGCTATTTGTGATGACATGGATGGATCTAGAGGTGATTATGCTAAGTGGGATAAGTCAGAGAAAGATACATACAGTATGATTTCACTTATGTAGAATCTAAAAAACGAAGTGTACAACAACAGAAAAACCAGGAACAGACTCAGAGACAATAAACTATTGGTTACCAGAGTGGGGAGGGGCTGAGGGATGGGCAAAATATGTGAAGGGGATGAAGAGGTACAAACTTCCAGTTACAAAATAAATGAGTCATGGAGGTGTAATGGATGGTGTAGAGAATATAGTCAATAATATTGTAATAACTTCTATGGTGGCAGATGGTAACTAGACTTCCCATGAGAGGGATAATTTCATAATGTATAAAAATATCAAATACCTATGGTGCACACCTGAAACTTAATAGGATATGGTATGTCAATTATTCTTCGATTAAAAAAAATCCACATTTATTGTTGAAGATTTCAACACTGTTCTTTGGATAATCAATAGCCTAGGAAGACATAAAATCACTAAAGAGATAGAGTATTTGAGTAATGCCATCAGGAAACTAGACCTAGCAATTATCAGCTAGACCTTGACAAATATGGAATATTGTACTCAAAAACAGCAGAATGCATGATTTTTTGAAGTACACAGAGAGCATTCACCAAAATACACCATATACTAAGCATAAGATACCTAAAATGTTTGAAATTATACATAGCATATTCTTTGAGCACAAAGGATATAAATTAAAATTATTTAATAATGAAAAGAAAACTTCTTCACATACTTATAAAAATTCTTAAGTAGAAAACGAATTACAAAGAAAATTAGGAAATATTTTAAACTGAATGATAATGAAAATGCAAAATATATATTTTTCATGGAGTGAAAGGAGTGCTTAGTGGGAAATTTAAACTTTAAATGTTTATATTAAAAAATGAAAAAAAGTCTAAAATTAATGCTCTAAGGGCAGAAATAATAGGGGAATCAATGAAATAAAAAAAATTTGTAACACTGAAAACTTGTTCTTTGAAACCATTTATGAATTTGATAATCTGCCAGATTTATGAAGGACAAAAATAGAGAACAAAGTGCTAACATCAGAAATGAAAAAGGAGACTTCAATCCAAATCCTACAGAAATTAAGATAATAAATAATATTATGAACAACTTCATGCCACCAAATTAGATGTAATAGACAAATTTCAAAACTTGCACAATAAGTCATAGGAAATCTAAGTAGCTCTATATTAAAGAAATTGAATTGATAATAAATAACTTGCTATGTCTTCTTTGATGATTGCTATATTAAGCATATATGGAAAAAGAAATACCATTTCTAAACAGATATTTCAGTAAATAGAGGAGAAGTGACACTTTCTAAAAGCGTTTTACGGAGTCATAATTATACCGATACTAAAACCAGATTGATTACACTACAAAAGCATACAAATAACTATGAAGACTATCTCTCGTCAATATAAATGGGAAAAAATCCTTACAAAATCAAGTCAAAGAATACATGAGAAGCAAATATATCATCACAAAATAGGATTTTCCCATGAATGCAAAGTTATCTAAACATTTGAAAATCAATAAATGGAATTCATTATGTTACTAGAAAAGGGGAAATTAACAATACAATCATCTCAAGAAATACAATCATCTCAAGAAATGCAGAAAAAGCATTCAACAAGATTAAATAATCATTAATAAAAGCTTTTAATAAACTAGGAAAAGAAGAAAACTTCCTCAATCTTATAAATGATACCTATTAAAAAAAACCTAAAGTGAAGGTTATTATTAATGTTGAAAGACTGAATACTGCTTCTTTAAAATTGGGAACGAGACAAAGATGTCTGCTTTTCCACACTTTTATTTAGCATTTTAGTAGATGCCCTAGTCTGGGTAATAATGAAAGGAAAATAAAAAAATACAAATAAATTTAATAGGAAGAAGTAAAGCTATTTTTATTCATAGACAGCAGATTTATATATGAAGAAAGCCCTAAGGAATATATAAAAAAGCTATCAGAAGCATTATCAACAATAGCCAAGCTATTGAGAGAGCCCAAATATCCATTGACTGATGAATGGATAAAGAAGATGTGTATATATACACATACACAAAAGAATGAAATCTTGCCATTTGCAATGACATGGATAGAACTAAAGTTTATTATTCCAAGCAAAATAAGTCAGTTAGAGAAAGAAAAATACCATATGATTTCACTCATGTATGGAATTTGAGAAACAAAACCGATGAACATATGGGAGTGGGGAATAAAGAGAGAGGGAAACAAACCATGATAGATTCTTAAAGATAGAGAATAAACTGAGGGTTGATGGAGGGAAGGGTGGGAGATGGGCTAGACGGGTGATGGTGATTAAGGAGGGCACTTGTTATAATGAGCTCTGGGTGTTGTATGTAGGTGATGAATCACTGAATTCCATTCTTGAAAGCAATATTGCCCTGTATGTTAACTAACTAGAATTTAAATTTAAAAAATGGAAAAAAAGAATAAATAAAAAAGCTATCAGAGCTAACATGAATTTAGACAGGTTGCAGAATACAAGGTCAGCATACAGAAATCAATTTTATTATAATGCATATGTAACAAAAATGGAAAATAAATAAAAATACAATTTACAAGTATGCCAAAACATAAAATATTAAGGGTGAACTTTAAAAGTATATCCAAATCCTATATACTGAAAACTGCAATATATTACTGAGAGAAATTAAAGAACTAAGTAAATGGAAAGATATACTATGTCCATGAATTAGAAGACTTAACGTTTTAAGATGTAAATTGCTCTCACATTGAGATATATTACAGGCAACCCTGTTCAGAGTATCAGTGTACTTTTTGTGTGTGATAGAAATTAGCAAGCAGTTTTTATAATTTGAAAGGTTATAAAAAGCTGAAACAATTTTAAAAAAGAAGAAATTTGGAAAATGTATACTATCTGATTTCAAGACTTATTACAAACCACAGAAATCAAGACACTGTGGTATTGGTGTATGGAAAGACATGTAGATCAGTAACCAGATGGAGTGTCCATAAAATTATAGAAACACATGTTTGGTCAAACAATCTTTAATTAGTGTGCCAAAGAAACTCGAAAGGATAGTCATTAAAACAAACTGTACTGGAAAAACTAGATATCCATATGGAAAAAAATGTGTCAGTCCTCTTATTTCACATCTTACACCCTTAGGTAAAAGCAAAACATATAATTACAGAAGAAAATATAGAATAAAATCTTCTTGATCTTTTCTTATATAGGTCAGAAAAAGCATAAATTATCAATCACAAAATTTAATATATTGGATTTCATCAAAATTAACAAGACTAGTCTTCAAAAGACTTACACAAATGAAAAGGCGAGGCTAGATTGTGAGAAAATATTTGCATTATATGCATATGAAAAATGGATTGGTATGTAGAATATAAAACAATTACAATGAATTACAGTTCATTAATTCAAATAGTTCAATATAAAATATGCAAAAAATTTGAAGAAATAGTTCACAAAAGGAGTTCTATAAATCATTGATCAGCATGTGTAAAGATGCTCAACATCATTGATCATTAGGGAAATATAAAATAAAACCAGTGGGGCGCCTGCGTGGCTCAGTAGGTTGAGCATCCGACTTCAGCTCAGGTCATGATCTCATGGTCTGTGAGTTCGAGCCCCACATCGTGCTCTGTGCTGGCAGTTCAGAGCCCGGAGCCTGCTTCAGATTCTGTGTCTCCCTTTCTCTCCACCCTTCCCCCACTCATGCTGTATCTCTGACTTTTTCTCAAAAATAAATAAACGTTAAAAAAATTAAAAAAATAAAAATAAAACCAGAATTGAGATCCTATTGCATAACCCCTAGAATAGCTAAAGTTAAAAAGACTAAAAAAGACAAAATGTTGGTGAAGATGTGTAGCAATTGGAAATCATACATTGTTGAGAAGACTGTAAAATATTACAACCACTTTGAGAAACTGTCTGACAGTTTCTTATAATATGAAACACATTAGTTCTATATGATCCAGCAATTCCACTCATAGGTTTTTACTCAAGAACAATTAAAAAAAAATCATACACACACACAGACACACACACACACACACACACACACACAGATTGTATAAGATGTTCATAGAAGCTTTATTTTTAAGAGCTAAAAAAGTAGAAATAACTTCAATGTCCATCAACAAGTGGATGGATAAACAAATTGCAGTGTATCTATGCAATGAAAACTAATAAGCAATAAAAAAGAATAAACTATTGATACAAGCAACAATATTGATGAATCCCTAAAATGCTATATCGTGTAAATGAAAGCAAGGTATAAAAACATGTGTACTTTATTATTCCATTCTTGTAAAGTTCTAGAACAGGCAAAGTTAACTTACAGTGACAGAGAACACTTTAGTGGCTGCCTGTGGCTGGGGTGAGGGTAGTTCTAGGGAGGGGACTTAACTGCAAAGCAATAAAAAGAAATATTTTGGAGTGATGGAAAAACACATATTTTTTAAAGTTTTTATTTATATTCCAGTTGGTTAACATACAGTGTAATATTAGTTTCAGGTATACAATATAGTGATTCAATACTTCCATAAAACAATGCTCTTCGCAAGTGCATTTTTAAATACCCATCTCCTCCCCAAACACTCTGGTAATCTTTGACATTCCTTAGCTTGTGATATTGGAAATATCTTAATTGTGGTAATGGTTATATTTGCCATGACTTTTTGAAATATTTACACCTTGATAAAATTAAAACAAAAAGAATCATGGAGGTCACCCAAGATAAATCTACTTCCAATAAATAATGGTATATTGATATGATCCTATCTCTTCAAAATGCCCCTTAATTTTTTTCTACCTAACCAGATATTCTCAGGTTCATTCAAAAGTATTTATTGAATATATATAATGTGACACAAGGTGCAAAATGTTCGTTATGTATGAAACAAGAATAATAAATGTATATATACTAATACTGAATTGAATGATGTTCCCCTCCTGGAACTTGTGAATATGATCTTATAAGGAAATAAATTCTTTGCAGATGTAATCAAGTTAGAATGAGGTCATACTGGATTATGGTGGGCCCTAATCTAGTGACTGGTATTTTTATAAGAAGGGGGAAATTTGAACATAGAGACATGCACAGAAGGAAGATAATGTGAGACACAAGGAAGACAGCCATGTGAAGACAGGCAAAACTTGAAGTGATTTATCTATAAGCTAAGGAATGCCAAAGATTACCAGTACTACCAAAAGCAAAGAAGCAAGAGAATTTCTTCCCCTAGACCTTTCAGTGAGAGCATGGCTTTTTCAACACTTTGATGTCAGACTCCTAGTCTTGATAGCTTTGAGAAAATGTATTTCTTTTGTTCTGAGCCACTCAGTTGTTTGTGGTGCTGTAACAGCTCTAGAAACTGACACAATATTCAATTTTTAGAATGTGATTCAATAAAATGTGGAGTTTTGGAAGAGTTAATATTAATTTAGATTCCCAAGGAATATCTCTTAATGAAATAATTTCTAGTTCAGATAGAGAGGCTATTAGCAGTTAAGATGAAGATGAAGGCAATGAGGAAGAGAAGGTGTGATCAGGTAAAGAGATCAGCATTTACAGAGTCTCTAAGTAAGGAAAGATCTTGCCATATTTCTAGGCTCAGAGAGAAGGCAGCCTTCTGGAGAGTGGAGAGTGAGGGCAGAGACGAGATTGGAAAGTGATTTGATTCAGAGCATGCCTTTTAGGAACACATTAGGAGTTTTAATTTTATTATAAGACAACGGAAAGCTATTTTATGGTTTTGAGCAAGAGATTGATGTGGTCAAATTGGATGTGATTTTTTAATTGATCTGCCATATTTCTCTAAGAAGAAATCATAGGGATACAGGAGAGTGGGCAAAAAAGGAGATTGGGAGAAGTTAAGAGGGTAACTACTGTGGTAATCAAGTGACGGACATCACTGGCTTAAACTACAGTGGAGAGTCAATGAGAGGCAGACTTAGTTGAGATGATTTTCAGAGGTAGACTAATCAGAAATTGGTAATGGATTGGATGTGGGGATGAAGGAGGGGGAGGTATTAAGAATAATTCCAGGTTCATGGCATGAACAATTAGGTGGCTGAAAATTCCATTTACTGGCATGAGAAGACTGGGGGAAAAACAGTTTTGGAAGAGGAGCATCCAAAGTTGCTTCTTGGACCTTTTAAATGCAGGATGCTTGTGATATCTAAGTGAATATATCTAAGAGATAGTTGGACAGATAAAACTGGAGTTTGCTGCTTTCTGTAATGGCACACAGGAGAAGAATTAGGCACAAACAAGTCAGCTGTAAAAGAGAAAGGGAGCAGGGGATGACAGCTTATAACAACTGTCACCCTGCACAACTCTGCAGTCCCATATTTATTGAGAATATGATAGTTAATCAATGCCAAGATTGTTTTTAGTGATCAGAGAGTGATCTCATGAGAAAAACAGAACTTGCTCAGGCAGGTATGTTATGGTTGATCAGGCATAATCAATAAGTTTCATCTAAACAGGTGGTCTCTGAGGAAGCAGGGAAGTTGAAGCAAAAGAAGCAGGAGGTGTTCCGCCCAGGGTGGGCCAGGCATTCCCGGCTTCCTGGCTGTCATAAATCAGCGCTTTCCCAGAGAGACATTACAATGTGTATTTTCTTAAAGCTATATTAATCATTTATTAATCATTATATAGTTTTGTGTACTGTTTTTCTCCATAACTACATTTTATGGGTCATGTTGATCTGAGGGGTCGCCACATTGCCCCCTTTTTGTTTACGTAGAAGCAGGAACGTTGATTTTGCGATTTTTTGATCCATCAGTGGTTGGAAGGATTTTTGCGCACATCTGAAGACTAAACATAGAAAGATTACAGCAATAAAAAGTAAAATCATTTCTCCTATGAGGGCTAAACCAGTTTGTTTGATCCAAGTGAAAGGGTTAAGAGAGGACATAACATTATCAATTTGTTGAGGAAAACTGATTCCTTGTGTCATCTGTAAAGAAGAGTGGGTGATACCTTGAATAGTATTTTGTAGTTGTCTAATATCTAAAGTTAAATCATCATCATAATGATTAGTTAAATGGCATCGAATCTTATCCCATGGAATATCTGATTGGTTATAGGGATAAGGGGTGACGTAGAAGTTTGTTACATTCCAATCACATAAAAGACGAAGTCTTAGTTTTATATTTTGAACTTCGTCCCCAACAGAAATCATAGCTGATTCTAAATCAGATACTCTTTCATTTAACTTTTGATCACTAGTACTCTGTTGCTTCCAAGACTTGCTTGTATTTTCATGCCATATTTGAACAAAATGTGTGGTTTGTACTGTTTGGTATAAAGCCATCCCAGCAGTAGTAGCAGCTGTCGTGATAGCTATCATACCCAAGATCGTGGCGATCAGCAAGTCTATAAATCTTTTTGTTCTTTGTAGCCAATCTTTTAAAACTATTAAAATCACATGCATGTTTGGAGAACTTTTCCAGATTTGGGGGTGTTTTACAGGTAGCCATATTCCCAATCTTCTATGAGTTAAAAGAAGAATATTATCATTAAGAGTTAAATTTTTATCAATACAGGTAAATATTTGACAATGGGGGCAATATAGTTCTCTTTTTGAATGTTCAAATGTTATTTTTCTTATTATAAACACATCAGGGTCATGAACACATGCTTTTAACCATTTTTGTTCTATAAGCAAAAAATCAAGATAATGTTTTAGAATAAGAGCCAAGAATAAGAGCCATTCCATATGGTAACATAACCTAGGGCAGCAGTTATTTTCCATACATTTTTTGTTTTTTATTATATTCTATGAAGGGGACAGGTGCAGAAAATCTGCCTCTGTGCCATAGGATAGGCTCTTTGCTCAGTATAGATGTTTGGGAAATGATGGAATTTTTACATGAATACCATTTAAGAGGCTGATGAAAGGAGCAATTTTTTCCAGTGCAATTGGTGACTGCCATCACCTTCAGGGCCCCAGTCCCATACAATCCCATGGGAATCATTAATCAGAACATTGGGAACTGGAGTTCTACAATCCTCCCAAAATGGGTGAATTCCCTCATCAGACCAAGTCTGTGCCATTTTGCATTTTGGAATGGGAGGTGCTGCTGTGTTAAAATCAATATTTCATTTTTCTTCCGTTTGAAAACGCTTCGTTAATATTAAATGAGCCAAAGATTTGTTTGAACTATTACCAGAAATAACCACTAGCCATCTTTGATCTGCAGGTATAAGACTAGAATGATTACCTATGCATATAGGTCTAACTTGATATCCCAAAGTTATATTAATAAATGAACCTTCTTGAGGGATTAAAGATAAATGGGAATCAAGCATTCCAGGCATCCATTTGGAAGCATTAAGATAAATGGGAACTATATCATCTCCCCATTCAATTGGGTGTAGTAAGGGTGGATTAGGTACGTAGGCCCAGTAAGCGAAATTATCTGTTTGAGCCTGACAACTAGGCAGACTTACAGCTACCGTGAGGAGGGCCATCATAGTGACAGCCATGTTATTGGGAGTAAAAAGGTGTTCATTCTCCAGAATTTATTCTTCTGCCTTCCTTGTGAGCTTCTTGATCTGTCCCCAAGTTGGAATTTTCATTTGATCTGTCCCCGGAATTGTGATCTGGGTGCTCCTTATGGACAGACTCTCAAAGCTGATGATCGGCGGGAATGGCTCGAACCTCCTCCGTTTGCTCATGTTGAACCTTAATAAAATAAGAGGGAACTCAAACGGGCTTGATAGCCCCGTTAGGTAAGACACAGGCATAAACTTTTCCCCGTGTTATTAGATTACTTGATAACCATTGATTAGAAGTGATATCTTTCCACCATATGGGTGGATAGGTTTTATTTTGGTCTTTAAGGTCAAAATGCCACTCTCTTGCTACAGTATCTTTATCATCGTGATTCAAAAAATTTAGAGTGAACAAAGCTTGTGATAATATTTCCTGAGGAGGACTTTGTATTCCCCCTTTTTATTTTTGTAGTTGTAATTTTAGGATTTGATTTGTTTTTTCAACAATTTTTTTGTCCTTGAGGATTATAAGGAATATTTGTTATATATTTAATATTCCATAATTGTAAAAATGATTGTAATTTTGTAGAAGTGTAAGCTGGAGCATTATCTGTTTTGATGGCTAATGGCATTCTCATTATTGCCATTGTAGCATAGAGATGTCTGATAACATGTGTAGTCGTTTTGCCTGTTTGAGCTGTGGCCTAAATGAATCTGGAATAGGTATTAAGTAAGATGAACAAATGATTGTCATCCAGAAGAAGGAATATGAGTGACATCCATTTGCCATAATTTATTAGAAGCTAACCCCTTGGATTTATCCCAGCAGGCTGAGGTGGGGTGTTAATTGGCGGCACATGATGGACATGACTGCAAAATTTTATTAGCTTGTTTTTTGGTGATAGGAAAGTGATGTTGCAATCTTTTTTTATTGACATGAGTTAATAAATGGGAATCTGAAGCCTGTTGAAATATAGAACAAATGAGTAAATCAGCAATTGTATTGCCTTTAGACAATGGTCCTGGAAGGCCTGAATAACTACGGATATGGGTGGCATAGAAGGGAGAGGATCGAGAATGAATAAGCTGTTGCAGTTTTTGGAATAAGGTTTGTAAAGAATTTTCAGAGGTGGAAATGGTAGCAGTTTTAATATGATTTAAAATATAGACAGTGTATAAGAAATTAGAGAGTACATTAAACGTTGAAATACCTTGAAAAAGAGTTATGACAGCCATTAATTTAGATTTTTGTGCTGATAATCCTTTGGTTGATATAATTTTTGATATAGGTCCATGATAGCATGCTTTAGGTTTTATTGATCCATTATAAAATAGTTAGGAGCATCAGGAAGAGGGACAGTAGAAGTAATCTTTGGCAAGATAAATGTCGTTTGTTTAAGAAAAGAGATAATAGGTAAGAAGGGATAATGTGAGGATGTAGATTTGTAAACCCACTTAAGGCAATTTGCCAATTTATATTATTTTGAAAAGTATTTTTTATTTGTATTTTATTTAAAGGTAAGTCTTAGGATCAAAACCTTGAATTTGTTGGTTTTTTTTTCTTCCGACATGAATTAAGTGTCCCATATGGTCCAGATAGGTGGTTAAAGTTTTGACTGTATTATTTGGTAAGAATATCCATTCTACTATTAAATTTTTTGTATAAGTAATCCTGTAGGGGTATGAGGCATATGGAAAATAAGAAGAACTAGTAAAACATTAGGCAAAATTCTATCAGTTTGTATTGATTGGATTTGACGTTTAACAAATTGTAATTTCTTTAAAGCTCTTTCAGACAGAGTCGGAGGACTATTGAGATTAGGATCCCCTTTTAAAGTTCTGAGGGGTCACCACAGGTGTTTATGTTTAAGAATTGTAAATGGAGGGGTACCTGGGTGGCTCACGTCGTTAAGTGCCCAACTCTTGGTTTCGGCTCAGGTCACGATCTCATGGTTTGTGAGTTTCAGCCATGCATCAGGCTCCACACGAACAGTGTGTTGCTTGCTTGAGATTCTCTCTCTCCCGCTCTTTCTGCCCCTCCCCCACTTACTCTCTCTGAGAGAAAGAATTTAAAAAAAGAATTGTAAGTGTATGGGTAATATTATATATATATAAACTTATTGTACATGAATATATATTATATATAAACATAGAAATAAATAAATTTATTTATTCCAACATAGTTAACATACAGTGTTGTATTAGTTTCATGTATACAATATAGTGATTCAGCAATTCTATACATTACTCAGTGCTCATCATGGTAAGTGTACTCTTCATCCCCTTCACCTATTTCACTCATCTCCCCCACCCATTTCCCCTCTGGTAATCACCAGTTTGTTCTCTATATTTAAGAGTCTGTTTTTTGGTTTGTCTCTTTTCTTTGTTAGTTTCATAAATTCCACATATGAGTGAAATCATATGGTATTTGTCTTTCTCTGACTGACTTATTTCACTTAGCATTATATCCTCTAGGTCCATCTGTATTGTTGCAAATAGCAAGATTTCATTAATTTTTTGTGGCTAAGTAATATTCCATTGTGTGTGTGTGTGTGTGTGTATAAAATATCTTCTTTATCTACTCATCTGTTGATGGACTCTTGGGTTGATTCCATAATTTGGGTATTGTAGAATAATGCTGCAATAAACAGAGTTGCACATATCTTTTTAATTAGTCTTTTTATATTATTTGGGTAAATACCCAGTTGTAGAATTACTGGATCATTAATTCTATTTTTAATTTTTGAGGAACCTCCATATAGTTTCCCACAGTGTCTGCACCAGTTTACATTCCTACCAACATGCATAAGGGGTCTTTTTTCTCTACATCCTCACCAACACTTGTTTTTTTTTTTTTTTGTTTTTTTTGTTTTTTTTTTGTCTTCTTTATTCTAGCCATTCTCACAGGTGTAAAGTAATACCTCATGGTGGTTTTGATTTACATTTCCTTGATGATTAGTGATGTTGATGTTGATGATTAGTGATGTTTCATGTATCTGCTGGCCATCTGTATATCTTCTTTGGTGAATATCTGTTCATGTGTTGTTCCCATTTTAATCAAATTATTGTTTTTTGGTGTTAAGTTGATAAATTCTTTATATATTTTGGATACTAATCCTTTATCAGATATGTCATTTACAAATATCTTCTCCCATTTAGTATGGTATCTTTTTGTTTTACTGATTATTTTCTTTGTTTTGCAGAGCTTTTTATTTTGATGTATTCTGTATGGCAATATTTTAAATCATGAGAGTGGCAAGGAACATTTAGGGAGGGAGTATAGAGTCATGAAAGGCCTTACACTGAACCCTGAAGAATTCCAAAGTTCAAGAGTTGGATAATAAAAGCACTTGCAAAAGCACTGAAAAAGAGCTCACGGGTAGAAGAACTATCTGGAAAGAATAGTATCATGGAAGCCAAGTGATGAGAATTTACACAAATGAAAGTGTATCCAACTATGAAAAAATAGTTGAGATGCCATACGTCTTAGACTATCTTACTCTTCACCAATGTTCACTGTCCCTCTCTTTTAAAGTCATGCATGCTTATGGACTTGCTTTGACCAGGTATGACATGAGTCATTTCAAGCTAGCATATACTTCATCTACCCTTTTTCCTTTAGACATGGCACAAGCAATGATCCAGGTAGAGGATGCTCTGCCAGCCTAGCTCCTAAGTGAGGGCAAAGTGGAGCACAGCCATAGATGATCTGTGACAGACATGTAACATGAGTGAAAATAAACCATTGTTGCTTTTGTTGTTTGGGTTTTTGTTACTGAATGAAAGCTAGACTATTTTGAATGGTAAACCAAGTAAAATACAAGCAGAAAAGAGTATCCTGGCTTATAGCAACATTGATATTTGGTGATGCTTGAAAGAACATTATCAGTAGCATGCTAGGAGTAAGAATCAGTTTGCAATTAGGTGAAGAGTGGATGGGAGATAAGAAATTGGAGATAGTCTAAACTCTGAAGAATTTGTGAAGTGGAGCAGAGAAATAGTGTAGATACTTCGGATGAGGGATATGAGATCAAGGTTTTATCTTTTTTTTTAATGTTTACTTATTTTTGAGAGACAAAGAGCATGAGAGGGGGAGGGGCAGAGAGAAAGGGAGACACAGAATCCAAAGCAGGCTCCAGGCTCTCAGCTGTCAGTACAGAGCCCGAACCGGGACTTGAACCCACGAACCGTGAGATCATGACCTGAGCTGAAGTCGGACGCCTAACCGACTGAGCCACCCAGGCGCCCCAAGGTTTTATCTTTTTAAGATACGGATGGAATTAAAATGCATTAGAACATTGAAAAGGATGAATCAGTAAAGCGGGAGAGGATTGAAGATGTAGGAGTATAGCCTCTATGAAAGGGAAAGGAGAGAAAAAGTGGGTAGACTGGAATCTGATAGGACCTGTGCTTCAACAGGAGGGAAGAAGGAACAGATGGGGTTGCACATCCAGGGCTGGGAAAATTTGCAATTCTAAACAAAGGCAAATGTCTTTTAAAAATATTCACATTTTAGGAACTAATCTTCAACTCAGTTTTATAGCTCCATTTTAGAATGTGGGGATTTGATACAGTTTCTTATGTAAACTCTCTGTCCAAAAAACTAAATTTGGTTTTTAAAAAATCCCATTAGGTTTCCATCTGCTTCATTCAGATTTATAGGGTAATTCTACTTGAATTTACAAAATTCCTTTCCTTTAAGATACCCTGGTCAGAATCTAGGAGGTGCTGGAAATGTCTCATCTTTGTGAGTCAGACAAAGTGATTGATCCTTTAAGCACAGCTTTACTGATTATATTCATTTATGCATGCCCTGCCCTACTCTATACCCCTAAGTACCAGAGCCTCCTGATCCTTCCATCCAAAACCATTTCTAGAATCTCCTTAACAGCTTAAAGTACTCTTTGCTTTGGGGACTGATGGAGAAGACATTATAAGTGTTTTGGGGGAAAGTGTGGCTGTAATTTATTTTCTGGGGACTAAGTAGTATTGCACACATCATGATAAAAATGGATGAGCATGAAATGATTTATTTCCTAAAAGAATATAGGAATGCTTTATGAGATGCAGTGTAATTGTTGGGATTTGTCCCTGGCCCAGTCTAGTGTTGACAGGGACACAGCCACTATCTGTCTGAAACATTTTCCCTAGAGCTTATTGAATGGCAAATGTAATTCCTAGGGGAAAACTTGATGTTCATAGTCTCTGAAGTGCTAACAGTTGAAAGTCAGAATAACAGCTTATTTCTATGGCTCTGACAGTTTGGTGGATATATTCAAACTAGATCTTGTGGGTTCTTAATACTTGTATTTTCACAATACCAATTGTAATATCTCAAGCTTTTGTTAATTCCAATTGCATTTACAGTTGACCCTTGAACAATATAGGGGTTAGGGATATTGAGCTCCTGCATAGTCAAAAATCTGAGTATAATTCTGATTCCTTAAAAACTTAATTACTAATAGCCTACAGTTGACCAGAACCCTTACCAATAGTAGTTGATTAACACATATTTTGTATGTTATATGTATTATTACATGTATTATGTGTTAGAAAAGAATATGTTATTTAAAAAATTGCAAGGGAAACAAACACATTTACAGTAGTATACTGTATTTATCAAAAGAAGTACATATATAAATGGACTCCCACAGTTCAAACCTCTGGTGTTCAACGGTTAACTATATAAAATTTTTTGACCATACCTGTATTGAAAGAGCAGGGAAACTCATAGATAGATCTGGTGAGATCTCTATATTTATATTTGAAGGCTCAGTGGCAGGGAGGATAAGAGAACTTTCCTGTTTCTTTTCTTCCTTTTCTTCCTCCTCTTCATCATCTTCCTTTTCATTTTTTCTATTACTCCTCTCTTCCTATTTATTCTTTTTAAACTTACATGGTATCTAAATCAAATATCCAGTATAAATAATGTTACAAACTAGATTTCACCATAAATTAATAAAATTTCTTGGAAAAGTCTGCCATATTATACCTCTATTGATACCAAACATTCAGTAAATTTCAGGTGTCATTCACACTCATTTGGATATTATCTCCTGTTGCATATATATATATATATATATACACATATATATATGGCCAAGGACGTATGTAATGTGTTTTATAGAGGACTAATTCATGCTAATACTTTAAGAAATTTATAACGGTCTAACAATCCCTTTTTTCATATAAACATATAAACTTATCTTGGCTTCATACTGGCTTCTGCTCAAGTATTACAGGACCTAAAATTTTAAGTGCTTCTTTGACATCTTTGAGGCTCACAGGGCTCCAGAGGCCTTCTATGAGTTTCCATGCTCTTGTCAGATATACTTCCCGTTAGAGGAAAGTCTCCCCATCCAGCTAGTTCCCGTATCAACTAGACTAGCTGCCTTCCACCTGGTCCTCAACCTAATGGATTTCACTTCCCTTTTAGCCCATAAGTTATTCAAACAAGCCAATCACATTCTACAGCAGGAACAAAAAGGTACCTCACCCTCTTGTTATAACAAAGCCTGCCTCTCCCATGGCCACTTTTGGTTCACTCTGTTCCTGAGAGCAACCTGTATGTTGTCTGCATGGTATGCAGTGGTGTCCTTTTCCCCTGAGCTGTGAGTATATGTAACTGACACACTTCTCTCAATCTTATGTGTCCAGTGTCATGTATCATGTGCTCAGTTATCTTGTAATACTGAGTGGGAGAGCTCTCCTTGACCCATCAGGTAAATAGGAGAATACCAGAAACATTGCATTTCTATCATCACAGAATAAGAACAGACATCATATACTGCTAGATTTTAACCAAATTTAGAGTCTATTCCCCCTATTACGAACCTTATTGTACTTTTATTTTCATATATAAACTTCCAAAGAGTGTCAATTTTGGACACTATTTAAAATTTTGGGTTTAGATGTAGGCCATTGTTTTTGTCCTTTTTAACCATTTCCAATAATTTATATACATATGCATACATGCATGCATATTTTGAGCTACTTTAGCTTTTATAATATTTTTGAACATAGCAGAAGTTGCCTTTGTAACAATTTGATTAAAAAAGTATAAAAAAGAAAAATACAAATGATCAACTTATCTAAAAAATTATTGCTTATCGAAATGATTGTTCAACTCAAACAAGTACAGGTGTGTATGTGTATATCTAACAGTGATCATCTTGTCTAGAAAAACTATTTTGGAAAAAAAAGTTAGTCACTTTAAAACCTAAATGGAGTAGTGGCTAAGGCTTTCAATAACATAAACTATAGTAAAAGTTATAACTAAATTTCTCGACCCAAATTATACTTTCTAAGCCTTAAATTAATGAATTTATTCATTATTCCAGCATGTACTTATTATGTTTCTATATGTACTAATTTAACTACTTTGATGGTTCTGAGAAGATACTCAAAACTGTGTAGGATACCAGACTAAGAAATGAAGCCAAACTCATAAAATTACAGAGGTGGGAGGACTTGAGAATGTACAAAGGCTCATAGAGTCTCAGGGACTCACCCAAGTTCACAAAAATCCTGTCAGCCTGAGAGGCTACCATGTGTGTTTCCAGGACTGCATTCTAAAAGTGATTCACTGACCATCAGTGTCATGAAAAACCAATTCTCTTCCAAGTGCCAAAACATGTGAAGCAACCGGAAAATATTATAGGAAATAAGAGATATTTATGTAGATAGTCCTCATGTATAAGACTCCATGAAGAAAGTAAATTTTGAGCCGAGTCCCAGGAATGGTTTAATATAATATTCATATCAAAGCAAAGGACATTTTCTTAAAACGGCTGTTAGTGGCAAAGGTCTCTATAGTTAGGGATGTGATTAATTAACATACGCTTGGGTTGGTAGGGTGGCTGACTGAATTAGAGGTTAAATTGCTTTCTAGAAATAAGAGTAGATAATAAAATATATAGTTAGAAAAAACACTCTAATTGAGTAAAAATGTTAGTAAACTACTAATATTTCCATGACTTTAGAGAGTTAATGTGGCTGCAGAATAATTCTAAAATAAACAAAAAGAAGCTTAGAAACCTGAGAAGTCAAGCTCAGCATTGTTGTTGTCTGCCTAGTGAGATGTAATTGAAAGACCAATTTAATTTCTGTGGGCATTGGAAAAGATTCTCCAACCCACCTTATCTCATCATTCCCCATCCCACCTCACCATAATTGATGCCTGTTAATTTTATGACCTGCTCACAATTGTTTGAACCAATATTAATAATGATTTTCATTTATTGAACATCTACTGTGTGCTCATGAACTGTGATGCAATTAAAATACTCCCCTTTTATATGGGAGAAAGTGGTATCTTGTTAGGATAGATATATGTTTTCTCTTTTTTAGCTAGAAAATGAAAGTCATCCATCATTCATGCCTAGAGGGAGGAAGTGAGGTGTACATTTGGGACCAGCATCTTGAGAGTAACTCACCTTGGAAATTGACTCATATTTGGGCTTTGAAGCTGTAATTTTCCCTATGAGAAGATAATTGTAATAGAGCCAGAACTGACAAGTGGGGTTTTGATGTAAACAATGAACAAACCGACAGATCAATAAATGCTGAGCAAGGCATGCTTCACCTCAGATTATATTGACTTACTGCAAAAATAATAGAGTGACAAAATGAAAATGTGTTATGTTTTATCTGACTTATGGTCATACCAATATATAAGGTAATAGATTAACTCAGATAAGACTTGAAGTAAAAGAAACATCAAGAACAACTATAAGAAAATCAATTTGCAAACACCTTCATGAAAGCAAGTTTCTAAGGAACAATCAGCAAGCACACTTTACTAAAGAAAAATACTGGTCACACTTGTCTTCTATCTGAACTAGACAACTAGATCTGCCAGGAATTACATTTTTATTTTAGCTTAAGGATTTGACCTTCAACAGAGGTTATTTTAGTAATTTTATTACTCAGAGGCCTCAGATCAGTGTTCTCATGGGTCTAAAATTCAAAATCTTGAGTGCTTTTTGACAACCTCTGGGAAGTAAAACTGTGACAGACAATGATAGGGACCATTAGACTAGTGTGTAAGTAGACAGTTACTGTTTCTTAACTCTTTCACTTCTGCCTCATCCTTTGAGTTAACATCATATTCTCAGGGTGGCCTTAATCAGTGACTAAACCAGACTGTGCTATAAAGGGGAGGCTGCTCCCACCCAATATGGGACTGTTCTAACAAACAATTTTTATAGCTGAGTGACCTGTTGACTGGCAGAAACTTTGTAAGACCCTCCAGCTCAGTTTCATTTTTTCTTTTTTCCTTTCAGAGTTGTTGCTTGCCCATAAAACTTTTGAATTCTTAATTCTTCCTCACGATCTGCATCCTGGAGAACTCAGTTGACACAGTGGTACAAAACCAGGTCCAATAAAACAGCCAGTAAGATGGAATTTGGGGTCTGGATTGCCCACCATCTGGTTGACAATAAGGATCTTATACGAGGCAGTATCCCTGGCACAAGGGCCCTATTCTTCGCATAAGGTGGTGGCAGCTCAATTGCTAAACCTGCCAGTGAAGCACAAAATGCTGATGACCAAACTCAGGCTTTAATAGTTACTGAGCTTCATACATGACTGAATGCTCAGCCAAGGCAGGACTATTGGGCCAAATTCATCATCCTTCTTGGGAAAAGCTGTATCCTGACACATCTGGGTGAATGTGCTAAGCATTTGGCTCCACAAATTCTTCTGACTCCCCAGAATCTCCCAGATGTGACTCATGCTTACTTATCAGAATCTAGCACATCTACATGTGGGCTGAGACCTCTTTCTTGCAAGGCTGCAGAGACTACTCTCAGGATTAGGCCCTACTCTTCTCTTAGCTTTCAGGTCAGTAAGTAGGATTAAGGACAACTAAGCTGGAGGTATGTGGAAAAGAAAAGAACTTTATACAAAGGGATCTCCAAGAATTAACCAGCATGAACCAGCAAAAGTTGCAGGAGTTTAACTTGGGATTGGGTTTTCAGTGTTCCAGAATTAAATCAAAGAGGCTAAAATGCAAGTTTGAATAAGGGTGAACATATTGACTTGGAACATACTCTCAGGATACTTGCTTAATATCCTAAAAGGGACTGAGGTGATGGAAAAAACTTTCTGCAAAGGTGACTCTTAGAAAGAGCAGCCCTTTGTGGATGAAGTTGAAATGTCTGAAATGCAGTAAGAGATGGCTGAGGAAGAGATTTAAAAAGTTTGGAAATTGATGCTAGAATGGAAATATTATGTGAGTTTAGAAGACTTTTATAAAGGTGGGAAGACATACCATTCCCCAAACCCATAAAGAATGCTGCAGTGACAGTGCCTGCACTCCTTCTCTCTGTTTTATCATTTAAAACAACCTACTCACCCCTACTCTTCTGTAACAGAGTCATCCCTGAGGTCACCATCACTCTGCACCATCATCACTAATGCAGCCTACACTACCATCATTGTGGTTTCCAGTGCCATCCCTTACACACTGCCCTGCCCCACCCCCAGCCTCCATGGTCTTCTCATAGCCTGGTCATCACTGTCACCACCCCCAGCATATCATTATCATGGCACTAAAGCATAACTGTTAGGACTTGCCAAAGATTCCGGGGTGCTGGGTTGGGAAGAAAAGAAACTCAACTGATTTTTCCATGGAGCTCCACTCAGACCTATAGAATGAACATAGTACATGGAGGCCTTCTGGAAGGTGTGGAGGGGAGTGGACAGGGAAAAGGAAGACATATACAATGGAATATTACTTGGCAATCAAAGAGAATGAAATCTTGCCATTTGCAACAATGTGGATGAAGTAGAGTGTATTATACTAAGCAAAATAAGTCAGTCAGAGAAAGATAAATATCATATGATTTCACTCATATGTGGAGTTTAAGCAATAAAACAAATGAACATAGGTGAAAGGAAGGAAAAGTAAGATAAAAATAGAGAGGGAAGCAAACCATAAGAGACTCTTAAATACAGAGAACAACTGATGGTTGCTGGAAGGGTATTGAGTAGGGACATAGGCTAAATAGATGATGGACATTAAGGAGAGCATGTGTTGGGATGAGCACTGGCTGTCAATGTAAGTGATGAGTCACTACATTCTATTCCTGAATTCATTATTACACTATATGTTAACTAACTTGGATTTAAATAAAATTGAAAAAAATAAATTAGGTATAGATTCCAAAAGCATCTCTTCCACATTAAAGTATCCTTATTGAATACCAGAGTTATTGTGGACCAACCAGAAATCATACTTTCTGTAACTATAAGTCAATGTATCATAAAATTATCTGGAAACCCTCCCTTAAATTTAAAAGTGAATTATATAAATACATAAATACATACATAAACAGACAAACAAATAAATAAATATTAAAAAATTTTAAAAAAGAATGCATTAGTGAGAGGGACTCCAGCATCACTAAAATGTTTGGGAATGACTCTTCTCTGAAAGTCAGGCAGGGGTTATGGGAGAGAGGTTGTAATGCAACTCAGCTTTTTGATAGCTATGGGGATGATATAGCTCAGAAGCAATATAGGCCATGTAGTAGCAGTTAAATTCCAGAAACCAGGAGTCATAATTATTATTACAACTATAAAGGTCAGAAGGATAGCCCAGGGGGCTTGACCTGCAGAGAGTTGTGGGGATGGTTAATGGAATGCAGTATATCTTAGGGCAAAATAAATGGGCAGCTAACAAGGATATTTCTGAATATATGTAGTCAAAAGAAAGCAAGAATGGAAGAACGAGAAACTGAAGACCATAGCCTCAGTAAAATATCACATCATTTGCTCAGTTGCCATAATCATGCCAATTTTCATTCTGGGAACCCACTGATTGATGAGGTAGTAAGGCCTTCAGGGAAAGCAACTTATAACAGCACAACAAACATGTTCTGTAATGATTTCTTCAGTCCATCCTCAAAAGATAATAGCCACTTACTCAGGTGACTACATATTGGGAAAAAAGAATACTCAAAACAATTTGAGTATTGACACACAAGACTTCAGCTATCATTATTGTTATAGCCCCCATTTACATAAAGGCACACAGGAGCTATATAATAAGTATAATGTTGCCTAAAATGCATATTAGAGTGGATCCATTGGGTATGTGAATCCAATGAGTCTTCATTTCCTTTGGACCCTGAATGTATCATTGGGATTGATGTTCTTGACAATTGGAAGAACGCTCACATTGGGTTCTTGGTCTGTAGTGAAGAAGGCCAAGCAGAAGCCCCTGAAACTGCCCCTTACTGGCCAAGGTGGTAGAGTGGAGATTAGTGTCACCTTTAAAGACCTAATAAACCTCTATAATATTGCTACTGCAGAAACCAGATGTATCCTGAAGAATGGCTATAGACTACCTCAGTCTCAACCAAGTGATGGCCCCAATTTGCAACTGCAATACCAAACATTGTACCATCCCTAGAGCATATTAGTATGACCTCATATACATGGTAACTGACCATTAAGTTGGTGAATGAATTTTTTTCCCAATAGAGAAAGAGGGTAATAGTTTGTATTCATACAGAACAGAGAAGAGCATGCATTCACAAATTTGCCCCACCCAGTGCTATGCTAAGTCTTCTACTCTCTGTCATAATATAGTCCAAAGAGATATGGAATGACATGTCATCCCACAAAGCATCCCATTAGTCCATTACATAAATGATACTATGCTGATCAAGCAGGATGAGCAAGAGGTGGCAAGACTGCTAGAGGCCTTAGTGAGGCACATGTCATCTAGAAGATGAGGAATCAGACTGACAATAAGAAACCAACTATGAGTCTTTGAAATGATAGTATTTGTTGAAAAGATCAAACCACTTGATGTTAAGTTAATTATCTTGGACTTCTTCTGTCCTAGAGGCCCCAGTAATTCCTTCTCATAAGAATAAACACTTATCCTGGCTACTGTCTTTCTTCCCTGAAGAGCTTCAATCAATACCACAATCCAACAGTTTATGAAGTACTTGATTCCCAGGTAGCGAATCCCTATAATATAGTACCCAACCAAGGGACTGACTTAGTGATAAAGATAAGGAGGAGGGCCTATTACCATAGGAACTATTGTTTGAATTATAAAGATTCTTTTTTTAAAATGCTTATTTATTTATTTTGAGAGAGAGAGAGAGAGAGAGTTTGCACATGAACAGGAGAGGGGCAGGGAGAGAGGGAGAGAGAAAATCCCAAGCAGGCTCTGAGCTGTCATGTTAGCACAGAAGCTGACACAGGGCTCGATCTCACAAACCGTAAGATCATGACCTGAAGTGAAATCAAGAGTCAGACACTTAACCGACTGAGCCACCCAGGTGCCACTATTATTTAAATAATATACTGTAGCATCCAGAAGGAGCCAGCCTGATAGATCACTGAAATGGGCTACCGAAGGCACAGCTGAAGCACTTATTCAAAGGCAGTATTTGTGAACAGGTTGTAGCATGCCCACTGAGTTAAAGAGTCTATATGATGTTATGAGCTCAATTAATTGGTCTAGGTGCAAAGGGGTGGAAGCAGGAATGGCTCCACTTATCACTATTTCCAATAACCCACTGGGGGATTACATTTACTTTCCCTGGAATTTTGGACTCTGAAAGTTAGAGGTACTGGTCCAAAGGGACTTTACTCTTGTCAGGGGATGCATCAAGGATTTATTTGAACTACAGCTATAGTTGCTACCTGAGCACTTTGGAATCCTATGTCCAGGGGCCAGTAGTCAATAAGAGGAATTAAGATATTGGTAAGGAAAATTGACCTGATCATCAAGAGGCAGCAGGGCTGCTGTTACTATGGGAACAAGGAATAATATATGTGGAACTCTGCAATCATTTGGGTGCCTATTGGTGATTTCTTGACCAACTGTGATTATAGACAAGATTATAGATTATATAGCAACCCATATATAAGAAAGATATATTACTGCACAGACCTCCAAGAAATGAAGATATAGATCATACCCTCAAGTAGGCCATTGTGACCACCAAAGATCATAGCTGAGGCAGGGAAAATTTACAATAAATAGTAGAAGAAGCAGATGATTTTAGCCTTGGAACCAACTTCAGTGACAGGGGTTGTATGTAGTTCTTTTCCCTAACTCCTCTTTTCTAAGTTTTCCTTTTGTAAAAAAGGCCATCAGAGTCCTGAAGCTCCCTGCACATATATAAAGTGGATCCACATGGTGCAAGGAGGGGACTGTGGCAGACATAGAGATAGAGTTCTCAGATTGCCCCTCCAAGATCTCATTGCCCTGCTTTCCACACTGTGTTTAGCTAGCAGCCTCTAACTGTTAACTTCTTTGGGCCCACTTCTAGTTTTGAGTGAAGGTAACCTTCTGGTTAGCCAATGACAGAGAAAGATTCTGTACAAAGGCCTACACATTTTTTGCCCAATACATTAAAACTGTTTAATGGATATTCTTCCCTTTGGAGCTCCTCTTGTGTTATCTATACTTTACCAAATCTGCAATTCAGACTAATGGCTCCCCTACAAAATCCTGCTTCCTCCTTTTTCCTTACACAGGTGTTACTCTTTGATAACACTTTGTATCTTCTCAGAAAGCCCAAATGGCTCACAAACCAAAGCATATACTTATATATGTTAAAACTTGTGAGATACTACAGCACTATTCCCTAAGATGAAAAAAAAATTAGGACATGTTCCAGATCAATAATTAGAAAACTTTAGGGGAGGGAGTGGGTAGAGAATAAGTTGCAAAGAGGTACTGCATGAGAGCAGATGAGAAGGATTAGGAGTAAATGGTGTTGGAAAATGAGGACAGAAAAATGGTCTACAATGCTGATTTGTTTGCCATATTCTGGAAAACTCGAACTAGAGAGCTACTTTAAACAATGGGATTAAGTTAAGACTAATAAAACAAATATCTTTTTTTTATTATGTGTAACTATAGACTTAGGATAATAGTTACTTTCGAAGAAAGTTAAGACTGAAATACAGGTTCAAAACATCTTCTAAATTTTGTGATGATAAATACATATCATTAATTGAGGAAATGTTGGAGACCATATATTTACATTTATTTTTGAAGTTGATTTTTGGGAATATACACATTTGTATTTTCACTGAATCCTTTGGACTTGCTATCAGAGACAGAACGCTGTGTGGGATGCCTGAGGTCTTGGGGAAGTGGTATCCAAATTTATATGTTCTTAGCACATGGGTGCTCTCTTTCCCAGGCTAAATGTCATTAACTTCATTCCCTGAAGGAATATCAGACATTTCTCTTAGAAGAAAATAAAGTAAAGCATAATGACTGCCTTCAAATAGTTGAAAGGCTGATACTGTGGCCAAAGGGTAAATAGTGGAAGGAAGGAGATATTAACCTAGTACAGAAAAGACCTGCACACAGAGACATCTTCACAAGGTGTTTAGCTCCCTGTTACTGGGAGTGCTCAAGCAAAGGAGGAGCAGACATATCAAGGAGGCAGTAGAAGAAAATTTGGGAGGGCATTTATCTAGGTGATGTTAAGATTCTTTCCTATTCTAAGTTTAAGGAATTGAAATTAGGATATAACATCACATGAGGGTCTGCTCTTCAGATTGCATTACATGGACTTTAAAACAAAAGAAAAGAGGCTAAGATATAGAAGCTGTAATACCTATGGAATCTATAGGACAGATTATATAATAAGCTAACAGCAAAAGTACTAAAGGTACATTATAAGGTTGTACAATCTCTTTCTCTAAAGGACTTAAAATCTATATAAAATCCTCATCTTTTATCTGGAATAACAATTCTGGCCCATTCTGACGAGGTTGGGATAGCAGAGTTGAATATATTTGAGTGTATTTAGTGTCTACTTGGTCCCAAGATTTGATTCTTTGAATTTGTGCTGTTTTTAGAAAAAATAGGGAATTTATCAATGAAACTTCTAAGTTAGGACAACCCTATTACAAGTCTAATGAAGAAGGTTATCATCTAGAGTTTTGGCTATTATGGTATAAGGAGAATGTTTTATTATATACCATATGTGCATATGAAGAATAGTTCTGGTATGGAAAAACATATACAGGCATAGTTTGGAAGTATTTCAAGTTTGGGTTCAGACCACTGCAATAAATCTTTATTGTGAATATCACAATAAAGTGAGTCAAATGAATTTTTGGTTTTCCAGTGAATATAAAATTTATATTTATACAATACTGTAGGAATTAAGGTGGTATTTGCTGAAAGTTGGGGTAGCTGTGGTAATTTCTTGAAATAAGGCAACAATGAATTTGCTGTATCAATTGACACTTCCTTTCACAAATCATTACCATGTATCATGCAAGGCTATTTGACAGCCTTTTAACCATGGTAGAATTTCTTTCAAAATTGTAGTCCATCCTCTCAAATTCTGCTGTTGCTTTTTTTAAAATTTTTAATGTTTTATTTATTTTTGATACAGAGAGAGACAGAGCATGAGAGGGGGAGGGGCAGAAAGAGAGGGAGACACAGAATCCAAAGCAGGCTCCAGGCTCTGAGCTGTCAGCACAGAGCCTGACGCATGGCTCGAACCCACGAATGTGAAATCATAACCTGAGCTGAAGTCAGAGGCTTAACTGACTGAACCACCCAGGCACCCCTGCTGTTGCTTTATTAGCTAAGTTTATGTAATATTCTAAATCCTTTGTTGTTATTTCAACAACTTTCAAAACATCTTCACAAGGAGTAGATTCCATCTCAAGAAACCACTTTCTTTGCTCACCCATAAGATGCAACTCCTCATTCTTTAAAGTCTTATCATGAGAGGGCAGCAATACAGCCACATCTGTACGCTCCACTTCTACCTCTAGTTCTGTTGCTATTTCCACCACATCTTCAGCGACTTCCTCCACTGAAGCCTTGAGCCTCTCAAAGTCATCCATGAGGGTGGGAATCAAGTTGTTTCAAACTCCTGTTGATGTTGACATTTTGACCTCTTCCCATGAGTCATAAATGTTCTTAATAGCATCTAGAATGATGAATCTTTTCCAGAAGGTTTTCAATTTACTTTGCCCAGATTCATCAGAGGAATCACTGTCTTTGGCAGCTATAGCCTTCCAAAATGTATTTCTTAAATAATAAGACTTGAAAGTTGAAATCACTCCTTGATTCATAGGCTGCAGAATGGATATTGTGTTAGTGGGCATGAAAACAACATTAATCTCTTGTATATCTCCATCAGAGCTCTTGGGTGACCAGATGCATTGTCAATGAGCAGTAATATTTTGAAAGTATTTTTTTCTGAGCAGTAGTTCTCAACAGTGGGCTTAAAATATTCTGTAAAGCATGTTGTAAACAGATGCTGTCATCCAGGCTGTGTTGTTTCATTTCTATAGCACGGACAGAGTAGATTTAGCATAATTCTTAAGGGCCCTAGGTTTTTTGGAATAGTAAATGACTATTGGCTTTCACTTAGTCACCAGCTGCATTAGCTTCTAACAGGAAAGTCAGCCTGTCCTTTGAATCTTTGAGGCCAGGCATTGACTTCTCTTCAGCTAGGAGAGTCCTAGATGGCATTTTCTTCCAACAGTAGGCTGTTTCATCTACACTGAAAATCTATTGTTTAGTGTAGCCACCTTCATTAATTATCTTAGCTAAATCTTTTAGATAACTTGTCTTAGCTAAATCTTTTAGATAACTTGATGCAGCTTCTACAACAGCACTTGTGGCTTTATTTTGCAATTTTATTTTTATTGAGCTGGCTTCTTTCCTTAAACCTCATGAGCCAACCCCTGCTAGCTTCAGACTTTTCTTCTGCAGCTTCCTCACCTCTCTCAGCCATCAAAGAGTGAAGAGAGTTAGGGTCCTACTCTGGGTTCAGCTTTGGCTTAAGGAAATATTGTAATGTTCGATCGTCTATCTAGACCACTAAAACTCTCTTCATATTATCAATAAGGCTGTTTCACTTTCTTATTATCTGAGTGTTCACAGGGGTAGCACTTTTCATTTCCTTCAAAACATTTCCTTTTCCTTTGCATTCTCAACTTGACTGGTACAAGAGACCTTGCCTTTGGTCTATGCTGGCTTTCAACAAGCTTAATCATTTCTAGCTTTTGATTTAAAGTGAGAAACATATGGTTCTTCTTTTCACTTGAACACTTAGGACTGTTGTGCAGGGTTGCTAATCAGCCTAACTTCAATATTGTTGCTTCTCAGGTAAAAGGGAAACCGTAGGGGAAAGAGAGAGAGCTGGGAAAATAGCCAATATGCAGCGCCATCAGAACACAGACAACATTTGTTAATTAGGTTTGCTGCATTTATATGGGCATGGTTTGCGGTGCCCCCAAACAATTACAATGGTTAACATCAAAGATTGCTGATCACAGATCACCCTAACAAATATAATAATAATGAAAAAGTTTGAAATTTTACAAGACTTACAAAAACATGACACAGACATAGAGTGAGCAAATGCTGTTGGAAAAATGGCGCTGATAGAGATGCAGGTTTACCCCAAACCTTCAATTTGTAAAAAATGCATTATCTGTGAAGCACAATAAAGTGAAGCATAATAAAATGAGGTATACCTGTGGTGGAGTTTTATTATATGTAAAGAAACAAAAATGAGGATAAATCAATATTATGTTCATAAAGCCAATATAAAATGAAATTATGACTTTAGAAGTAGTTTAAAGCCTATTTGAAAGTCTTAAAAGCCCAAAGAATATTGATCAAAGTAATTCACAACAATTTGTCATTTGTTAGATTTTATTTTCATAGTTATATGAAAATTCCAGTTTATATTTACCTTTCATTGAGATGCTTATATGTGGATTAAATACAATTTAGATTTGAGTGAGTGATTTCCAGAAATTGTATGACAGAGGAAGTAGGCAGCATGAATTTAAAACACACTCTGCTTTAGGGCATTGGTTGTGACATTAGAGGGTAAAAAAGAAGGACATGAGCCTTTCAGTTGTGAAAATTGATAAGTAGGAAAATAAATTAACTTCATTTCATCAAAACTTTGTTGCTTTAGCAATTTGCTCTGTGCTGTGAGCTCTATGCTGCTAGGAATCACCAGTCTAGTGTTTCTAGTTTAGTGTTTTCCTTAGTTTGGGAAATAGGACTCCTCTTCGTAAAGAGATACATAGTAGTGTCAGAAATAACATGGGCTCTGGAGTCCAATTTTGTTTAAAAAGAGGTTAAATAAGAGTAAATATGGCTTATTTCCACTTGAGCCGAGCTATATTTTTGTGCTTAGTCAAGTAGATTGAACATTCTAATAATTTTGAGAAATTATAAAAATTTGATCATGCTTGGGCTTAATTGGTCAGATACAGAAACACAATTATAGTTTGGTGGCGTTACCTAAATGGACTAATTAATATACCTGCATACATTTGGGAAGCATGTATTAAAAGTAGGAAAAAAAATGGATCTTGATAAAAATGTCAGGTCAAGATTTCAACATTAATTGAGAAAAAAATAGCAGAGGAGGCTACAAGCATTCATTATATCTTTCCCTTTGTAATTCACTCCCATTTTTATTCTTGTTGATGGTTCATTAAATCTCTTAATTGAATAGTTCCTCTGCTTCCTTGATCACTAAACTCCATTTTCATTCTACCTCTAGGAAACACCAGTATGAATTTAGTCTTTAGAATAAAGACTGAGGTCTAGAATTCACCACTCCTCCACTGTCTACAATCTCCTTATATGTCTTGGCTCTTATTAATCTACACACAGCAGGGTGGGCTTACTTACTCTCTCCACATTCAGCATCCTGCTCGGATTGTTTCACTTAGTCAAATATATAATTAATTAGTTTTTGTTTTGTTTTGTTTTGTTTGTTTTACTTTGACAATAGTTAAGCTTTCTTTTAAATGTGAGAATATTTCATTTAAGTATGTATTTTTTGAAACCGGTACGTATGGGATCACACATTCATTGCTACATAATTAAAGCATTAACTTTTAAGAATAAAGTTATTAATTACATCCATGTCAATCTGAGTGGGGTTTTTGGATTGTAAATAACATTTTCAGAAGAGGATTCATGGAACTGAATAAAAAGGAACTCTTGGTCAATATATCATATGGTTTTTAAGGTCATTTTTAAGTGTCTTATTGGTGTTTGTCAGTATTGGGATCCTAGAGCAATACAAGTTTACGGTTAAACTTGTCTTTGGTAGATAAAGAAGTGAATTTTAAAGCACATCCAATATTCTATAAATAAAGTGTTCTTTTGGATAAGTAACACTCGTGGAGATACTTAATTATAGTTTAAAATCTGCTACCAAATAATTTACTCTTGAAATAGAAATGAATTATTTCAAGAAAAGAAACAGACTTCAGAAAGATAGTAATTTCATAGTTTTATTAGAGGAGGCCACAGACTATATGTTTGATAAACATATTTCCTTTGGGTATGCAACATAAAATATCTATCTAATTGTATCTACTACATCTAATCATTGTGTTGTATATTCTTCACTGTTTTGTGTGCCCCCTACTCTTGCCCCAGCTTGTGTCCCAGGAGGATGGCAACTACAGTTTGTATTACCTTGATTTTCTTTTCTTCTTATTGATATCAGCCAGTGGGAGGCACACAAAAGTAGATCAGATGGCAGACACAAGAGAGGTCAGGGTATTTATCCCCATTTTTTCTTTTCCCTGCCTTTCTGTGGTTCTGCCAAGGGCTGGTTCTACAGCTAGGCTTCCGTCATGTGGTTCCTCTTACACAACCTTAACACTTCTCTGGGCTTCACTAATAATCATTCCTTCCCTACATTCCTTAACTTTCAGGGACTGCAATGACTTCTTGTTAGTTCTTGGGTGTTTCACCATTGCTTGCTTAAGAGTCCCTTACATCTACTTAAATCTCTGTAAATAGTCCCTTTGTTCAAGAAGTAATCAGGATTGTCATATGTTTCTTTGCAGAATCCTGAAAATTAATACTTTAATTAATTTTATATAGTTTAGTTATATAATATAAACTAAGTTATATAAAATTTAGTTATATAATTTTCAATATAACTAAAATTATATTGGAAATGTATATTTTTTTATTGAAGTATAGTTGACACACAATGTTACATTACTTTTAAATGTACAAAATAATGATTCAACAACTCAATAGCTTATGCTATGCTCACAAGAGTAGCTTCCCTTTGTCTCCATGCAGTGCTATTGTAATAGCATTGACTGTGTGTCCTATGTTGTACCTTTCATCCCCATGACTTACTTGTTCTATAAATGGAAGACTCTCTTTCACCCATTTTGCCCATTCCTTCCTCACCCTTCCTCCTCTCTGGCAACCAACGGTTTGTTCTTTGTATTTATGGATCTGTTTCTGGCTTTTGTTTGTTTTGTTTTCTAAATTATACATATAAGTGAAATCATACAGTATTTGTCTTTGTCGGACTATATAGCACTTAGCACTTAGCATAACATCCTCTAGGTCCATCCATGTTCTCACAGATGGCAAGATCTCATTCTTTCTTTTCTGTTAGAGTAGTATTCTGTTGTGGAAATATACTATATCTTTTTTATCCATTCATCTATCAGTGGGTACTTAGGTTGCTACCTTTTCTTGGCTATTGTAAATAATGCTGCAAGACACATAGGAGTCTCACATATATCTTTTCGAATTAGTGTTTTCATTTTCTTTGGGTAAATGCCCAATAGTAGAATTACTGGATTGTTTGCTATTTCTATTTCAATTTGTTGAGAAACTACCACACTGTTTGCACCAATTTACATTCCCCCAAGCTGTGCACAAGGGTTCTTCTTTCTCCACATCCTTGCCAACACTTGTTTTTCTTGTCTTTTTGATTCTAGCCATTCTGAGAGGTGTAAGGTGATATCTCATTGTACTTTTGATTTGTACTTCCCTGATGATGAGTGCTGTAGAGCATCTTTTCGTGCGTCTGTTAGCCATCTGTCTTTCTTCCTTGGAAAAATTCTTATTTAGATCTGCTGCTCATTTTTAATTGATTATTGTTATTTTAAAATATATTTTAGATATTAATCCCTTATCAGATATATCCTTTGCAAATATCTTCTTCCTTTCAGTAGGTTGCCTTTTCATTTGTTGATGATTTCTTTCACTGTGCAAAATATTTTTATTTTGATATAGTCCCAGTAGTTTATTTTTACTTTTGTTTCCCTTGCCTGAGGAGATACATATAGAAAAAATGTTGCTAAGGCCAATGTCAAAGAGATTATTGTCTATGTTTTCTTCTGGGAGTTTTATGGTTTCAAGTTCACATTTAGATTTTTCATCCATTTTGAGTTTATTTTTGTGTATAGTGTAAGAGAGTGATCCAATTTCATTCTTTTCTTATTTCTGTTCAACGTTCCCAGTACCATTTACTGAAGAGACTGTCTTTTCCTTATTGTGTATTCTTACCTTTTTCATCATATGTTAATTGACCATATAAGTACATGTTTATATCTGAGCTCTCTATTCTGATCTATGTGTCTATTTTTGTGTCAAGGTCATCCTGTTTTGATTATTATAGTTTTATAATATATCTTCAACAATGTGGTTGTTATACTTCTAGCATTGTTCTTTCTCAAGATTGCTTTGTCTATTTGGAGTCTTTTGTGGTTCCATAAAAAATTGAGGATTATTTGTTCTAGTTCTGTTAAACATGCTATTAGTATTTTGATAGTGATTGCATGAAGTCTATAGATTCCTTTGTGTAGTTTGGCCATTTTAACAATATTAATTCTTCCAATTTATGAGCTTAAATACCTCAATTTTCACATATATTACAGATAGTTAAGAAAAAGTTGAGAAGGATAGCAATTTGGAAATAAGAGTCAGCCTTATATCACCTTAAGATTTACCAACTTCATGGAACTGAAATAGTACCTTAGCATGATATACATGTGCAGAATAATGTAGCCAGTTTGAGGACATTATGAATTAAGATTTCATTCTGACCATTTCACTAATCATAATACTACATTATGTGGAATATAGTTCAGTTAAATAATAATTAACACTGATCTTATTTGACTTGTACAGAGTAGAACCATCCTCACAGATATATAAGTATAGATTGAATCTTCCATAGTTGCATAGTATCATGAATATATTGTTGATTTGCTCAACTAGTCTTAATAAATTTACCCACAGGGGTGAGACTTAGCTGATGGGCATGTCAGATGAGTGTATCAAAACCCAATTTACTTTCTACTCTGTTATATTCCTGTGTCAGGATGACTTGATAGATGGTTTCACAGTCTAAAAATTACCCTGTGTTTTGGACCTAAAATATCAAAAAATCTTAGAAATCTGCAGCATACAATTCTGATTATTAAAATTTTTTTTGAATTACTGATGTTCAGGATTATAAGTTTGGCAAATCATGTTACATCAAAGTATAGGTCAACTTAATTTAAATAGTGGCCTTTTGATATAGGCTGCTGAGGGTAGCAAAATGGAAGTGCTCTCTGCTTAATTACCATCTATGTGGTGTTATGGCTAATAATGTTACATGCACTCTTGCACCTCTTGAGATTTAATCCCCTTCTCAGCTGGCATTTTTATGTTTGAATTGCTGTGACTACTTCAACCAGATTGTAAGAGCCCCAGGCAGAGACCGAGTCATCTTCTAAGTCAACACAGAGCAGAGCACATTGTCAGTGTGTTGCAAATGATTCAGGAGTAAAACTTTGCAGAATCTTACCTTACTGACATCAGCTGAATAAAATGAAGGTGATAGCAAAGAGACAAAAATAGATTCTTGCTATAAAGTTCTTGGTTTTTCTTGGCTGATATTATTAAAATTGTTTTTCTTTTCTGTATGTCTTTGGACTGACTGGCCTATAGAAAGAGGGGCTTCCTTAGTCCTTTCTGCTTCTTTTTTGCTATTTTCCTTCCTGATTTATAGTGCTAGGCTTATGGCTTGCAAACTTCCCATTCAACATCTGTCCCCCTATTATGGCACCCTTCAGAGAACTGAGATTAAAAGGAAATATTTTAATCTTAATAAATGTGTAACCTGTCTGAGACATGGAGATATTCCCCATGCATAAGCTACACTTTAGAAATAAATGAGTTGGTCTAATTTGCAATTGTCCTTGAAAATTAATGGTATGCAATTAATAATATGCTAATTCATTTTATTCTCTGTTCCATATGGTATTGGCTTGAGTTTCATACTAGGTTTGCCCTTTTGAAAAGGGCTGAAAAATAATTTCTTACCATTGAGAAGTTTTAAATAAGAGGCAAGGTGATTTATTGAATGGATCCCTAGACTAACAGTACAGAGATGAGCTTTATTTATATATTTATTGTATGATCTTGGGCAGGCTACTTACATTTAAAGGATATTGCCTACTGGAAGACAGAACTAACTTGATCTTTTTTGTAGATATTCATTTTCTAGTTTTCTCCACAAAAGATGAACAAACTATATACCTTGACATGGGATTGCTAACATACCCACTTAGTTGAACTGTGAACAAATTCAGGATTTCTGTCTACTCTCTAGATACCTTGTCATTGTGAATGTAAGAATTATCTCTACTTCAAGGGACCAGACTCACATTTGGTCTCATTCTGTTTAAAAAACCTAAGCTTTCTGCTTGAAATCACCATAAACAATTAGTTTTTCCCCACTAAGGCCAGTCAGCCAAATAAATGAATGGTTTTGTAAAGTGTTCTGGCTGATAACTTTTTGTGCTTTACCAGTGTTTAGAGCTCTTCTCCATATGTCTGGATTTTGAACTATAGCTCATCCTATACTTCTAGTCTCTCTCCTACTAATAATTATGAAGCTACTACATACATTTAGGGGGATGATATTCATACCCTGACCAGTCACAAGAGAGACCAGCTGTAAACAACTGGAACAGCTGGGCAGACCCAAACCAGCTGAATATCAGCTCTGCTCTTAAGCTAAGATTATCTTATCAAATGCTGAATATAAGAAACCCTGTTGCTGCCCTGACTATGTCTCCTCTGTATTTAGTATATCATCACATGTCCAGATATCTTACTGTCTCTCTGCCTGAGGGCTTTCACTCAGCCTTTACACAAAGCAGACAGTAGGTTTTGGAAAATTATAATGCCACCAGGAGATTCATAGTTAATAATAAATGGAAGTTGGGGTATAAATACTCCAATGTTCTTGTCCTTTAGATTAGGCAACTCTAAGGTATATTCCACACTGTCTCCCAGAGATCCTTAGCAGGATTAAGCCCCCGTTGATCACAGTGGTATCTTGCTTATTAACATACCCTTTGTTCCTTATATCATATCATCTCTCCCCTTGCTTCTTGAAATTACTCCAAAAAACAGATAAGGCAAAAATTAGGAGGTGGCACTAAATCCTAGAGAAGGCAGTGATTTTTCCTTACTGGAATTTATATTTATTCTTGGTGTGGGTTTTCCTTCTTTGCCACATTCTTGATTGGCACAGTTATATGAGAACTCATAGATATGGCATCATATTATATAGCATATAATATTGTTTTGGATAAAGAGAACCAGTTTGTTGACAAAGGAGGCATATGGTCATGAAATTCTCTGGTCCTATCATTTATATCTCTCTGAACCTTGAAGTGGTTGACCTCATGGAATTTTGGAATAGCCTTCTAAAAGCATCGTGAACTACAGCCCTGCAGAACTGGTACTATGCTTCAAGATGTGATATAACTTCCAACAAGTGGCTACTATGTGATGCTGTATTTATGAAGAATACATGAGTCTTGGAACAGGGAGAAGTTGAAGAGACCCTTTTCATTATTTTGAATGACCTAATTGGAGAGATTTCGCTTTCTGCTTGACTAAATCCTGATTTCTGGGGAAGAGATGGGTATTTCTACCAGGGGACACAGTAATGATCTCACTAAATAGTTGTCATCAGATCATTTGGAGCTCTTTGTGCTATTAGATTAACAGGCAAAAGAGTTACTGTGCTGATATGTAATTAACCCACATTTAAACAGGCAGATGAGGTTGTTGCTATGTAATAAAGACAGAGAGAAGTTTGTTTGAAACCCACAAATTTTTGGAGATTCTTTTTGAGGTGTTAACAGACCTTTAAAATAAAGATTGTCACATCCTCTTGTTGGTTTGGTCCCTTTATCATTATGTAATACCCTTCTTTGTTTCTTATTACAGTCTTTTTTTGAGGCTTTTAAAACAACAGAAAGATATAATCAGGGCTTGGACTTCTCAGGGACAAGAAGAAGTACTTGCTAAGGTACTTAGAGTGAGTAGAGTGAGCAGTAGCATGAGATGTATGATGTCAATTATAGCCTCAGTGTCAACTGTTTTAGTGAGGACTGTAGCTTACCCCATTATATTTCCTGTTTTAAATCCCCATTAACCTTCTCACTGTAAGTCTTATTTGATTTTTAGAAATTGTTATGGACCATCAACTTGCAAAAAAACAGTGATGGGACAAATTGAACTTATCCTGGGAGATGAGTGAATCTGTGCATCACAAGTGGCATACTATAGCAGATGCTATTGATGCCCCAAGAATATACCCTTTAACATTCACTGTTGCAGTAGCACTCATTGTTTTGGTACAAGAACATATTGATGATGATCTGTTTTTAAAATCTTTTTGCTCTCTGCCTGAGGGCTTTCTATTAGTCCCTGCCCAGGGCAAATCACAAATGGTGGGGGAGGCAATATGTCTTAAGAACAGTTCTCAACCAATGAGGAAAGGGAATTGGAGTATAAATGCCCACAGATTATAACCACCTACAATGGGATAACTCTGACATTCTTTTCACACTGTCTCCTAGAGTTTCCAACAGAATTGAACTCCAATTGTCTGCAGTAGTAGCCTGCTCATTAATGCATCGTATTGACTCTTTTTCTTCCCTTTCTTACTTCCCCACCACTCCCATAGTGATCCTTAGAATCAATTTCTGACCTGCCAAATAAACCACTTACACTCAAAGCTGCTGCTGAGTTAAACAAAGTTAAAGAGGAGTCTTGAATGCTGTGTTTCTCATATTTTATTGTGTTCAAGTGCACTGTGTATCAACAAAGGAAGATATAGAAGAACTTATCAATCTTTTTCAACCATATCACATTTTTCTGTAATTCCTTTTCATATCTTGAAAAATTACAAATTCTTTGGAAAAACACATTAGAAAAAATTTAGAGAATCATTTGGAAAAAAAGCACCTCCATGGGAAATTAAAACTTTCTCAACTAAATCAAGCTCTTTGTAACTATCTCTTAAAATTTGTAGACATAAATAGTCACCATCTATGTAAGAACCAGAACTGTCTTTGCCCTCACTCAGCCTGGACATGCAAAACAGAAAAATAACTTACTCTCTACATTAATATAATTTTGCAATTCATTAGCATTTCTCTGTTCTTCCAGGGCTGTCCTCCTTAAGCAAATGGTACGATTGTTCATTACGGGAACTTCTCAAAGGACTCATCTACTCTTCAGTGGGCAATATCAACAGACAGTTTATGTCCAGAGATTCTTTGAATCCCTCAAAATCCTTGCTTTACTATTTCTACTAAGACTGGTTGGCTATATTTCTACCTAATCTTAATCAGGTCTCTGAATTGAAAGACTCACCTTAAGCCAAACTAAATAAATTCTGACTGTACTTTCCTCCTTTGTAACACGTAAGAAAGTTGGCCTAAGTGAGTAGTTGCATATTACAGTAAAACTTTGGATTGCGAGTAACTTGGTCTGTGAGTGTTCCGCAAGATGAGCAAACATTTCTAATAAATTTTAACTTGATAAGTGAGTGATGTCTTGCAATATGAGTAGTATGTGATGCCAAACCTCACATGATCACAACTGAGCCAATGGTTCTTGAAATTTCCTTTGGATTACAAGTGTGTTTCCAGAATGAATTATGCTCACAAACTTAGATTTTCCTGTACTTACTAGAAAAAGAAGATGTGGTAAAATTAAAGCTCAGCCTCACTGTGGGTCAAGTGATATGATGAACACTTTATGTGTACTATTTCATTTTATCATCATGAGAGACTGAATACACAGGTAAACATAGATAGACTTTAACAGTAGAACTCTGACCCACATCCTCGAACAACCAATCTGGGAAACCAAATCTCAATCTCCGCAGTAATCAGCCCAGAAGGACTAGAAATTGATCCATAACAGCCAGCTTCTCTATTCCACAACTTCACAACTCTTCCCCCCTCTATTCCAACAGAGAAAAAGCAAATATGTTCCCCAAACAAATGACATAAGATGATCTGCTTCTAGTTGTCCTGTCCCCAGTTTCCCCATGTCAATAGCTTGTGATTAGAGTCTACCTGAAGCCTTCACTTCTTTTCACTATGAAGCTTTTTTACTCCTCTGTGTCTCTATCTTTGTGTCTCTGCCAAATGCAAGTGATGGTAACTGATTCCTTTACTCTAGCAAGCTCTGAACAAATAGCCTGTTTATTCTCATGTGCATGGTCTTTGTTTATCTATGCAATCATAACAATTCTATGAAGCAAGTACTTTTGACAAATGAAAACATTGAGCCAAACAGAGATTATGTACATTGTTCAAGATTATAGGGCTGGTAATGGCAGAGCTAAGATCTGAAATCAGCTTATCTGAATCTGTAGCATGCTTTAACCACTAACCATTCTAGAAATAGCACTAATTTGATGTTCTGGAAGAGTACTATCCAATAATGTTGAACTTGACTGGAATCCTGTGACACTAGAAAACAGAGGCAGGTAAAAAAATTCCCTACCCTTTGTTTCCAGGATATTGACTTACCACAAAGAGCCGCCTTTCCTCGTATGACTTAGATAAGATGCATGGATGGCTCCCTTATTTACCTATGCCAAAGCCAGACACATACCCTCCAAATTCCCATTTCTTTGCCTCAGAAAAGATTAACTGAACTGTTTGTCCCAACTGATCAGTTGGAACAAAGTACTTATTAATTCACTTACCAATTTTAGTTCAACTTCTCTCCTCCTCCTGAGCCCCTGATCTTTGACTCACCCTCAACCTGAATGAATATATAACTCTTCCTTACCTTTTCTTCCTGAAAGGTAGCTGACCACAAAGAAATACATTTCTTGATCAACTGTCCAGTCTTGCCATCAACTCCCCCCTATCCAATTCTTTCTAGCCTTGTTTACCACTGTCTGGGGGAAGGGGGAAGTCCTTTCTGCCTAACTTTTGAGATTCCTGCAGAGCTCTGTGTTCAGAGCTGTCTTCTTATTGCAGTAGTCCCCCTTGCCCTATTGCAACTTCCTTTCCTTTTATTATAATAATTCTTTCAAATTCTCTTCTTGCTGAAATCTGGATTTATTTTTATATAAAATGTCCTGTTGAAATGCAATACAAGTCACATATGTAATATAAAATTTTCTAGTAACACATGGAAGAAAAGAAACAGGTGAAAATAATTTTAATTATCTATTTTATTTAACAGTATATTCAAAATATAATCATTTCAATATGTAGTAAATATAAAATTATTAATAGGCTGTTTTATATTCCTTTCTTCAATTACAGTTTTGATATTCTCACTGGGCTCAACTTAGCTGCTGCTGTTGCTTCTCTTCCTACTACTGATCACCCTCCTCCTCCTCCTCCTCTTCCCACCTCCTCCACCGCTACCATTACCAGCACTTCCCTATACCACCACCACCACTACTACTACTTTAGTCTCTCTTCTCCTTGCTTACTTAAGAAGTTCAGGTTTTTAGTTTCTGGATTTCACTGCCTGTGACAGAATTTTTTCTTTCTCCAACTTACATAGATATCTAAGTTCTTTGCCATTAGAAAAGATTAACAATACAATGCAACATGTATGATTATTGCCTAATGTCAGATTCTCTCTTCTCAGCTGGGGGGGAAGGACACAGTCCTTGCTTATTTAAAAAATATAATTATTTAACCCATATGCACAGAAATATAATAACCTCAAAATGTCTCATAATCAGGCTCACTTAGTGGGTTAAATTAGTTGGGTATTCATAATTGAGTATTGGGGTGATAAACAGTGGGGGGTGGGGCTCCAAAGAAACAAGTGGATAATTGTACTTGACCAAAAAGTGTCAATTTATACCTCCTCTGAAGTTTTTGTGTCTTGTTCTCTTTTTTTAAAAATCATAAAAATAACACCTGATGCTTCAGTATTCACATTTCGGTCCAGATCATCTGTGCAAATGGAACAATAGCTTAGGATCTCCTGCTGCAGCTCGAATGCATCTCTGGAGATTGCTTTGAAATATCACTACATACTCAGCATTTGAGAAACTGAAATTGATTTGAGAAGGATTGCTGCTTCAGTGGTCCATGTTACTCAACACATTTCCCCAAGTGCCCATCCACTGTCATCACTAATGTAGCATCGTTCACCAACTGAACACACAGGAGTTCTTTGCTTGACTTGCCAGTTACAAAGATGATAGATGGGTCAGTGTCCAGGCCTCCTTTTTCTACAGATAGGTTTAAAATTATGTTCTTATTTAGATCCTGTTTCATTTCATCCTCTTTTTCTTCCTCTCAGTTTCAGCTATCGTAAAGCAGCATAAACTTCACACCACCTAAAAGAAATTTAAAAATTATCTTATTCCACTAAAATGTATTCAGAACTTAGTTGTATCAGGCATTGTGTTAAGCACTGGATATGAACAACTGAATAAAATACCCAAGAATTTGATACTTTAGAATGGATGGACATAGAAAAGTAAATACATAACTATAATAATAATATGATCAATGCCACAGTAGAGTTGTTTTTAAAAATGTGGGCTTATCAATGAGTGACATTAATTTCATTGGGTAGTGAGAGTGTAGGGAGAAACCATAGCATGGTGGTTACATTTGATCTGATATTTAAGGACATCATATAGACTAGAAAACAAAAGATACCCCAAGAGAGAAACACCAGCAGGGACACAATGTATTCAAGGTGATTAACTAGAGGTTAGTGTGGGGTGGAAGAAAGCAGTAGTTGATCTTAAAGTTGTAAACTGTGGATAGATTATGTATCTTCTGGTAAGCCATGGTTTTGTATTTTCTGGTAAGCCATACCATTGTAAGGAGCTGGCGATTTTTTGGTAGTTCATTGGGAATAGAAAGAGATTGTGAAGATAATGACATGATATGGCCTGTGACTTACAATTGTGATTTTGGAGATCTTGCAGAATAGTATGTAAGAAAATCCTAAAAAAATATGTAGAAGATACTTTAATTAGTCATTTGCAAATGTACCTTTTTAATTCTATATTTTCTGACATGTAGCTGTCATTTTAAGTTTCAGTTCCCTGTCCAGGTGATTTTGTACTAGTTAATGGGCAGCCCCTTTGTGTCCGTTTACATGGGACTGTCCATGTCAGACAGAATCTGCATATGAGGTATGGTTCCTCTTCTTCTAGGACTGACCACTTTGAAGGATCTTCAGTTATCCTCAGTAGTCAATCAAGGTTCTTCAACAACAACAACAGCCACAACCACAAAACAATATCCATTAAAAACAATCTCCCTGAAAATAAATTGATGATAGATTATCTGAATCTTTAGTGCAGTGTATGTTTGTGTCCAAGACACACAGACACACAGGTATACTCAAAGGTGATGAGCCTAGCCAATATAGAGACATAGGGAGACACCACAAACATATACAGAGAGTGAGAGATAAACCAAAAAAAAAAAAAAAAAGAAAAACCCACCCACAGAGGGAGACATATACACTGGGACATATACACTGAGTGTAGCTCAGTATATGTTTGAAAATAAAAAGAAACAAGGTACATATATGTTACAACATGGATGGACCTTGAAAACATGTTAAATGAAAGAAGCCACACAAAAAAGGCCACTAATTGTATGATTCAATTTACACAAAATGCCCAGAATATGTAAATCTGAGGCAGAATGATCAGTAGTTACCAAGGACTAGTGGAAGGAGGAAATGGGGAGTGATTGCTTAATTGGTACCATCTTTCCTTTTGGAATAATGAAACTGTTCTGGACTTAAATAATGGTGACGGTAGCCTGACATTGTGAATATGCTAAAAAACACTGAATTAAACTAGTTAAAATGGTGAATTTTATGCTACATGAATTTTTTCTCATTAAAAAATGAGTCACTCCTTCTCCCCCCAACAAACCTCACAGAGAGAAAAGGCATAAATACAGTAGCCACATACCACACACACAGAAGAAAAACAAATCTTAACTACACAAACATATACAGAGACATACATAGAGAATAAAGCAGAGAGACATAATCATAGACAGACACACAGAAAGAAAAGAGAGGAAGAGAATGCATAGAATCAGAATTGAAGTGTGGGTGCAAAATATTATATTGAAATATAATGAAAAGGTAAACAGTAACCTCAATTTGTAAATAAATTACTGAATTAGGTAGTATTGATATGTCCCAAAAGGAGAAAAGGTGATCTTTTTTAAAGATGACATTTATTAGACTGTGGCAATGACACAATATGTACAATGATATTTCAGTCACTAAACCATTTAATTATGGAATAAAAGAATATATGAGAGAGAATAATTGGAATTTGAGACTTGTGGGAATATCTGTTTTAGTCATACAGAAGTATTCATCTTTAATATCCATGACATAGCATTACAAATAAATAATCAGTGTGCGAATATAGTGTGGAAAAGAATAACATTCTTTACGAATAAATTAATTTCCTGAATATAATATTTGGCCTTGATTTTCTTATAGTAGAAAGTACCTTTAGTATCTCAGTTGATTTTGTTTTCCTGATAAAGAGCTGTTCTAATATTGTCATGCCTTGCAGCCCTGCTATTAATTTTAATAAGAATTTAATAAGTGTGAAATCCTTTGGGAATTTGGAGCTGAAAGTTACCAGATGTTCTGTGTGAGGACAATGAGGTTTAGGTGTAACTGAAGGCTGTTGTGCTGTTCTCACCTTTTAAAAAGAAGTTGAGTATCCTGCTAATCTACAGCGTTCTTACTTAGCTTCCCTCTTTTTCATTCAGATTGCATCCTTTCCTATTTTTATGATGGAAACTCTGGATTAGTTCAGAAAATATGTTGTCACTTCACCAAGGAGTATTGCGAGAAAAGAAGAAAAGTTTGTCTTATGCACTGGGGTTGGAAGAAAATAACTTTTCTCTATAGTGGTTTGACTTCACCTTATCTTTCCAAGGTTATGCACCTTACTACATTCTTGAAAGAATGCTTCCAGCAAAGTGCCTCCTTATTATGAATGAAGTCCCCTTATTGTTCACAGGAGTGCTGGAAGCCACCTTTTTTTTCAGCTTCACTTCTTTTATTATCCTCTTTTATCTTGCTCACTTTTATGTTATGCTTTCTCTTTGGCTTATAAAATGAGTAAGCTGCACCCAAGGAGAGGTAAAGGCCATGACTCAGACAGTGGCCAATGGAAGCTTCTACAAAGTCTAAATCTTTTGATGAAGGTTGCAAAGTAAAACATAAAGGTGCTGCCATTTCTATAGAAGAGATGAAAGACTGTTTGAAGGATAATACATATATGTCCAATTAAAGTACTAAAATTAATTTTTGAAAATTTGACATTTGTTATGTTGTAGAATGACTGTATTGATGAAGAGAAATGGGCAAAACTTCAACTGATCCTAGGGACCAAAGACTTTCAATGAGGAGGGAAAAAGGGCTTTGTTTTATAGCATCTATTTTAATTCATGAGGCTATATATTAGTCATGTAATAACAGAGACATGGAAATGCATATTGAATAAACGGAAGAAAAATTGTTTTCCCATCGGCATCTGGTGAGGATCAATATCTACTAAATGGTGACATATGTAAAGCAGTTATGGAATAGCTACCAAATTTTTAACTACTACACGTTACCTTTCAATTTCTCTGATTTTCTACAGGTTAGAACACTCTTGAACAGCCACTTTTGTACTTTCTCTCTTTAGCTCCTTAGTACTTCACATTCCTGATTCTCCTCCTGACTCCTTAACTATTGTTTTCACTCTTCTTACTTGGCTTTTCCTCCATCTGACCCTTAAATGTGAGTGTTTTGGATCTTGGGGATATTCCTTTCTCGTGCTGTCTATTCTCCCTGACGGTATGGTTTCTGTGAACTCATATCCTGATGCCTCCAAATTTCATGGGTGATCCCACTTATAGTCATGGTTTTAATTGGCACACATGTATTTATGATCTCCAGATTTCCACCTGCAACTCAGATTTCTTCTAAACTGCTTCACCTTATTGAATGTTTCACAGGGATATCCCCCAACCTTATTAAACAATTTAAGACTGGGCATTTACCTTAAATACAATGTGTTCAGAATGAAAAAAAAATATTCAACTTTATTTTAAACTTATTCTTAGTCTATAAAATATCAAAATACTTCTACTTTCTTAGCTTGACAACTTGGGAATCATCCTAAATTACCCATTTTCCCTTTTGCTCAAAATAACCTCAACATTGTGCTGGTTCAATCACTTTCCCATCTCTTACCTCAGTATTGCACCTTTGCATTCATTTTCTTGGGCAAATTTCTGATGAATTTATGTCTATATTATTTCAGCTCCTTCCTAATTTTATCCTTTCTAATTAATCTCCAGAACCATCCTTAAAAATGGCTGTTATGACCATGTCACTCTCAAATTTAAAATATCTCCGTGGGTTTATGTAACTTGAAGGCTACATTCTAGAGTCTTCTGTGTGATATACAAGATATATCATTTTATGATATCTGTTTATTTATGTACTCTTGTCTTTATTATGTCTCAACCTTGAATCCAGAGGCCCAATGCTAATGAACATCTTACAGTTTCTCAAATAAGTTGCCTTTCCTCTTACAGTCTTTCCTTTTCTTTTTCCTTTTTAGATCTTTGAAAGCCTATCCAATATTCAAGATCTAGATTGAGCATCATCCTTCTATAGCATCTTCCCTGCCCATGTCTCCCTCCCAGAATATTTTTTCCTTCTTTTGCTAGCATAATAATTGTTAATTTATGTACTCTCTCTCATGACCCATTATATACTACATTATGAATTTATTAAAGCAGGAATCTTGTCATTTTAATGATGATAACACTAATAGTAATAACATTAGTCCCACTGGATGATTTTTGAGGACAGGATTTGACATAATTATAAAAGATCACTGTGGAAGCTGTGTGTGGGGTAGCATGTAAAACAAAAGACTAGCTCTTATAATAATGCTGATGAGGTGTGATAATGGTTTAAATCAAAGCTGGTTGTGGGAGAGATGAGAGAGGAATAGTTCATAAGATTTGCTGATGGGTAGCTGATGGATGAGTACTGTGGATTTGAAAGGAAGGTGTCAAGGATTTAGGCCTGATTAAATAGATGCATAAAGTGGTCACTCATCAAAATTGAAAGACTGGGGTAAGTGAATTTTAGGAGAATCAGGAGTTAAGTTTTGACATGTTAAGTTTCAGAAATCTATCAACTATCTAAGTGGAAATGTTGAGTTAGTAGTTAAATATGAGTCTGAAATACAGGGTAGAATTCTGGGATGACATAAATTTGGGAATTAATGTATTAAAAGTTTTTAAAAGTGTGACACAAGAGACCGTATAGGAATAAAAGTAGATATGACATAAGGAAAAAAGTAGGAAATGTAGATATGAGGAGAATTCAACAAAAGAGTCTGAGAAGAAGTAGGCAGTAATATAGTTACAGTACCAAAAGAGCCAAGAGAAAAAAGTGCTTTAAGGAAGCAGTGATCAAATATGTCAAATGCCATTAATAAGTCATGATGATATCTGAGACTTGATCATAATTTTTAAATGAAACCTCACCATTTATTTATTCCTTCATTAATTCCAAGAATGCATTTGAGAAAATTGAGCAGTACTAGTATGGAAACTCTAAATCAAATATGAAGAAAGCATGTACAGAACACGAAACAAATGGGACTCCCAATCAATTGCAGAATACATGTATAGTCGTGCATATTCCTGCACCATCAGCGAAATTTGATGCAAAAGGTTACATGAGTGAAATTAAGCCCACCCTATAGATTGTGGGAAAATTGACCAGCACATTTCTTGAATTTTCTTCCATTAGAAGAAAGGAAGCTACTATTTCAAACTTTAACAATGTAGCTTTTCTCTGAAGCCATATTGAGAGTTTCTATAAAACAATTAATTGTTGAGTGAAAGAAACTGGAAGAAGTTTGTTTGACATGATTAGAAATGGTAGAGTGGATTTGAGTAACATCTGATATTCACTGGCACTATGTGAACATGCATGCATAATGACATTTTTTAAAAAGGTTAATGCATGTATTATGTAAGCATGACTTACTTTAAAGCTGTGCAAATTTTCCCCGAGAAATAAAAAAGAAAGTCAGCCTCCATTCTATCAATACTAAATATGAAAGTCCTAATACAAAACAGTTGAAATACAAATAAATTACATTAAAATTTTTTAACCATGAAGTGTAGAACAATTCTTTTAAGGGAATTAGCAGTTGTTGAGTTTATTGTCCCCAATTTAAAATAATTAAAAATAAAGAATATATTCAAATGGCTCGAAATTCAAACAAACTAAAGGGGAGAAATTTCTGTCCCGTTAATCTCCTCTAGCTGCTTAGCTTTTTCCTTCCCAGAGACAGCAAAAATTATTAGTTAAAAAGAGGCACTTTATGTTTATATTAAAAATTATGTGTTAAGTGAATTCTACAAACAAGGTTCTGTGTTAGATGTTGCGGTATGAGTCTTAAATGAATTTGAAAAAAATCAAATCTGACTCTCAGCAATGTGCTACCACTACAACTACACTCTGGGGTGGCTCTGAAAGACAGTGATAAAAAATCTTCCTAGTTAGCAGAACTTAAAACCTCAAGGAGAAATTGCTAGAACACTGTGTTATCAGTGGGTGTTGGTTAGATTGGATGGTCAGGAATTGAGAAGGAATACAATTAGAAAGTTTAACAAAGTGCTAAGGGGTAAAGGTATGCCAATAGATCTCTCTGAACGGGCACAGGCTGTGAAGTCATTCATATACCATGTGAATGTTATCTACAGAGCAACATCAGCAGAAGAGGAGCTTACTAATAAGATAGATAAGGTGGTACATTCTATCACTAGCCATTCTTGTTCTTGCTCAATGGGCTTACAAATTTTCCATGGTATTGAGAATGGAGGTTAGGCATGGACTCAGTAAATGGACTTCCTGGGGGCCTGGGTGGCTCATTTGGTGAAGTGTCCAACTCGATTCCAGCTCAGGTCATGATCTCATGGTTCATGACTTCAAGCCCTGTATTGGGCTCTGTGCTGACAGTACTAAGCCTGCTTGGGATTCTCTCTCACTCTCTCTCTCTCTCCCTGCCCCTCTCCACTTTCTTTCTAAAAATAAATAAACTTAAAAACATAAAATAAATGGGCTTCTTATTGCCAAGGACAGATGGCTATAGCTACTGCCGAGTGCCCAATCTGTCAAGGACAGAGACGAACATTCAGCCTCCAATATGACACCATTCTTTGTGGTGATCAGCTAGTCAACTGTGACAGGTTGGTTATACTGAATCACTTTCCTAATGGAAAGGTCCAGGGTATATTCTGATTGGAACATATCCCGGGAATACATCCTCAGTTGTTCTTCTAACACATGGACCTACAGATAGACTTAGTCACTATCATGGTATTTCCCACAGTATTTTTTCTTTTTCTTTTTTAAAATGTTTATTTTTGAGACAGAAGCAGATTGTGAGCAGGGAAGGGATAGAGAGAAACAGAAACACAGAATCTGAAAGTAGGCTCCAGGCTCTGAGTTGTTAGCACAGAGCCTGACGTGGGGCTCTAACCCACCAACCATGAGATCATGACCTGAACTGAAGTTAGATGTTTAACCAACTGAGCCACCCAGACATGCCCTCTACAATATTTATTCTGACTAAGAGACTCATTTTACAGCAAATAAAATGTGACTCTGGACTTAACAATATGGAATTCACTGGTTTTTCATGTTCTCTATCATCCTGAGGTATCTTATTTGATAGATACATAGAATAGTGTTTTGAAGAACTCAGTTGTGGTGCCAGTTTGGGCAACATCTTGCAAGTTAGGATGATGGCTATCTGGATGTTTTTTATTCTCTAAATAAGCCATCAATATATGATAGCTTTCCTCCCATAGCAGGATTCATCGGTAGAGGAATGAAGATGTGGAGATGTGAATGACTTTTCACTCTATTATTTTCAGTGATCTGCTAATGAAATTTCTCCTTCTCTCCCCTTAACCAGCTTTGCTGGTCTAGAGATTCTAGTTCCCAAGAGAGAAATGTTTCCAGTAGAGCACACAGAAATGGTTTCATCAAACTGAAAGTTGAGATTTGGATAAGATTTGGGATTCCTTCTACTTGGAAATCAGCAGGCAAATAAGATTATTGTACTGGCTATGGTGATTGATCATGATCATCATGGGGAAATTGGCTGCCTACTGCCACATAGGTTAAGGAGGAATCTCTCCAGAGTGCAGGAAATCCTCTGGGATACTTCTTCATACTTTTAATTTCTGTGATGACATTCAGTGGGGAAAAAAGCTTATTCAGAAAGAATGACTAATGGCTCTGACCCTTCAGGAATGCAGATTTAGATCCCCTCACAGGCCAAGGTGCTTGCTGAGGGCAAAGTATACATGAAATGGGTGGTGGAAAAAAGACATTATGAGTACCAGTTGTTATCATGCACCCAGTTGCCAAAAGGAGGACTATAATAATCACAAATATTTCTTACTTATTTTGAAATAAATGTATTTGTGTATATTTTAACCATTTTTTCTTTCCTTCTTCCATTTCTCTATAATCTAACATAACACATGGTAATAATAGCTAACCTATTATTATGGCATTTAAGTTATAGGGCATCAAATAAAAACATGACTTAGCTAGATGATAAATAAACATCATCTGAAGATGAATAGAATGTCTTACATCTTTTCTTGGGGAGAGGTTTGCATATTTTTGGTTGTACAAGGGATAGTTGTTTCATTTGAAGTGAATATGTGATTTTGCTATTGTTTTATTTATTTTTTAAAGTTTGCTATTGTTTTCATTGGAGAGTTAAATATGGTTAAAAGAGATGTGTATGATGTCAAGTTAATAGAGGGGAGACTGTGGTGACTTTGTAATGTGTCTACATAACTACTCTGGGACTACTTTTCCAGACTTCCTTTACCTCCATAATTCTGGGTTAGGGTTGACCAATCAGAATGTGTGAGATACGAAAGGTGGAAGAGAAGCAGCAGCCCTGTGTACACTCAGGAGCCTGGTGTAGGCCCAGGCATAGCTGTACCACATGTACATTGTTGTGGATCTGCAGGCTCACCTCTAGGTCTTGCTAGAGCTCCTCCTTTAGCTTCTCCAAACAATGGGAGAGCCTCATGTGCAGCTCTCCATGGTGAAGTGCACCAGGTTTACAGGAAATCTGCACCACTGAAGGTGGAAGGAGAAGGTTGAAGGATGTACATGAACAAGGCAGGTTCTGGTGAGAGACAGATGCAAGTTGGTTTCTCCTTATAGGTTAAAGCTCACCCTCACAGATTCCAATTTGTCCTTGTTCTCTTCTTATTTGTGTTTATCTTCCCTTCCTGACTGCTGGTGCAGTTTACTTCAGGCCTAGCACTCTATGTAGGCATAATAGATGGATCTGAAGTAAATAAATCTCTAAATAAACCCTTATAATACCCATTGAGGTTCTGCTACTCTGATAGAACATGACTGATAAATATTCTAGTTGGAAAGATACATGTGTATAAAAATAACTTTAAGATAGTATGTATATTCTAACACATTGGAAGCACAGGAGAGAGAAGCAGGGAGAGGTAGGGAGAGGGAGAGGGAGAGAAGAGAGACACCTAGGGACTGGAAAATACTTCGTGGAGGGGGTGACAATTTTTGTCTGAATCTTGAAGAATGGGTGGATTTTCTATGGGCATGATAAGGGAGCAAAAATAGAGACAAGAAGGTTGTTATTTACTGCATACACACAATTACCAGGCATTGGCACAGGGGGAAACAAGAGAGGCACAATTCCTGAAGTCTTGGAATTTATAGTCTAGCAGGCATGATTGACACTGAAAATGTAATGCTCTGTATCTAGTAAAAGATTCCAAGTATGTGCTGCATGTGTTTGCTCTGATTGTAATTAAGTGATCCTTGAATGACTAGCTGAATCTTGAATGCCCAAATATTTTCCCAGTATGGATAACTTTTTGCAAGATATCACTAACAAGGTGTAAAGAACAAGTCTCTAGGCTTTTGGTTTCCTCCCCTCGTTTCCCATTCCTACTCCTTCCGCCAGCTGCTCTCTGCCATCTGTTTGCACTATTCTATTGAAACAGCTGTGCATAGACCACTAATGCTCTAATTGCCAAATCTCATAGACACATGTTTGTCCTTACTTTATTTGACATTACTTTGCCATTTGACATTGCGGTCATTCCCTTTTTCTTTAAATTCTCTCAGCCCCTGACACTTCTGTCTCCTGATTTTCCATCTATTTGTCAGCTTCTTCTTAATCTGTTCTAAATTTTTTGTATTTAATAGTTGATGCCAAAAATAACCTGAAAGTCAATTTAGTATTTCTTTTATCCATTGGTCTATGCATCCAATTGGTGTTTGACTCTTGAGCTAATAAATCATTAAGTTCCTTTTTTGATTTGTGCCCTCTTATTCAGTGGACTCTCCACATGCCTTATTCCTTGGCTACTATGAGAGCCTCTTTTCTTACTGACCTGCTTTATTTTTCTGTTCCTCCATCCCATCTTTCATGAGGCCACCAGACACATATTTCTAAAATGCAAATGTGATTGAATAACTACTCCTCTTACTCTTCAGGGACTTCAGGATAAAGACCAAATTTCTTAAAGTGGCGTTAAAAAATACCAATCCTGCACGATTTGATGCCTGACTGCCGTTCAATCTTCAAACTCTAATACATGCTCTCACCCCTCCAACCATGTCAAATAACTTAAACTTCTCCAAAGATTCCATAATCACTTTATCTCCCTAAAAATGACCTTCTGTCTTTTTATCTACTCAGCTGACACCCACTCGTGCTTCAATAATAAGTTCTAGGGTTATTATTAACTTATTTTTTCATTCAATTGAAATTGATTGACCAACTTTGATGTACCAGGTAGTTATCACTCTCCTTCATGAAGCCTTCCCTATCAGGTTGGTCTTTTTTTTTTTTTTTCCTGCTACCATCCCCATTGTTTCTGACTATCCATTAAATAGCACTGGATATTCCTGGCTATCAATTGAAATTTGGATTCAAGTCCTCTCCTCTGTGATTAAAATCCTGTGCACTTAAGTATTGCTGTAATAACTTGTGATTTCTTTGTCTCTCTTATTATATTGTGATTTGTTGGTAGCAGGAATTCTATCTTTGTATTTTGTGTGTGTGTGTGTGTGCGTGTGTGTTTATGTGTGTGTTTCCATCGGCTAATATGATTAATGCTACTTTTATTGTTTCTGGACACACTTTTCTGAATGGAGATGATGTAGAACCAGAAGACCTGATGGAATGAATTGTTTAATCTCTCTGAGCCCTCTCTGTCAAGCAAAACAAAAATAAGTGAGAGAGCAACAATTGCTCAGAACATTTCATGAGTTTTTTTTTTTTTTTTTTTTTTTTGGAATTTAGATGAGACACTCTAGGATAAACACTCTAGGATAAATTATTTGCCATTAATAAATGGCAAAGCAATATTGTTTTAGTTCACATTGCAAGGAGTAGAGATGTTTGGGTGACTTCAAAGAATGGGGTTATGGAAAGGGCACAGATTTGCAGTGCTGCTCCAGGGCTAAGCTAAATGCTTCTATTTGTTTGTCTCTGCAGTCTTTCTCTCCACCTTTCAGTGCACTATGTTTCTAGTGCTGTCACTGCCTAGACATCCTAACATTGCTTCTGTGCATTCTGTTGTTCTCCGCCACTCTGACTGCAGCTGTCTCTTCTGGTAGGCCAGCGAACAGGGAAGAAGGAGGCAGCCTAGCCCTGCCATCAGTACTACTCTTTCTGGCTCTCTTTGGTGTCTCTGATTGGACACATCAGTTCTTTCACAGGATTTCTAGTTTACTTTGGAAATCTATTTAATTTTCTTTTCATATCCAATTCTTGCTTTTGTATTGGTGCTCTCTGTACTTTATTTATTTATTTATTTATTTATTTATTTATTTTACTTCTTAACTTCTGCTAGCTCAAAGGTTTAATTTCCTAAATAAGCTTATTTACTGCATGAACTTTTCATAGCCTCATGGTCTCTTTTTATATATCTCTTTAATTTTGATTATGAAAATTAATGAATTCTTTTTATATTTTTAATTTCAAATCCTGAAAATTGGCTAAGCTTTGGACTAAATTCCTTTATGCCAAGTCACCCTATAGATCTTCTGGCCAGAAGGGCCAGCACGTCGCAGCGGCCCGAGCGGAGGCGAGCTTGTGAGTCCAAGGGGTGGCTGGGGCAGGTGGTGGCGCCGTGAAGATGGTCGCCAAGCAGCGAATCCGTATGGCCAACGAGAAGCACAGCAAGAACATCACCCAGCGGGGCAACGTCGCCAAGACTTCGAGAAATGCCCCCGAAGAGAAGGCGTCTGTAGGACCCTGGTTATTGGCTCTCTTCATTTTTGTTGTTTGTGGTTCTGCAATTTTCCAGATTATTCAAAATATCAGGATGGGCATGTGAAGTGACTGACCTTAAGATGTTTCCATTCTCCTGTGAATTTTAACTTGAACTCATTCCTGATGTTTGATACCCTGGTTAAAAACAATTCAGTAAAGCATCCTGCCTCAGGAAAAAAAAAAAAAAAAAAAAAAAAGTCCCCTCTACTGGAATATAGTGTTGGGTCATATGTAGTTGACATGACCTTTGATGTCAGGGCATTGATCTGGTTGACACCATGTAATTATATAAGCCTAGATATTTTTTGTTGAAAATGATGATGATAATGATGGAATGAATACACACACACACACACATACATACATATATATATATATATATATATATATATAATTTGTTTTTCATAGTAGAGAAAAATACTCTAGCAGGAGTATAATTAACTGGGGACTCTCATATATTTGTCAATACAAAATTGGCACAGCTTGTCTAGAAATCATGTTTTAAAGATTTTTATTTCTATTTCCAGAACGTTTCTTAAGGAAACAGAGATGTTCATAAAACTTTATGTACATAGCATTTGTTGCTGTGATTTGCAATAATGAAAAATTACAAGCAATCATGATTTCAAACCATTGAAAACCATTAGCAAGGATTTTGTCTGTTTTGTCCACTGCTCTATTTTGAGTGCTTAGAACAATAGAACAATGCCCAGTACATAGGAGACATTCAATATATACTTACTAAATAGATATATGCTAAGTCTTTATTGTGGATGATTGGATAATCATTAAAGATAATGCGACTATAAAATGTTTTTTAAGATGTGGAAGAGCAGTTCTTATAGTATTAGGTGATAAGATAAGATTCTCTTTCTCCCTCTCATAACAAAATCTAAGTGTACTTATTTTGTAAGGTAGAATACAGTTGATATTTTCCATTATTTTGGTTTTCTGTATTTAAAAAATTCTTAAAATTCATTTATTAATTATTGCCAAAAGTTGTATATTTTCTGATATATTTTTTCTCACTTTTATGAGTTATTCTTAGGGAAAATGAGGTAAAGGAAAGAAACTACTCTATGTTGAGTTCCTACTGTGTGGCCAGTGCAATTTTAGGGTTTCCTAGAATCCTCTCAACTGTATAAAGTAAGAAACATCACAAGCAGTTAAGTTACTTGCCCAAGATCACTCAGTTAATTACAGAGCAGGCATTCGAACACAATTCATTTTAATTCCAGAACATGTTTCCTTAACCACTAATTCTATACTGACTCTCTCCCCAGCCTCCCTTGATTAAGCCAGACTTCCCTACCTGATTTTTCCCTTCACTGAAACTACATATTCATTTGACCCTTACACAAATTGTTTTATCATATTCCAATTGCTACGAGTGATTTAGGTTTGTTTCTTAACTAGGTAAAATAGTAATGGCAGTGTTTTATGTTCCTTTCATATTTTCCTAGCACCTAGTACACCTATAAGTACAGTAAACATTTGAGATTTGTAATTATTAATATAATTATTAATTATTAATATAATGAATCTATAGGAAACAAGAGAAAATAAAATGTTATGGATATGTTTATGGTTTTTTTTGCCTTATAAAGGCCCCTTATTGCCAATGTTTTTATAAACTGCAACTATAATATCCTAAAGTTTCAAATTTCATTCCTGTCGTTTCATATTCATTAAAGGTTTAGAATGTTCTTCAGTTCTTCATATTATATAGAAATGTGAAGTCTGCTCTGCTTAGCCTACTTTCCAGGGTATTCCATAATCAGAACCTGGTTATTCTAACCCTTCTTTCTATTTCTTCCACTTTTCTCTTTCTCAAACACTCTCCTCAAGGCCAGATAAACTACTATTTCTGGAATGCTCTAAGCCCCCTTCCTCCATGTTCTTGCTTGAGTTCTTCCTTTGTCCAGGAACAGTCTTGTAAATAATCTCCAAATGTCCAAATCCTATCTGTCTTCCAAGGCTTGTGACTTATTCCATCTCTTCCTTGAAGCTTTCTCTGATAACCTTGACGCATAGTAATCTTTCCTCTTGTGAATTCTAATATCATCTATCTGTTCTTTCATTTCACCCTTATAATTTTTTATTGTGGTAAAATACATATAAGATGAAATCTCTCTTAAAAAATTTAAGTCGACAGCTGTTTCCTAGATGAACATTATTATACAATAGATCTTAAGAACTTTTTTGTCCTATATGACTCAAACTCTACACCCATTGAATAGTGACTCTCCCCCCCGCCCCCAGCCCCTCGTAATCACCATTCTGACTACTTTAGATACTTCATGTAAGTGGAGCCATATGGTATATGTCCTGTAACTGGCTTATTTCACTTGGTATAATGTCCTTAAGTCTCATCCATGTTGTCACATATGACAAGATTTCTTTCTTTTTTAAGGCCGAATAAAATTCCATTCTGTGTGTGTGTGTGTGTGTGTGTGTGTGTGTTTAATCACACTTTATCCATTAATCAGTTAATGGACATTTAGATTATTTTCACTTCATGGTTGTTAGTGAGCAATAGATTTTTGAATAAATAAATTTATTGATATTTGCTTCATTCTATTTTTATGGCACTAAAGAGATGGATAAAAAAAAATTGTAAAAGTAGCATTGTTCTCCTTTCCTGCCTATCCTTTTCCTTTATAGCTACATTTATGCCTAAATCTTGGGTTCCTTTCTTTTTATCTTTTTGTTTAATATGAACAGTTTTGATAAGCAATCATTTTTTCTTAATCCAGGTGACATCACAACCATAAAAATATTGCAAATGTTTAGAAAAAATTAATGATAATTTCAGTATATATTTACATAATGAAAATTTAAGATAATTACAAGAAAATTCAGAAATTAATGGAGGATTGCAAAATATTGAATTTATTACTGTTGGTGCTTATAAGATACGCTGACTAGGGGCACTGGGTGGCTCTGTCAGTTAAACGTCCAACTTCAGCTCAGGTCATGATCTCAAAGTTTGTGAATTTGAGCCCCACATTGGGCTCTGTGCTGACAGCTCAGAGCCTGGAGCCTGCTTTGAATTCTGTGTCTTTATCTCTCCCCTTCCCTGCTCACATGCTCTCTCTCTCTCGCTCACTCTCTTTCTCTCTCTCTCAAAAATAAACATTAAAATACTTTTAATAAAAAAAATAAAAAAAGATATGCTGATTAGCCTAACAATGTGCATTTCCAAAGGATTAAGTAATAAGAAAAGGAAAAGAAAGCAAAAGAGAGAGAAGAAAATAAAACTACAAAGTTTGCTTTACAATACAGAAATGCTCTGTCTCATATTTATCCCACATTAGCAATTGTACATATATACATATACACACATAAGATGTGTGTATATGTATACGTATTATATATAATGTGTGTGCAAGAATTGCTAAAATATAAACTGAGGCATATTAAAAATGTTGAGAGTTTATTTGAGCAAAAATCATTTCAAATTGGGCAGTGGCAAACCATAAGTGGTCAGAAGCACTCCAAGGACAGGAGCTTGGGAAGAGACTTTTAGAGAGAAAAGACAGACACAAAGTAAGGAAATTGATGATTGGCTATAGCTTAAAGCCTACTTGACTGTGATTGGTTACCCTTAGGTTTCAGTTATGTAATTTTTAGGTATTCACAAACTTAGATTTAGGTTTGCTTATGGAGGCTGCCATGACATTACAGCTACATTGTCTAATAGCATCCTGTCTTATTAATTTAACAATACAAGTGTAATATATATATTTATATAGCTATAATTATTTATAATATATAATATAATATTTATATAAATATGGAGTATACATATTTATATAAGTATAAAGTATTGTATTTATATATTTACTTATATAAGTATAAATATGTATTATATATAATATTTTTACTGTCAGACTCTACACAGTTTATTGAGGCTTACTGTAATATGACTGAAGACAGACCAACACTTCATGACACACCTCATTTGTGTACTTCCCTAACTTGAAGTATTTTTGGATTTTTATTTTTTCTTTCAGACTGTATTCTGTCTGAAGTTTCATATTTGTGAACCGGGCTATTAAAAATTAATTTTAGGGGCAATTGGGTGGCTCATTCAGTTAAGCATTCAACTTCGGCTCAGGTCATGATCTCACAGCTTTTGAGTTTAAGCCCCATATGGGGCTCTGTGCTGACAGCTAAGAGCCTGGCTGCTTCAGATTTTCTGTCTCTGTCTCTGTCTCTCTCTCTGCCCCTTCCCTGCTCATGCTCTGTCTCCCTCTCAAAAATAAATAAACATTAAAAACTTTGAAAAAATTAATTTTATAAGTAACGTTTTGGAAAATTTATTAAAATCTGTTAAGTATACTTAACATTATAGGTCAAGAATTTGGTGAATTCATTTTATTCATATCTAAATTGAACTAAATTCATTTTAAAATTAATATTCTATACCCAGAATCATAGAAATATATTTCTAATGGAAAACATGTATCCTTATTTTTTCCATGCGTTGATAGTCACATTTTGCAGAACTCTTTTTTTTTAACGTTTATTTTTGAGAGAGAGAGACACGGAGTGTGAGCGGGGGAGGGTCAGAGAGAGAGGGAGACACAGAATCAGAAGCAGGCTCCAGGCTCTGAGCTGTCAGTACAGAGCTCAACGCGGGGCACGAACTCAGGAACCGGTGAGATCATGACCTGAGCTGAAGTCAGCCGCTTAACCAACTGAGACACCCAGGCACCCCATATTTTGCAGAACTCTTAAACTAAGAAATGAGAAATAAATTGAAGGGATTAGATTTTCTTTCATCTATAATAAACAAGTGACTTAAATCCAACGTTGAAATAAACTATATCTAATTTTTTATTTTTAAATATGTGAATCTTACTTAAATTCTCCTTTCTTATACTTACTTACGTTTTATCATACTATGTTTTTTCATATATCATTCTGCTTGAATTACCTTTCCCCTCCTTGTTTCCTTAAAAAGACCCACAACTTCTAGTAAAGGAAGGTTAATTTTCTGGATTCCAATCTCATTGAATACAAGAAAAATTTAATGTAGTTGACAAAGTAATTTTGTCAACTACAGGAATTTCAGGGACAGTTTCTTGGAAATTCAAACTTGTTCTTCATCATTAGTTTGATCCATCTGAGCAAACTGTGTGAGCAGGTGTATCTTTTTGAAAGAAAAAAGTGGAAAAACTTAGGATGCACTAATCTACATTGCTTTTATAACCATAATCTCCATAGCACATGTTGATATGATACTTGGTCTTCTGGAAGGCATCTTTTATTTTTGGCACAGAATTTAATAGGGATTTGATCTTCACCACCAGATTAAGTGTTTACTCAGCAGAATTGTGTGTGTGTGTGTGTTTTAATCTTTTATTAAGAAACTATTGATTTTTCTCTACTGCCTTGTACCCAGAAATTCTCAAGTCAAATAGTAGAGTTTATTTGTAGGTAAAGACAGATATCTCAATTCCAGGAGAAATGTTAAAGCTCTAATACTCCACTATCCAATAGATAAAATTAGCTAAAGTCATATTTTTGTTGGAAATTAATTATTAGATTTAATTGTAGAGCTATGTATATGTGTGTTGTGTGTATATATGTCTATGGATATATATGTATATTCTTAATATACACACATATTTAAGACAATATAGATGATTCTGGAGGACATTATAGTATGTGAAATAGCTCAGGCACAGAAAGACAAATGTTGTATGATCTCATTTGTATATTAGAATCTGAAAAGGAAAAAAAGAACCTAAAAAACCTAACTCATAATAAAAGAGAGTAGAATGGTGGTTCCTAGAGGTTGGGGCATGTGGAGAAATGGAGACGAAGGAAAAATAGAAAACAGAGTAGTGGTTGACAGGGAGGGAGGGAGTCATGGGGAGTGATTGTTTAATGGTGCAAAGTTTCAGTTTTGTAAGATGAAAAGTGATCTTAAGATGGATATTAGTGATGGTTACACAAAAATATGAATGTATTTAATACCTCTAAACTGTAAACTTAGAAATTATAAATATATCAAGTTTTATGTTATATATATTTTACCACAGTGAAAACATTGCAGCTAGGAGTGAAGTGACCAAAGAGGGTCCTGGATGTCCCTCCCCTAAAGTCTTTGGAATTGCTTTTCCAAGGTCCCTGTTTTTCCCTCCAAGGTGTGCTGGTTTTCCCTCCAGATCCTGGGTGTTAGCAATTTCCTGCTCTTACAGAGGTGATGATTGTTGACTGATAATGACGATTATAATTATGGTGATGATGATAATGATGATAACAACGATCAAAAGTGCAATTAATAATTATAGTAACTAGGAGAGGAAACAGAAAAGAGGGAGTGAAAAGAAGATGAATAAGAAGAGAAAAAGGAAGATCAAGAAAAGAAGAATTACTATTTTCCAATAGCTGTGCTAGTGGCTTTGGTCTTTCTTTCATTAAATATTTTTTGCATACAAAATACAAAAGAAAAAGTGGAGAGCCTATATGTTAAAGTCAGTAATATCATTATTTTAGGATAGATTTTTCTCAATCCAAGTATTCCCATATTTGATATATATTAGAGCATTTTTAATATTCAGAACAATTTAAGAGAAATGCCTCTTAATTTTTCTTTCAGTAAAGTCTTTGCAGTCTAGAAAATCTAAAAAGGACCAGAACTTCCCAAATATGGGGAAAGAAATAGACATTGAAATCCAAGAGGTGCAAAGAACCCCCTTAAGACGTAACTTGAATCGACCTTCAGCATGACATATCATAGTGAAACTGGCAAAATATAAAGACAAAGAGAGAATTCTGAAAGTAGCTAGGGAAAAAAGGGCCCTAACATATAAAGGGAAACCTATCAGAGTGGTTAGAGACCTATCTACTGAAACTTGGAAGGCCATAAAGGAATGGCAGGAATCTTCAATGTGATGAACAGGAGAAATATGCAGCCAAGAATCCTTTATCCAGCAAGCCTATCATTCAAAATAGAAGGAGACATAAAGGTGTTACCAAATAAACAAAAATTGAGAGAATTCATCACCACCAAACCAGCCCTACAAGAAATCTTAAGAGGGACTCCATGAGGAAAATGTTGCAAGGAATACAAGATACCAGAGACACCACTATAAACATGAACTCTACAGAGAACACAATGAACACAAACCTACATTTTTCAATAATAGCACTGAACATAAATGGACTGAATGCTCCAACAACACAGGGTAGCAGAATGGGTACAAAAACAAAATCCATCCATTTTCTGTCTAAAAGAGAATCATTTGAGACCTGAAGACACCTTCAGATTGAAAGCAAGGGGATGGAGAAATATCTATCATGCTACCAGTAGTCAAAAGAAAGCCGGAGTAGCCATACTTATATCAGACAAACTGGACTTTAAAGTAAAAGCAGTAACAAAAGATGAAGAAGGACATTATATAATAATTACAGGGTCTCTCCATCAGGAAGAGCTAACGATTATAAACATCTATGCGCCGAATTTGGGAGCACCCAAATACATGAAACAGTTAATCAC
>CM053567.1:140075977-140196343 GCA_028646485.1 Cryptoprocta ferox
TCTGGCGTCTGTTTCTTCTTTCCCCCACTTGCAAATCCAAGTTTTATCCCTTCAGTCCTTCTCAGTTCAATCCATACGGGCGTGCGCGGATTACAGAGCTCCCTGCTCTTCCGCCATCTTGTCCTCCTCCTCTGTCTAGAAACATTATTTTATTATAGCTATATAACATACAACATACAGGGCTCATGGGGTTATACAACTTCTCAAGATCAGAAGTGGAGCGCAGCTCAAAAGGTATGTTTTAAACACTCTCCATACTGCTTCAATGTTAGCATCACAATGCACACATCTGTCATGAGACAAAACTTTTAATTCTGACAACAGTTGAACATGTGTTTTATCTCCATTTTCTAGAAAACAAATTCAGTATCTAATCTGTTGGACATATTGATGTTAATGCTCTTAATTTAGTTTATGTATTTAATTGACTTCAACTGCCTGTAAGTAATTACTGACTGTGCAGTTATCCATTTTCTATACCTAGACGGTCCCCAAGTCAAGTACCAAAAATGATCATTTCCTGGAGAATGTTTTCAAGGAAACATGTCCCATAGTTAATGTGACATGCCAAATAATTGGGCTTCAGACAAACTAGAGCACCCCTGGGTCGCAGGAAAGGGGAAGTCTTTTTGAATTTAGTTAATCTAAACTATAAGAAAGAGATCTTATTCTTAAAAAATATTTCAAGGTGTCTAGTTCTCTATTATCTTTTGATCTTATCAATATTTAAAAGCTATCATATAAATTTCATCATGATCCATATTTGTGTTTCTGAATCCGCTATATTTGGACAGGTGACTTGGTGTATAGATTGGAAGAAGGATAAAGGAGACAACTGGAGGATCTGGGCCTACCTGATTCTCACTCTTTCTGTGGCCTACGTAATGTATAGCTCAGGTATCCATTGTGATTTTGCTTTTCTGCATCTAACACTTATACTATTTCCCTTCATTTAAAGAGCAGTGATATTTATGGGTTAAATAATACCAAAATAAACATGAATATAAATACAAATACTAGCTACAGTTGATGGATCTGTATTTTTCTGGACTGAATTTCAAGTATTTTGGAATTAATATCTTGCTTAATCTTCACTGTATCTTTATGAGTAGGAACCATTATTATGCCTATTTTATTGCTGAGGGAATGGAGGTTTTTAGAGAACTAAGGCATGTGTCCCAGACACATGCTGTTACCATCTTTAAGGGATAGTTTCTATTGAGTATTCTGGTAGATAGGCCTATTTTATTCTATTTCCTCACTCCCCTTGTATATCTTCAAAAGTCCTTTCTAGTATGATGGTTCAGCACTTCATGGGAGCACAAGACATTTGAGAATGAGTGCACTTTGAGTTTCATGAACTATTCTGTTTCTTCCTGGTTGAGAATTTCCCCAATCTGTGAGATGGGAGAAAGGAAGGTAACAACAGTCTTTCAGATTTGCAGAAGGTCTAGTATCTATGGTCATTTTCCTACCAAAACATACAAAAGTAGCCAAATTGGTTCACACACATAGGTAAAGATATGTGAATGTTTTAAATCTTTTGTTCTCCTTGTGTTAACTCTTTTTGTGCTTTAAAGTCACAACCTAAAACACAATTTTCAGTTTTTCTTTGCCTCCTCCTTACATTGATATTCTGTAACAAAGCATTTTTTCCCAAGGCCAATTTTTCTTTTTTCCCCTCAAGGTGAGTTTCTATTTCTAGCATTGTTCATCATATTTAAAAAATTTTCAGTTTGATCTGACTCTATTACAAAATATTAACTGCTGCTAGGTGTGTTTGTTCCATTTTTTTAATTGTGAGACTTTTTTCAACCATTGATGAACTTTCATATGTATTTTGGAAAGTTTGGAAACTACAGTAAAGAAGTAAGAAGAACATTCATAATTTATGCAAAGATAGCCCTGGCTAAATGAGTAAAAATTGTTTTTCTATTGTGGGCTATATTTGCTTAGTTTAAAATACAATAGTTTAATAATTAAAAGTAGTAATATGCTCCACCCATAGGATACGTCTTCTCAGAGGTAAGAACTTTCAATATTTCAGCTATATCTCTGGCATTTACACTCATATTTCTAAATAAAATACATTTACTGCTATTTTTTAATTTTTGAATTATCTATTGTTTTTTCTTTTATGGTAGATGAGGATCTGTGTTCAGAGACCACTTGCTTTCAATTAAACTTACAAGTACTTCTGGTATGCCGATTCTAACCATATGATTATGACATTTTGAATAAATGAAATGATATTAAGGATTTACATCATTATGAATATGTAAATATTATTAATTCTGAACAAAATATCAAAATATCATATTATAATTATATTTGCTTTCTTTGGAAACTTCTTAAATCGAGATTTTAAAATTGCCTCTTTTGGTTTTTCTTCTCTATGTACCTATTACTGACCCTTCATGAACTCTCTACATGCTATAAAATTCCTCTTAATTTCCTAGATATGTGCTACTAGCAATGGGCATACCTGGCACACTCAGGTCTTGTTTTCTAAATACCATTTTCTAATAGAAGGAATAAGTGTTCCTTGGAGAAATAATCAATTCCAGGGCTGGAGCAGGGTGAGTGGGAGAGATTAGCCTGGAGCACCTTTTAATACTAGAAAGCAGTGAAGTACCCTAAAAGTAAAAGTGTAGGGGGTCATATCAAAGGGCCCTAGAGATAACCCAAAAGATCTAAGAGCCAAAGCTGAACAGTTTAATTAGTACTGGATTATTACATGAAATAAAAAATAAATATAAATGAGTTTATATGCTGAAAGGAAGGAAGGAAGAAAGAAAGGAAAAGAAAGAAAGAAAGAGAAAGAAATTAGGGCAAAGACACACAACTTATTTATAGAAAAATTCAAATGATATATGAAGATACCCCTGTCCCATCTTTAAGAGATAAAGGTTAACCACTGGCTAATCATAAGAAAAATATCAGAGAGACTCAGATACCTGGCTAGTATTCCTCAAGACTGTTACATGAAATATAAGGAAAGATTGAGAAACTATCAAAGATAAGAGGAGACTGAGGAGACACAATAACTAAATGCAATGTGGTACCATGGATTGGATGCTAGAAGAAAAGGATATTAATGGAAAAACTGATAAACTCTAATAAAAATCTGGATTTCATTTATTTGTAAAGTACTAATGTCAGTTTCTTAATTTTGGCAAATGTACCACCGTAATTCAAGATGTTAACCATGGGGAAACTCAGTGAAAAAAATATAGGAAATATAGGAACTATCTTTGGAAGCTATTCTCTAAATCTAAAATTATTACTAAATATAAAGTTAATTTAAAGAAAAGAATACTTCTCACTAAAGGCCAAACATATTAGGTAATCTATTAGTAGCTTTTCTCTTTCATTTGAGACATTTTTTTTTTTTTTTTTTTTTTTTTTTTTGTAGTGCCTTCATGTTCCTGGTCCCATGGAGATGGCTTGCTGTGTTGACCTGTTGTTCAGTCATCCACATGGCATTTCCCTCCTTCCATCATCTCAGGAATTCTCTTTACCTCTCTATTAGAACCATTATTTCCTGCTTCATGTGTCCTTTTTTCTATATGTCTCCAACCACCATTTTTGGAGTAGCTGTCTTAGGTATAGTACAAGAGAGTTACAATTTTTGAGCATTTGTCAAAAAATGTCTTTATTCTACCTTACCACTTAATTAAGACTTTCAAGGAAATTTTAGGATGGAGAACTTTTAAAAAAATCAACACCCACCTTATTCCTTTATTTTTGCTTGTAACTTTATTTATCCCCTATCCCTCCTTATCATCATTATCATCGTTATCACCAGAAACTTTTAGAATATCTTTATCACCAGAGCTCAGAAACTTCATGTTTATGTGCCCTGGTGGGTGTCACTTTTCATTAGTTATGGTGATAATTATTGCATGTCTTACAGTTTATAGAAATGTTATTTTATTTTTTGGAACAAATTTGTCCTCTCTATTTTCTTTGTACTTTTTTTTCTAGATCTTTCATTGGTCAGCAATTGTACTTCCAATAATTGTCTAATTGTTTTACTTTATTTTTTTCTTTCATACTGCCTTTTTTAAAAATATAATTTATTGTCAAGTTTGTTTCCATATAACACCCCATGCTCATCCCAACAAGTGCCCTCCTCCATGCCCATCACCCATTTTCCCCTCTCCCCCATCCCCCATCAACCCTCAGTTTGTTCTCTGTATTTAAGAGTCTCTTATGGTTTGCCTCCCTCCCTCTCTTTAACTATTTTTTCTCCCCTTCTCCTCCCCTATGGTCCTCTGTTAATTTTCTCCTGTTCCACATATGAGTGAAAATCTCTGCCTGACTTATTTCACTCAGCATAATACTCTCGAGTTCCATCCATGTTGCTACAAACGGCCAGATTTCATTCTTTCTCATTGCCATGTTCATACTACTTTTTGAAAGATTTCTCAGTTTTGTCTTCCAAAACTTCAACTGGAAGTTAAAAGAAATTTTTTAATGTTTGTTTATTTTTGAGAGAGAGACAGAGAGAGACAGAGACAGACCACAAGTGGGGGAGTGGCAGAAAGAAAAGAAGACACAAAATCCAAAGCAGGCTCCAGGCTCTGAGCTGTTGGCATAGAGCCCATCGTGGGGCTTGAACTCACAAACCATGAGATCATGATCTGAGCTGAAGTAGGACACTCAACTGACTAAGCCACCCAGGAAACCCTCAATTGGAGGCTTAATTGTCATATTTATATATGCAAGAGACCTCTTTCTTTTTCTCTAACTGTCCTTTAAAAAAATAACACCCTCTTCTTTTTTTCATAGAGCAGTATCCTCAAGAATATTAATTACATATACACTTTTCAAAGTTGACTTCCATTTCCTGTATTGTATCTATTTCTTTTCATTGTTTGGTTTTATATTTTGTTGTTGTTTGTTTCTAGCATTTATGTTGAAAGTTTTCTTCAAGTGTTGGGTGATCTTTGACCATCTATTTATATTTAAGATTGAAACATTAAAAACCAGAGAATCTGTTATTTGGACAGAATTTGTTGGCTGTTGGACTTCTCTTTCAGTGATTAGCGAAGAATCACCAATTTATTGGGGGTGTCTAAATTTCACTATCTATATATCTTTTCTTTGGGTTTAGATGTTTCTCCAAGGAACATTCTCTAGTTACAGGCTGGGACAGGATTACCAGGGTGCCAAAGTCCTGTAGGAGAAATCATAAATTTATATGTGTAAGTAGTCTTCTGTTTTCAGTATTAAATTGTGGTCCTATTCTAGGTTGCTACTGATGCCTCCATCCTTGTGTCAAGAGCCCAATTCTTTTAAGTCCTCCAAATATACCAAAGTTGAGAGAAGTCTTTTAAATGGTTAGGGTTGGAAAGGAAATTAGGAGGTCTAACTACTCCTTTAAACTGATTTTGAAATAATCCCCCTAGTTTTAGTCTCCCCATGATTTCCCCATCCTGAAATATCTGGTGCTATTAATTCCTAAGTCTTTCTGTGATTCTGCTACATAAATGGTTGCTTCATGTTGGCATCCTTTCCTGCATGGGCTTCAACTTTAATTTTTAGGTTTTATGTTTTGTCTGTTTTAATAACTATTTATCACTCATCCACTTTGTTTTCATGTTCCAAAAAAACTTGTTGACATCTTTCAGCTATTGTACACCTGCTTCTGTTTCTTAGTGTTTCTGGAGTTATTCCTTCCCTTCCTCCTCTCACACCCCTTACCACTTCCCCTCTCCCTTCCTTCTCTTCTCCTCCCCCTCCCCCTTCCCCTCTCCCTTCTTCCATCCTCCCCCCCTCCTCCTTCTCCTCCCCTCTCCCCTTTCTTCTTCCTCCTCCTCCTCCTTCTCCTCCCTCTTCTTCTTCTTCTTCTTCTTCTTCTTCTTCTTCTTCTTCTTCTTCTTCTTCTTCCTTCTTTCCTCTTCCTCTTCTTCCTCTTCTTTCTGTAATTTTAGTGGGCTTAGAGGAGAGAGGAGAAAGTGATGCATGCACTTATCTACAATATTTACCACATATCCTCCAGTTTTTATCTAGAAACCTTCACAAGCTCAGCTCCAATAGAACATGTGTGCTAATGACAAAGTGTTGACAAATGTAATTAACTCAGGGCTGTTCTTACTTTTTTGACTGTCTGAATCATTAAAGGGAGAAAAACAATATCAAGCTATTTTATTTATGTAAATATTTTAGTGAAAAATTCCAAAGTTTGGTTTGTTTCCAATTTGAAAGGCAGGGTATTTACATCAAATTACTTGGTCTTTTGGAAAAGGCTTGTCTGTACTGAAAATAAATTTGATTACAGATGAATGTGTGATTTGTCCTGTCACTCCTGAGATGTTCAGATTCTTGAATGTGAAATATAAAATGAGCTTCAGTAGGGGTGTGAGGCTAATAAATTTCAGGCTATTAGTTTGTTTGAAAAAGTCTATGGATTAAAAATAATTTTGGATAGCTCTAATCCCAGATGACATAAATTGTCATTGTCTTGGATTGTAAACTTGGAAACATCCTGTAATAAGAAATTTCAAATTACCACTTGAGCTTTTTTATAAGAAGTCTATAAAAATGGAAATGAAAATACACAGTTGTTTTGGAGGCCTCTGTGGCATCAGATTATGGGATAGTACTCAGTTAGAAATGACTGTCCATATGGAATATACATTCAGTAAAAGTGAAGTCCAGAGAAGTGGAGTCCAGAGAAGATGATGGCATTGGTCATTGTAAGCAAGCCTATCAAATTTGCTTGTGTCTTTTAAAGCACTGTATGCAAAGGATGAAAAACACCTTCTTCATATCTTTGAAAATAGTTCTCTTTCCTTTATTTGGCCGTTCTCTTCCTATGTCAGGTGGGAACTGGCCATGTAGACTTCCCTATGTTTTCCAGAGGCAGAGGATGTTTCATCCTGGTTTTCATCTTTAAGGCTTTCCACACTTGAGGTTTCTACTGTGATTTGAGAAAAAAATATAGAAGTGAATAAAGAACGCTCCATTCACTTGTAATTAAAAATATGGTAAATGGGAGTTTCCCATTGTCAAAATGGCATTTGAGTTGATATTTTCTAAGTCAACCAACTTGTTTATATATTCTCTAGGCTTGTTTTACACTCCATTCTGCAAATCTGGCTTCAGAAGAATATTAGCTTATTATAATTTCATCTAAAGATCAGTCTTGCATCATACATCCAAATTAGAGTATTTTAATGAGATTCCAATGTATATCCTCTGGTGAAGTTGTATGTTTCATAAAACAAAAGTATACAAATATTATTTACTTTCTCTATTCCCAGTGGACCTCAGATACCACATGTGTCAACAAACATAATCTTCAGATGACAGTATTTAAATGTAGGAGAAGTAAAATAATTCCTCTGTGGCTAAATGTAACCTATATCTCCATTAATAGATTTTACCTATGTCAAAAGTAGAATATACATTTTTTAAACCTCTTTAACATTTAGTTTGATCCTGACAAAAGCATTTTCTTTCATTTACTTTAGGACTACTGAGAATCATCACACAGAGTCTATCTCCAACAAACTAAAAACAGAAAAAAGAATTTTAGGTAGGAAAAATATTCAACATACATGCTACTTGGATATACATACTTTTATGACTCTCATTAACTTTCTCTGAAAATTGCTGATTTTATAGCTAAATACATGAAGGATATCAGTCAATCTTTCTTTATTTTAAATTCTGTATTGGTGCATTGTATTCTGGATTTGATGGTATTCTTAACATCATTTTGAATTTATAGTAATTTTTCATCAGTGCATTTTATTACAGCTTGGGCACTATGGTCACCTCACTGATGGATCAAACCAGAATATTTAGATGGAAAGAGTAGTCAAGGAAGTGCAACCATTACTAATGTCATTCAGTTTGGGGATAAATGTCCTTTATATGGTTCAAGAGAATCTCAGGCCAAAACCTTTTTTGAAAGTGCTATTGTTTATTTTTCTCTTGGGCACAAAATCAATGTGCTATTTCTCCATTTCAGACTGCTACATTAAAATGTCATGACATATGTGTTTAAAATGTAAAATCTATAAAAAAGAAAAAATCCACTTAATGTTGATGATATTTTACTTTTACCTTTCTTCATGGTACAAAAAGTTGTCCTTTTCCTTTTATTCATGACTAAGTTTATATGTCATTTATTTACAGATACATATGGAGAATGCCTTCTTTTCTATTTGGGTAGAGAAGGGACAGAGTGATCCTTTAGAAGGCAGTCTTATTTCCAGGTTGTGAAAGGTGATTTTTCTTCCTCTACCTCCTGTGAGAGACTGATTGATTTTATACTTGATAATTTCCTTTTTAGCTATTCAGATATTTGACCACATCTGTATACAAAAATATAAAAGGTCTATATAGTCTATATATAGAATGATTCAAATCAGTGTACCTAAATAGTCACACTGAAAGCTAAGGTTTAATTTCTGTTCCTTCTTCAACTGGTGCCAGTCAAATGAACCGAGGTAATATTTGCCCTTGCTCCTAAATGTGCCACCATGATGGTTCATAAGCGATCTATAGGTATGTCTTTCATATCATCTCTATATTTCTTTTGCATTTGGGAGACAGAGCTTTTAGTTTAATTTCCTTGGCTTTAGCTCATTTATTTAAGAGCACACAATGGATTACTGGGAAAACATCATTAAAAATCTGGGTGGGAACTGGTATTAACATCTGAAGGTAAGTTTTGGTTAATAAAACTTGCCAGGGTTCAGGTTATTTCTTAGATTTCCTAAAACTAGTCACAGACATTCAGTAGATTTTTGTCTGAAAATATATGTCTGTAGGTTTAACAAAGGGGTTTTTTTAACTTGAAATTTTGACTTTTAGGCTAGCTGTTCATATGACGTCATCTTCTAGGGATCCATGGCTATATTTAAAAATATAATGTACCATTTGAGAATTCAAAAATATACATTGGTGCTAAGGTTACTTTAATAAATTTTTTGAGTCCCAGGAGGATTTTAATACAGAATAACTTTAGAACAAGTGAACCTAGGGTTGACCGTGGTAATGGTGCCAACTGTCATAGTTTGACCATTATATCCATCAACTAATCAACAGTAGTTGTCTACAAAGAGGTCGTCTGAACTTTCTGTTGATTTAGGTCAGGGAGGCCAGTCCTATCTCAATGACCCAGCAGGACTTAATATACAATGATACTGTATTACCCATTTGCTTGTTTGTTCAATACCATGGAAACAGGTATAAAATGTCTCATTTTGTTTTCATATCAATAAGTCCCTTAAAATTGTTAAATAACTGTTCAGTGTCCCTAATATAATGAATAGTGGCTAAAGTTGAAGAGTTTTTTATGACAATATATTCAGTTCAAATGAAGTCAGTGGCTGACTGCTAGGGTGAGGGAAAAAGGGGAAGAAATAAGTTTTAAGATGATGAGCTCAGCATGGAAAGCTCCAGAGCTATTCCAATATAGGTTAAAAATACAGAAAAGATTAAAAAATATCTGTGGGTGAGGGTGGGTTTCTCTAAGCACTCAAATACAAAATAGAACTGTACAGGAAATGGAAAAGAGGGAAGATTGAAAGGAATAGATATAAGCTAGCCATCAAGAAATACAGGCACACAATAAGAGAGTCAAGAAAGCAAAATGAAATAATGTAGCTAAGGGACTCAAAGGAAATAAGAAAAGTTTCTATAAATACTTCCAAGAGAAAGAACAAAACAGAGAAAAACACTGTAAAGTAAAAACGTTAAGCAGGAAAAGACTCAAGAAATGACTGCAAGCCTATCACATCTTTTATTCTTCTCAGTTGTTGGTGAAATGTAGATTTACAGAAAAAAGACTAAAGAAGGAAATGGAGTTTTTTTTTAAATTTTAATTTGCATGGGTATAGAGATGAAGTTATTAATGAAAGTAATAGCCAAAGCTATTATTGGGGGGAAAATAGGAATTGTGAAGTAAAATTTTATAATGTACTCCTTCAAGTTAAAACTAAATGCTTCTGACTATTTTGAAAGAATTGCATAGAGCGTTGTAATCCCTAAAAGCTTTCAGTAAAAAAAATTTAAGAAGAATAAAAAGGTGATTTAATCTCATCTAAATCTAGAAACAATTAGAATGAATAAGGGAATATGTCCATGATTAATTAGAATCTTCATCCCAGAATATATGATGCACTTGCAGCCATCATTGAAATATGTTCTGCATCACAATTACAATTTTGTCTTAAGTTTTGTTTTATCCCCAAACTTTGAAATTTTTAGGTTGCAGATTTTGTTTTAGGGTAAGAATCTAAAAATTTATTTTGTAAGCTTTGGTTTTGGGGTGGGGGGGGAGTCAGGTGGTATATTTATAAGTCCAAATAGTGTTGCTAAGGAATATATACCATGAGATATACTGCGATTTAAAGTATAAAGAAAACATAATCTACATCATTATGATGCTGCATTAAACTAATGAATTTTCCTTTTTGTACCTTGTTACTTCTGAATGTGTTGAGTTCTTATCAAGGTTCACATGGGGAGAAGTTCTGTGAAGTTCTGTGTGTGTGTGTTGGGCAGGGCGGCTCTACAACCATTTGAGTATATTTCACTCTATTGCTGAGTAAGTCCTTTTGCCTTACTATCTTTCCATCATACTTTCCCTTTATTCTTTCCTTTTAAATTCAGCTTTCTCTCCCTGTGGTTATGTAGTTAAATCAGTAGAATATAGTATTTATAAAGATCTTAAAAATCTCTGTATGGTATATGCTGTCAGTTTCTTAGTACTAGAGGGGCTAATTGGTAATGTACATTAATAAACTGTAGGTTTTTTTGCTATCTGGAGATGTCTGTTCCATTACCAGAAACAGAAAGAGAGATGAGACCAACACAGATGGGGTTAATAATTATATCAGAAATAAATCTAGTTGCAACACAGGTAGCTTCAAACCAGATAATTTTGAAATAGTTTGGATAATTACTAATTAGGTCTACTGACAGCAGAATTTGAATTATTCATGAAAACCTGAAAGCAGAGGATAATTCATTCCTGAATACCTCTAAAACTAATTGGAAAGTTGTTTATTCTATTTTTCACTAGGTGATGTGCTGATAATTATTTCATACTTTATTTTTGAAAATTTTAATTTAGAAATATATTCAAATAGAACAGGTTGTTAAGAATGATCTTGTGCCTCAAAGATTATCTCAAAATACTATATAAAAACCTACTTTTAGTTAATTATTAAGATCAAATCTATGACCTTTCTGAACTCCCTTCTCAAAATATTAAGATTTCTTTGGCAAAGGTTTTCAGTGCTTTTTTCCATAATTTATTTTATAATATTGATATTTTACTGTTTAAAATACTACTATTAGTTTATTTGATATGTATTACATCTATTGCTTCTTAGATTCATTTTCATTTTTTTGCAAGTACAGGGATATTCAATATTAGCTTTCAGAATGATACTTTATATTTATAGATTATATGTTTTTTTCATCGTTAACCATAATTTGCTTGAGTAAATCTTTAGGAATAGAAGGAAACAATTTTAGTGATTCAGAGTTTTCAGATGACAGAGCCATTCCAATATTTATTGAATTAAACAATCAACCATTTTGTTTTTGAGCAACGAATATGTGGCATTCTGACTTTGCAAAGCAATGGAAATAGTGTTTTGTTTTGTTTGTTTGTTTGTGTGTTTTTACAATTCACAATCTAGTGGGGATGTGTAGTAGAGATGGTAGCTAAGAGCTTTTATCCCTGGGAGGGAGCTGCCCCACGAGGGCTACATTTCCCAGGCCCTTTAGTGTCCAGGCATTGCCATACGACAAGATTTTGCCTATGGAGCATGAGCAAAAGTGATGTTTATTAGTTCCTGTTTGGGATTTGTGAGAAGTATAGTTCCAGTTTTTTTTTTTTTTCTGTTTATATAAACCTTGAGGATGGCAAGGCCATAAAAAGAAGAAGCCTGGATTCTCAATCACCACATGGGAGAAAGCTGCCCAATTACCAGAAAAATTGTGCTGGATCCGAGAACCTTCCTGCCATGGCACACCCCACTAAAGACCATGATGACAGTATAGCCACAAGAAGGAACCCCATCAACATCCACTTGTTAGAAGACATGGCCAAGGGTTGCCTGGGTGGCTCAGTTGGTTAGCTGTCCAACTTTGGCTCAGGTCACAAACTTGCAGTTTGTGAGTTCGAGCCCCATGTCAGGCTCTGTGCTGACAGCTCAGAGTCTGGAACCTACTTCAGATTATGTCTCCCTCTCTCTTGTTCCACCCCAACTCACACCCTGTCTCTGTCTCTCTCTCAAAAATAAATAAAGATTAAAAAAACATTTTAAAGAAGAAATGGCCACACACACACACACACACACACACACACCCTTTGGGCTTAATATTGAGAAACATTTCTTCTTTTGAAATGTCCAGAAACTATTCACTTGTCCCCTCCAGCCAACCTGTCTCCCAAATATATCTGGAGACCAATTAGAGAGTCTCCCCCACTTTCGAAGATACCATTTTAAGAGGACACTTGTATTCTTCTTTATAGTCTTTAAAATTTACTTCCTTTATGACACCTTTGATCCTCTGATGAAATAAAAGTGATAGCATATGGGTTCTCTTGTCTACATTTATAAATAAATAGCCTCTCCTAGTTTTTTCTTTGACAGGAAATTTAAGAATGAGAAATAGACATGTATTCTTAAAATGCTGACATTTTGGGCTGGTTTATCTTGGCAACAAATGTTACCTTACTGATACAGGTTGATAACAAGTAAATGATAATTTTAATATTGTGTTTAATTTGAGTACGAGAAGCCTATGACAAGAAGGGGAAGAAGCTGTGGGAATACATTGGAGAGCCACCTAATGTGACTTTGGATGTTGGGGGCAAGGAACAGTCAGGAGAGGAGCTTGCAGGAAGTAGGATTTCAGTGGGAGTGTGAAAGACAAATAAGAGTTAGCAGTCAAAGAGGAAATGATGGAAGAAGACATGAGAGAGACCAGAAGCACCATGCAGAAGGCACAGAGATGAATGAAGGTGCAGGGCATGTGCTCAACAGCAATGGGGGTGAAACATAAGGAAAATACCATGATGGGCCTTTTATATTATGTTATCTTGAATTTTTAAGTTGTCAATCTAATAACCAATATGGCAAGTTTATGAGGGGTATGGACACGATGACAGGCAAGGACACCAGTGAGAAGTCTGTGGCAAGAATCCAGGTGGGAAATAATGAAAGCCTAAGGAATAAGCATTTTAGCAGGAGTAGAGAAAAATGGCTGCAGACAGGAGCTCTTGAGGATGTAGAACTGAAAAGACATGATGCCTGAGGGTCAACCAGGACTGAAGGAGTGGATGGTGACATGAATGAGAAATTAGTAAATATAAATTAAAGGCATGAGGCATACCTATGGAAGGAAAGAAGATGTATTATTTAGTTTGAGATGTCTCCATGGGGAGGCATCAGTAGACTACCTGAGATATTTCCTTGGAACTCAAGACAGGGGTGTTGGGTGGAGGCATACATTTTAAAGTTGTCAGGGAACACATAGTAACTGAAGTTATGGAAGCAAATAAAGACCACATGAGAAGAGTGGATAATGAAGAGAACTGAAGTCCAAACCTTATGGGAGCTGTTAAGAAAAAGATCTCTTCGCATTAGGATGGGAAAGATTGGGCAAAGATAAAGGAGAAGAAGCATTGAAGAATTCTGTGAGGAGGTTATTTTGAGCAAAGATCTGGATGAGATGAAATAAATGGAAACTAATGCGAGGGATGGAGATCTTTGTATCGTCATCACGAACAGTTTCTTTGGAAGGTTGGAAGCAAAGGCACGGTGCAGCAAATCGAGGACTAAACGGGAAATGAGGGTTAGATTGTAAAGGTGTTTGCCTGTGGAGGAAAGGAGAACTAGACAGTAGGTGGAGGGAGACTTCAAGAAGGTTTAACTTAGCTTTGTTCTTAAGTAACATTAGAGTGCAGAATGCCTTTAAAATGCTTCAGGGAAATAGCTCATAGAGAGGGAAAGAATGATGATGCTTAGATGATGGAAAATGCTGATAATTTTGTTGGTGGCAAATAGGAAGCTGTAGCTCCAGCTACATTTTTCTCCCTGAAGAAGAAAAGAAAATAAGGATTAAATATCAGATGACACGAAGAATTACCCTAGGAAGCAAAAGGATGAGTTGTATGTTTTATAGGCTTAATATCAACATTTCTCTTTAATTACATTGATTCCCTTAAGTCTTTCAGACCTTTCTACGGTGGATTTTCTAATCCAGACTCAATAGCAAAGGTTGTTTCTTTGAATTTCTATGATCATAATATTGGATCCACATAGGGCAGTATATACTGCTGCAGTATGGAACATTCATATTTTTTGGACAGTAGTGTTTCAGTAAAATTTTTTAAGAGATGAAGAAAATTGGAAAACATAAAGACTTTCTGGCTTCAGTATACAGTGGTTAGAGAGTAAAATATGTTTTCACTTTATAATATATTCTTATAAAAATACTCTCTTTCACATTTATAGACAATTTTTTAAAACTTTAATACCTTGATACCTTCATTCTGTTTCTCATTTATCCTTCTTAACATTTTGAAGATTTTTGCCATAAAAAATCCCCATTCCATTCAAAATTGCCTTGTCTCTTCATATTTTCCAAGATAGCCATGGTTTTATTACAGTTTCTAATTAGAAGATCCTCTCCACATTGTGATTCCATTCTGTTTTCCCATCATCCTTAAAAGACATTTTAGGTTTTCTTACTCTGTGTGCTTTGGTAACATTGTGGGCTAATGGTATTTCTTTCCTTCTTAGGATTATATAGTTGTTATTATGTGTAACAAGTATTTTGGCCTTTATTACATTCTGTCTTATTTCATGTACAAATTCTGTCTTCCCTATAATATGTCAAGAAACTTGAAGTTTTCTCTTCCTTTCTTCTGGTAACATAACCTGCTGCTTCCTTTACAAACTATTCTTCTTCTACTTGATGGCCTTGCAACCAAGCACATGGCCCCAATATCCCCCAAGAATGAACCTACAAAGCCAGCAACAGATCTTGTCTTCAAGCCACATCTCTCTGCCTCCTTTTCTATGGTCATATTTCTATTATTGGGAAAGGTCCTTTGATTTTAAGACTATATGTGATTAGATTGGGCCCTTTGGATAATATGCCCATCTTAAGGTTCTAACATTAAGCATATCTGTAAAGTTTGTTCTGCTGTGTCAGATAACATATTCACAGGTCTTCATGTATAAGGTATGGTTATCTTTGGTGGTGATTATTCTGCCTTCGACACCATCAGATAGGAAAGTTTGTCTAAGAGACAGAGATTGATCATTCATTTATCCAACAAGTATTTATTGAGCATATAATATATGACAAGGACTGACATAGGAACTTGGGATACATCACTGAACAAACAAATATCCCTGATTTTGTTGAGTATTCATTCTAGTGCCACACATTAAAGACAGGATCAAATCTTACCTTACATCAATGGCACCCCTGCATCTTCCAGTTTTGTGTTGATAAACTCTCAATTTTGTTTAAATGAGTTTGGGTAGGGTTTTGTCACTTGGACCTAAAATGATCCTGCCTAACCCAAGTAGTAATAGACTCAAAATAATATTTATTATGTTTAATACAGTATTACTCTCCCTTTATTAATTGTGTCTAGCTAAAATTTAAGAATATCTATCAATTTTCAGATTCAGAAGGTTACCCAATCATTTATCCTTTGGACATTCAAAAGCTATTTACTGAATAACCACTGGTGGCAGGAGCAAATTGATGCATATTTGACTAATTTCATACAGCTTATGGTGTGTCAGATGAAGATATTAAACTAATGAACACACACATATGTAGATACAGATATAAGATTTCAAATCATCATATTGCCGTGAGAAAAGTTTCATAAATGAAAAGAATAGCATGCCACAGAATGTCATGAGAGAGATTAGCATAGGCTGTCTTTCAGTTGACTAAGAACAGGTTGAGGGAGTCAACCTGACAGATGATTTTCATTTGTAAATGAAATGGAAACTTCAGGGGTGTTTCAAAGGTAAGGTGTACACTTGAGGATCTCCAAATTATCATCAACAATAAAGTCAGATGTAGTCCCTATCATTCTATGGCATTCATCTTTCAAAATATAAAAATGGTAAGACATTAACTCTCATATTGATGATAGATTTGTGTGCTTCATAAAATGTGATTCAAAAGCAGTTATATTTTTTGTCAAGTTGCTTTATCCTTTTACTGCCTTTAAGAATTCTACACTCAAATTTTTCTGTCTTATACATACACACATAACTCATAAAACAATGTTAACAAAAAGTCAAAGATGATCAGATGATCATCAGATAATCAAAAAATACCTATAGACAGCATTTTCAAGGACCGAATGAATTTGAAAACTTAATAATTAATCCGAACAATGTGGTAGAACTAACACTGGAGTAAGAAATTAGGAAACCTAAATTCTAATCTCTTTTCTGTTTATGGTTCACTTCACTTACCTGGGTTTCAGCATTTCATCTATAGAATTAACTTTTTTCTTTCTAAATTTTATTGAAACTTAAATATTCTTTATGCCTTTAATTCACAAAAATACTCAAACATATGAGGAGAGACGTTCTCTTAATATTGAGTGAGTATTTGGGGTTTTGGCAAAAGATAATAACATTTCAATATAACTGAGTCAAAGTTATTTAACAGTAAACAGTTTACTGGCTGGGTTCTTTTATTATCAGGTGGATTGAGCCAGGGAGGATCCTGGTAGCCCTGGAACACCAAGAAATTTACATTCTAGGACCCTTAAAACAAAGAGTCTTCCTTATCTCAAGTGCTTTGAACTTGGCCACAGTCACAATTTGTATAAGGTCATTCAAAAGTTCTGAGCCAAATTGAAACTCTGAAGTTCTTTTAGACATTTAGTTTCTATCATTCAAACAGCACTTCCCTTGGGCTGCTTAGCATTATAGCTTTGGTTATTTTTTTACCTTTGTTACTTGACAATAAGTTCTCTTTGAGGTCAAGAATATCTATGTCTTGTATATATTTATTCTTCTGAGACTCCACAGAAAAATACCTTGTGTTTTGTGGCATTTGATAAATATTTGCTGAAAATATAGATCTAAAAATCAGTTCCCTTAAGGGGCACCTGGCTGGCTCAGTCAGAAGAACATGGGACTCTTGATCTCAGGGTTGTCAGTTTGAGCCCTAACTTGGGTATAGAGATTGGTAAAACAAAGAAAGAAACAAACAAACAAAAAACAACCTTAAAAAATGAGTTCCCTTGAAAAAAAATCAAGGGGTAAAATTCAAGAGTTTTACATGTCAAAAGAACCTTTTATATGAAAATATTTAAAGCATCCTCAAAATCTCAGTATTATGGAACCGTGGCAGAAAAAATACTTGAGAGCATCAGTGCCACATCTGTTCACTCAAGTCTTAAAAGATTCTATCCTTCCTGAAAGATTAATTTAAACTTCTAAGGTAGATAAATAATCCTACTATGGTAACCAAACCAATGGGAATTGGCTTCTTGGTGAGTCAGAAACTGTAACAGGTTGAGTTATTGCACAAAGAAAGATTTATTTGCAGGGAATAAGAAAATCACGGGAATGACTTCCAAATCTGTGACTCTCCAGGAACCCTGGATGGGTTCCTTTTACTTAGGGTTATGATGAATAGGTAGGGAAACTTTGTCATCATATGTAGAGGTGGGCAGAAGGCTATGCAAGCTCCTTAGGGAAACATGCATATACATCCAACACATGTTATGTAAATGAGGCTGAGGTTCCTTGGTTGGAGATTTTAGTATTATAGTGACATTAGGGTAGTTGTTAGTCATCCTAGAAGTCACTCCATGATCCATCTACACAGACATGAGTCAAGTGTTCTGCTCAAACTGGTCTGGGTAGTCTGGGCTGGCTGGAGGTCCTTGTCAAGGTAGCCCCTAAGCTCGAGCAGTGGTTTAGCCTACCATTTGCCTGAGTTAAGAGATAAGCTGGAAAGAAGAGCTTAAGGAAAAATGTGGGAAAAAGGATGAGTACAAGCAGGTGGGCAGTAAAGGTTAGGTCTTGGGGTCTAGCTGGTGACACTATGTCACATGGTTTCTTTTCTTGCTAAAAGTGACAAAATAATACCAGAAACAAAACTATGATAACATAGAGGAGAAAGAATTCAGGTATTCTCTCTCAGATGCCCTTGTTATAAATATTTTGAATAACATTTTCCAGTTGCAAACTGGAAAACAAATCCCTGTGTTTCCTGCTCCCTGCCCCCCAACAAAATCCTCCATGAAAGTAATTGCTAGAAGGGCTGAAGACTCTTTTTATCTCATCAGGGCCATTCATAACTATGTGGATAACAAGTAATATCTGCATTTGGTGAAGTGTGATGTTTAGAGGTAGGTGCAACAAAACAACTCTCTGGCCTCATTATGAATTATGTATACTGACAAAGTAAACATTACATTTCCTTGTCAAGTACCTAAAGTCTTGTGCATGCTTGGTAAACATTATCCACTATTCTCTATGTTTTATTTTGAGTATGGGGTGCATTTCTTTTGTAAGACAATAGTAATATCCACTCTTATACTCAAGGTCTGCCCTGTACTCTTTAGCTATGGCATTTGTCAAGAGGGTGACTGAGGTGGAAGTGATAAGTAGGGCCATGACAGCTCACACATGCTCTTTATTCAGACAGGGAGCTCACTCAGCCTTTCTGCTGTTGGAGTCTCACACCATCTGTTCAGGTTTATTTGCTGGATAACACAAAGTACGTGTTCTGTGACCTCTCTCCTTAGTTGTCACATACCTTGAGAGGACTGGCCCAGAGTAAAGATTGTGTGTTTATCCTCCATGAATATAAATGACTCAGGAAGACACCTACTCTTTCTAAACATAAACCTCTTCTTTTACCTAAGTCTTTCTTTACAACTGTAGGGTTGGACACTGGTTGCCTCACACAGTTACCTTTGATGAGGTGAATGTTTGGGATGTATCTTTAGCCTGTTGTTTTTCTTATCAATGGCCTAAATGTAAAGTTGTCTCTAAGAGATTCTGAAAGTGCACCAGCAAGTTTCTCCTTGTGGTCAGATCACGACTTGCTTTTAAAGTTGGCAGCATGGTGGTTGGAGTTAAAAGGATGAGCTTTCATGTCAGTAGAAACAGGGAATTTCAACCCTGCCATTTACTAACTATGCTTTTATGCAAACTGCTTAATGTCTTTGTGCTTTAGTTTCTTTATCTTTAAACTAAGAATACTTTCACAGAGGTGTCATGAGGATTAGAATAAGGTAACCAGTGTAACATGCTTCACATAGTGCCTGGTGTCCCATGACTACTAAAGAAGTAGTTATTCTTATGATTGCTGTTCTTAAGCAGGACATTTACAGTATCTGGGCACAATTATTCACACCAGTATAAAGCTCTCCTCATTTTTCTGTTTGTAAGTCCAAAGAATTTTACCCAAATGTAGAACATCTTGACTATGCATTTAAAACTAATCTGATTTATTTTCTATATTTGAGAATCACCTATGATTTAATGTATTGTTTCCCCTTCTTCTTTGGGGTACTAATTAGATAGCCATTATTAAGGAATTTCCCAAAAGAATAGGTAAAAATTGAGAGGCTAAAATTATTCATTCCAGGTTATTTAGTGTGAAATCTTGAAACCGATAGAACATTTGTGGACATAAAATCTTATAATCAATTAGTAACATGTTTTGAATAATGTCTTTTCATTTTCTCCCTTGCTTCCATCTTCCCTGAACACATTTACTACCAGATGGCTTTAGGATGTTTTTAGGCTATTGAACAGACTGGACGGCATTCTGCTCCTGGAGGGCTGTTACCCACGTGTAGGTGGTTCATGAAACAGAAGAGTAGAGTAATACATTGTGGTAAAACAATTTTATATTCAAGGCAAAAAAACATGTCTTAATTTATGCATTCATTAAATTTACATTCTTCTAAGTAGACATATTTCAGTTGAAGAATTAGGCCATAGATCTTGTAAATGTGTTCCTTCCTATGCACCCCCAGACTTCTCTAGAAATGCGGCCATTTTGATGAAACAGAAGAAAGAATTAGCAGTACTTGCATTCAGTACAGGCATTTCATATAGACTATGCATATCTTTATAGACAGAAAGCTTACACATATTGTATTCATCAAACTGTCCTCACTATGCTAAGAAAAAAAGCAATTATTTTAAGAGTCACAGTTCCATGTAAAATATTGCTTCAAGAAGTTCTTTGGCTTTGAAGTGGTGTCTAAACCTTTGCATCTTTATGAGGTCATATTTTTCAGACTGAATTTTAAAATATATCTAATATATGTATGTACACATGTCAAGGCAGAGGGATGCTTTGTATATGAATTTAATTAAGCAATTGGCCACTTTGGGACTTGTTTTATGGAGCCATTTGTTTCATGTGAGTTCAACTGCCCAAGCTACCGTGCAATAATGGTCTCATAAAATTATACTCCAGAGGGTCTTATTTCTACTATAATGTGCTTTTACTTAAAATTTAGTTTAATAGCAACATTTTCCCTTGTATATCAACTGTATACAAGTAATAGCTATCAGAAAATTTAATGGTTCAAGAGCTCTTGGTTTCCTACATTTACTATTGGAAATTGTTTATTCAAAAAGAAAAAAATGCAAAAAGAAAAGGAAAAATGTGTGTACTACATTAGTAGTAATCTTTGGATTTGCTATCTAATTATCTTTTGAAATACTCTCATTTAAATCACTTGGGGGTATTTTTGCCCTCAGCATTTTCATAGCATATGTGTGCTTGATCCCAGTTTAACCTTCTTAGAAACAATGTACTATTTACAGCAGTATTTTCTGGTCTGTGCCAGAAGATGGGCTCTTTATTAGGAAGGACTACAGTAATCAATTGAAACCCAATTCTAATTTTGAGTAAGCTTCCAGTTTACTAAGAAAGAATCTTTAGTAAAATTTGTCAATAAAGGTTTATGAAGTATGAGCAATTTACAGCAGTATGTACTGGATGTATTTTCAAGCCATGAATTGGTATGCAAGAAATGTATCATTCTTTGTTTTTCTACAACTAAACTTAGTTTCTAATCTGGAGCAAGGCTCCCTTAGGCAAGAGTGGCACTTGCCCAGGACCCTGTACTTTGGAAGACCTTACATGTCTTAAATACAGGTCCACATCAATTAAAAAAAAAAAAAACACACACATAGATAGGTTTTTTCCTTCACTTTGAATTTAGCACGCAACGCTTATACCCCTATTATCCCAAACATCTGCTCTCTTGACTAGTATTACCCCTGCCCCAGGGTAATACTTTTCTTTATTTCTTGCAAAGGTGACTGTGTCCAAATGCTGTAAAAGTTGTGGGCTGTGCCACAGATGGCATTGGTAATAGGCATTGCTTCAGAGTAAAGGGAGGATCAGAGCAGGGAAAGGTTTTGGGTAAGAGAAAAGATAAATCAATTGATGTGTCAAATGCTTGCAAAATATAGTATCATTTCTCAGTAGTGCTGAGTGTTTAGTTTCTTGTTACTTTTTACATTTTAATTGTGTTTCCAAAGACACTCACAAAAAAGCAGGTATTCAGAATATGTTGCGAAGCTTATAATATTTTACAGCGTTAAAATATTCATATTTCTCTTAAATTTATATTCATATTTCTCTTAAATTTGTATTTACCTAGGTTTAGATATAACCCTTATGGAGCATAATACTGATTGTTGCTTTACATTGGTAACTAGACTGAAATTAAATGCAAAATTGTGATCAATTGTATTTTTATAAAATATTTAGTAAGATTTAATAAACTTTTTTAAAATTAAAAATTTAGGACTTATTTAAATAGTTTTTATTTAAAACTGATGTTCCTAACTACTTCCTAATAGTTCTTTTGAAATTATTTAAAAGTAATTTTAGGGGTAACATATGAAAAATATCATTTTTTATATTCAGTTTATTAAGAGTAAAAATATATTCATATTTGTGTACTTTAAATGTAATTATAGTTTATTTTTTAACATTTTAACTCATTAGGAATGAGTAAAGTTGAGATTATGGTAGAAATATAAAATATAAAAATAGTGCTTGAAAAAATCTAAGAAAGCCAAAATTCTAAAAATCTAAAAGGAAATTTTAAAAAACCCTCAAAGAGGTGGTCTGCTTAAATTTTTAAAACCTGGAAACAATTAAAGTTAGCAGGTGACTGCCCATTTATTTATTGTAATTTATTGTAAAATTTATTAGTAAGTCAGAGAGACAATGGGAAATGCTCCTGTGTGACCCTGGAAAATGTACTTAAACTTGCTATGACTCAGTTTTTCTTTGTAAAATGAGAATAATAAAATGCTTTCCTACAGGGTTGTTGTATGGATAAAGTTAATGTTTGTAAAGGTCTCAGAACTGTGCCTGACACCCAGTGAGTCCTCTACAGGTTTTCATAAGTAGGGGAGATGTGATATGTACAGTTAAAGACCAGATGAAAGGAATCAGGGATATGTAGGAAGTTTTCCATTTATTTTTAATTTTGTCTCTTATTTGACTATATTTTGGATTCCATGTATAGGAAAGGAGCTAATGGAATGAGAAAGGTTGCCCATATAGGACAATTGGATAATGGTTGGAACAAGACTCTAGAGGCAGCAGGAAAAGATGAGAGAGAAAGACTTTATGAAAGAAATGTCTTGGAAAAGAGCAGTGCTTTTTCCTCTGATGTGGAGATGAAGGTGATGGTGATGCTGAGGAGGGAGATGAAGTACTTTACTTCTCATTGTAATGTGAGGTTGCAGGTGAGTCAGGCAGAGTCCAGCCCATGTATTAATGAAAGGAGATCAGGAGAAAGGGAGCTGCCCTGAACCATAAAAGGCTCAATACATGATGGCCAGGACTTGTAGCTTCATCAGTCCATATCATGATCATATATACATGGCTAGGTTTTCAGAAGTCTGGTGGAAGAGGAGAGAATGCAGAAGTTTGGATTTATTTAGGTGATCATTCTTCAGGATGCTGAACTGGAAACATATTAGGGTAAAGAAATTGGGGGTGCTAGCAAGAGGTTGGTTAAATTGATACACAGATTTAGGATGGACAGATAAGGAGATAAGGTTAGAAATAGGGTGATAGGGCAGAAACAAAGGGACAAAGGAATCAAGATACTTTAAGGTTAAAGAACACATATAGTGGGCATGAGAAAAAGAATCAGCTTGTAAGATAGGGGATGATGAGTTTCTGGGTTTAGAGTTGCGACAGTTCTCACAGATGCTCTTTTCGAGACGTCTTAGAGGAGAACTGTGTAGAGGAGTCAGGGTATCAGATAGAAATCTTGTCCCCTAAAGTGAAACAAAACAAAAACAGTAATCAGTTCTTTATTAACCATACCTATTAATTATAAAAATTAAGCCTTTAAACTAGGTGTTTGCCTTTAATGTATGTTAAAGAAAATGAATAATGGCAGATGCATTGCCAGCACAGTTTGCCCATAGACCTTTCATGTGAGCAATGCCACAAGTCCCCAAGAGGGCTGACTTTAATTAATGGAAGGGGTGTTCTTTGCTTGGCTTGAATCACTCATCCAGAAGTTGCATGAAGTGCTTTCCATCCTGACACTGTAACAATGCTCATTTGCAAACAAGCACTTAAATGAAACGGGAGCAGCTTAAAGCAGAGCTTGAAATCCTGGCCTCTGAAAAAAAGACTACTTTCCTTACAGAGTTCTCTATGCCTCAGTTTGTAAAATAAAGATAATACTGGTACACACCTCATAAGACTGTAATGAGGACTTAATGAGTTAATATTTGCAAAGCACTTAAGACAGTGCCAGCCACATGACAAGACTATAAATAGTATCACACAAAGAGGTTTAATAATAAAATAATAAAAAGAACATCAGCAAATATCAGTGGCAAAAATACTTGAGTAACTAAAGGTCATACACATAGTTCTCTGATCTCTCAGAATCCCGTAATGTTTCACACAATATTTAACTGTCCCAAAGAATATGACTTGAAGTTACCTTAGGTTATTAGAGCACATTTTCTGAGCCCAGAGCCTTGAAGCCCCTAATGCTGGGCTCTGCCAGAGGATTTATCTTATTGTCTCCTCTGGCCATGGCTGCACAGTGTGCTCAGTATTTGCTTGGCCAGCACTGTCTGACAGGGTCTGTTCAGCTTGCTGGGCACTGCTGTACATTATCTGCTGACCTCTTGGTACACTAATAGTTATTTCATTCACTTCCACATCCTCCTGGCTACTGCTGCATTTCTCTGCTCATTTTAACATCCGATTTTTTTGACAGTCATTTTTCTCTGTAAGGTATTTTCACTCTCTTATTGCCCAATCACTCATTAAGCCCTTGTAATTTTGTTTCCTCCCTCATCATGTCACTGAATTTGTTCTTTTCACAATCACCAATATTGCATACTGTTTCTATCCTTTTACCTAACCTCTCAGCAAAATTGATATAAAAGCCCGTTTCCTCTTTATCAAAAGCATTGGTTCCTCTTAGTTTCTAGCACATTCTTCTGGTTCTCATCCATTTTCTTCAGCTTCTTCCCAGTCTCCTTTACAGGGCTCCCCATGAAGCCTAGAGCTCTCTTCTGTGTCTTTCTCCTTTACCTTTTTATATATCTTTCCTAAGTAATTTATTTTTTCCCATAGATTTAAATGCTCCCTTTGAACTTATATAATTTTTAATTTATTTCTCTTGCTTGGACTACTTTTTGGACCCCAGACCATTTGGCTGTTTTTATCTATAGGGTAAAAAGAGAAAAGACTCGAGGTGGAGGACTTTCTATTTGGTGGGCAACAGACAGATCTTCGTCTGCCTAACGGTGGCTGGCTGTTCTATGTACTTTCATTATTTCCTTATCATATAAGAAGGAATATTCAATTTCTTGGTAGCAATTTAAGGTTATCTGACATAACAGAGGAGGCAATTAAATATGAACTTGTGGGGCACCTGGGTGGCTCAGTCAGTTAAGTATCTGACTCTTGATTTCAGCTCAGGTCATGATCTCACGGTTCATGGGATCAAGCTCCATGTTAGGCTCTGTGCTGATAATGCAGAGGCTGCTTGGGATTTTCTCTTACTCTCTCTCCTGCTTGTGTCCTCTCTCTCTTAAAATAAGTAAATAAAGATAAAAAAATTAAACTTCTTCTTTAAAGATATATGAAATTTGTAACAACCTTTTGTGTTTAGACCAGATTTCCTGCTGAGACATCTGTTAAAGGAAGAATAGGAGCTAAGTCATATAGAATTGCCTCACTTTTGAGTTCAGTTACAAAATCTATGCCAGACTGTATTGACTTCCTGTCATATTGAGTTCTAGAACCTCCAAATAAAGGTAGCCTGGAGTGTTCTAAAATTTAGAGAGATCTTGTGCTTTATTAGTTGAGAGGTGCTTGGTAGAGAATCAGGTGCCAATGAAGTTTCCTGAGGCAGTGGCCACTTTAATAGGAGACAGTGGTGAAGCAAGGTCTCATGTATGGAGAGAATATGTAAACCATCAAAAACATCTCAAACTTACTACTTTGCAACCAAATGCTTGATTTCTGCCCCAAATCTTTCTTCCTCTAGTTTTTCCCATTTTGTTCACCAGCACTACATACCTAATTACTCAAGCCAAAATTCCTCCCCAACTTGATACATGCAAATGATTAGTAATTCCTATTGTTCATACTTACAAAATATATTCCAATATATCTTATTCTCCATCTCCAACTGCCACCACTCCTGTCCAAGAAGGCATCCTTTCTCTCCAAACTATGGCAATGGCCTTATTGATGGTCTCTTTTCTTCTCTTGGCTCTGTTTTATTCTATATTTTACTTAGTAGACAAAGTAAAAATTTTGGTAAAAATGAGAACATGTTACTCTTTTGCTTAAACCTTTTAATGGCTAAATATTTCCTTTAAAATAAAATTAAAAATTCCTCAGTCTGCTATACAAATCCCACGGCGATCAGCCTGAATCTGACTCATCACTGTCATCCCAAGGGCTCTTTCTCCTTGCTTATTGGGTCAGTCTCTCTGAACTTATTGTGGTCAAAACATGTCAAGCTTTCCTAACTCACTTCATTAATATAATAAATGACCATATTTAATATTGTCTCATTATTTGTTCATATAGCTCTTTATTCAGTGATTCAACACGTGTTATATAAGTTCTTACTGTGTGCCAGGCATTTTTGTAAGTGCTAGAGATAACAGCAGTTAACAAAAGGAAAAAAAAACACAAAACAAACAACAAGCAAAAGATCTGCTATTAAAGATCTTACATTCTAGTGGTGGGGTGGTGAGGAATAAAAAAATTATTATAGATTGTGTCAAGGGTTGGTAAGTGCTATGGAAAACAGTAATTCTGGCTACAGGTTTAGGAAATGCTGGGGTAGGGGAAGTTTCTATTTATAGGGTGGAATGGTTAAGTTTCTCTGATAAGATTATATTTAAGCATACACTCAAAAATAGTGACAGAGAAAGCTATGAGGACACCTGGAAGAGCAAAGGGAACAGCAAGTAGAAATGCCCTGAGGTGGGAGAGGTCTTGAAATGTTTATGTAATAGCACGGAGGCCAGAGTGGTAAAGCAGACTGAATGAGTGAAAAAGTTGCTGGGCTTAAAAAGAGAGCGCAAAATCTGTATATGCAAAGACTATAAGATAAGGAACAGCTTTTTGGATTTTACATATTGGTAGAGTTTTTAGCAAAAGCATGTCATGATCTGATTTATTAAAATAGTCACTCTGAGGGGTGCCTGGGTGGCTCAGTCGGTTAAGTGGCCGACTTTGGCTCAGGTCATGATCTCTCCGGTTCGTGAGTTTGAGCCCTGCGTCAGGCTCTGTGCTGACACCTCGTAGCCTGGAACCTGCTTCAGATTCTGTATCTCCCTCTCTGGACCTCCCCCACTCATGCTCTGTCTCTGTCTCAAAAATAAAATAAACATTAAAAAATTAAAAAAAAAAATCACTCCGAGTGCTCTGCAGAGCACAGGCCATAGGGAATATTGATGGAAGCAAGGAGACCAAATAAGGGGCTGCAAAGATAATCTAAAATTATTATGATAAGGACCTGGGTGAGGTGGGCGGCACTGGAGAGGCTAATAGCTGGATTCTGGAAATATTTAGAAATGTTCAGAGATGAGATAACTTTTTGATGGATTGAGTGGTGGTTGTGAAAATGTTAAGAAAGATTCCAGAGATTTTGGATTAAACTCTGGAGGATGAGAACAATATGGGAGAAAAAAATTTGGTGATATAGGGATACAGGGTCAGGAATTGTTTTTGGACAGGTTAAGAATGAGACATCAATTAGAAATTAAGTAATGATTTGAGTGAGCAATTTTACCCTGATTCTGGAGATGAGAGGAGGTATCCTGACTGAAGATATAAATTGGAGGGTCATTATTTGTACACAGAGAGTAATTAATGTCATGAAATACGTTAGACATTCGAAAAAAATTGTGGTTTTTAAGTAAGTTGGAAATTAAAGAGGTACCCTTTATTCCTTGCCCAAAACAAAACAAAACATTTAAGATTCTTGGGTATCCAAGACACCAATATAAAAATATTTTTAAAAGGCAAAGTAATGAGGGGTGCCTGGGTGGCTCAATTGGTTGAGCATTAGACTCTTGATTTTGGCTCAGGTCATGATCTCATGGTTCCCGATATTGAGCCCCATGTGGGTCTCTGCGCTGACAGTGCAGAGCCTGCTTGGGATTCTTTCTCCTCCCTCTCTCTCTGCCCCTCCCCAACTCCCCCCTCAAGATAAATAAACTTAAAAAAAAAAAGAAAACTGATGAAAGGAAACATAATTTAGGAAACAAAAGATAAACAAAAATATCTTGAGTTGCAAAGATTTGAGAAAATATTGTAGTCTATAAAATAAGAAAAGGATGGTATGAAAAATGAGCAAGAGATGAGTAAGAGCTGAAGGCTTGCTAAGTGTAGTCAGGTGAGTAAAAAAGAACCCTAAGACATTGGTACTTTAGAATACTAACGGTAAAGATACAATCTTAAAAGCTTCTGTAGGTAAAGAATAAATAGATTAAAAAGAAATGGGAATGAAACTGGCAACAGAAAATGCGCTGCAAAGATCTAGTGGAAAATGATTTTAAACCTAGAATCTTATACCAGCATAAATTTTATGTTTAGTATTGAAGGGCTCAGAAAGTAAACCTCTCTTTACTTTTAATTAGAATGTCACATAAAGTAATAATCTGGTGGGAGGTAGATGGTAAAAAAAATGGGATTCCAGAGATTTGATACTATTCTTGAAAATCTGGAATGACTTAAGAAGGTGATACAGTTAAGCAGCTGGTAACTCTAGGAAAAAGCAGAATCATTAAAAAAAGCTGTGCAAGAGAAAAATCTCATAATAGTCAAGTACAGAGAATAAAACATCTATCAGTAACTACTCTTTATTGATTTTCAGCATTTAGAATCAATCCATAGCTACAAAAATTAAGAATTGGTTACGATTAGAGAACCAACTATAATTGTAAACTTTAGAAATATTAAAGTAGAGATGATCAAAATTAGAAAGTAAGGAAGGCTAAGTCATGGGGAGGGGAGAGATATGCCTAGTCTTATTTTACAAGAGAAATTGTCAATAATTTTTGAAATAAAGAATAAGGTTATAAGTATATTATTTAATTATAAAGTTAACTAAATAGAAGAATTAATAGTATTACTATATTGGGGAGGGAAAGGTGACAGGTAATGGTTGATGGTATGAGTGAGTTACGTCATCATATAGTTCAGTAATGTAATAAATAAGGTCTAATTCTGATAAATGAAAAACAAAACAGTTGCATGATTGTATCCTTCATAAATATGTATCACACAGAAACCAAAAATAACAATAAAATTGTTAAAAGCAGTGTATTCTGAACAGTAAAATTAAACATAGGATGTGGAAGGGAAGGAGAAAACCAGTAATTCTAATCATAAGTTTTTCTACTTATTTTGATTTGTATCCATGTACATGTAAAGTTTAATAAAAAAGAATTCTAGTTTTTAGAACAAACCCAGAAGTTGAAAGCATATGAGCTTTTATTAAGGGGCTGCTTTTGATAGGAGTTGATTTTAGATACCTCAATTTGAAATTTTATACAGAGCTTGTATATTTGCATAATACATATAAGCTATTTGATTTTTCTGGTTTTTAATCCATATATATGTTGTCATTTCTCTGGAATATTGTTTGGAGGTTTGCTATGTGTGTGTGAATGGTATGAAAGATAGAGAAATAGAATATCTTCCTGTTCTTATTCCTCATTCATCTGAATTGTGCAGCTCATCATCTCTAGTTCCCTTTTATTCAATTATTTATTGATTTATGATTTAAAATGCTGAAAGTTTGCATTTCATACAGCATATCATGTGCCCTGCCTGGGAAATGATGAACAAATATAGTGATGCAATATATGTCTTAGGTTAGATTTAGACTATAAGTACTAGACTATTAGATTTTGTACATAGTTATGCAGAGCACCTCTTTGTTTAGAATGGCTGATGTCTTAGAATTCATTTGAAAGAAGGCAAAAATTGCATTTTTAGTAAATGGGCCTTGTGGTGGTGTCTATCAGCCTTGCTAGTTTTATTCTACCCAAGATGTCACTGTGAAAAAGAGAAGGCTTCATGAGGGAATGATATTCAGGGTTACTGTTTTATGCTAACCCCTCTCTCCATTTCTCATGTTCCCTTCAGGTTGGAGCACTTTAACCCTGAGCAGTGAGAAAGTAAAAAATCTCATTTTTCCTCCCATGAGCCTTTGGCAGAGGACTATGAACACTCTTCTTTGCTGTTTTTGTGCTTTGAATTTCTGACTATCAGAGATTAGATTTTTGAGAGCAGATTTTCAAGAGTTTTCTGTATTTCTAGTCCTGGTACTAGGTGTGCAGATATTCCCTTAAATATATCACCAAAATATCCTTGTGCAGTATATGATTAAGATGTAATTTGACATCACTACCCAAAAGAGGGAATGAGTCCTGTTTATATTTTATTAAAGCAGGTTAGTTGGTTAGGCAGTTCCCTGAACCCATGCAAGGATATCTATGTCTGCTTCTCTTAATCAGATTACCCCAAAAATAAGGTCTCTGAGAGAGGAATTCACAGAATTTAGGCAGAATTCTCACACAAAATTGTAAGCAGTATTCCTCTGTGTTCTTATCTATTTTACTTGTCCCCATTGAGGTTTTTCTCTGGATTTACCTGGAATCCTTAGCTTGAAGGATCCAAATACATTAAATGTTTATAGATTATTCTTTTTAAGGTGTAATAAGGGACCCACGGCTGATGTTTCAAAGAGCTTTGACAATTTTGATGTTTAATCTTTGTGATCTTGTGAGTCTTCCATGACTTCAGTTCTCCTTATATATTCTAATCACCTAGAAAAGTGGTTATCAGGGTTCTGTGTGGGAATTTTCCTTTTGTCTTAGTCAGTGGGCTGTGTCTTAGTCCATTCAGTCTTCTATAACAAAATACCATAGGCTTATAAATAACAGAAATTTCTCACAGTTCTGGAGGCTGGGAAGTTCAGGATAAAGGCACCAGCAGATTCCGTGTCTGATGAGAACCTGCTTCCTGGTTCACAGAATGCCATCTTCTTACTGTGTCCTCACATGGGAAGGAGAGGGAGATGGAAGGAGAGAGCAAAGGAGAGGGAGAGAGAGACCAAGAGAGAGCCCACTCATCTTAAGGACACTAATCTTTCTATCTTATAAGGACAATAATTCTGTCTTCAGCTAAATATCCAGTTTCATTGTACACAAGTTCTATCCACAAAACATTAGAATATAGGTAAGTCAAGTTTTTTACTACTTTATAAGAAAAATCACCTTTCCTCCAGTTTCCAATAACCTGTTCCTCATTTCTATCTAAGACTTTACCAGAATCACTGTTAACATCCATATTTCTCGAGGGCGTTTCAAAACTCTCTTAGCCTCTACCCATTACCCAGTTCCAACTCTGCTTCCACATGTTTATCTATTTGTTACAGCAACATTCCCTTCTTGGTACCAAAATCTGTATTAGTAAGAGAGTTCCTGAAAGAAGCATAGCCTGGATCTGACTTACATATACAACAAATAAAATATTATTTATAAGGAATTGGCTCATAGTTGGGATTATGGAGGCTGAGAAGTCCCATGATATGTAAGTGGCAAATTGGAGACCCAGAAGTCAGTAGTATCATTCCAGTCTGAGTCCAAAGGCCTAAGAACCAGGAGAATTGGTGATATAATTCCATTCCGAGTCCTGAAGACTGATAACCAGGAGGGCATAAGTCCTAGTCCAAGGGCAGGAGAAGATTGATGTCCCAGTGCAAGTAGTCATGTAGAGAGAGGTAGACAGAGACACAGAGACAGAAAGAGATAGAGACATAGCAGCAGAGAATTCTCTCTTCCTCTGATTTTTTGTTCTGTTGAGGCCCTCAGCAGATGAAATGAGGCCTACCCACGCTCAAAAGGGTACTCTACTTTATTCAGTCTTCAGATAAAACTGCTAATCTTATCCAGAAACACCTTTACAGATATACTGGGTAATATTTAACAAAATATCTGGATACGTCATGGCTTAGCAAACTGACACATAAAGATAGTCATCACAATTATACATTTTATTAGATCAAACAATTCCCTATCTACCATTGACAATGAAGTTGTGTATTTTTTTATTTAGCACCTAATCTTTGAGAACTGTTTCTTCTCTCAATTTCTTCCCACCAGGCCGGCCTTGATTATAGAAAAAGAATTGTAAAGTCAACTGTGTCGACTTCTATACCAGTCCTGACTGTAAACTTCTTTAAAATATGCCTATCTTGGAAAACATGATATGATACCAATAGCTATAGAAAACAAAGAATGCTTTAGAGCCTTGTAAATACATCAACTTAATAATAACTATTGAGCTTTTCCAGGACTATTTTAAGATAGTTGCAACATTCATTATCCTTTCTTGGAAAACATCCAACTCTAAAACAACAGCATAATGGTTTTGCAAAGATTTATTTCTAAGATTGAAGGTGAGGGCCCTTCTCCCTTTGAGCATGTTTGTATATTATTCCTTTATAGCATGTAAATATGTGGCTCATATTGAAATGTATAAATCAAAACGTATATTTTTACTAAAGCAGGAATGGTAATAAAATCATAACCTTTATGCATACCAGCAAATAAATGAGAGTACTCATTAGGTACACATTTGTATTTTATGTGACGTTTTTGTCCCAAATCACCAAACGTGTTAAGGCAAAAATTAGCATTTCACATTTTAATCATTGATTTTGATAAAGTAACGGCACTAAGAGTTTACTTCATACAGTAGGTTAGAGAAACAAAGTAAAATATATACCTCCCCTGAACAAAATAATATAGGTATGGAAAATTTGAAATGTTTTAGATTTTCCAGATAAATAGCAGATATGTAGAAAGGATTGCTATGCAAATGCTATGCAGTATGCAACACAGTTATCCCAATTATATTATGCTACTTCTCTAAGGGCAGTGGGCTCTTTTGCATCCACTCTTTCCTCTTTGACCTTGGTGCTTTGTTGTAGAGGCATTCTGCAACTGCTCTCATGTGATGGCAGAAATACCTGATTTGGCAAGTGTATACTTTATGAAATGTGATATAGCATCAATCATCATTAACCCAAATACCCCATCACATGCAGGGCCTGACCCCATCACATCTGGTTTCCTGTTTGAAAATCCTTCACTTTGTGGAGGTTTTGCTGATAACAATGCTCAGAATGATCTCTAGGCAATGGAAACTGACAGAAGATGAATTATCTGCCACTCAGGAGGATGCCCTGACCATGGAAACAATCAAGTACAACTGTCCATTATTATTGTTTTTTCCCCTTGGCTTTCTTTATTTCTTGGATTAGTTTCCAGCTCAGCATCTGCTTTAAAAGCCTACTGAAAATCTCAAGGGAACATACGAAATAGAGGATTCCAAGTGAAATTATTCTTAGTTGATAGCAAATGCAATCTTTTTCTCTTTGTTGTCCAAATAATATTTTGAATCACAACACATTAATTTTTCCAAAAGAGCACCTAAAGTTACTCTTATACCATACGTGGGTATCTTGACACAAGATTTGTTAACTATGAAATTTCTGGACAGATTATAAATTTGTGGTTAGGGATTACTGGTTTTATTCTCCTCAAAAGTCTTAAGTAATTAGTAAAGTGGTATAAGTAACAAAAGATGGCTGCATCTTTCATGCAAATTATTTTATCATTTTTAATTGACCAACAGGGTTATTTAAATATATCTAATCCTTTGCTCACTAAACACTGGTGCTAGGCTGTTTTACAAAGAAACTGAATTCTGAACACGACTTCCTCTTCATCAAGAACATAGAAAGCAGCAGCACAGCAGGCAGGTAACAGATAATCCTACTTTTCTTTTTGGCAATTTGAGTTGTTTCAGACATCTTTGTAATAGAGGGAAATGAGTTCAGTGTTAGGTAAAAAGATCAAATCAGAAAGTGATTTTTGCAACTTTATCTGTGCACGAGCAAGGAGGACCATTTGAAAATTTAAATCACTAAACAGGGGTTAAATAGTTGCAGAAAGGCTACTGGATTTTGAGGTGTTAAGAGAATTGTAAAGGGAAAAATTTCTTAAAGATTTGTATCCAGATTAGGGTGCCGAACTCAGTTGCCAATAGGGGACAGTCAGGTAAAATAAGTGAGTTATGGGCAAGCTTTGTTTGCACATTAGAAATGCAGCAATAGAATTATAACTTCAACCGTATGAATGAATCTCACAAACAAGGTGTTATGCAAAAGGAGGCAGACATACAAGAATATATTCTGAATGATTCCATTTTCATAAAGTTCAAACAGACAAAGCAAGTCAATGGCATTAGAAGTTATAACAGTTCCCTTGTGGGAATAGTGAATGGAAAAAGGCAAAAAGGGGCTTTTGGATACTAATAATGTTCTCTTTCTTGATCTGGGTGCTGGTTGCATAAATGATTTCAATTTATGAATATTTATTGAACTGTATACTTATGACTTATGTCCTTTTGTGTATAAATATTTTACTTCAATATAAAGTTTAAAAAATATTTAATCTTAAACAAATCTTAAAATCCACAAAAATATTTGTCTTTTTTTTTTTGAAACTTGTAGCCTAAAGGTTATTCTTATTCTAGCCTTTAAAAGAGGCATGAGTACAAAGAGTTGTTTCTTTGCCAAAAGAAAAATTATTTGGTCCACTATGACAGTAAATGGTGACAGGTACTAGGTGTTGGTATTAAGAGAAATAATAAAGTATGGCAAGGACCATAAGTATTAGAGAATTGCCTTTCTACAGAGGATATCTGCTATTATATTTCAGCAGATTTGTACCATATGGTTATGTGAGCTGAGGCTTACCAGGTTTTCTAATTTTTTTTTTAATTTTTTTAAGTTTATTTATGAGAGACAGAGACAGCATAAGTGGGGAAAGAACAGAGACAGGGAAACACAGAATCTGAAGCAGGCTCCAGGCTAGCAGCACAGAGCCCCACGCAGGGCTTGAACCCACGAACCATGAGACTGTGAGATCATGACCTGAGCCGAAGTCGGACGCTTAACCGACTGAGCCACCCAGGCGCCCCTCTAATTTTTAAATAAGTCAGGAATCTTGATTTTATTTGAAAACTCCAAATTTTCTGTTTTTTCTCCCCAAATTTTCTGTTTTTGAATAATCTTTTTAAGTAGTGTGACACTAGAGGAAGCATATGTGCAGGTCAGATTATCCTCCAGTTTGATCCCTTTGGTGTAGGAGAATGTTTTGATTTCTGGGGACTTCTGGGCTATTCCTGGCAAATGTTAACAAAATGAATGGGGGCAGGAAGGAACATACCTATACCTTTTGTTTGATTGAATTTTCTGTGTGACTTATGACATTACTAATGATAGTTTCTTCATTTTCACCTTTGGGGGTTTAGAAAATGAGGTGTGACTTACATGTTATGGAATCTCAAATTTGAAGAATGGTGGACTCTATGGCCTTCTTCATTTTCCAAGCTGCTTTGAACATGTTTTCTCTTTGATTCTCCCAAATGCACATTTTCCCAGTATTCTAGGCACTTTGCTAAACACCCAGAATTTATGTTCTCATTTAATGCTCAGATACTGTGATTGTCAACAATTTGCTGGTGAGGAAAACGAAGCTTGCCTAAATTTGTAACAAGTTAGTGATAATTGGGATTCAAACCAGGTTTACAGAGTTTGAACTCTTAACCACCAATCTCTCACTAATCGCTAATCTTATCACTGTATCTAGAAATACATAAATCAAAAATTTTCTCAAGCCTGTATTCTACAGGAGATGACTGAGGTGTAGAATCTTAAATGACTTGACAGAACTAGTGTTGCTCTTTAGTGAGAGAGGTTTTCTAGAAGCCTTTTGTTCTTGTTCCTATACTCTTTTTCCTGTACCCTGAAAGTCATCCAGGGAGTGGATTTCATTTTAGCAGATTTCTCTAACAGTAGATTCTTTCTACTGTTTTATTTATAATCTAAATAAAATCAACTTCATCTTAGATGATAAGATGTAGCCCAAACAAGAAGTGCAGTGATGTCTGATATGCACACTGAACTAACATTCTTGATCCTTAGGATAACAACTAATGGTGCATCTCCTCCCAGCTAGTGAATTAGAAAGCCAGGCATTCATCCAAATATGCAGATGTTTAGCATTGTGTAGGCAGAACCTCTGAATGACTGATAATAATTTTCACTTTGAATTACATTCTTTGGTTCTACACAGTGACAGAGTATCAATCAGATGAATACATGACTTTAAAAAGAATTATTTCAATTTTGACCAATAGCTGCCCCAATTGAGTGGGGAAAATTTATATTTTATGGCTTGACTTATTCTTATATTGTGCTTATTTAAATTTTAATTGGCCCTTTTGAATTTTCTAGTTTTCTCCACTGAACAGTGACTAAGTTTCACAATTCTGTTTACTAGATGGAATTTAAGTGATCTCAACAATCAAAACCAAAATTAGTTTTGTCTGTTCCTATTTTTGCTATTCAGAATAGTCTAGTTAGGAATTCATAAAATATTCAATGCAACATTTGAAATCCGAGAGTTGTAGAATTGTCTCTTGAAATAGGTTGGAATGTATCAAACAAAGCATTTTTATTTGTAGTTTTACTTCCTAAATGTTTATAATAAAAATAGGGAGACAGCTTTATTGTATTTTTGCTAAATTCATTAGGGCTTCTATTCAGTTTGTTAATTGTCCCCTCCTGTTGTGTGGTCCTAATGAAAAGAATCCATTTTTAACCAGTGCCCTCCATTGTGGCCCTGACGTTTCCATGGAAATGAAATAGCTTGTTCTGACATTGTCTGCTGTACATATTTACAGCACATTAGGTAACACCTGGGCATTGAAATCTTGGAATACAATAGGTTTTTATTTTGAAAGAACACCAGCAATACCATGTCCCCTTCATATTAGTTTCTTGCCATTTTGATGGATGAGCATGCATGCAATAATTACTAGCACAGGTCTTAGGTTGGTAGTTAGATGAGATTTTTCACTAATATATATTATATTATATATAATATACATGTATAACAAGCAGAAATGTACTAGAATCTTCACAACATAAAAACAGAAAAGCTTCCCTTAGTCTATTTTTATTAAATCATAGACATACATTCTTCTCCTAGAAGGTATCTCTAGTACATATGTATAGTTGTATATCTGTTCAACATTCATGCATGCTTATCATGTATCAGATACCGCAATCATAGCCAGTGATACAAAGATGAGTAAGATATACTTCCTTGGCCTCAGAGAGCTTCAATTCTGGAATACCAAATGACAGATTTGAGTAAAGATAAATAGTAAATATCTCACAACTTGGGTAAGCCCTTGAGCTAGAAGGCAAGATCACATATAGAGTCAGATGAAAGGTATAAAGATAAAATGTTGATGACCACTGTTCTTTTTTAAGTATAGTTTCTTAGGTGACTTCATGCCATGGCTTTGGATGGATACATTTTGAAGGATCAGCGAAGTCATAATCCCTGCCATCTCCACATTCATGCTTAACTCTCCGGGCTACTTGGCAATACACACATGTGTTTCCTCTATCTTTCCCTCCCTATACCACACAACAATTTCCAAACAATTATTTCATCTCTTAAATTTATCCTCAATTTCCACATCATGGCAGGTATTATCACCTACTTTTCAGAGATTGTCCGACTCTCAGATTCTCAGTTCTTACATCAAAATTCCTTACATATCTTGATTCTTTACATATTTTCCTCCTGCTTTAGAAATAGAAATAACTTTCCTATTTGAGGCTAATATTCTCTACCCATGGTCTTGACTTTATTATCTCTAATCTCTTTTAGACCTCAAAGTTCCCATTGGCTGTGATAAGATCACCCCTCATATTTTCACAGCAGCACTTGTAGCAGGAAATAAGGGATTCCAAAGGAGTAAGTCTCTATGCTTTTGGAAAGACTATGATTCCACAGCTTTGACACTGGCCAAAACAGGATTTCAGGAAGCCCCAGAGCTCCATGTGCTTTTAGTAAGACTGTCACTCTGTATACCCATCACCAGCCACATTTCTCTTAGTGTTACACGGGGTTGATGAGACTAATCCCAAGAATCCAGTTGATTCCTCACATTCCCTGAAAAACCATCAGGATGGATTTCATCATGTCCTACTTTGAGAACAAACTCCTGGGGTATCCATCATGATTTTAGCTTCATATGACTCAGTACGTTCCCTAATCTGAATCAGTCTCCCTCCCTTTCCTTCCTTGTCCACCCCCTTCCACTGTTCTGTCTACAAATTTCTCTATATCTTTTGCTCTAAGTAGTTCTTCACTTTTTACTCTGAATGAAGTCAGATATCCTCTTAGGAAACAGCTCTTTGAATGGTGACATTTTTTTCTTCCAGGTGCTACCAGGACCAGAGGCAGACTGGATGTCCTCCATGTCACTCATGGTCTCTTCCAAATCCCTCTCTGTCCTTTTTTTGTCAAAACCCCCAGTTTGTTTGAAGCACAAGACTATGGCTTCCTCTATACTTCTTAAACATTCGTCCGCAAACTCCCAGTTATGTCTTCTCATTCTCTGGAGACTTTATTAATTGATTTCATGATATCCAACACCCTGGAACCTCAGTTTCTTGGCTGCTTTATCCCCAGTGATTGTATCCTCTACTTCCCCTTCGCCACTCATCCCTTGGGCATACTCTGAGCTCATCATTCATGAGAAACTGCAGTTTCCACAAAATCTTTATTTCAGGAATTCTATTCTCTCACTGTAAATATTTCTGGCTCACTTATTTCATTATGACTCCTGTAATTCTTTTACCCTGCAAGTACCTGTGAGGCATGTCACCTTTTTAATCAACCAGTATGATTTCACAAATCTTCACGTCTCTTTTTATCTGGATTACATCACACTATTATTTTTTATCACCATTATACTCCCTTGAGTTCCATTCGATTCTGGTGTCTCTCTCTTTTCACACATTTCCTGGTAAGGCACAGAGGCTGGGATGTTTTCTTTTCAGGCACTCATGCACCATTGCAACCAAAAGCAGCTGCAGGAAAAACACAGAAGCGTACTCACTGGTTTCATTTTAAAATCATAATCACAAGTTTGTGTGTTTCCTCAGGACTGCCTAGCTATCCAGTTCCATTTTAAAAATCAATTCACCTTCTCATTCTTTCAAAAGATTATTGCACATCTTTTCCCCTTTCCTTAGGGTTTCAATATCCCTTTTACCTTCTCACTCTGAGTTGATGACTTTCTTACAGCACTAATAAATAGAAATCATCACAAGACAAATACTCACATTTTCTCACATGAAATCTTCCTACTCCAAGCATCTGAGCATATAATTATTGCCTGTATCCTTTTTTTTTTTTTTTTTTTTTTACCATGGGTGAACACTACATTTTTAAATACTATTGCTGCATAACAGATCACTCTGAAACTTAGTGTCTTAAAACAAACATTTTATTATCTCTCATAGGTTCTGTAGACCAGGCATTTAGGAAGTGATCAGCTGGGTGGTTCTGGTCAAGGATCCCTCATGCGCTTGTAGTCAGATCATGGCTAGAAGTAGCACAGATGGAGTAGAGTGTCAGGAGCAGCTGGGGATTGCTCGAGTGTTTCTTTCACTTCATGTAGTCTCAAAACTTCTCTCTGGGATATCTCTGCCTGAGTTGCTTTGGGTTTCTTTATAGCCCAGTAGCTTTAGGGCAATCAAAACACATAGTAGTTTCAGGCTGCAGTGGGAGTGTCCAGTAACCAAGGAGTACATTTCATTATCTTTTCTGCGGTAGCCTCAGAGCAATATGCTTCACACAGCATCTATCTGCTGATCCTTTTGATTATAAAGCAGTCACAAACTGTACAGATCTGGGAAGAAGGGGGGCATAGCTTCCCTTCTTGATAAGAGGAGTGTTAAGATCCCATTGCAGGATAGCATGTGGGAGGGCAAATATTGCTGTAGTCATTTTTTGAAAATAAATCTGCCTCATACATTAGTGAATATTTTCTTTGCTACTGAAGTATTACCATCAACATTCAAATGTACTGTTAAAACATTAATTAAAAAGAAAAAAATCCCTATGTCCCTATGCCCTCTGCCTGTACACATTTACTCTCTTTTGTTGCAAATTTTTCAGAAGAGTTTTCCATTTCTCATCTTCTCATTTGTTCATTTTAATGGATTTCATTTCTACCCCTCCACTAAAAGAGTCTTGTCAAAGTCATCCATGTTTTGAGGCCTGTGGTTAATTCTCATTTGACTTCATGATTTCACAGTATTTGATACAATTCATTATGCCCTATTATTGGAATACCTTTCTTGTATGATTTTCCAAGCCCCACTGTCTCTGAGTTTTCTTCCTGCTTTTCTGGTGATTCCCGTTCCTCTCCTTTGCTCCCCCAATCTATTGAAGTTGGAGTGCATCAAGGTTCATTCTTCACCCTCATCTAATTCACACCTGTGACCTAGATAATCTCTTCCAGTCCCCTGGCTTTAAATTACATCTCTTAGTGATGACCTCCCAAATTTCAGTTCCATTTTAAAACTCTCTGTGCACTCTGGACAAATATGTCTGATTACCTCCTTGACATCTCCACTTGGTCCTCAAATAAGCAAAATTCTATCACCATCCTCACCTTTGCCCCGTCCTCCAAATATGCTCATTTCTCAGATTTCCTCATTTTAGAACATGGCACCATTATTTACCCAGGGGCTGTGTAAACATCTAGGAATTGTCCATGAGTTCTCTCTTGTCCTCATCCTCATTAGACTACTCACCCCAAATCTTTGCAGTTACATTTCAAAAATACACCCAGACTTTTTGAAATTCTATCTCTGCTGCTACCATCCTAACAAATATGTGTTAGCTGACTGTAACTTACTGGGATGTACAAGAAATTTTGTCATTCCCACTTCTTTCCTTCCAATAAAAAAGTTATCTTTTAAAAAACATAATTAAACTTTTTTTTTTGCTCATAATTCTTAAATGCCTTCTCAATGTACTGAGAATAAATGCAGTGTCCTTATTATAACCCACATATTTCCTCCTACATGTGGTGGTCCCCATCCACTTTTCCTCCCTTATTTTCTGCTATACTCACCCTTGTTTACACCCTTCTAGACTTTGTGGCCTTCTTGCTGTGCTTTGATCCTAGCAAACTCCTTTGTTTCCTTTGGACCTTTGAATGTATTTTCTGCCTCCTATACATTTCCAGTCTTTTTTTAATGCCTTCAGTGTTTTCTAGATTCTTCAGACATCACAGCAAGGATAGGTTCTTTCAGTATCTAGGGAATGAGTTACCGAGGTCATGAGACTAGAATTTTTTCATGGGTTCCTTCACATCAAAATCATTCATGTAACTTTTTCTAAAGTGCAGAATTCTAGGCTCTACCTGAGGCATCCTGCATCATTATCTTCAAAGGTAGGACCAGGGATCTATACTTAAACATTTCCTCCAGTGTTTCTTCTGTTAGCCAGTTTGTAGGGTAGCATTTGGAAACTACTAGTAAGAGCCTAAGGAGCCTAAATTCTCTTTTGATGATGTCACATATCTTGATTTTAATTCCCTCTTACCATTGTTTTTCTTATACTTCCTATTCCAACAAATGTTCTCCTTGAAAATAAAAAAAATACAAAGAAATAAGATATGAGATTAATTTTCTTTCTGATGTTCATTCATAGAAAGCTATTCACCAACTTCAGTAAGTACCTTTTATTACATAATAGCATGTAAACTGAAAAATATTTGTTTTGCCACAACACATTTCAAAAATCTCAACTTTTGGGATTTTTTCTTCATTTCTGATGTGACATATCATTTGGATGCATTAACCATGCATATTTTATATATTGCTCTGAAAAATCTAGGTTTGAATGTTTCCATGTATTGCTACATCTGTTTCTTCAGATAGATGTGTTTTTTCATTTTATGTCACTGGTCTAATTTGGTTTTCAGGTTGGTTTCTTGGTCTTACATGTCCTCTAATTTTTCTAACATTTTAAAATGCCAGACCATGAAAACATGCTTACTTCTTTGATTAAAAAAAATCTCCTTTACCTCAATTTGGAACAGGGTTTTCTGCTTTTCTGTACACAGGGACCCTTTTATAGCATCAGCATAGTTAATACATATCATCCTGTAGTAGTTACATTTTTACTGTCTGTTGGTTGAGAAAATCCAAATATGTCTACACACTCATGGATCCAATTGCTACATGCCTGTCATGGTCTTTTAGAAACTGGGATATGAGGACACAGCTAGTGTTATGGGGAGAACATGTTAAAATAATTTAAACATGCCAGTTCCCCTCGCTGCTTACAGGGTTTCCCAAAAATCATAAAACTGAAAATGGAAATACCACTTTCTATATAAATGACTTAGTGCATATTGTCCCCAGTGAGAATGTTAGTAAAAGCTGGGAGGAAAATAACTATGCACAAGTTTCTTCTAGTATCCTTCAGCCTCTTTAAGGGAATTTTTAAAACTGGTTTTCTTTGACTGTCTACATAGAGGAAACAAGGTAAAGATAGAATAATTGGCAGGACCTGTTAAAGGGCAGGTATTCAGTTTGCTTGTCCACATAACTACATTAAATGAAGTAGGAAAAAGAGGCATGGCTGGGCATAACTAGAGGAGGGTAGTTTTGGCCAAGTCTTCTTATCACACGAAGGTAAGGGTCAGTAATTTAAAGAGAAAAAGCTTAATGTGGGTTTGTGGCTTCTAAACATGGTAATACTCCTTACAAATATTTGTAGTCCAAGAAATGTCCCAGGTAATAACTAACTAGCTTAACAGATGTGGCTGCCATGTTTTCTGGCCAGTATGATGCTCTTCTTTCTAGTTTCTTTTTATCTAGTCATGGATTTAGGACTCTTCTCCTGTCAATGAATTATGAGTGCTGTCAGCTAAGTGGAGCTCTTTGGAATGCTTTTAAATTCCTGATAAAATAGGACATATTTACCAGGCATGCCTCTTTACCTCTGGTCCTTTCACCTCCTCCTCTCTGAAATGTAGATGTAGTATCTGAAGTGTAGCAGTCATCTTGCAATTATGAGGCCCCAAACCAACGGGCTAAGTGAGGATGGAAAAGCAGAAAAATAGAAAGCTTTTGGTTTCTTATTGAAAATAGTAACCTGTGCCAGCCACAGTTAACCTCCAGACTTCTAGTGATATATGAATAATGAATCTGTATTGGTTTAAACTATTATTTGTTGGATTTTCTGTTCCTTGGAGGACAAAATCCTAAGAGATATAATCCTCCTACCCTACAGGGGGTGGAGCAAAGTAGGGAATGGATGGGAGTAGAGTCTGGTAGAAGTTACTCTCCTCCTATAGAAACTCTGACTCACAATTGGCAAACAAATTGTGATCATATCTTATTTTTCCAAACTAAATTCTTACGAATGCAGACAATCACTGTATCTTTGTTTTCATTTTCTGTAACGCATGGTACAGTGCCTTGCAGTACTTTATTCTTTTCTCCTTTTTCTTCCTGTCCAGATTGGAAAAAGAACCCTGTTGATAATAGATTCTGCATGCCAAGTATTATAATAAGGATAGAAAGAAAATAGAGGTAGCTCCTGCCTGAGGGAATTTCACAACTTAGTAGAAGAAGACTAAGAGTGCACATACCTGTGACATGTTGTTATATATGTGTAAACAGGGAAATACTGGAGAAGAAAGGAGCTATATCTAATGAGTGAGTGAAGAGGGTTATAATGATTTCCAGATTTTTTTGCAGTAAATCACAAGGTTAAAAACATTTCTTTTGTAAAGTACGTATAAGGGGATTAGACTATTTTTGATGTGATGTGTCTTCATGAATTTGGAGAAACTGCTTAAAAACTCAAGATTAGAATAAATCTATTTGACAGGAGAAGTGATATACACAGATCTTGTTAATATATATATGTATATATTTTTTTTCCTGAAGCATTCCAGTCTCTTTTTTCTAAATGTGTGTGTATGTGTTATGAAATTCATGTCATGCTATATTATATGGTATGTGTTGTTCTGTAACCTTCCTGTCCACTAAGCTATTTCTCATAAACATAATTTCATGACAAAATGTAGATGTCTGCCTATTATCATTCATAATGACTGTAGACTATTTCATTATAGGAATGCATGAGCAATTAATTTAAAGTATTCATTGTCATATATTTAGGTAGTTGCAATTATTTGAATAAAACATCCTTGTACCTGAAAAGTACACTTTTACCCAATGCTCTCACTAGGGGCTTGAGAAAAAAAAAGAATTTGCAGCAGTCCTGTACCACTTCACTTTCTCCTAGAGATGTCCAGAACCAAAGAATGACTGCATTAAATCTGGCAAACATACTAATGACATCCTGGTAAACATACAAATGACCTGATAAATCTACTCATGATATTTACTAGCAGAAGGATAATGTCAAGTTCTAATCTATGAAAAGATCTTTAGCAGGGAAAAACTATTCTGTTGAGGCTGCTTATTGTAAATAATCCTGCAACTTATAAATTTATGGGAGAATGGCTAGATGAAGAAGGCCACAGAAGCTGTAATTAATGTAAGATAGTCCAAATGGCTTCCCCTGCACGAATGATGTGTATGCATACATTGCTCAAACACTTCATCTGTTAATCTGGAGCCAAACAATGTCCTATTGTGGGAGAAGAAAGTCCTTTTTTATTGGAATATGTATTTGATGGTCTCAGATTCCTCCAAGGAGAAGTTTTTCCTGTGTATCATTTAAATCATTGGTGAAGTTTGATGTTGGGTAAAATCTAAGATTTACATAATTTGATTTGACAATATGATCTTTGTGTCACCACCCATAAATTCCAGAAGTGGCATTTATGGGTGAAAGAGGATGCATTATTTTAGGAACTGTGGAACATATAGCAAGTCTATTAACAGTTTGAATGGTCAAATTACCTTTTTCTGTGGTCTCTCAGATTTCCTTTTTTCATTCTTTTTTCTTTTTTTTAAATTTTTTATAGTTATTTATTTTTGAGACAGAGAGCATGAGCAGGGGAGGGGCTGAGAGAGAGAGGAAGAAACAGAATCTGAAACAGGCTCCAGGCTCTGAGCCGTCAGCACAGAACCCGACACGTGGCTGGAACCCACGAACTGTGAGATCATGACCTGAGCCGAAGTCGAAAGCTTAACCGACTGAGCCATCCAGGCGCCCCCTTTTTTTCATTCTTTATGGAATGGACAGTTCCCTCAGCTTTCTTGTTATTTTCAGGTATTTATAAAAAAAAGACTAGTCGGGGCGCCTGGGTGGCTCAGTCGGTTAAGCCTCCGACTTCGGCTCAGGTCATGATCTCATGTTCGTGGGTTCAAGCCCCGCTTCCGCCTCTGTGCTGATAAGCTCAGAGCCTGGAGCCTTCTTTGGAATCTGTGTCTCCCTCTCTCTCTGCCCCTCCCCCTCTCATGCTCGGTCTCTCTCTGTATCAAAAATAAATAAAACATTAAAAAAAATTAAAAAAAAAGACTAGTCAATTCAAGCCCAGTTTAAAAGACCAATTGCAGGGCCACCTGGGTGGCTCATTTGGTTAAGTGTCCAACTTTGGCTCAGGTCATGATCTCACTGTTTGTGAGTTCCAGCCCCAGTCAGGCTCTCTGCTGTCAGCACAGAGCCTATTGCAGATCCTCTGTCCTTCTCCCCTGCTCCTGCTCATGCTCTCTCTGTCTCTTACTCTCTTTCTCTCTCTCAAAAATAAATACACATTAAAAATAATTTTAAAAAATAAATAAAAAATAAAAGTCCAATTGCATATCCAAATTATTGTACATCTCCTCTCTTCCTAGTGCCAGCTAGGCTTAAGGGACTTGGGGTACAGATGAAACAGTCTGTTTCTAATGTATCAATTTAATCTCTATTTACCCTCTTATGCATCTTTTTCTTTTCCAGCCAGTAGGATGCTGAAGTATGATAAAAAGAGAGAGAGAGAAATAGATGCTTTTTTTACCTGATTAGATCATCTCTTGGATCTGTTGGCCACCACATTTCCTGTGGCAGGCATTCATTTGCTGGCTCTCTTGGGGTGTTTGTATGATTCTAGGAAGGGATCTCCTCAGTGCTCATTTCTCTGACATATAACGTCTGCTCCATTGAGATCTCTGTACAACACTTCTCAGGTTCTCCTTTTGGTTGTCAACACGGCCTTTTGTTTCTGGGTCCCTCTTGCTTCATTGTCTGCCTTTGTAACTCTCAGAAGAACAGGATTATTTAAGTTTTGTTGCTTTCTGTAATGTCTGCTTTCTCCAAGACAAAATGGTTGGAGTATAGGCTACACCACACTACCCCTCTTCTGTTCTATCTTCTCTCTCAATTTCCTGTTTCCACTTCTGCTCAAATATTCCTATGTGCAGATCATTCAATCCACTGAATGAGAAGATCCCCAACTATGAATGAGATCCCCAAAAATGAATGAGATGCCAGTCTCTTTAATTAATTCTCTCAGAGCTTCATTATTTGGCTTTAGGAGAAGAGCAAGACATAGCTCTCTCTCAGACTAAATATTTAAGATATGCTCTGTTTCCCTGGTCAGCTGTGTTTATCAAACAGGAAGAAAGCCTGTTAGGGTTAGGGTTAGGGTTAGGGTTAGGGTTACTAACCTGAAGCATAATCATTTGTTTACTTCTTAATAAGCACTAAAAAAGTACCTGGCTTACCAACTTTTTTTTGGTTATTTATTGCTCTTGATTTTGTGTCCCAGACCTCAATTCTTCAGATATCAGAAAAATTTTCATTTTATCTTTTGTTACATTCCTATAAATAAATAATCTCCCAGAAGTTACTACTTATCTGTGTAGTAAGTATCCTTATGAGAATTGCTCACCAACAGTGAATATTATGTAAGTTTTACTCATCAGATAAGTCTAGAACTTCCTTTATTGCTGTTTAAATCAGAATTTCTTCATTTCTTGGTCATTTGTGTTTCCTATATAAAAACGTATTTATGAAATTTACCCGATTTTCCTAATGGATTATTCATACTTTGAATACTGATTTGTAGAAGTTCTTTTTTTAAATTTTTTATGTTTTTATTTATTATTGAGACAGAGAGAAACAGAGCATGAGTGGAGGAGAGGCAGAGAGAAAGGGAGACACAGAATCTGAAGCAGGCTCCAGGCTCTGAGCTGTCAGCACAGAGCCTGATTGTGGGGCTTGAACCCACGAACTGTGAGATCATGACCTGAGCCAAAGTCGGCCACTTAACCAACTGAGCCACCCAGGTGCCCCTGATTTGTAGAAGTTCTATTTATATTGAAGATACTGAACATTTTATTGCTGTGTGGGTTTTCTTTCAAGGTTTGGTCTTTGCCTTTTCACTTTATTAATGATATTTTTTCTTTTACCATATTTTTAGCTTTTATGTAGTCAAACTATCAAAGTTTGTGTTTTATCCTTTGAAATAGATAATTAAAAGTAATTTCTCATTCTAATACATTTGTGGTTACTTTTTATTATTGAAATATTTAATCCATTTTGAATTCATTTTGAAAAAATTGTGACATGAGTATCTACCACTATATATTTTTTCCTTTTTAAGTTTTTATTTTAATTCCAGTTAATGTAGTGATTCAACAATTCTGTACATCACCTGGTGCTCATCACAGCAAGTGCATTCCTTAATCACCATCACCTATTTCACCCATTCCCCCTACCCACCTTACCTCTGGTCACTATCAATTTGTTCTCTAGAGTTAAGAGTCTGTTTATTGATTTCTCTTTCTCTCTCTCTCTCTCTCTCTCTCTCTCTCTTTCTCTTCCTTTTGCTTATTTGTTTTGATTCTTAAATTCCATATATGAGTGAACTCATACGGTCTTTGTCTTTCTCTGACTGACTTATTTTGCTTAGCATTATAGTCTCCGGCTCCATCCATGTCACTGCAAATGGCAAGATTTCATTCTTTGTTCTGGCCGAATAATATTCCATTGTATATAAACAGCACATCTTCATTACCCATTCATCAGTTGATGGGTACTTGGGCTAGTTGCATAATTTGGCTATTGTAGAAAATACTGCTATAAACATTGGGGTACATGTATCCCTTTGAATGAGTATTTTTGTATTCTTTTGGTAAATACCTAATAGTATGATTGCTGGATTCTAAGGTAGTTCTATTTTTAACTTTTTGAGGAAATTCCATACTGTTTCCACAGAAGCTGCATTAGTTTGTATTCCCACCAACAGTGCAGAGTGTTCCTTTGTCCCCACATACCAACACCCATTGTTTCTTGTGTTATTGAATTTAACCATTCTGATAGGTGTGAGGTACCACTACATTTTTGAATGTTCTCAATAATCTTTGTTTAAATTTATCTTTCTTCACTGGCATAAGGAATTATTGTATACATTTGCTTATTTCATTTATTTATTATCTGTTTACTCAACTATTTACTTATTTGGGTTTTAATATATCATATGATAAGGCTTCTTACATTAGTTTTACTTTCAAAGATTTTATATTAACTATTCCCAAGCATTTACATTTCATGATGAATGGCGTACCTTTTCTAATTTTCTCATTCCAAAAAGTCTCTTTTTTCCTTTAGCCCTCCCTCTCTTTCCTCTCTCCCTCCTTCCCTTCCTTCCCCTCTTTCTCAATTATTGACACCATCAGTCTGTTTTAATCATGTGTTCAAATAATCAGCTCTGGAGACATGTTTATTAATTTGTTAATTTCCAATCTTTAATAAATAATCTTCCTTTACTTTTCTTATGATTATTGCATTTTTCTTTTTTTTTACATATTGAATTGAGTGCCCAGTTCAATTGTTTTTATTCATTTTTTCTTTAAATATAAAGCATATAGCACTAGCTTTGGCTATAAACTTAGGATTTGATATGTAATCATTCTGTTACTAATTTCTAAGGAGACTGTAATTATGGTTTTATTTTCTTTTTACCAAAGAATATGAAAATTTTTCTAACTGCTAGTCTTTTAAAAAATTATCATCTGATATAAATATCACTTTGCAGTCAGAGTATGGCTTATAATATGGGTCCTTGTTAAGGATTTTATTTTCTTCAGCACCAGTTTCAGCTTGTTATTTTTTCTTCCAGTATAGGTAGTTTATATTTTGTTATTGCATTTTTAACCTCCCTATAATGCTTTTTTGAAATTTCATCCACTTCCATTATCCTTTAATATTATTGCCTTTCCAACTGAGCAAGTTCTTTTCTCATTATTTTCCCAGTGATATATACATAGTATTTACATTTTGCAAAATTAGAAATTAGTTTGTAGAATTTTCTTTCTGTATATGGAGATACTCCCAAAGACTTGTCTGTCTTTCTTCAAGGTCTTCTAAATGCTCTTCTTCGATATAGAGAATAAATGGCAAGTTTTATGGTTAGTGCAGGGCTTGGGTTTCATGGTCAATGGAAAGATGTGGAGACAAGTAAGGAATAATTATCTACTCTCCCTCAGATGGTCTGTTTCACTTAGGATATTATGGTGTTCCATGAGTTGTGGAAGGATTTCTTTTATCAGATACACATGCTTAAACAAACAAACAAACAAAAAACCCCAAAACAATGGTCCTTTCTAAATTTTGATATTAGTTGCTTGTCAGTATTAATTTAAATTGTTGTTGTGAAGGTTTGCCTTTTGTTTTGTACTGAAGCAGAAGTATGAAATACTATTCCTAGCAAAAAAAATTTACAATTTTCAAAATCTATTAGAAGGAGTAATAGTAGTAGTAGTAATAGATAGTAGTTTTCCTCAAAAGACTATTCATGTTTGCCTTTTAGCACCTTGCAAAGTGCTTAGTGTATACAATATCCTTAATAAATATTTAATGAATAAGTAATCCTTGATTGTAGAGAAATAAAGAAAAATACAAATGGTATTTTAAATTGTTTTGGTGAGCTAAGATTTTAATACTTCAAAATTACACTGCATGAGTTAAGAAATTAAGCAGATGGCCTAGAATAAAATGTGCTTAGAAATTTGTTTTTCAGATACTAGGATCTAAAATTTCCAGTGGCATAATTAATTTTACCTGTTCCTAATTTAAGGGAATTTTCTGTGGTGCTGCCTACAAGATTATTAGAACTTGGCTGTACTATCTGTCACTTCTTTCTGGTTTTCCTGTGTGTCATGAACATGATTTTAGTTTAGTAATAAATGGCAACAGAGTTAAAGGAACAATTAAATAAAACAGAATTTTTTTCACAGAAAGTTTCATTTCCTCTCAGTATTTCAAGAGAACAGTTTTGTCCCTTCCTGTTAAGGACTAAACAGAGGATGGTCTGTGTGGTGCTTATGCTTCAAACTAAGGACTGTGGAAGTCAGGGACGACTCCAAAGCTGAAGTAGCAGTTGGAAAAGGATCAAAGACAAAAAAGAAGATTGAAATCACTTGATAATTCAGATAAAGCTAACTGAATTATCCCATGAAAGTAGGAGTTGGAGATCTTAAGTACTTGGTTTATTTATTCCTTAGCCTACTCTTGGCTTAAATTAGCTGAGCAACTCCTTAGTTAGGTAGCACTTCTTTTATTGTCCTAAGAAAACATTGTGTATCTTACACTATGCTGGGTACTGTGAAGGTGTGAAATACAAACATTTTTCTTGACTAGGAGACTCATTCAGTGAGTTGGAGAGAGAAGATTTGTTATCATGAAACTCTAATAAAGTAAGTATTAGAAATGTGGCCAGAAGGATGAAACCTTCATTATGTGCTACGCTGAATTCTGTCCACCCTACTCAAAGGTGGTACTTTCAAATCTTCTGCTGAGTTGTTGAATATGAAGAGTCTTGACTGGCGTTTGAGAAAAGGGGGTGTAAGAAATATTCACTTTCCTTTATTCTTATTTTTTTTATTTCCTAGCAGAGCAAAGGGCAGAAAAAAAAAAGAAATGGGAAGAGAAAAATAAGAGGGGATGGTCAAGTGATATTGGATAATGACAGTCAACTTTTAAGTACATTATTTAATATTAAATTTTAATTATTATTTTGTATTTTTTCCCATGTAAATGCCTTTCATCTCTCTTTTTAAAAAGATGTTTATTTTGTGAGGGAGAGAGTGAGTGGAGGAGGAGCAGAGAGAAAAGAAGAGAGATAATCCAGAGCAGGTTTTGCACAGCCAGTGGAGCCAAAGGCGGAGCTCAGTCTCAACAACCGTGAGATCATGACCAGAGCAGAAATCAAGAGTCAGATACTTAACTGACTGAGCCACCCAGGTGCCCCAGCCTTTCATCTCCTAATACCTTTAAACATGTGCTAGGCACATGAACTCTTTTTTGAGCTGTTTTTATGGAAGCAGAATAAAAGAATAGTGTTCCAAGTTTGGGTTCATAGTGGAATAGAGATAGAGAAAAGTAAAAGAGTAGAGGACAAAAATCTAGCACAAAAAGGAAGTCAGTGGTAAGGGAAGGGAACCAGAAGTGACCAGGGATTCATGAACCCCATACATTGACAGAGATCTTATGGAAGGCATTGTACTTTCTGTAGTTCATGGAAGGTAAAATATTATCTGGGTCTCAAGTTGGGAAGAAAACTACAACTGATAATTAGATAACACAACAGGAAAAAGAAAAAATGGTGTGGCACACATAATGAGTCGATTAGGAAAGTAAAATGGGCAAACAACTGGGAATTTAGGTAAAGAAAGTCATGGGAGCTTAGCTGGGGCTTAAATGGTGAACTGGATAATAATACGTGGTATAGAATTGTACTCTGAATATGAAAAACATAAAGGCATCTCTAATTTGTACAAAAAAGACCACAATTCAGACAAATAAATGATGTAACAGGTTCAAAAATAGAGATGGCCCCCTACTTACAATGGTTTGACTTTAATTTTTTTGACTTACAGTGGTAAGGAAGTAATACATATTCAGTAGAAACTGTACTTCAAATTTCAAATTTTGATCTCTTCCTGAGCTAGAGATAAGCAGTATGATGCTCTCTTGTAATGCTGGGCAGTGGCAGCTGTAGGTGCAAGTCAACCTCATGATCATGAAGGTCAACAACCAATACAATTACAATCATTCTGCACCCATATAGCCATTCTGTTTTTTCACTTTCAGTACAGTATTCAATGAATTACATGATATGTTCAGCACTTAACTTAAAATAGGTTTTCTGTTAGATGACTTTAGCCCAACTGTAGGCTAATATAAGTGTTCTGAGCACACTTAAGTTAGGCTAGGCTAAGTTATGAGGTTTGGTAGATTAGCTGTATTCAATGCATTTTTGACTTACGATATTTTCAACTTACAGTGGGTTTATCGAGATATAACCCTATCGTAAGTCAAGAAAGATCTATATAATGAAATTCAGAGTTGATTTATGGGCATTTAATTTCAGTTACTGCTTGGGGAATATAATTTGAGGAATGTCAGAATAGTTCTTATTTTCCCATCATGGACAACTCAAATTCTAGGTAGAGATTAAAAATTATTATCAGGTCTCTTAAGTGACATCTCTATTCCCTGTCTTTAGAGCCAATTGAAAAATAGATATGAGTTAGAGAGATGGAAAACAGATTAGGTCTTACAGATGTAATTGCAACCCATAGGAGCTAGATGGATCTGGTACTACTCCCGGTGTTTGTATTCTAGGCCTTTGAGGAGCAGACACCTTTACCCAGGGACACATTGCCCTTCTACTCACCTAAGGATAATAGGGCAGAAGGTACTTGAAATCCTTTTGTTTAGGGCTTGTGGTGGATTAGCTCAACTCTGTCCACCAAGTGTCACATTCTACCTCCATAGAGAGGAGTAGGGAACAGGCAAGAATCGGGAGTATTTAGATAAGATCCTCTCTCGTGGAAAACAAAAGGGTATCAAATAAATCCCTTAACTTCAACCCCAACTACTTTTTGAACCCTATATAACCCTTGCAGGAGTGAAACATGCAGTTGTTATAACTCAATCGTGTATTGGTGTCATTTACTTTATCAGTTCCTTTCAAGTGTGGTTCCTGATGATGTCCAGCAAGCACACTGCATCCTCTGTAGTATGTCTGCACCAGGACCCAGACACCATTCTCTGCCTGGTTCTAAATGTTCCAATGTTCTTGTTCTTGTTCCATGGATCGCCTTCAGTCCTGCTTGCATTCAATTTTCCTGACGCCTCTCCTGACATGGTGCCACCCATATGGGTGGGGGAGATCTTCTCATCTGGTTTGTTTAACAGCTAAGAAAAGCTTTGGTAGTCAGAGGGCAGAGAGAACATGAGCTCACTTGAGATAGAATTTTTAACACGAAAAAGGCATTGACAGGAAATATGGGCAAGAAACTGAAAGATGACATGAGAGAGATTCTGCTGAGAATTCCTACTTAATTATTTTGCCTCAGGGCCAATTTTATGACGTTAAATTAATTTTATTTGAAATCCAGATAGATGAGAAGCCCATGGAAAAAATTAAGAAGTGCTGTGATAAAGACAATATGAATATGCTTTTCTATCAATTAATGTGAATAATGGACAGTCAACAACTGTGAACAAAATGGTTTAATATAAAAATATGGATACTTAATATATATAGCCCATTGAAGCAGATCTCTCTCTCTCTCTCTCTCTCTATATATATATATATATATATATATATATATATTCTCTCTCTTTTTTTTTTTTTTTTCAAATCTAAGTAGGCTGGAAAGATCCATGAACCTATTTAGTTAACATAGAATTCTGGAATAATATGCTTTTCAACTTTTCTCTGCTAATGTCATTAAAACTATTATGTGTTTGTGCTCTGTGGTGTTGTTGATGACTTGAGTGATAAGACAACATTTATATAAATAAGTGAATGCAGTTAGTGAGAGAGAGAGAGACAGAGAGAGAGAGAGAGAGATTGAGGGAACTTGCTTAAGATATTTAAACTGAAAATGTTCTATATGTTACAGCTCTTTCTCTACTATATACACATGCAGACTGTCCTACCTTTGAAAACTCATCTCTTCCTCTTGGAGATTGGCTGGTGTTTTTGTGAAAGCAGCCATTTCATTTTAGCTGGGCATTAGCTCGAGCCATCTGCTGCAAGGGTTTCCCAGTAATCTATAGTCATGACTGTTTGAAGTTATGCTGCAGGGTATCTTTAAAACCATTTTGCCTCTAATCTCCGTTTGTAGGTACCCTACTATGCTCCTTATCCATAAGCTGCTTGAATATCCTGTGCACATCTATCCTCCCACTGATTCAACTCAGTACATCAACAAAGCAGTCCATATTTATTGAGCTCCAATTAAGTGCAAAACACAGAGAGGTGGCCATATTGTATTAAGTTTCAATGTAGGTTGAACCAGCTGCATTCCACAGCCTCCTTTTTGGTAATTCTAACTCACCATTTAATGATAAGTAGAACTTTTAGATGTTGCTAATGAACTGTTCAAAAACAGAATGGTTCATCTAGAAGAGACATATGAAAATTATAGAAAATAATTAAATATCAGATTTTTTTTTTCTGGAAAAAGCAGAATAGTGTTTTGATGAGAGTCCAAATTATCATAAGTATTATGGTAGAGAAGTGAACTGTAAGTTTTCCTAGACATCCATGAGGCTTGTCAGAACACAGTTCAAATGGTGCCATAAAACACTGTAATACCCTGGCATTTTAAGTCTTTCCAAATTATGTTAAGGCTAGACAGTTGTGGTAAGGCTTATGACTTAAATATGCAGAAAGGACATCATAATTATTTGAGATATAAAGAAAATAATAAATATATTTAAATACTCTATTCTTGGGATATTTTTTCTTAAAGTTTTGTATGAGTTAACTTTCTGGGGTGTTATAGACAGATCAATGATTAAAGATGTTTTGATATCTTTTATTGATCTCAAATTCCATCTATAAGACATAGAGTTGAGATCATGGATGTCAGAGTCTGACACATATGCATTGATAACTGCTCCTAACAGTCAGTAACCTTAACAAAGGTACTCCAAATTTCTAAACTGCATCTATAAAGTGGTGATAATAACACCATTATCTCATTCAATTTTTTTGAAGATTTTATCAGACAATATAAGTGCTTCATATAGTTCGTGACACATAAATGTTAGTGTCCCTATTGTTATTATTCTTACCCTTTTTTTAAATTACCAAAAAAACAATCACAGATACATAAGCACATCATGCCAAATAGTCAAGGTGAACAAATTTAAAAATAATAAACACTACTCATTATAGGGGCATCCTCAGTGACTGAGTTGGTTGAGCGTCTGACTCTTGATTTCGGCTCAGGTTATGGGATCAAGCCCTGTGTGAGGCTCCATGCTGACAGTACAGAGACTACTTGAGATTCTCTCTCTTCCTCTCCCTTTGCCTCTCTCCCCCACTCTCTCTCTAAAAATAAAAAAAAAATCTTAAAAAATAATAAATGCTATTCATTACAAAATGACTGATAATCTTAAGATGAAGGTTAGATAACACTGGAAGTTATTAGTAACAATAAGAACAGCAGTGAAAAGAGCAAGCTCTGCTCTTGGAAAGGTTATTAAGACTTGATTGCCTCAATTTTTCATGTGAGACTGGAATTGTAGTCTCTGCCTCATAGACTTATATGACCATTTGGTGAGTTAATATATGTAAATCTGTTATAAACAGCATGGTGTTTGACACATGGTAGGTGACAAAGCATGCTCGTTATTTCCATTATTATCACCATTGCTATTACGGTCATCATTATCACTAGGCTAAATCATAGAAATAGGCCTCTTTTTTGATTGATTTAAACTACTTGATAGGGCACTCGATAAGGGTTTGAAAGTGCCCCTCATACTTCTTCTATATTCTGAACCAGTTGAAGGATAGCCATAAAAAATGACCAAAACAACATAAATAACTTAAAAAGCTGGTTTGGAGGACCCTACGTAAGCCTGCAACTGAAATCACCCTTTGTAGGCAGAGCCTACTCTGATAGACTTGTCACCTGTGCAGAACAGAGTGTTTGTATTCAGAGGTAAACTAGATGGGGTAAACTCTGCTCTGAGTCTTTTTCTTAATCTCATCCCTAAAACAAGCCATTCCCCTTCTCTAGGGAAAGAGTGAATAAGAGGATGTGGTGGAGAGAGTTACCAGATATATTTCCTCCAGTATCATTCCCTCCTGGGGAGGGCAGTGTAAGTTCCTCCCTCCATGAGATTGAGAGACGTAAGGGAATAAAGCCGTACCTATCAATTTGGGCCAACACGACTCACTTTAGACCCACCAAGCCTCTCCTAACCGCTCCCCACCCCCACCCCCCCGAGTTTTTTTCTGGATCATTAAGTAAGACTTAAATTTCTTGCACCTGAGAATTTACTATCTGGAAAATGGGGCTTTGATGGACAGCACTTCTCTCTCTTGCAGCAATAGTTTGGAGATTAAAGAAGATAACTGCTTTGGAAATGCTCCAAGAGCCTCACATAAAAGGGGCCATTATGTTCAGGTATCATGGACTAGATTATGGGTCTTGTAGAATGCTAACAATTTTAATAGCTAGTTTGTTTTTCTTTAGCAAGGATTCCTTCTGATATTTTCCATTTTTAATCAGGCAGAAATTGCCTCCAAATTTCCTTTGTTTGTCAGAGCCTTGTTTTCTCCAAAAAAAGTTGAGGCATCTTTCAAGATTAGAAAAATATAGTCTTTAAGACTTCCTTGACATTTATACCAAAATAGCAATGTAGCTGAAATCAAGTGGGAACACTTAGAAAGCTAGAATGATAATTGAAGAAAAGGGGAGGGAATGAAAGAGTTTTCACCGCTTTTGTTAAAAGTTTATACTTGTCATACTATGCTACATCTTATTTTTGAAATGCATTGAAAAGTTGTCGCCAGTTTGATCTCAGATAGTGTGGCTGCCAATTCCTTCCCCAGCACTCTGCCACTTGGCTTCTTTCCAATGATGCCATGTGTAGTTTTCCCTTCCCTCCTCCCTTTTCTAAACAGAGAGGAAAACAAGTCCATTCGGCATTAGCTTGCAAGCTGTATAATTGGAATTAAAATTCAAGATGTGAATATCTTTTTAACTCAGAGGGCCAACTGTATTCACAATTCCTCAAGTTTCCATTTTGAAAAATGTAACTTTATCTTTAAACGTGATAGTCTTAAAGTTTATAAAAGAATGTAGTCTGGGTTCAAGCCAAAATTGGAGTGATTTTTCTTTACCAATTTTTGGCTTATTATTTTTTCTTAAATGTCTTAAAAGTGAGATGTTATTGCACTCTTCACTGGTTTCTAATTTGTCAAGTACTCTTTTTTTAAGAAAATACATTATCCATTTAGAGATGATCTTTGTATAGTATATTTTATAAAAGTTTTTTCCTGGTATGTGAAACTTAGGGAATTCACATTCTCTGTGTCTTGATAGCATCCACATAAATCTTTAATCCAGTGAACAGAGCATTGATTGCCAGGAGATTAGGAGACAATAGTGTTTCATATTTTTATCTTCTAACCTTGACATTTATTCTTCCATGTTAGTGGGGAGTCCATCTAATCTATGTGTCAAAAGCTTTACCCACATATTATGGGTAGGGTCATTAGCTCCCTGCTGACTTTGAAGGAAAATTAATGTGCTTATTTCACAGGTCCTTCTTTCTAAGGAACTTGAATTGATCTATATATATGTCATTGTCCTCACCAAATCTTGGGGCAAGAGGTGGAGAGGTAGCAGATGTCTTTATATTACAAATGGTTCCTCATGTAGCCTTACTCTGTTCACTACCAGGAAATCTCTCAGTGGACACAGTGGATCTGTCACCAAGACATGTGACACTGTCTATAAACCTTGGGGACAGAGGAGTGTTGTGTGCACAAGTGGGACACATTTTCCCTGGGGTTTGCAATCCCTCTGTGGCATCTGTTATTATTTAATGAACTGTAACCATTGATATGCATACTAATGCTCTTTATAGAAAGAACTTCTAGGCTTTAAGAAAGGGAGATAAGAGATAGATAAAACAGCTTCTAGCCTTTTCCTCTTTCATTTCTTATTTGCCTCCCTCTCCCCGAGAGTGAAGAGCAAAGTGGATGAGCAAAGTAAATGGACATTCAGTCTTGAGCACTGTAGAATATACCATGGAAACTAAAATGGTGAAGGTTGAGAACTGTAAGAACTTAGCCTTTTTCTTTTGAACATCTTCTGTACACTGAATCCAGTATAAATTCATGTATTACTTACATTGATCTTAAGTGCAGTGAGTCAGAGTACATAGCACATCTCCTTGAGCATGAAGATGTCAGAAATCCAGTCCACAGTAGCTGATCTAATAGACTGATGATCAATAAGCATATTAACCAAGTAGACTCATCCTAGACAGTTCGTATCAGTGACTGGATGCTCCTGCTGCCACTCGTGGAATAAGTTTATGGATGTTTTGACTCCAAATTTTTGAAAACGAACCTCTCTGGATGCCAGAATTGCTGGTCTGTCCCTGCATGTTACAGGTAGGAGACGGGCTGTCTAGAGATGTAAGTGAATTTGAGGAGCAGCGAAGTGGAAGGGACTTGAGGACTGTACCAGCTTGCTGCTTGGAAAGGCTCCAACACAATGTCAAAACAGCAGGGACTCTCTGCGCACCTGCTGGAGCTGTGCTTAAAATTAATGATTATTTGTGAGAACAGACAAGGAGGAAAATCTACTTCGTTCACAAGTTTGTGGTGTGGATTAGCTTCGTTGGTATCTAATGGCTGACTGCCACTGAGCTGATCTTTTTTTGTACATTCTGGCTCCTTCCTCAGAATGCCAGAAGCTCTTTGTTTAGTTAGTGCTTTATCTAATTCTGGCACAATCAATTCCACCTCATTCTCTTTCAGCACAATTGGCAGGACTCTATTGTTTATAAGGAAGGTATTTTCCTTCTAATTTAATACCTGGAATCTTTCTATGTTCCTTCCATTAAAAAAATATTTCTTTGCCTCATTCCTATTTTCTTTTTTCTCTCTCTCCTTCAAGCTATATAAAAATCTACCATGTAAATGAATTCCCAACTTCTATTATTATTTATATTTTGGGTCTATATTTTCACTTATTTTTCAAGTTTAAAATTAAAGAAAAATCCTCTCATCTCAATGTGTTGCTTTTGCTTTAAAATGTACTAGTGAAACATTGATTTATGCATAAGTATATATATACATACAGTTTGTTCATTGTTTAGCAAAAAATACCCATAGTATATAATGAGGTTGGTGTTTGGAACATTTTAGTAATACAAATTAAGTGCCCCATAGCAAGTACAAACTTATCTATTATAATGTCCCATAAATGTATTTTTATTGCAAGTCCAGTAGGAGTCATACTTGTCATTGTCATCTTCTTGACTGTGTTTATCTTTAGTGAATACCTGCATGATACAGAAGACCATATAATAATCTATCTAAGTACCCTCTAGGGCAGTGGTCTCCAAAAGCCTTGGCTTGCAGTCTCCCCTCATTTAAGGTTTTGAAAATATGCTTCCTACCAGTCAGAATGGCTAAAGTTAACAATACAGGAAGCAACAGGTGTTGGCAAGGATGTGGAGAAAGGGCAACCCTCTTACACTGTTGGTGAGAATGCAAACTGGTGCAGCCACTCTGGAAAACAGAATGCAGTTTCCTCAAAAAGCTAAAAATAGAACTACCCTAGGATCCAGCAATCTTAGTACTAGGTATTTACCAAAAGAAAATAAACATACTCATTCAAAGAGATACATGCTGATGTTTATAGCAGCATTATCAACAATAGCCAAATTGTGGAAACAGCCCAAGTATATCCATCGACTGATAAGTGGACAAAGAAGATGTGGTATATATACAATGGAATATTACTTCTCCATCAAAAAGAATGAAATTTTGTGTTTGTAATAATGTGGGTGGAGCTAGAGAGTATAATGCTAATTAAATAAGTCAGTCAGAGAAAGATACTATATGAGTTCAATCATATACAGAATTTAAGAAACAAAACAAAAGATCATAAGGGAAAAAAGAGAGAGTGAGGGGATGGGTGAAATAGGTGATGAGGATTAAGGAGTGCACTTGTCATGATGAGCACCACATGTTGTATGGAACTGTTGAATCACCAAATTGTATACCTGAGACTAATATTACACTGTATGTTAACTAACTGTAATTTAAATTTTAAAAAGTATGCCTTCTTTATATATTCTAATTTATAAGTTATATAGCTATATATACCCACACATATACCTTTATATATATGATTTCTACTGTAACATAAGGTACACTGTGAAAAATACCTATAAACAGACATGTAAAAGACTACAGTGGAATGTTGATTTTTTTCTTGCACTCCAGTAGATTATATTCTGTATACCCAGAGGTACATACTTTGGAGATGAGTTATTCCCATATCTGAATGATCATTAAAAGAGTCTGGAGAATTTTTAAAATTTACATTGCCTATCTCCTTCCTCATACCTAGTAAAATGGAATCTTTAAGATGGGAAGGTACTGGTGTATTTATTTTGTGAACACTTCTCAGTGATTCTGATGATCTGCTATGGATGGGATCCACTACTCTAGGACAGATGTTTTTTAGAAGAAGTTGGTTTGAAGGATCAACATGAAATCCATGTGGATGCAGTGAATAGAATTTTAGGATTCCCAAGTGTCTTTTGACATGAACAAGGCATTGTGTGTTGAATTGGGTCACCCAAAAAGGTATTGAAGTTCTAACCCCCAGTATCTGTGAATGTGACCTGATTTATAAATAGATCTTTGCCAATGATAAAGTTAAGATGAAGTCATCAGTGTGTAACTTAACCCGATATGACTGGTATCTTTATAAAAATAAGAAATTTGGACACAGAAGCAGGTATACACACAGACACCATATGAAGATTACAATTATGCTGCCACAAACCAAGAGACTATCAGAACACATCTTTCTCTATGATCTTCAGAAGGAGAATGCTTTACTGTCACCTTGATCTTGGATTTTTAGCTTTCAAAATTGTGAGACAATAAATTTGGTGTTTAAACTACCCAGTTGTGCTACTTTGTTATGGAAGCCCAGGGAAACTAATGCACAAGGGAAAGAACCATTTGCAGCCAAACCAATGAAAACAGTTCAAACTAAGCCAAAAATGCCAGACCACCTTATTCTATTTCTTTTCTTTTTCATGTTTCTTTCCAACATGAAACCATGAGAGAGTATCTACTTTTAGGATGAATAGTACACATATAAAATATTCTAATCTAATTGTGCTTTAAGAGAACAAAGTATAAATTATATTCATATTGAAGAACTTATTAAACATAACATTTTATATGAGCGGATAGATTGAAAATGATGTTATCTATATTCCTATACTTTAAAAAATGTCTATAAACTTCTGACTAAATATAACCATTTATCTATGCTCCCTGAGAGTATTAGAAAAGAAAATAAATCTACATGGGAAAAATGAATGAGAGAAGACTACAGCAAAGAAAATGTGTCAATAAAATTATGGAAGGGAGAAAACAAAGAACAAATGGTAACTGACTTAACAAATCAGAGAAAAGGGAAATCCGACTACCTGCCATGGAGGATTACAGTGCAGTGAAGTGAGTCATTTCCTTCTGAGAACACCTTGAAATACCCAGGAAAAGAAGCCAGCAGGTACATCTAAAATTAGAGGAAGGACTTAAAACAGGAAAAACTGTTGAAAATTCTTATTCCTTGAAGATTTCACATAAGGAAAGTGCCTCTCTCTTATTTCTTTTCAAGACACTAGTTCTGTAAAAAATAAAATCTTGACTTAACTAAAACAATTCATAATCAGGACAATTGAACGTCTTAGAAAATGACAATAATTTTTCTGATTCTAGTTCTGCCTACTTTTAAAGTTCATTTTTTCCTTCATCTGGTGAAACTTATTAATATGAAAATGGTGATTTTGCAATTATATTTTTTCTCTTAGATATTAAAGGGAGAAACAGAAACTAAAATTTCATTTTATCAAAAGAAGTGTTACAAAATATAAAATAAATAATGTATTTGTATAGGATAAGACATGCCTCCAAACACTGAAATGTACTTGTTAAAATAATGAATGCAAAGTTCAATATGACCTTTTATGTGAGTTAGGTAAAATTAATTCTGTCCTAAAAATAGCATCAATTCTATTACCTGTATTTAGAATAATGCTTTTAGGTAAATAATGAACTATTAAACAAAAGATGCTTACATGTGCACAGTTAAGATATTTTTAAAAAGATTTTTAATATTTATTTATTTTTTTAAAGAGAGAGAAACAGAATATGACTGCGGGAGGGGCAGAGACAGAGGGAAACACAGAATCTGAAGCAGTCTCCAGGCTTTGAGCTGTCAGCACAGAGCCTGACATGGGGCTCTAACCGTGAACCGGGAGATCATGACCTAAGCCCCAAAGTTGGATGCTTAACCAACTGAACCACCCAGGTGCCCCAGGATATATTTTTTAAATGTTTTATTTATTTTTGAGAGAGGGACAGAGCATGAGTAGGGGAGAGGCAGACAGACAGGGAGATACCGCATCCGAAGTAGGCTCCAGGCTTTGAGCTGTCAGCACAGAGCCTGACACGGGGCTCAAACCTGTGACCCTTGGGATCATGACCTGAGCTGAAGCCGTATGCTTAACTGACAGAGCCCCTCATATGCCCCCACAGTTTAGGATATCTTAATGCCAGTATTTGTCAATAGTTCAATACAGATAATGCTCAGTTGGTTCTTGTCAGACTTGGTTCAACCTAAAGATATTCCTAGGAAAGTAGTATTTTGATCATTATGATTTCAGGTATGTGTTAGAATCATTAATTTACGGATTTGGGATGATCTTTACTTTGAGGCAGCACTCATCTAGGTTGTTCTATCTGATCTTACAGAGATGAGGTTGCAGCACTACCTATCATATCCAATGGTATAGGTAGTGTGCTTATAATGATTCTTACTTAAGTTATAAAAAAAATTTGGATTGGGACTTTAAAAAAAATGAATCTACATGATACAGTCTATCCAAAGTTCAACTACCCCTTAGAGATAGAGACTCCATTAATTCTGAATTTAACAAATATTTTTTTAGCATCAAATATGTACTGTTTTTCTAAGAGCTTTGGGGTTCCTAGGAGTGACCTGCATAATGTATAGTGACTATCAAATAGTGAATTAAACCAACTAACACTATGAGCTTACTTTCAAGTAATTCACTTCAAAATAAATGGATGATCTTATATCTCCCTGGTAGTCTTAATGGTCTTTAAGAGCAGGACTATCTGAAGCTGATGAATTTTTTAAATGTTGAGTATCCAAGTTACAGATAGGAACTGAAATAGGAAAAGATGATGAAGCTTCTCCTATGGACTGTATGGGTTATGGATTCTTCAGATGACTAAAATTGTTGGAGATGTTATAAATGACATTGAAATTTGCCTAGAGGAAATATCTGCTGCAGAAAGTAAGAATCCATTATTTCCTTGGAATTACAAGTTCCTCTTCCTTTTTATTTAAAATTTAAAAAAAAGTTGCCCAAAATGATTAAGGGTGTCTGCTTGTATTGATTCTGTATTGATAACCCCCCCTTTTACACTTCTGATGTAGCATACATGAACTTTTAATGGGTAACTAATTCTCAGCAAAAAAGTCATTGATATTTGATATCATTCTTATTTTAAGGTACTTTGTGACCTTTACTTTCCCTCCTCTCTTTTTCTTGCTAATCATCTAGGTAAAATATATATATTATTATGTTAGGATTCCATCAGATTTCCAGCTTTTTAGTAAAAACTCAATGACATAGGTTTTATTTTATTTTAGAAAGCAAACTAATTTCATTGTTTTCTTCTATAAAAAGAATGACTAAAGAACATAGTCCTGATTATTACAAAGTCTTAAAGTATTTTAAGTGGATTATTTGAAAAGCACAATATAAAAAATTATGGATTAGATATTAGAGCCAAACTTTATATTTCAGAATAGTTGTTGCATATTTTTTAATTTCATTGAACTAAATTTATTGGGGGAAGAAAAAATTCAAAGGAGCTATTTAAACCTTCCCAAAGCCAATTGCCTTGAACTTTTTTACCAAGTATGTCATCTATCATTTATACTGAGTGAGTAAAAGGGTAGAGAATTGTTAGGTTGGTGCCAGTGCTGTGTAGGTTTTTCTGAGGGAGAAGAATAAACAATTATTCAGCAAGGAAAATTTAAGATGGCAGATTAATACATAAAAACATTCAAACAAAAGGAGAGAATAGGTTTCTAAATATTGAAAATTCATTTAAAAATATTTAATTATGACCATTTAGGGCTCACTCTTCTGCTGTGGCTCAAAAATGAACAAAATAGACATCATCTCTGGTTCTTTTTGTCACATTCTAGTGAGAGAAACATACAATAAAATAAGTAAACAAAAATATTTTAACAAATTGCAAATTGTAATCAAGCACTGTTTAGGGAAAAAAAAGCATGGTACTGAGGTGGATGATAGTGGGGAGCATTTTTTTTATTTTTCCTTTCTTAAAACCTGACCTTCACTTTAACAAGGGTCAGTAAGTAGATCTTTGACAGTGACTTTTCAAATATTGATTGGCGAAATGGAACTAGATATGCAAAGGTAAGAGGAAAGTGTTTTTAGCAGAAGGAACATCCTGTTCAAAAACTCCAGGCCTGGAAAAAGCTTGGTGCGTTCCAGCAATGGGAAGAAGAAGCAGGTAGCTGTAGCAGAAAGAGAAATGTGACATTCTAGGGGTATGAAGCTGAGGACAAGTTAGTAGTTAGAAGAGATGGGTCCTACAGGCCATAAAGGAGGCTTTGGGATTTATTCTAGGTGCAAGGAAAAGTCTTTGAAGGGAAGCACATTATCCAATATTAGTTTTAAGAACATTCTCTCTACTGTTTGGGAAATATGTTTGAGGGGAATAAGAATGGAACTATGGATTTAATTGAGAGTGATTTGCTGAAGCTTGGCTAGAGCTTTTGATAATCTGGACTAAGGAGGTGTGATTGGAAATAAAGAGAAGAGGATGAAATTGAGACATGTTTTGGAATCAGAATCATAAACAGGAATCATTGATGTGTTGGGTATGATGCAAAGGAGGTGAAGTCAAAAAGTGGAACCAAGTAGGATTTAAGCTTCATACTTGTCAACTTGAAGTGCAATGTGAATTTCTAAATTGGGAAAATATTGGGGGACAGCTTTTAAGAAGGGAAGAAAAAAAATCTATTTGGGGCATATTAGTTTGAGATATATGAAACCCTGAATAGAAAGTCAAGGAAGGTTTGTCTCAAAGTCATATGAATGCATGAATTTTCTTAAGGAAGAATATAACAGGAGAAGATAAAGTCGAGGATCAAGGACTTTCCATCATTTAAGATGGTGAAGAGGAGCAGGTGATAGCAAATGAGGCTGAACCACAGTAGACAATGGAGGAGGAGAACCCTTGGGAAGAGTGGTGTTTTAAAAGCCAAGAGAAGAGATTATTCCAAGAAGGATGTGGTGCCCATCTCTGATGAGAAGGCTTCAGACTGAACAAGGGAGATGAAAAATATTTGGGTACATGAAAGTGACTTTGACAAGAGCTGTTTTGGTGCCATATATTTTTGCCATTCCACCAAGTCAGTTTTAGTCATCTTCTTACTAAAAATAATAGTAAATAGTAACCTCAAGTGAGCATGGAATTGCCATAGGAAGCTACAGATCTGTGTGAAAGAGTAATAGAATTTACTTTATTTAAATTTGATTTCAGAAAGTTGGATGGAAACAACTTATGAGTTTTTAACTCAATTGCGCTAAATGCATAGACCTTTTCCTAACTTGTTTTCTAAAATATTTGAGGTTTTTACTAACATCATGTTTATCCCTCTGTTGGATATAGGGATGGCAAACAGTAAAGAAATAACCTATGCTTGGTTGGGTTATTGTTTGTATCTAAATCTATTTACTTGTTTGCAGTGAGAAGTAGAATCTATCCTAAATGATTCAAATGAAGATAGCTTTAATGAGCAAAGTATTTGCAAGAAACACATATTAGTAACAAGACACACAAAGACCTACAACAATGGGAAACTATGCTACCTCTAGAGCTCATGGACAAGAAGAGGAAAGGGTGTTATTGGCATCCAGAAAGCAGTTATTGTAGATGAAGACAGTTAATGCAAACAACAGTCCTGGAAAACTGAATTATTGCTAGGGACATTTCAGTGAAAAGGAAGGGAAGCCACGAAAGAAATAGCCCCTTCTGCCTCTCATCTAATACTCTGAGCTCCCACCTGTGTCCTCTCATTGACCAAACCTAAGCAAAGACAAAGTACAATGATTATATGGTCTGTGAAGAATTCAGCTCAAAAGAGAAAAAATTAGAAAAAGAATATGAATGGCTTCCAGTTTCTCGTCAGCATGTAAAGTCTGTGGAAGTCATCACCTCATCCTAACAATAACTAAAAAGCAGAACAAACTGAAAATTAACAACTCTTCTTAGATCCATCAGATAATTGAGGTCATAGGGCAAATTATTTCTCCAAAAACTGGAAAGACAGACAGGCAGATATGGAGAATAATGCTACGAGAACAGACCCCCATGAGGAGAAACCTCTGTGGGAGTCTCTGCTGGGGTGGGAAAGCCTAAATTGTAACTGACAAATTGCTGTAAGCCCAGAGTAGACAAATGGGAGAATTAAAACTTCCAGGAGGGCAAGTCTTAGGAGGGAGCACCTATACTTTTGTAAGTTTTACTTTCAGAATGTCTGTCAGGTTATAACAATGACGATTGACGAAAAATCTTCTTGGGCTTCAAGCAAAGGGTAGGGAAGAATAAACATCTAAAATATGTCAGAGGGGTCTTTTCTTAAAGCCCGCATTCAACAATTTTACCAGAGCCAGAGGAATAGGGAAGGGCTGTGCGATTACCTTTGTCACCTTTTGCCATATCCCCTTAAAAAATAAAATATGAAATTTTGAAAATTTTGATGTTAAGGGGTCATTTCTGTATAACTATGATAAGATTAAGGCTTGCACCTAGGTTAGCACTAGGTAAACAATTTGGAGTTGCAGACCTTAAGAGAAATGGAACCATAAGAAAGTTAGGTGTAGGGAATGAACCAAAATCATGGGTTGGTCTGGAATCCTTTGTTTGGTAAAGTGCAGGGTAGAATTTCATTTACCTAACACGGTTCCAGGTTATTTAAGTGTTACACCTTTCCTAGATACCCTATTCCTTTGTGAATTGAATCAGCATTTGCAAACCATGTTTGTTTGTTTATCTTAAATAAAGAGATTAGAATCCATTGGGAATTAGGGAATTACATTGGGTCCTAGGAGGTATTCTCAATGGGAAACAGTTTAATCCAAAGCAAAAAATCAAGTTAGGTGAAGCTCATTATTATGGATATTTTCTGTGTCTATATCACAAGGTTCTCAAATCACTGGTTAAACTTTCACTAGAAAAATATTCAGTTTTTTCTTTCATAACTGCTTTCACACTGGGTTGGCTGTTTGGAATGCGTAGGGAGAAATGCTATTCTGTTGAGTTTTGTCATTCCAGTCTTGCAAATTTTACTTTGTGCTTCCCAAAAGTGTGTATTAATTACATGACTAGAAATAAAGCATTAATTCTTTTCTTGGCAATCACTCCAAACAACCTATTCATGGGATCACATATCTGTATTTATTATAGAATTGTATCATTGCATTACCTTCTTATGGACAATTCTGGAGCTTTGTGCTCCTTCATCTAAATATTCTTTCCATAAATATTTATTATGTCCCTACTATGTCTGGGGCACAATGCTCAGTGCCATATAGTCATGGCCATGTGTGTCATATCCATGCCTATATTCACAACACAAAAATTAAAGTGAAGTACTGAAGACATGTCAGTGAAAGAGAAAGAAGAAAAAAGAATAGATTAATGAATTTCTCATCTGTTTTCCCACAAAGATGACTCCAAAAGGTATTTCCAAATTGTGTTTGTGATTGTTAATTCAATTTTTTATTTACAGTGAGGTTATTGATGACTTGCATTTATCTAACTAAATTATGGTTTTTAATATTAATGACTATATTTTTTCTGATCTACATAAAATAATAATTTCATTATAGGAAGATACAAACATTAAGAAAATACATAAATCAAATGCAGCAGTTCACATATTCTCTCTTTGTAGATTTAACATTTAGCTAAATGGAATTTTAATAATACATCAGTTAGTAACACATTGAATATTTGAATTAAATTATTGTGGGATAGTTTTATTATTAGCATTTTTTCTTTTGTTTCTGTGATAGTAATGGTGTTGCAGACTTTTTATCCTTCAAGAATATTTGTTTATGCTGCTGGATACTTGCTTTTCTGCCGAGAACAGTGGCTTGCTCTCCTTGTACAAAATTGTTTGACAGTGTTAAAATTTCAGTGAGTAGTTTGAGACTGGAACTGGCCTATATTCTTTATCTCCTGTAGAGCTTTTACTGCTAGGGTTTGGCGTGATAATCCATGGTAGTAACGCTCCATTCACATCTAGTTGGCAAATTAACACATCAACTAATTACACCAGGGCTTAGGTCTGCAGCTCATGTTGGCAAATTATACAGATTTTCATTAACTCAAATGGAAAGATAGGGACAGACATGATTAAGGGCACCAAAGTTGACTCCTAAATGATATTTGGAAACATGAGAAATTATGATTTTACTTCTGTCGCTTGATTTTTCCAGAGTACCTGACATACACAAATTTTCCTTTACTAATCATTCCTTCTACTAAAGTTTGAAAGATTGTCTATTATATTTTTTACATTCTCTAAATTAATTTAACACCATAATGTATTTGTTTACTGGTCTATTATTTTCTCTCTTTTAAAATATTAAATAAATGTAAAACAGGAAGTAAATTCCTGTCCCTAAAGTAGTTCATGTAGTCGTTGTTCCTATCTATATTGCCAGCACTCCCCAATATTCAATAATTTAGGACTTATAATAATATTGTTCAGTTGAGCATTATTTAATTTCCTAAATGTCCCTCTCTTTCTTTTTTCTAGAGAGATGTTATAAAACAATGAGTTATATTTTACATGAATCAATAATTACTGAGGGTGCTTAAATATGAAGTTATAATTACAAAATCACTTTTTTTTTTTGTTCTTTGATCGGCTCTGAAATTTCTGGATTTCTACTGTGAGACATCATGGCATCTTATACTTTTCTTTTTGTCTGTACTCATTTCAAATAATTCTTAAACCTGTATCCTAGACTGTATGTTAGACAGTGAGTTCTGTGGAACTGGGAACTATATTTTATTCATCATAAATTTCCCAGCATTTTGCTCAGTGTCTGTGCATGGCACAATATGGGAAAACATAGGAACTGCACCTAAGCCCAGAAGTGGTATTGTGTCAACTATACTCAAATAAAAAAAAATAAAAAACTAAAAAAAAAGTACCCCTAAGCCAGACTTCGGATTTAAAGTGCATCAGAAAAGATGTCTTGGAGTAGGCCACACTAGAATTGACTCTTAGTTAATGAGTTAATTCAAAGAAAGAGAGTTTGGGAGGATATTTTAGGTATTTAGGACAAACTATTTGAAAGCATTGATGTAAAGGACAGCATTGAGGTATTCTGTGAGTTGCATAGCATCCATTATGACTGTGGTGTTAAATGAATAGATGAGACTTGAAATATTTGTTGAAGAAAGATTGCAGACAGCTTGTATGGCATGCTAATAGAGCTTGAATTTTATCCTGAAAGCAGTGTACAATCATTGTTTGGTTTTAAGCAGACTGGTGATAATCGGTCCATCTCCTTCCTTCCTTCCTCCCTTCCTTCTTTCCTTCCTTCCTTCCTTCCGGTCTATCTCTTTTTAATGATCTGTGTAATGCTAGGGTGTGTATATTAGGGCTGTATAAGATTGAATGAGATGAGTCTTTACAGAAGACCAATTTCTGCAATTCATGCAATAATGATTAGAACCCAAAATAAGGTATAGGTCATGATAATGAAGAAAATGAGAAGATTTGGAAGGCATTAAGGAGCTAGAGAGAATTGAGAGATTTTAGTGACAGGATATGGAGGGTAAGGGAAAGAGTGAAATCTAAAATGATACTTGAGATTTTCTTTCCCAGTGTGAATGCTAGCACTGCTTTTTGATATTGGGAATATTAAAGCTAGATATCTGGAGAAGGTGAGTTTGGTTTGGTACATTTTGAATTTTAGTTGTCTATGGAACATCCAGATCTGGAGGCCCAATAGATAGACATTAAATTGAGACTTGGATTTGAGTTCAAATAGTTTATTTGGGAATTAATCTCAGGAAGCACTGGTAGAGGAGTGAAGTAAGAAATGAAAGAGGGGCACCTGGGTGGCTCAGTTGGTTAAGCGTCTGACTTCAGCTCATGTCATGATCTCATGGTTTGGTTCATGGGTTTGAGCCCTGCATCGGGCTCTGTGTGCTGACAGCTTGGAGCCTGGATCCTGCTTCCAGATTCTGTCTCCCTCTCTCTCTGCCCCTCCCCTGCTCATGCTCCATCTCTCTCTGTCTCTCAAAAATGAATAAACCTTAAAAAATTTCTTTAAAAAGAAATGAAAGGGAAGTAAGTTAATATAGACTGTGCTATTAGCAAGTGTCCTGTGTGGCACAACTGAGATTTTGTCCCACTGGGGTCCTATGATAGACTGTGTGGAATATGCCTTAGAGTAGTTCCACTTGAAAGGGGAGGCTGCTGGATTATTTATTCATTAATTCTGGTCTGTCACTGGTAGAGGCTGCTTCCTGAGAGCTAGCTCACCACACTTGTGGCCTACCCCACATACACTCTAGCACACTCCTGTAAAGTATGCCCTCAGACAGTCACAGATCCTGGTAGTAAGGAACAATGTCAAGGGTATTCAGCTGTTGGAGGCATAGACAGATTTTCCTCAATGTAAGATTGATCTCATCTGGAGAGATGGTTCTGAAAGCCATTAGCATTTAAAAGATAATTAACGCTAAAATGGTACAATGAGATCATTCAGAGGGTCTAGAATGGAAACCTGTTGAACACTAAAATTTAAGGGACAACGTAGCAAAAGATAAGACTGTGAAGGAGAATGTCTATTATCTTTATGTGGCTAATATGTCCAAGAAACTTGCCTTCAATATGTTTAAAACAAAACTAGGAAGCAAACCAAAAGCTCGGGCAGTCACTATTTATCCACTTATTATTTCTCTGTTTGATCTATTCACAAATATACGTGGTTCATAATAGCTGTGGCCACATCTAATTCATCAATGCATCTTTAGACCTTGTACATATCCTTAGTATTTGATGTAGACTATATACCAAGTATATTTTCTTTTAAACAAGTTATTTAGGATTACTGAATTTAAATGCATACACATTTTTAGATAAAATTAGAAAATGCAGTTTAGGAAATGGTGATGTTTTTTAAACATAAATATTTAATAAGAATATTTTATCTCCATATTTTTTCAAATACTTGCTTTTTACTCTTATTTTTTCTTTTAAATTCATGAACTTTACTTTTTAGAGCAGTTTGAGGGTCACAGAAATATTTATTAGAAAGTACAGAGGATTCTTATATACCCCCTCCCTCGACACGTACACAACCCCTATTACTATCGCCATCCTATACCATGGTGGTATATTTGCCACAATTGATGTACCTGAATTGACATGTCATCATTGTCCAAACTCCATAGTTTGCATTGGGGCTCACTCTTGGAGTTGTACATGGGTTTGGACAAATGTATAATGACATACCACCTTGTAGTATCACACTGAGTAGTTCTAGTTCCCTAAAAATCATCTGTGCTCTATTCATTCCTCCTTGCCCTTTCTGTTACTTTTCAGAAGACTGAAACTGATGAAGAGAGGCTTACAGGTATTTATTCACCTATTCCCCTTCCATAGATTTATTTCATGGTCTTGAGGATTTGTTCCAAGTTGAGAGCACAAAAACGAAGACATAAGAGGGAAAACATATGTTTAACCTGTAATGAAGTGTTGGTTTCCTCAGTTCATTTTTATGTTTTTGATAATATTTGATTCAAGTTATTTCTCCAAGCCAACATATGTAAGTCAGAAAACTGCAGAGAATGTTTCCAAATATTTCTGGCACAATCAATTATGGTTTTTCTGCCAAAATGTTCCTTTTCCTTAGATGTACATCCTTTGCATCATTTCATCTGATTTTTATTTCTGCATTCTACTTCAAGTCATGAGCTATATTATGTGTAAGGTCTTCCTGTGATTTGCTTAGTAGCAGTTGGTGAGCAGGTAAATCCCTCATGATGTTTTCTGTTATTATTATTTTTGAAAATTATTCAGAAAAGAAAAATATGTACTGGTATAAAACATGATTCAAATGAATTCTTGTTTTCAAAGACCTTCCAGGCATTGTAGTCGCATTATTAGCACACTTTGAAATCTGCTCCATCCATGGGTGAATTGGCTGTGGAATATCAGGAAACATGGGCAGAAAATTATAAAAGGACTGTGTTTTTGAAAGAGATTACCTCTTAATTTTTACTGAAGGTCAAATGAAAAGCGACATGATAGATTGGAGCAAAATGATTTTTTAATGTTTGTGCCATTTTTTGATGCAGTGGACATTCTGTGTCCCCGTTTTCTTTGTTTTATTTCAAGTGAGTGGTCGTCATAGTATAGTCTTCCGTGTTTTCTTTATACACTGATTTAAAGGAAGAGTTTAATCTGCATCTACCATGTTTGATTTAAAAAAGGCTTAAAAAGTCTTCAAGTTTTTTCTTTTGTCTAACAGATTTGTTGTGTATTCTCACTTTTTATTTTTTTTTTACCTTTCACTAATATGAAGATGATCATGTTAAGCAAAAAAAAAAATTTTTTTTTGGTAGAATGTATCAGTTTGATTCTTAATTTGTGTAGAACATTCACAATGGTAAATCATTGAGTTGACACTTGATTACAAAAATTTAAAAGTCCAGAAAAATTCTTCTGAGAACTTATTAGCATCAGAAAATGCTTGTGTTTTACTATCTTTTGGAGATTTAAAGCTCAGCTATCCATTTCTCTCCCTGAGAGTTAAAGAACTTTAGAAAAAAATCACCATTTTTTTAGAAAAAAGTTTTTAGGAAACAATCACCATTTTTTGAATAGTGAAACACTTAAAACTTTTTATCTTAACCTCTGTGAGACTTATTTCTCATTGTAAAATTGGGATAATAATCACTACCTTAGGAAGTGATTGTAAAATCAAAAATATGTGTGAAGTGTCTAATGCATTATCTAGTACTCCTAGGTTTTCATTAATACTGATTGATATTCTTCTTCTCCTTCTCATTCTTCCCTGCCCCAGAGTTACTGATCCAGTAGTTGTGAGGTAGGCTTGAGACTATCTACTTCTGAGAAGTTGCCAGTCTTGTCAAGTGAAGAGACAACACTTTGAGAGCCACTGACCTAGAAAGATAATGCAAATGTTGTGAAGTAGAGCTTTGTGTCTGTCAATATTTTTTTCTATAGTTATTTGTGATTAATAAATATTGTCACTTTATATTTTGAAAATTAGTACGCATGTACTATAAACTAATAACCTAGGGTACCTGGGTGGCTCAGTCAGTTGAGCGTCTGACTTCAGCTCAGATCAGGTTCATGAGTTTGAACCCCACATGGTGCTTACTGCTCTCAGGATGAAGCCCACTTCAGATTCTCTCTCTCTTTCTCTCTCTCTCTTTCCCTCCCATGCTGGGGCTGTCTCTATCTCTCTCAAAAATAAATGTTAACATTAAAAAATATATTAACTTACCTACTGCTAAATAACTCTTCCAGCGTCCCCATTTATTCAGACAATAGTGTAAGTGTTGCTCTTTTGAAGTTATGCAATGCTTTGGTGAATGTTAGAATTCAGGTCAAGTAAATTGCAAAAAAAAAAAAAAAAGAAAGACTTTCCTCAGTTGGGCATGTTTAAGACAAAATGACAGTGGTGGAGTTTTTTTTTTTTTTGTCTGAGCAATTGACTGAGCAACAAGAAGACTGCCTGAAACTTGAACAATCTGTTATCTAAAATTCATTATGATGTAAGGAGTCTTATGGAAGGAGACTTATACCACAGTAGATAATGTCATTAAACTTGTATAATTCAGAGAATATTTATTTGAATTGAATGTTATTTCCATTTTCATTTTATCTGCCAGATTTATGTATCTTGTTCAGTGACCTATCATGTTACTGGTAATAAGAACGTGGAAGACACAATCACCATCATGACTAGCAGAAAGGAAAGATCTCCTCTTTAAAAGATCACATGTAATCAGAAATATCTTGGTGACTCACAAGTTAACAAAACTCTCCACTCTTTATATTCAGCCAACAACACTGCCAAGTGTCCAAAATCTAAATGTAGCACATGACACATACACAGTGAAGCTGCAAATAAGAATAATTCCTGATGAAAAAATAGATATCTAAAATGTTAGTGTCAATTTGTTTCTTTGCTATCTTCTGAGTCAGCTTTTATGTAGTGTTAATGCAACCCCAAGCTATATTAAAGTATATTAAAATACTGTGATGGCTACAAAATAACATATGCAAAACTCTCATGGTGTGGTTGGACTCTTGTAAACATCAGGGACAGATTTTTGGAACTCCTATTTGCTCTATCCTCACACCCTGAGTAATCTCATACTGTTTTATTGTTTTAAATACCATGTTTAGGTTAAACTCAAATATATGGCTTGGATTAGATCTAGGACCTGAACTCCAGATTCTTTTTTTTTTTTTAAGTTTATTTATTTTTGAGAGAGAGAAAGAGACTGAGAGTGAGCAACGTAAACACAGAAAAAGAGGGAAAGAAAGAGAATCCCAAGCAGGCTCTGCACTGACAGATCTTGAACTGTGAGATCACGACCTGAGCCAAAATCAAGAGTTGGATGCTTAACTGACTGAGACAGCCAGGTGCCCTGAACTGCAGATTTTTATAACTGTGTACTCAGCATCTCCAAATGGTATTAAAAAGGGATCTCAATCATAACATGTCACAATCTGCTCCTTCTGCATACTTTCCCAGACACTTAATGGTAGCTACTCTATTTAAACCACTCAGGTTACAAACAATGAGTGCTACCTTTGTCTCTATTTTTCTTACACTCTACATCCTCTCCACAAAACAATATTATCAGTTCTCCTTTGAATATGTAACCAGAATCTATGTCTCACTCATCCATTGTTACCACCTGAGTCCAAGCCCCATCATCTCTCACCTGGATTATTATAACAGCCTTTCTACTTATCTGTTTATAGATATCACCTCCTCTATAGTATATCCTGGTATATATTCTAGGGGATATATATATATATATATATCCTAGTATATATTCTTTTGTAAACAAAGAATGAATATTTTAAAACCTATGGTAGATCACATACTTTTCTTCTCAAAACCCAACCATGGAGTCTCATCTTTCTCAGAGTAAAAATTAACATTTTTGTAATGGCTTACACTGTTATGATTGAGATTCCTTTTCATTATCAATTGGAGATGCTGAGTACACAGATAGTTATAAGAATCTGGAGTTCAGGACCTAGTTCTAATTATGAACCCACGACTAAGAATGTGAGCTCAGTTCCACTGGTGTTTTTGAAGTTCTGATACCAAAATCATAACAAGACATTACAAAAAAGGTACCTATGGAAAAGTATACCTCAACACACATATGCAAATATTCTAAACAAAATCTTAGGAAATAAAATCCAATAATATGTGAAAAGATATTAACTGATGACCAAATAAAATTTAGAATGTAAAGTCATTTTAATATTTAAAATAACCAATCAATATAATTTAACAGATCAAAAAAAAAATAAAAGCATATTATCACCTCAATAGATACAGAATAGTATATGACAAAATACAAGATCTATTCCTGGGGCATCTGGGTGGTGCAGTTGATTAAAATGCACCCAACTCTTGATTTTAGCTCAGGTGATGCTCTCACAGTTCGTGGGATTGAGCCTCATGTTGGGCTCTGTGTTTTGAGAGAGAGAGCACAGAGACTGCTTGGGATTCATTCTCTCTCTCTCTCTCTCTCTCTCTCTCTCTCTCCCTCCCTCCGTTGCTCCCTCCCTCTCCCCTGCCCCTGGTCTTTGTCTCTCTCTCAAAATAGTATATATATATATAAATCACCCATATTTGACAAAAACAGTTAGTAAACCAGGAACAGAAGGAAACCTCCAATACCTAATAAAAGGCAGCAATGAAAAACCTGCAGCTAAAATCATACTTAATGGTAAAAGACTGAATGTTTTCCCCCTAAAATTAAGAAAGACAGGTATTTCTTTCTTAATTGCACAGTTATTCAAGTAAAAGAATAAAAAAAAAACCCTAGATTGGAAAGAAAGAAATAAAAACTGTCTTTAACTGCAGATGACATGATTGTGTATATAAAAAATAACGGAATATTCAAGGAGGCTAGAACTGGTAATTGAGTTTAGCAAGGTCGCAGGATATGAGATCAATATACAAAAATTAACTGTATCTATATACTAGCAATGAAAAATTAGAACTAAAATTATAAAATAATGCCATTATGAAAAATTAGAACTAAAATTATAAAATAATGCCATTTATCATAGCATCAAAAATAAGAAATATTTAGTGATAAATCCAACAAAAGATATAGAATGCATGTGCATTGAAAACTAGAAGCTATTGGTGACAAAAATCAATAAAGACCTATATGAAAAGAGACACATACACTGTTCATAGGTTAAATTGATCTTTAGATTTAATGCAATCTCAATAAAAATCCCAGAAGTCGTTACTTTGGGGGTAAAAATTGATAAGTTGATTTTAAAATCATATCAGAACGCAAAGCATGTGGCATGCCAAAACAACTTTGAAAACAGATCTTGAAGCTCAAGGAGTAACACTCTTCAATTTCAAAACTCATTATGAAGCTACATTAGTCAAGACAGTGTGAGATTGGCATGAAGACAGGCAAATAGATCAATAGAACAGAGAAGAGATTCCAGAAATATATGTATACATATATGGACAACTAATTATTGACAATGATAAAAAAGCAATTCTGTGGATGTGATGGTGTTTTCAACAAGTGATGCTGAAACGCTTGTCTATATGCAAAACAAAGAAACACACTTTATACCTCACACTATGGACCAAAATTGGATTATACACCTTAATGTTGATCCTAAAACTAACAAGTTCTAGGAGAAAATCTTTATGACCTTTGTTTAGTCTAAGATTTATTAGATATCATATATAATATATGGCAGTCAAAATTAATAAATTGAACTTCACCAAAACTGAAAATGTCTGCTCTTTGAAAGACACTATTAGGAGAATAAAAAGGCAAGGCATAGACTCAGAGAAAGTATTTGCATATTATGCATCTGACAAAGGCCTGTGTCCAGACTTTGTAAGGAGTTCCCAAACTCAATAAGATAACAGCAACACAGTAAAAAATGGGCTAAAGGTGTGAACACACACTTAAAAAAAGATATATAAATAGTAAACAATCACATGAAAAGATGTTTAATATCATTAGTCAATAGAGAAATGCAAATTAAAATCATAATGAGATACCCCTCAAAAATTACTAGAATGGCTAAAATTAAAAAGATATATCAAATGTTGGAAAGGATGTGGAGGATTAATAACTCTCATACACGGCTGGTGGGAATGTAAAATGGTACAGACACCCTGAAATATAGGTTGGCACTTACTAAAAGCTAAACATGATCCAGTCATGTCATTCCTAGATATTTACTCAGGATATTTACTCAGGATAAATAAAGGCATATATCCATTCAAAGACATATACAAGAATGTTTACAGAAACTTTACTGGTAATAGCCAAAAATCTGGAAACAACTCAAATGCTTATCAACAAATGAATGCTTGAATAAGTTGTGGTATTTCTGTACAATGGAATACACTCAATACTAAAAAAATATAAATTATGATACATATAAGTATATGGATAAATGTCAACATAAAAATGCAAAATAAAGCCAAAGAGTACATGCTATATTATTATTTCATTTATATAAAATTCTATACAATACAAACTAATCTGAAATGGCATAAAACAGATCAGTGATTGGCTGGAAATGGGGATAGGATCAGGAATGGCAGTGGGAGCATTACAAAAGCGTTCAGGAAACTTTTGGAGGTGGTGGATATATTCATTTCTTTGATTATGGTGATTCATTCACAGGTGTATACAAATGTCAAATCGCGACCCTGCATGTTGGAGTGCCTGGGTGGCTTAGTCGATTAAGCTTCTGACTTAGGCTCAGGTCACGATCTCACGGTTTGTGGGTTCAAGCCTCCTGTCCTGCTCTGTGCTGACAGGGCGGAGCCTGGAACCTGCTTCAGAATCTGTGTCTCCATTTCTCTCTGCCTCTCCCTGGTTCATGCTGTGTCTCTCTCTCAAAAATAAAATAAACATTAAAAAAATTCTAAAATGTCAAATTGAACTATAATTGTTAAATATGTACAGTTACCCTAGTTAATTGTATCTACTATATGCTGTTAAAAAAAAAAAGAAATAGAGTTTGAATTTAAAGTATTTTTTATTCTTATGGTCAAATGTAAAAGATAAAAATTTAGGATTATATACATTGTGACCAATGCCAATATCAACTTTAATGTTTTTAACATTTTGGTTAAAATGTTAACCATTTTAAGAAGCACAGTTTTCGGGACACTGAGGTGGCTCAGTGGGTTAAGCATCCAACTTCAGCTCAGATCATTATCTCCTGTTCTGGAGTTTGAGCCCAGAGTTGGGCTCTGTGCTGACAACTCAGAGCCTGGAGCCTGCTTCGGATTCTGTCTCCCTCTCTCTCTGCCCCTTCCCCTCTCATGCTCTCTTTCTCTTTCTGTCAAAAATTAATAAACATTAAAAGAAATATTTTTAAAAGAAGCACATTTATTTTCTCACGAGAACCAGTAAATCATAAGCAGAAAGATATTGTAAAAATTTCCTTTAAATGTAAATTTCCCTACAATGAAATGTAATTTAAAAAAAAACAATGCATTTGCAGAAGTAAATGAAGCATACTGATAATCTATCCACAAAGCATAGGCACGTCCAAAAACCATCAGTTTAAGAGGCAGAGAGCCAGCTTCTAGTTCACCATCTCTGGTGACTAGTCACTCCAATAACAGTGTAATCCAAGGAGGGCCATTTAACTCTATAGCTCAGTGTCCCTCGAGGTTTAATAGGGGCAGCAGGGCTATATATTACTATGAGGACAAATGTGATAAGAGATGACCATTTGGCAATCCTTTTTTTTATGTTTATTTATTTTTGAGAGACAGAGCACAAACAGGGGAGGGGCAGAGAGAGAGGGAAACACAGAATCTGAGGCAGGCTCCAGGCTCTGTCTGAGCTGTCAGCACAGAGCCTGATGCGGGTCTCGAACCCACGAGCTGCGAGATCATGACTTGAGCCTAAGTCAGACATTCAACCGGCTGAGCCACCCAGGTGCCCCTTTTGGCAATCCTTTTAAGAAAGGTGAATTAACAAAGGAGCTTATTGGATGCTGGCTATTTTCTACTACAACTCTGTCTGAAGTTCTAGTAGCTGCAAGTTCGGCTAATTGAACCCAAGAGACTTAACCTGAGTGTTAATAGCTGCTGCCTTTGAGATAAAATCCATACGCTCATATTTGAATACACTGAGTTTGCCCTGTATAACCTTTAGGTGAAAATATTATGGCATAGATCACTAATCTAAAAAATTCTTTATACAATAATAGGGAGTAATCTAAAAAGAAAATAAATTCACTCAAAAAAAAAAAGTAAACTCAATATTGGCTTCCAAGTCCGTTTGATTCCTTTTATGATTTAGAATTATAGATATGTGGTTCAATAATATAAGAAGAACTATCCTATACCATGGACACCATGCTCCTAAATAGTCCAGTCCTGATACTGGAGTACTAAGTTGACGTGGTGGATCTAGAACACTGCACTTTTCTTTTACCCTTCTTTCTCCTCAAGCTATATACCTGGGAGAGAGTCAGGTTCCAGTTTTACCTGCATATGCACTTAACCCATTTGCTGCTCCTCCATGAATTCTTCTATTATTATTATTATTGAAGTATAATTGATATATAGTATTATATTAGTTTCAGGTGTACAACATAATCATTTGATATTTGCATATATTGCAAACCAGTCATCACAATAAATCTAGTTAATATTGTTACCATGCATAATTACAAAATTGTTTTCTTGTGATGAGAACTTTCAAGTTTGCAGCTTTCAAATATGAATATAATATTATTAACTATTCACCATGCTGTACATTGTATCTCCAACCCTTGTTTATTTTATAACTGCAAGTTTGTGCCTTTGGACTTCTTTTACCCATTTCTCCCACCTGTTATCTCCCACCATCCTCCACCTCTGACAACCCACCAATCTATATCTACAAGCTTTTTTTCTTTTTTTCAGATTCTACATATAAATGAAATCATACAATATTTGTCTTTCTGTCTGACTTCTTTCACTTAGCATAAGGCCCTCAAGATTCATCCATGTTGTTGCAAATGGCAAGATTTCATTCTTTTGTGGATGAATAATATTCCATTGTATATGTATACCACATTTTCTTTATTCATTCATCATTAGACACTTAGATTGTTTCCATGTCTTGGGTATTGTCAATAATGCTGCAATGAACATGGAGGTGAAGGTGTTTTAAGTTAGTATTTTCATTTCCTTTGGATAAACACCCGAAAGGCGAATTGTTGGATCATATGGTAGTTTTATTTTTAATTTTTTGAGAAACTTCCATACTATTTTCTCTGGTGGCTGTGCCAACTTACAGTCTCAGCAACAGTGGATAGGTTCCCTTTACTCTACATCCTGGCCAACATTTCTTTCTTGTCTGAAAAGCTTCTTAATGCAGTTATATTTTTAGTCTCATTTTCTCTTTTATGGTATTTTTCTTAAAGTTTTTCTCCTGTAGTCCCCATTGTGACTCATCACTCACTTTGCAAGTTGGTCAGAAATGGCCATTTCTAAAAAATTTAGACAGAATTATACTCTATTAGTTGACATCTTCAAGCTCCAAAGCATTCGATCGATTCTGCTTACCGTAGCTGCTAATTTTGAAAATGCCTTCTTATGTTTTCAGTTATTTCATGTAGTGTTGAATATGCATTCGAATAGTCAGTGTGTTTGATGATAATGGAGGGAAGCTAATGTTTGTATAGTGAGGCTGTTCAGGCCAATCAGCTCAAATTCTTCCATTCTGACCTACCGTTGAATCGTACTTTCAATTCTGATCTGTTGAGGGCAGTACTAAAACCCAGTCAGCTTAGTGTAAGGTGCTTTATGTTTATAGTTTTCAGTGATGAGGAGGTGTGATTTGCTTCATCGTGTGTGTGTGTAAGTGTGCACACATGGGCACACGCCTGTGGAATAACATGCTACGTTATTGTTGCTGTATTTATAGGATTAGCCTGTGGGTTTGGCAAAGATAGTGGAATACAAGTACAAAAGTGTTTTTTCTCAAACAAAAGATTTTATCATATGTAATGGATTTTGAAATTTTTTAAAATTCTGAGGTTAGAACAGGGGCTAATCCTTATGAGTGTCAGAGATGTGGAAATGAAGCAAGTCCCATCAGTGCCTTCATTCTGAGAATAATTTTCCATGCTGGTTGCTATTCTGTGCCCTGCATGAGTGACTCAGTGTGCACCTAAGGACCATTTTAATGTGTGGCATCTGGATGGACACCTGGAAGCTGTGAAGCTTTGAACTAAGGAGCCATTAATGCTAAAAAAAAATTAACATTAATGTTGATTATCCTCTTTAACTTGTTTCACCCACAACTGCTCAATCATTCTGCAACCAGATTACTGCCAGTTCCATATGTTTCTGTGTCACTTAGGCTTGACTAATTAAAATATTCTGTTGTAGGTGCCGCATAAATTTTAAAGGTCTGAAATGTCTCTTTAACCAATTGAGGAGACTTCTGATGTTTTATGAGAATTAATGTATACATTTCTTTTAACCTGCCAAATGCCAAACATATGACCTAAATTTTATGTTCTGTTTGGTTTTGATTCAGAACAAATCTATGCGTATCAGCTGTGTTCTAAAGTTGGCCAAACTGAAATACTCTTTATAACCCTGATAGATTTCCCTTAATGTTTCCTTTTAAATGTGCCCTTGCTCATGAATATAAGAATATTTTTAGCCAAAGAATCTATGAGAAAAGGAAAAATCCTCATTGGTAAGGAAAGAAATGCAAACTAAAACATCAATCAAATACCATTCCCTTTTTTCAAATTGTCACTGATATGAAAGGATAATAATCAGTGTTGGCATTCTCAAACACCGCTAATGTGAGTGCAAACTGGCAAAATATTTAAAACATAATTTGGCAGCATATAGTGAGTGCATTGATATTTTCATTTTGTTGTTTCAGTTTCATTCAAAAAGTATTATGTGGAAATAACCAGATATGTACAAATAGTCATTAAAAATATTGATCATAGTGCTATTTTTTATCATAGTGTTATTTAAAACAGAACTTAGAAATTTAAATGAGTCATATTACAAAAACTGTTCAATAAATCCGTTCTTCCATGTGTTTACAATGTTTTTGAAGACTATTTGATGCCAAAGAAAATTATTTTTTTTACATTTTATTTATTTTTAAATTTAAAATTTTCTCAAGTATAGTTGACATATAATATTATTTTCAGTTGTACCACATGGTGATTTAACAGTTGTATACATTGCAAAATGCTGACCATGGTGAGTGTAGTTACTATCTATCTCCATGCTAAATTATTATAGCATCCCCATGACTTACTTATTTTTATAACTGAAAGTTTTTACCTCTTAATCTGCTTCACCAATTTAACCTGTTTCCCTGTACCTGTAACTACCAGTTTGTTCTCTGTATTTATGAGTCTCTTTTTTTTGTTTATTTTGTTTATGTACTTGTTTTGTTTTTTAAAATTGCGTATACAAGTGCCATCACATGGCATTTGCCTTTCTCTGCCTGACTTATTTCACTCAGCATGATACATGGTAGGTCCAGCTATGTTATTATAAGTGGCAAGATTTCATTCTTTTTTATGGCTTAGTAATAATTTCGTTGTGTATATATACACCACATCTTCTTTATCCATTCATTTATTGATGGGCACTTAGATTGCTTCCATATTTCAGCTATTGTAAATAATGCTGCAAGAAAGATAGGAGTGTAAATTAATGTTTTGTACCAAAGGATATTTTCTTGATATGATAACATAAGGGAGAAAAATCTTCCAAGCAAACCAATCCACTGCATATATATTTATAAAAATACTGAACTGAAGGATAGCATTTCTTATCTCCAGTGATATTTTTACTTGTTCATTGATTTATTTTATTTTATTTACACATTTCAGTAGGACAATTTTTTTATAATTAGGAAAGAGCTATAAAAAATAAACAAGCATAACAAAGAATTGTTATTTTTAAATAGCTTTAAAATTTACCTCTTAGTGAGTGATTATAGTATATTTATATAGTCTTATTTAATTTTTAAAAATATTTTTTGGGTGCCTGGGTGGCTCAGTTGGTTAAGTATCTGACTTAGGCTCAGGTTGTAATCTCGTGGTTCATGAATGCAAGCCCTGCATTCGGCTTGCTGCTGTCGCTTCCGATCCTCTGTCCCCCTCTGTCTGCCCCTCACCCCGCTCTCAAAAATGAATAAACATAAACAAATATATTTTTAAATCTTTCTACAACAAAATTCTAAATTTCTTGAGATTGAGCCTATGTTGGTTACTTCATTTTTATCTTGCGTAGTTCTTTCAGAATGCAAATGAACGAATCAGCTCTGTGAAGTTTTGGTGAAATACATATACCCAGCCCTATTTCTAGAGATCCTCATTTAGTATGCCTGTCCTGTCACTAGGGATTCTGATGTATACAAAATCTGAGTCAGGAGTTTGCTTTTTAAATTTAATTGATAGTGAAAGATATATTATTACTTACTACCTTGCAAATGGCAAGTATTTACTGGAACTTAATTTGGGTTGGTTCAAATAGGTTCTGGACATTGGTTCACATTGTAGTGATATCTTGGTATAGAGATTAATTTGAAAAATAGTTGTCTCAGTTCCTTTTGGATAGTGGCAGGGTACAAATAGATGCATAATAAAAATAATTTTTCTCTACCTAGAGATTCCAAGTCAGGAATCACTATGTAAACACTAGCTGGGAGATAAAAGAACCAATAAATTAAACCAAGTCAGGTCACATGTAATTTGTTTCAGAACATATGCAGTATTTTCATTTTCAGTTCTGGAGCAAGGCACATATTTCTGGGTTTTTACTTTTCATCAAATTCTTCCAGCATTACTAAAGAAAATAATTTTCAACTGACTCTCTGATACTTCTTCAGAAAATAGAGCAGCAACATGGACCGACACAATAACACAAACACTGAGTAATTCGGTTATATAATTAATTGTTTGAAACAGTACTCCCCAAACAACACACACACTGGCAATAAATATTTGTCACTTTTGATTATTATTCTGATTTGTGTTAGTAACAGTTGTCCACTTACAGTTTGTGAACAGTCAAGCCCCTCTTGAAAGCCAACCTGAAAAGACAGTGCTCTTTTGACACAGTTTTAAGTGGCTTAAAAAGTGATCTCCCTGGGCCCAGTTTGATCCCATAGGAATATATTCTTTGCTAATTTTGGTGCTCTCCACCTTTAGCTATGAAAATGAGCAAACTATTTTTAATGTAAGGGAATAAGCCCATAATGCTTGCCTTGTAAACAGTGATTAAAATTTAAAATGGTATTGTTAGTTCTACCTTAAATGCATTGCATTTGAACTATTAATTTATTAGTTTTTAGGAGTGAGTTCTGTTGAAGTAGCTAAACAAGAGGCCCTGAATACCAAGGTAGCTCTGAGGCCAGCTTGGCAGCCTACCTGATGTTTTATACCAAAACCTAAGTTGGAATCAATGCGCTTCGATCTGAGAATATCAAATTTAAGAACCAATCACAGACAGGTAGACATTCCCACACGAAAGGCAGCTGCTCAAGACATAGCCAATCAGTTTCCTTGCTCTGCTTTTCCGTCTTTCATATAAAAACCTGTCCCCCAGCTCCTATTCGGGAGTGTCCCTAACCACTTTTGGTTTGGTGCTGCCTAGTTGTGATCTGTGTATCGTCAAATAAACACTTGAAAATTTTAAGGTGCCTCAGTTTACCTTTTCACAGACCTTAATATTAGAAATTTCTAAGCATGACTCTTGATGCTGAGTTGATACTTACAAACCCATTGATCAATAAATAAAAATATTTTGGGAAGTTTCTTTAAATGTTTCCTGAGATCTTTCTTTTATAAATTTCTCCAGTGTTTAAAATACTACTGTTTTCAAATTCTTCCTTGAGTCTATTTAAAAAGCTTCCTGACTTAGTTTAAAGCAAGCTAACCTCAACTTTTTTATGTTCCTGTGTAATAGGAATATATCTAGTCACCACTTTTTATCATAAGGACATTGTAGAATTTAAATATCAAAGAAAACATGGAATGTTCGGAGAGAGGGTTGTTCTCAATAAATGGAACAGGAATAAACTTGCCCACTAAATAGTCTTTAGAAACAGGATTACTTTGCACTAAGCCATTTGGTAGTTACTTTAGAACCTCTGGGTGAGAAAGAAAAAATGTGAGGCCTTATCAAGTTACCTGTGTGGCAGGAATCACAAAGTACATATCAAAGGTGAATTCTGGGAAAGCTTATTTAATTATCGTCTTTAGTGAAATTTAGAGCAAAGAGCATGGTTCCTTCTATTTCCATGTTAGTTAATAACACTTTTTATAATAGTAACAACTTTTTGTAACAATAATTACTTTTCTATGCATCCCAAATTGAGCAAAATGCTCCAATATCTTGAAGACGTCAGTTAGCTTTGCATAGATTATCTTAATTTTGAATACAAATTTCTGCTTCTGACTGTTGTGTACATGTAACCTATACAGGTGGTCCTCACTTTGCACAGAACCATAAAAAATGATTATGCAGGCGCACCTGAATTGTTCAGTGGGTTAAGCATCTGACTCTTGATTTTGGCTCAGGTCAATGTCTCACAGTTTGTGGTATCAAGCCCCAGGTTGGGCTGTGCACTGCACAGAGAGGAGCCTGCTTGGGAGTCTTTCTCTTCCTGTCTCTGTCCCTCCTTGTTCTTTCTCTCTCTCTCTCAAAATCAATAAATAAACATTAAAAAAATGACTGTACAAGCTGGAAATGGAAAAATGATTCTAAAACAATGGGGAAAATTAAGATTGTTTCATAATCTTTAAAAATTTTTTGTGCAAAAATATTAAAACCTCTCTTATTCAGTTATAAATCTAAAGCAAAATAAATAAAATATGAAACTAGTGTTTATTTAGTACACTGTTATTTAAAAATTAGGAACAAAAACTTTTTTTTGTAAAAACCTTATCAAGAACAGTTTGAACAGCACTTGCCTTCTTTTTGGTGTATAACTTATGATATAGATTATTTCTTAATGGTTTGGCAATTATTAGACTCTTTTCTAAGTTTGGATCAGCTTTCAAGACAATATTGTTTGAGTTTTCAATGTTGTGAAATATCTTTGAGAGTTTCTTTAGTGTGAAGTATTTTTATTATCATTATTATTTTTGTTTTAGAGAGAGAGAAAGCACATGAGCAGGGTGGGGGGACAGAGGGAAAGAAAATCTTAAGCAGGGTCCTTGCTCAGCACGGAGCCTGACACAGGGCTCAATCCCACAACCCTGGGATCATGACTTGAGCCAATATCAAAAGTCAGATACTTCACTGAGTTCCTATGTCTGGGTATGCATAGTTATGTATGTTAGCAGCACTGTCAACATTTCCACGGTCAGCTATTTCATCTAAAACTTCATTTACGCACAGTTCAATTCTGGCAAAGTTATTTTCACAGTGAGGTAGAAGTTTCTACCATTTGCATGCATTTAACTTCCTGCCATGATGCTTGAGTACTCTCAGCTGCCTGCTTTATGTCATGTATCTTCCCAAACTCAGCTAAAGAAATGACTACTGTAGTCTGTCCCAAAGTCCATCTAAGATAAAAAGCTTTAGAAGTTGAAATACCTCCTGGGTCCAGAAGCTGGATTAATCTAGTCGTGTTTGGTGGTACAAGGCAACTTCCCCATTTTCATGCAAGTACTCTAGAAAATTAGAGTGAACTACAGTATTGTCCACCAGTATTAGTGCCTTACATGTTACAGATTATTTTGTCTTTTGTATCTCTCGACCACACAAATACATGTTTTGTTGTCTATGCCTACGTAACAGGTATACAGTGACCAATCTAAAAGAATTTGAAAGAAATGACATGATTTGTCACTGACCACGTTTTGCATTTGTTATTTATGTACTGACTTGTGCATTGAAGAGAGAGCAGCGGACTGTTCTTTATGCAGTCACTCACAGTTAATATAAGCTGGTAGCTGAAATTTGAACAGTGTTTTCTGGGGACTGGTGTTATTTAATTAAATCAGAATAACCGAAATACTGTGCAAAATGAGAACTACTTTTACTAACCTTAACAAATGTATCTGAGGATTCTGTACTTAAATTTTTTCTTCATATAAATGTGTTCAGTGGTTCATTTTTTTTTCCAAATGATGACAGTAAGCTTTACAATGTAAGAAATAATTTTAATTTGGTAAATTTTAAAGTATAAATTATTTTAACGTCCTTATACTAGTAAGAAGGAGAGTAGATAGACTCTGCCTTCTCTCTTTATGTGCGGCTCAGGGAGGCATTAGGAAAGGAAAATGTATTTCCATGTCCCCCTGCACACCGTCAGCCACACAACCACCAAAGATCACATCTGGAGTTGGTGCACTCATATGTATAAGAGAGGACTGCACATTGGACAAAACACAGACCTTCACTGTGTAAACCTACCCAGAGTGGACTCTTAAAGAAGAAAATATGCCCATTATTACATGCACAACATCCTTGAGAAATTGTGGAAATTTGGGGAAGTAGGTAACAGGGCTAGGGAAAAATCCTTCATCTGGCAAATCAATAAAAAGGAAAGTTTCCCTCAGGTTCTAGTAATTTAAAACATTTTTTTAAAAGCAGGTTTGCTGAGATATAATTTGCACAACAGAAAAATCCCCCATTGTAAGGATACAGTTCAATGAGTTTTAAAAACAAGGAACACTTGATAAATTTGCATGTCATTCTTGTGCAAAGCCAGGCTAATCTTCACTGAGTTGTTCCAATTTTCATTCCAACATATACTGCCAAATCAAGAACTCTCAGAATTTTAATTTTTGGCAGAAACTTGCCATCTAATATTCTTCAGAACATAGGGAAAGGAAATATTAGTATTTATTTTATGGTGGATGTGGCATGTATATTTAATATTTATGTGGGAAGCATTTAAGATAATGTATCAATAGATAATGAGATTTAAATAAAATGTACTGAATCTTCATACTAGTTTTAGTATGTAGTTATAATCCATATTTTATAAGTGTTATAAAATATAGACATTTCCTGAAGGTTAAGAGACTCAACTGAGGGAAAGGATTGGTACATTTTGGAGCTGGGATGTGATCTCATATCTTCTGGCTCACATCACATTGGGATAGAAGGTTCTCTATCTGGTGGTGATCCATCAACTATGGTAATAGGTTCTAAGTTCACTGCATGTGGCATTTCCTGTAGTCCTTATGAGAGCTCTATAAGGTAAATGCTATTTTTTTCAGTAGTAGATGAGGAAGTTGAGGTACAGTGACCTTAGACATACTGTCCGGTCATAAAAAACAATAGGAGACACAGTTGGGGTCCTAGTCCATTATAGTCACCTCACATGGTCTCTTTTAATATCTACTGACTATCCAAGGCAGAGACAAAGACTGGGGTCCCTTGTTCGAACTTTCCTTCTGAAATAAAAGGGACAAAAGGAAGAATGGTAAGGAAAAATTTCCATGACTCTCTGGACAGGTTTTTCTACATATCTCACAAACCACATTCTAATGGTGAATCTGTTCCATATAACAATAGCTATTTCTAAACTTTTATATTTCAGATTTGAGGTCTTGATTTATGAGTACAGCCCAATTTTTAAAATGTATGAAGCAATTTCTAGTATGCTAATAGAGAATGGGAATTATAGACAGAAGCAAATGGGCCCAACGTTGAGCTTCTCGATGGTTTTACCCATGGCTCTCTCTGCCTAAGATTGGTCTGTCCCCAGATATGAAAAAGGCTCATACCCTTACATCATTCCATGTCTTTTCAAGAGTCATCCTCTTACACCTTCCTATTTATAGTAGTAATCCTCCATTTTCCACCTTGATTTTGTTTTATTTTCTCTCTTATACTAATGACCACCTAACAAGTCCAGAGTGATACTTCCAACTCAAATTCTAGACTTCAGGGCTTTTGCTTAACTTCTTTTAAAAATGTGTCTGTATCTTTATCACTGAGAACAGTGGTTTTTAAGGGCATGGAAAATAATAGAAAATCCTGTAATTGTTCATTTTCTTTTCTATCTAATGCTGTACATACAACAGTCTTAGAGTAACAAAAATAATACTGCCATCAACGATGACTGAACTATTAGCATTGTTTTGCTTTTCTTTTCTTTGTTGTTTCCCATTTTTTAATACTTGTTCTATACCTATATTGTTTGAGACTATAGCCATTCCATACCACATTCTCTGTCTCTGTCCCTCATTAGGTCCTAGGGCTACAGGTAACAATGCATTTATGCCCTACCAGTCCTTACATTAGTATCTCTCTAGTCATTTTGCTCATCTGAAGGTTGTTCTCTAGTAGATTCTGTAGTAAGGACTCAAGGGAACAATATTCCTGGAATTATTGCACATTGGTAAGAATTTACCTAAACACTTTGAACTTCAAAATCTGTTCTGTTGGATAAAAATAATTTTTGGCTCACACTTCTCCTTTTCTTGAATATCTTTAATATGTTACTACATATTCTTTTCCCAATAAGTCATGTACTCTTTTCCCTTTATTTTCTAGATACCTAAAGGAGTTTTTCCTCCCTCTCTCCCTTCCTTCCTTTCATTTTTAAAAATCACTTAATTTTACAGGCATATATCTTTGTGGGTATGGCTCATTTTCTCAGTGATGCTATGTACACTTTCATTATGCAGTTTTACATCTTTTATTTTAGGAAACTTTTCTGCAATTACTGGATTTAGTATTTGTTCTGTTTTCTTACTTTTGGTTTCATCTCCTTTCTTCTCCTACTATCCATATGCTCAAAATTTTTTGCCTGTCTTCAATATTTTTAACTTTCTTTTGATTACTTCTTTTCTCTTCCTTCATTACTTGCTGAGTTCTAAAGTTTTTCTCTCTCACTTTTTATTTTGCCTAGGCTATCATCTGTTGTGTTTATTCCCTATTATGTGATTTCTCATTTTTTTCTGTATTTTTGGAATTCTTTCTTTTCTTATTTCTAATTATATCCAAATTTATGGAACGTTATTTCTGAGCTTTTCTAGTTCTGATTTATGTTGTTTTCTTTCGTATTTTGTAGCATTTTCTTAATGTTTCTTAGCTAGTTTTGAAATAGTAGGTTGCAGTTTTGTTCTGTTTTGTAGGCATATTTTTTAGCAGCTTTTATTGTCTGCAGTACACTATTTTGCTTTTTTCACTCTTTTTCTTATAACTTTCTATGAGATATGACCTTGATACTTACATTGCTCATGTTTATATGAAATAAATTTTTCTGGGGTGCCTGGGTGGCTCAGTCGGTTAAGCATCTGACTTCTGCTCAGGTCATGATCTCACGGTTTGTGGGTTCAAGCCTCACGTTGGGCTCTGTGCTGACAGCTAGCTCAGAGCCTGGAGAGTGTCTTCGGTTTCTGTGTCTCCCTCTCTCTCTGACCCTCCCCTGCTCATGCTGTCTCTTTCTGTCTCTCAAAAATAAATAAAAAACATAAAAAAATTAAAAACATAAAAGGAATAATTTTTTCTAAGGCAGCGTTTAGGAAAGTTTATATAACTTTACAGAGTTCCCTCTTCTGTTGTTTATATGTTGTTTAAAAACGTGGTAATGTGCTTCCTATGATTTGATCTGGATCCTCCCCCCCTTCTTTGTTGCTTATATTCTGTTCAGTTTTATTTCCCCTTCCAGCAATTTCTTTTCAGTGTGGGTTCCTGTCATAGAAAAGAGAATTCTGGTGGGCCAGTACCAAGAGTTAACAAGTATTCTCTGCTCTGGGTTGTTCAGTCCACCCTGGGAGGGGAGGGATTACATTCACAAACTAACTCCTTGTAGTTTGAGCTGCTGTTCCCACATTGGTCTCTGCTTTCCAGTGAATATCTGTTGGCAATTTTAGTATCCTATTCCCAGACTCCAAAGATACTGCTCTGTTGCTCTCTTCCTCCAGCAGAGATGCAGGTATCATGAAGTTTTAAGGGTGGTTTCCCTCTACCCCATGTATTTTGGAGCTTATGGGGATAACTATTCACCCAGTTTTATTTTAAATGCTGCCCTGATATACTAGTTTTGTTATCAAAGTACTCTGTTTTTATATGGGGATTTGGTGTGATTAAAAGACTACATAGCCACTCCTGAGATCTTCCCAGAATCCTCCTATGTAGATTTTCAATACATGTCTTTAATTGCATGGCAGCTATTGACTATCCTCAGTAAATTCTTTTTTATATTTATAGAGTCACATTATATACATATATATATAAAATGTATACACACACACACACACACACACACACACACATATATATAAATTACCAGTTCCTAACCTGAAACTGTTAATGTCTTTTAGAGGGAGCATTGTTCTGGGAGACCCAGGTTCATCTTGAAATAATTTGATATGAATTTTACCTCAGAGTAAGCAGCAAATTCTTTTTTTTTTTTAATAGTGATACAGCTTTCAGAGTTATAATACTCCCTGGCAGAAACAATTTTGTGGGGAAAAATCTCTATCTCAACTGATTGAGTGCTCAGGTTTCCCTTCAAATGATCAAGTTTGAAGTGTTTTAAAGGACAGTTTTACTCAGATGATGGAGATATGAAAAAGAACAAAAAGGAAAGCATTGCACCTACTTGGAGGCAATTCTTGGAGGTAGGGTGTTTGTTGTGGGCTATAGGAGACTATTGACCTATTCATGGCATTAGTGGCAGCCATTTCTAGACAAGGGAAGGCTTTCACAGATAACTCTTAGAGCACTGTGAAATGATCCAAATTGGAAGGCAAGGAAATCAAAACGTGTACTTGCTTGAGAGACCGTGTATGCTCATAAAAATGAGCTGTTATGGTTGTCTTTCATCCCAATCCCTGCAGATAAAAAGCTATCTCCACATGATTTGCTAAAGCCCTCTTACTTCACTTTCACAGAGGAAGGAATCATGATTCAAACAGGGTAGTTTTTTTTTTTTTTTTGTCAAGTTGCTATGGTGAAATGAAAAAAAAAAAGAACTCTAAATGTTCGTGCAATTGGAATATTTCTTTTATCCTGCCTTTTCTGATAAACTACCTATATGCATTTTTTCTTAAAAGAAAATGCTTAAGTGAATTCCTACTCCTTTAAGAGACTGTCCCCCCTTCCTCAATGGCTAGGTTTTGCATACTACGGACAGATTTCCAAAGTAAATCTGACTTTCTACTTCTTCCTTTTTTAAATAATAAGCAATAGAAAAAATTCTTCATACGTTATATTATAAAAGCTTACAAGAATCTTGTCTCAGTCTCTAAGTGTCTTTATTTGTTAACACAATCACAATAAGCAGAGAAATGCTCCTATGGGCCACCAAGTAAGTAATCCTCATCCCAAGTACTCTCCAATGTTAATTCATTCCTGCTTTAAAATGAATTTAGATTTCTTTGAAAAGTGAAAACAGATTTTAAATTTTATTTATGTATTTATTTATTTACACAGTGTTCTTTGAGATATCTATGCAGATATGGATGCAAGAAATATGAAGAAGTCTGTTCATTGATTTTTCTCTGTAATTCCATGTAAACATTTGGGGGCAGGAAGAAATTTTCATTTTGTAGTTACTATTAGGCACAAGTAACTGAGAATTTTACATAGGAAAGGGGATAAGGCTGATGTTATTAATGAAAAATAGACTCATGGAAATAATAGTGTCCAGTATTTAACCTGATATGCAGATTGTTAGTATAATCCTGGATACATTTTTTTTTGATAATCAAATTGAACATTCCTTAAAATTAAGCAGGCTTGGGATGAAACCATTTACTCTATAGATTTAACAAAGATTTTGCTGAAAGTTAAAACCAACACAATGTATTCTCTTTTTCATCCATTCAACAAACACTTATTGATCATGTATGTTTTAGGTTTGTTGCACCATTCTCCAAGTTTTGTTTATGGAGATATTTATTTTTACCTAGGGTGTATTTTGATTTGTTTTATTTTGTTTTGCTTTGTTTTGGTGTGTGTGTGTGTGTGTGTGTGTGTGTGTGTGACTATTTGTGCTGATAGTTATGGTATCTGGTTCTAGATCTGTATTCTGCTGTGAAATTTTAGTGTGATCTATCACCAGGTATTTAATCCATTTCGTCTTTATGGAAAAAAAGGGGGAAAACTGCTCTTACTAGCTGCTGTTTCTGGAAATGTGATTGGAGCAGATACACGTTAGCCAGAGCTTAGGAAGCATTTCACATTACTCAAGTAGATGATCCTGAGGAGTGACAATTATTAAAATTTTTTTCATGTTTATTTATTTATTGTGAGACAGAGACAGAGCATGAGCAGGGGAGGGACAGAGAGAGAGGGAGAGAGAGGATCCCAAGCAGGCTCTGCACCACCAGATGTGGGGCTTGAACTCACCAACCATGAAATCAAGACCTGCACCGAAACCAAGAGTTGAATGCTTAACCAACTGAGCCACCCAGGTGCCCCAGAGGAGTGACAGTTATTATGAGGATCAATATCTTTTTTTTATTTGAGACAATGAAGTTGAGAAAGATAATTAGTCTGCTTTATGGGAAACAACCTGACTTTTTTGGGTATGTACAGAAATTTACCTCAAAACAGGGGTTAGGTCATAGAAGTATATTAAAACTGTGAAGTTTTGCTAAGGATCAGCAAGATAAGTATGAGAAGCCTCTCTTATGTGAACCTTAATACTTGGCTCTAACTTTAGTTTTGCTAATAAAATCTGATGGTAGAGCTAAGTGAGCATCTTTCCTTTCATCCTGATCTCTTTTCCAAATTAAAGGAAACATTCCAAGGGAAAAGTGGGAGGGGCACATGTATGATGGAGCTACTTTATGGTTTCCCAGGAAAGAAAGAAATGATGACCACTTCTTCCTGCCAGTGACATAGTACAAGGGATCTGAAGCAAAGTAATATCACAGGGAAGGCGTTGCTCTCTAGTTTGGTCAGAGAAAAGTTAGGGATTCTGCCTAAAATATGAATTCCTAGAGGAAAAATTATATTAACACAGAAAGTTAATGATAGTATTGAAATTATCCTTTGAGAGATGTCTGCCTTGCTTATATATTTGCAGTGAGGTAGTAAAGTGTGAGCAATGTCCCATACTGGCCTTGTAAACCTGCGGGTGTTGTAATTAATTAAGATGATGTATTGAAACATTGGCAAAATGTAGTGTTTGCTAATACATGTGTGGCCCAATTTCAGCCAGGGTTATTGTTGTTGTTATCTGATCTCACAACATATGCCTTTTTAGGACAGTCATCTTATTAGAATTTACAAAGGAAATAAAAATCAGGCTATTATCTGACTTTTGTTCCTGAGACACTAATGAGCAAGAGTCATTACTCATAACAGAATAATTAATTGGGTTTCCACTCTGTGCCAGACAGTGAGCTGGGCTCTGGGCTCACTCAGATAAGAAACAGTTCTTTCTCTCATGGCACTCACAGTGTGGGGAGAGACAGGTAAACAAATCATTGCCATATAAGTTGATAAATGCTATAATAAATGTATGAACAGATGCCATGAACATAGAGGAGGGCGTATTTAAGTGCCTCCAGCAGAAAGCAAGGGTTATCAGAGTAACTGGTACATGCCTTGTAACAAGACTTCACAAAGCTGAAAAGGAAGGGACGGGAAAAACAACTTAAATGCATTAGCATCAGCAAAGGTACACAAAGTTTGAATAACTACGGGGTCAATTTGAGAAACAGTTTTCTATGATGCCTAAGAGTTTGGAATTTTTTCCAAAGAAAATAAAAAGATATCCCAGTTTATAGATTCAATCAACATGACAGTCAAATTTTAATGAATATTGATGGCTCATCTACTGTGTTCCAGGCTACCATGTACTTGTTATGTGTCATATAGTCACATATGTCAAAAGGAGGCTAAAATATGGAGTTAGGCATAATTAGTCTATAGATGATTATTAAAATCTAGCCTAAAACTAGAGCAGAGATCAAGTCATAGATGAATTTGGAAATTGAGGGAGCAGAGGAGTTTCTACATGATGACTCTGTTTCTACTAAAAATTTGGAGAATGTCAGCTACTGAAACTCTGTACTTGTGTAAGGGGAGAGGGTGTGATGGGTGGTAATGGTGGGATAGAATAGTTTAAGCAGTGAGTATAAATTTGGAATAGCCAAAGCATGAAATTAGAAATAGTTTTATTAGGGATCAGTGAAAGGACTGTTGAATCTATCAGTACCAGACTATCATTAAAAACATACCTTTAAATAATGCAGACTTCTTTGACTACATTTTCTTCCATAGTGCCCAATAGCCAATAAGTGCAAGTAGATAGAGCCATTACTTTGAATGAGCCATTGTTAAACACTGTCAGGGAATAGAGGATATGAAAATAATAGAGCAACCTAGAATATCATTAAAGAGAGATGAGGATGTTGAGTGTAAAATGAGAAAAATCTATGAGGGATGCTGTTAGGCAAGAAAAATAGGAAAAGTAGGAGAGGTCTGTACTTTTATATTGTGCCCATTTTCCTAACAAAACCCTATTTCTGTGGTACTTTTTAGTCATATTTATCTGGCTGTGTAGAGAACCCTCAGCCATACTTAATTAGCCCAGGAGTCAACACTTGGTGGTTTTCATTGGCCTGGGAATCGAGAGCAGATTGTTGAGAAATAAGTTTTTTCTTCCATGAATTAAAATTCAGAAACAATCATTAAATCTGGGTTAGGCTGGCTTGAGGTAAGGTAATGCAAATAAAGGAGATTTAAAGTAAGATTCTGCTACTACTACATGGCAAAGCAGAGGACACTGACGTCCAATAAGAAAAGAAACACACAGCGAGAACAAATATGAACACTACTTAGGACCCTGATGTCTTTGCTGTTTCTGATTCTAATACCTTTTGAAGTTTGGCTTTATTCATTCATACCATTCATTTGATTCTGAGATATGCCTGCATTTTATATTAAATTTTCCTTTTATGCTTGAGCTAGTTTAAGTAGGCATTACTTAAATCCCAAAGGGTCTTATAAAGAACTAGATCAAAGGACTAGAGATCTTCACTAGTCAAAGAAGAGATTTAGTGCTAATGGGTGTTCTAGAGAGGTAAAATAATAGGAAAGTTTATGAGAGAGTTGATACTAGGATGGCATGAAATGAAATGTTTTTTTTTTTCATTTTGAGAATTTCAGAAGTCTGTTAAGTAGCTATGGATGATGACAATCTATTGTAGGGCAGTAGAAGAATGTGCTGAAGAGGAGTAGAGGTTAAGTATTTAGGCAAAAGGAGACAAGGAACTATTGAGATAGATTTTGAAATTAACAAGGAGCTGTAGTTAAAGAGTGTGACAGTTCACTGAATACGGAAGTGTGATACAAAGGTTGGTAGATAATTTCAAGTATTGAGGTAAGGATGAGCTAAGATGACCTGCATCTCAAAAGATGATTCCTGGAAGAAGTACAAAATCACAATGGTATAGAAAAAACACTAAGGAAAAGGAAAAGTCTCCCTTGCATTCTATCTGTGAGCTTCTTGGCCTCCAGAGAGTAAATAATCATCAATGAATAAATAATTTCCCATTCAGTATATTTGAACATCGCTATTTACTGACAACAAACCCTAAGGGAATCTTATAGGATACCTAAATAAATAAATAAATAAATAGGCAAGAAATCCTCAAAGAGGAGTAGTTGTACAGAGAGATAACCAACTATTAATACTAACAAAATGTTTAGCTATGGGATCACATATAAAGAGTCTATATAGAATCATCTGTATACATTTATCTATCTACGTTCTACAATGAGAATATTAAAGTTGGTTCTCAGAGTATAAACTCTGAGAGAGTCCCACATGGATATCAAATTCCAGGCATATTGGAAAGGTCATTCAACAAAAATTAAATTATCAAAGAAGTAGGGAAAAATATTTTAGGGACACATAGTCAATGCAACTATATTTATTTATCCAATGTTAGCAGTTGTCTAGTGGTGATGTCCTTTAAGTAAAGTGGTCAAGAAGAACAAGAGGACATGAGGAAAACAAAACAGACTTTTAAAAATAGGGCTTTAGACTTTAAATTTAGACCTGGCTCTTTGGATATTTTCAAAACTTGCTTTCACAACACTTCTGATGTATTCTGCTTCATCTGCATTCCTCCTTCATCTTGTATAATTGCCTTTGGCTTAGACAACCTCAGCATCCTGTGCTCTATGAAATTAATAACATTCATTTTAAGTTTTGGGTTGTTTTGTGAATGTATATGTTGCTTTACTAATGGAACTGTAAGATCCTCAAAAGTGGGGCATTTTACTTTAATATTCATGTAGTTTCTAAAACAATGTTTGAACATATAGGAGGTGTGCAATAAATGGATATTGCCTAAGGAATTGACTGATGGAATTACTGAGTGCAAGGCAAAGAAAGATGTCCATACAGAATCTATGAAGAGAGGATAAAGAAAAGGTTATAGTTGCTAATTATGTTTCTGTATCAATTCTACTTCCATAATGATTCATTAGTACATTCTCTGAGAATCCTCTGGAAAGGATTTTAACCAAATCTGATGTTGCTAACACATCCTTGTTCTGGAAACCAAGGCATAAAGAGCATAAATGCAGTAAGTACATTTTGGGAAGGATAGCACAGATTTTTGTTTGTTTTGTTTTTATTTAGTTTTTTTAGTGTGTTGGGGGGTGACTTTTTTTATCCATACTCTGTCTCATGTAAATGTTTGAGAGAGGAGAATAACTATATTGTATCCTGTGACTTACATTTATTACATTAATCATTTAGAAACTATCACATCAAAATGAGCCCCCAAAAAAGATAGGAAAAGCCATTTTTATTCTACATCTGAACATTCTAGGAAGATGGTTAATAACAGATAATATTTATATATTACATTTAATTTCATAACATCCTTGCAATAATTCTGTGAAATATCACTGTTAATACCTTTATTTTAAGGGCAAAGAAAGAAAGGTTGCAAATGTTATTTGACTCTCCTGGGAGCACACAAGTAAACAGTAAAGATAGAAGGCTACTTCAGATCTCCTGGTTTCAAAGGTGGATTATTTTGTTCTTTTGTCCTGTTGGAGAAAATTCTGTATTCTCCAGAAAGTTTACTAAGTTCTTAGCTAGAAGCAGTGGTAATAGCAATAGTAGTAGTAACAGAAGCGGCTGCAGCAGCAATAACAGCAGCGTAACAGATATCTATTAAATGCTTGCTATGTGCCAAGAACTGTTCTACATGTTTGACACGCATAGCAGAGGAGGAACATGATAGGAAAGGAGGCAATGATATTCCAGGATCATTGCTTAGTTTATCCACATATAGGCTTCGTTTACCTACAGCTCCTTTCTTACTTTCACAAATAAATTGACAGTTAGGACGTGTAGTCCTATGTATAATTTCCAACCATTGCTTTTCTCCAGCCTCTTAAATATCTTCCCACTCTTCATATATGTGGGAGAAAAAACAACAGCACGTCTTTGTTCCATATCTATTTCCTGTTTGAAAGCAGTTTGCCAGGGCCTGTTTTTAATAGTCAAGGGCACAGCTCTCATTTTCACACCCATTATGCATCAATACTTGAATCAAATATATTATGAGTCATGGCTGCCTTACATTTCCTAAGCTACTGTGTTAATGTTCCTTTGTTTAAGACTGCTATCTGCTTACTAGTGGCCAATGGTTACTGGTTCTTACTGATTCAATGAATCTCTAAAGAATTATCAAGGATGTTATATACTGAGTTAAAAATGAATGCTATTTTGGGTTGTGACAAAAGTCATAAAAAGACAATCATGTACACATTTAAGAGCCTTGTAAAGTGTACAAAATAGGAAAACTCAAAACTACATGAAGATGTACACGTATTTGCAGAAATCTTTCTCCTGTGGCATTTCTGAAGTGCTCAATTTCCTTCTGCTTTCTGCCTTGAAATTACTTCAGAACCAACATATACCAAATAAAACCATCTTTTCCCAGTGTCCCTACAATCTCATTTAAACCTATTTTACTTACAAAATGTCTCCAAGAAGCCTACTCATTCCTGTATATAAGGGCAGCTAGGGTAGGGAAAGATAGTAGGCTGTCTATAGATATTGGAAGTGGTCTGTGAATTTGAAGAAGAAAATTAACTCACCTGAAAGGTTTGAATAAATTTGATTGAAAAACAATTAGAAAAAGTTGAAGTCATTGTGAGATTCACAATAAATGGTATGGACAACATCTCCCATTTTGTATTTTATTGGAGTAACGTGCTGTTTTTTCTATTGCCTTCTGTTCATTAAAATTTGTCAGTTTCCTAAATGTAAAAAGATAATTGAAAAATTAATTTTTATGTTTAAAGATTGATAATGTTTCACCTTTCCACTTATTCTTATATCCTATAAGAATATCTAAACTGATCTCATCTTAGAAATCAAAAGTTATATATATTGTATATATTTTCTCTACATAATAGGAATAATAGCATGATATGTACCATGCCAATGCTTATCAAGGACTTTCCTATACATGATCAGATTTAATAGACAATTGCTGAGAAACATGACCTGCTAATTGGTGGAAATATTCCTTCTAGATTACTCATGTCAAACTTCATCATGAGAAGAAAGGGTAATTGCTGCTTATGATGTCAAACACACACATTCTGTAAAATAATTAATATTCTCTTATTGTTGATTTTAAGGTATAGTTGTACCCAGTTTTCATTCTTTGCCTCAATGTGCAGATGAAGTTATAGACTTGTGGTATTCTTTCCTTTAGTATTGACTTTATAAGGTATACAGTAGATACAAGAAACATACAATTCATGGTAGCATCAGCCCTGTTAAAACTTTTGTGAACTTTCATGCAGTCTTTTTCCTCTTTCTCTATATTCATAAAATTGTGATATGTTTATATAATATTTAATCTGATTATTTTTGCTTTGTATTAAGAAGATATTTTCAATAACAAGGTGCTTTTCATAGTAATGATAAGGTCTGCATAATATTCTATTTAATAGATGTATAATAATTTATATGACTTTCTATATGTAATGATAAATATCTTTATATAAAAATGTTTCCCTATTTTATATTAGATCATTGAATTAAATGAAATGAACATGTTTTGACTTGTGATATATCAGTCCCAATACTTTTCTAAAATATAGTACCACCTTACTGTTTCTTAAGCAAAGTAGAAGTAGACACATACTACCATATTTACCAACTTTAGGTATTGATATTTTAAGTCAACATTTCTTTCTCATATAAACATAATGTATAATGATTATTTAGATTTACATTTCTGTTATTCTCATGAGTAGTTTTATCCTATGTTCATATACTAGTTTCCATATTTGTGAATTATCTATTCTCATAATCTATCCATAAATGGGATGGACTATAGTGCTGTGGAATGAACAAAAGCTTAGAAAGCTTGTGAGTAATTTAATACACCATTGACTATGTGTATGTGGTCTTAGCAAATAACTTAGCTTTTTTGATTCTCCATCCCTTGTCTGCAGGGTGGAAGTAATGATATCCACTTTATAAGGCTGTGTTGAGGGTTAAGAACATAACATTTAAATGCCCAGCACAGCAACTATCACAGGTGCACTAAGTGTTGACTCCATTTCTCTGATAAAATTACTCTTGGACTTTACTTACATGACTACTATAGGAGCTATAATAATAACCAACTGATGTTTTTGACTGTAAATGCTAAGAAATTCACTATTAATTTTTATGTTTACCTGTGTTATGGATTTTTGGCCCTTACACGTATTCAAAGTGTTAAAATACTCAACATTTAGCCTTAGGGGAAAGAGTAATCATAAACACATTTTATTACTTTTCTAGGATAAACATCATTTTAATGTATCAGTAGAGCCTAATGAAGAGAGCAGCAATAGCTAAATTTAAAAGGCATACAATGAAAGAGATATATTAAACATGACACAATTTACTAATTTGCCAATCATTGATGGACGTTAGTGGGTTGATGGATTTTTAAGCATTAATATATACCAAGATTATAAAGGATGATATCTTGTGAAAAATTCAGGCAACAGTTTCATCGAATTTACAAACTGGCTTCTTGCAGGCAGCTAGTTAACTGTAATCATTCTCAAGCTTAAAAATACTCAGGGTTAAAATGACAGGCACTAATTAATTTTCCAATTAGTTAAGGATTGATTCAGGATGTCATTCTTAAACTGTTCTGCCATTTAAAGAGCCAATCATTTATGTTGACAGAAGTTGCTTTGTGTTTAACATTTCCATTAGGTATGCAGCCTCACCCTATAGCTATCAATCATCATGGTTTTGACCCAGCCTGTCCTAAGTGAAGTAGTAAATGGTTGGTCAGCCTTCATACATATATCATTCTCATAAAGGGGAGACAGTTTATATTAACAATTTTGATCAAACTCTAATTACAAAGAAGGCTTCTTAAAATGTAGCTTTTAGATGTTCATGGAACACTGTGGGACCAACTATTGATTAAGATGATGGAAATCCATCTCTATTGTGTGATTTTAGGGGAAAAAAATCAAATCTCAAATTTTCTCAATATAATTTTTTCTCATCTGTGTAAATGGGGTATTAATATATTTTTTCTACTTGAAAAGATTATTATTTCAAAATGTATAATATGTGATAATACTGCTCATAGCTTAGTACTTGGCACAGAGTAGGCCTTCAATAGTTCTGAATGATATATGGTTCCTGAATCATTTCTTTAAACTTAAAGTAGAAAAAAACTAAAATAAAATATATGATTCCCATTTGTCATATAGACCTGTAACATGAGGTATCAACAGTGTTAAACTTTCTATTTAAATTAAAATCTGCACATTTTGATTGTTTCTTTTATTTTCACTCATTAACAGTTTGTTACCCAAACACAATACAAATACGCTTTAAGTAATATATTGCTTTTATAAAACATTCTTTTAATTTTGAGGGTCAGAATATTGTATGTAATATTGGTAATAAACTAATGAGCCTAGCCAAAAATTTTACTTGCAGGATAACCATTTCCATTGGCACAGAAATAAACAAAAGTTCAGGAAAGGATGACATTTCTTTATACAATTTCCACAAGAAATCCAACATTATCCATATAAGTGCCTAAATCATAAACCTGAGCACTTTATTTTTATTTATTATTTATTTATTATTTTGTTATTTTAAAAAAAAGTTTTATTACTCTCCTACATAAAATTCACTCGTGGTAAATGTCATGTCACTATTGTAAGTCATCCCTACTCTTTTACCTAAGTTTGGTTATCATCATTTCTTCTCTGGATCTTTGAGTAGTCTTTCAGGTGACTTTCCTATCTCTAGTTTTGCCTTACCCAATCTTATTTCCATACTGCAAATACTTCAGAGCCATCTTTGCCAAAGCAAGTCTTCTTGTTCTAGTTGTCCATTGCTATATCACAAACCATCTCAAAATTTAGGGGCTTAAAATCAATAATAATGTACTTAGCTTATAAATCTGCAATTTGGTCAGGGATGAGAAGGAAAGACCCATCTCTGCTTCAAGCAGTGCCGACAGAGCACTCAATTAAAAGCTGGACAGTAACTTCCAAATGGCTAATTCACATGGTGGGCCAAGTTTAGTTCTGGTTGGAAGCTCAGCTGAGGCCTAGGGACTTGAGTTCTTCTCTTCATGCACCTTTCTGGGCTGCTTGTAGTTCCTTCAAGATGGTGGCTTGTTTCTAAGAGCATCTGTCCCCTAACACAGGAAGTAGGTGTTGGCTGCAAAGCCAATTGGCACATCCTCACTTCTGCTGCATTTTATGGTCACAATCACAGAGTTTGGACCCAATGGGACTAATGTCAAAGAATCAGTGGCCATGTTTTAAAACAGTTACAATCAACATGTCATTTCTCTGTTTCAAATTCAGCAATGCCTCCCTATATTATTTCATTTAAGTATTTTGACTGATCAAAGAAGCATAATTTACCATGTTCTTTATAGAGTTTACTTCTGCAGCTTCATTTCTTTCTACTTCCATGTTTTCTACTCATGTTCTTATTTCATTCTTGTTAATACAGAGTGCCTGGCTTACTACATCTGTCATCTCTTTACATTCTACTGTCTAATCATTGCCTCTCTCATTCTCTCTTCAGAGTTCAGCTCAGATATCTGTTCTTCTGGAAACGTTTACATGACCTCTGCCTCTGCTTCCCACTCTACCTGCCCATCTAGCAAGACTGAAATAGATAACTCTTTATTGATCCTTGTGCATATAAGTCAATAACATCCGTTTATTATATATATATATTTTGACTTTATCACTAGATTGTGTGCTTCAAAAAGACAGGTATGGTATCTTATGTATCATGGTATCATCAAAGTTTATTAAATGAATCAATGGAAAAATGACCAAATATATACACCATAGGGTGTAGAAATGATTTGTTTACACACATACAAGACAGTTATATTATATGTTAGGCATGCACTTCCAGAGACCTTCCATAGTTTGAAAAAAATGAATAATTCAAGATTAGTTTCGAATGGAAATTAATATAAACCTGGGTTGATAGAGTTTCAGAACATGTAAATAAACAACTATGATAGCAACTTTACTTAAATACCACTGAAATGTTCTCATAATTATCTTTAGCATTTTACAAAGTGCTTTCTCCTAAGTGAGCAGCAGGATTGTTTTTGCCTTGTGTTTTGTCACATTTAACATCTACTCCAAAGTTAGCGTAGGTTTTTTAGCATTAGCACTAGCATTATCAAGAGCATTCCATAAATGTTTGAATTACATCATTATAGGATGTAAAATACTTTCAATTATCGAAAGATGACTTGGGGCACCTGGGGGGCTCAGTTGGTTAAGTGTTTGACTTTGGCTCAGGTCATCATCTCCCCGTTTGTGAGTTCCAGCTCCGCATCGGGCTCTGTGCTGACAGCTTAGCGCCTTGAGCCTGCTTCAGATTCTGTGTCTCCTCCTCTCACTGCCCCTCCCATGCTCATGCTCTGCCTCTCTCTGTCTCTCAATAATAAATAAATGTTAAAAAAAAAGACTCAATAAAAAGCACAAGTCACTAAAATCACTTGCACAAGTCCCAATGTATATACCATCGATTCTTATTATTCAGTGATTCTATATTTAGAATTCTACTGGCTACAAGTTATTTGTAACCCTAAAATCAATACTTGTAAGAGTAGAGTTTCCCCATCAGTTGTAGACATGTACATATGAAGAGTGACAAAAATCCAGTCATTTGATGGCACACATTCCAGCTAAGGTCCAACAATGTGATGCTCTGCCTTCTGGTTTCAGCTATCATACTCTAGGCAACTGTCCATTTGCAGTCTATTTAGCGCCAATGTTTCTCCCATTTTGTGCTTTATGTTAGTGACTTGTCTGTTTAAAATGGTGCCCAAGCATAGTGCTGCAGTGCTTTTAGTGTTCCTAAGCATAAGAAGGCTGTGATGTGTCTTGTGGAAAATATACTTGTGTTCAATAAGTTTTATTCAGGCATGAGTTATAGTGCTGTTGGCCATAAATTCAAAGTTAATTAATCAACAATATATATTAAATAAGTTGTCATCACACAAAAATACACATAAAACAAGGTTTTTTTATTGCTCAGTTGATAAAATGTTGAGACCAGAGGCTCACGAGGAACCTAACCCTGTGTTTCCTCTGCGGGCAATGATTCTAGTATTTGCTGCCTCAGTGTTTGTGGTGACTTTATAGAACATAACTGGAACAAATAACCAAACATGGTTCACAGGATACTGACAAATGATGAGATTACTTCTTTTTAATCTATAAACTGCTTGCCAAATTGCTGAAGTTATAACACAGTTTACGTATCACGTGGTCTACCAGTTTTTAAATGATGGACACTTGAAGATAATTTTCTATCCAGTTCATAATGCTTCACATTTTGTGCATAAAGCAATACTTTATGTTTTGTTGCTAGATGGAGATGACTAGTTGGTATGACTGTTAAAATTTTAAATGCAGTTTATTTCTTAAAGTAGAATAGTATCTATAATAATACAAACTGAAAGTGGAATCTGATGAGGTATTAAATCTGATTTATTATTTGAGTAAAAACACTGGTATATTACATTTTCACATGCAGATTATGCTTCTAAGATGATTTCAAGGGTAATTTGGGCATGTAGATAGAATTATGTGAACTTTAAGTAATTGGAAATGGGTTATATATGGATCTACTTGACTGATATATGCCCTATGAATAGTATGTTACAGAGACAAAGATCACAAAAAATGTTATACATCACTAAATTATATTGATTGTTGTAAAGCATGGCAAAATTTCTGATTGGGATTCCATCAATACCTTTGGGCCTCCATTACTGTATGGGAGAAATGGTTAGGGTATCTCTACTCTAAGACAGGCTAGAAATAGTAGGTTGGCTTGGTGGGAATTGAGATTTACTGCCACTATGCTGTTGCAAAAAGATAACTTTCTGTCCATTTCATGATAATATTGCTATGAATATGGTATATCAGTCCAAATACTTGATGTTTCACTGGAATTTTCTAAAATTTACTTAGGATGTATTTCATATACACCTGATGACAGGTGTAGCAAGGCAATGGTGATTCAGTAGGTTTGGACTTTGGGAGTGGTAAAACTGAAAAATACATTCAGGTGCTGTAAAAATAAAAATATAATGATCCAAATTATTAGAAACATATTATTATGAAGACTTTCAAAGTTTTAAAGAAGTTTTGAAGAGCTCTGATTATTATTTTTACTTAAAAGAGAAAGTTTTCAAAACTTAATGGAAAATCATTTCTTTAATGGATGTCATAGCATTTGATCTAGTGTTGTGAGTATCAGTTTATCCTGGGATGCCTGTGTAGGGTGTGTGGCTGAAGTCCCTTTTACAATAAACCATAATGAATCAACCCAATACTCCATCTCTGTTAAGCTATAAAATACACTCCATAGGAACACATTGAAGTTATCTACAGGCATATTTAAATGTACTCTTTTACAGAAACATGGAAATTTAACTAGGCCTGAGTCCCTCTTAATATGTTAATGAAAAGATCCCATGACTTACTGGAAAAAAAGCTAACTTCTCTTCAAAGTATAAGGATGGAGGGAAACAACAAAGTAATAGGACACACCAAATTTTTCTGGCTGATGTAGCAGAATTTTATTTTCAATAATCATGAGTACATTAAGTTGGAAAACATGTTATTGATACGGGGAAAGGCCAGGTAAGATCTGTGGCTTCTAGGCATTTCAAATACTGTGAGGCAAAAGCTTGTGTCCTTTGTAACTCTCCATCCCCTCGAGATTGCAAAGAAAAGAGTAATAAATCTATAATTTTTCCAGAGAAAGGAAAGTATCTACTAACTAGTTAAGCACAATGGGTATAATAAAATCATGGAATTTGTCTGGCTTTCATCTGATAAAATACTTTAGAAAGGCCAGTGATGCTTTTAATGAGTGGCCTTGAGCAATTCATTTAACATTTTTCAGCCTCCATTTTATTCTTTTCTAATCTAAAAGATTAAGACACATCTACTTCCCAGCAGTGTGGAGGCTTAATTTCATTTGATTCAAAAGCCTTTGGGCTTTTTCCATGATCAGCTGTGTTTGGTTTCAGAAAGTTTTGAACTGTAAAAATGAGTCACACAAAAGTGATGTCACAGAGTATCTCCTTTACTAAAAGCTTGATTCCTATATTATCATTTAAATTTCATGCTGTGATAGGTACTCTATATATCTTTAGTAATATACACATGTCACATATCTCTTTTGTTATAGTCTGATCTAGGAAGCTCTTCATGACTAATGTGGTTTTCTTCACTGGCTTGATTTGCAATTCAAGCCACAATGAGGAAAACATCAGTGAGTCAATTCCCTTTTGTCAAAGCCTTTGCGCATTACCTGTGACAAATAAATTCTCAAATATACTTGACCACATGTAAAAGAGTATGTAATGTGCTATGTTACTTTTGAACACAGTTTCATTCAGCCTTAATATAATGACTAAGCATGCCATGTGTAATCAATATCCTCAGACAACAAGGTGAAAAAAGGCAAGGTGGTACAGACATTATGATTTCAGGAAACTGTTAGTCTGAGAAAAAGATACGCATATTCTTTTAATCAGCAATGATCTATGCAAAAAATAATGGATTACATATTACTTCCCTTCACTGAAGCTACAAATATACTTTTGACTACAAAACAAACAGATAATAAATCTGTTTCTCCCGAATTGATTTGTATGGACTAAATATTTGTGTCCACCACCCCCTCCCACTTATATATTGAAGCCCTCAGTGTAATAGTATTTATTATGGTAGCTGTCTACAAGCCAAGGGAAGACTTCAAAATGAAACCTACCTTATGAGTCCCTTTTAATAGGCATAAAATGACTGACTCAGAGTATCTAATGTCTGTGTTTTCCTCTTTACAACCACTGTGATGTTACTGTTGGTTTCAAATCTAGCTCACAAATATAGAAATGGGTAGTATCACAAGGGTTGGAGATACAACCTACACCTGAATTTAGCTCAATGATTTGAAATCAATAAGTGGTTATTTTCTAAATAAATGCTCATAGCTGAGTCCGTATGTATTGGAAGCTGGCTGTATCACTGGGAGGTTGCAAAATTAACTTGATGTAGAAGAAATGTTTATTAAAGCATAAATTATTTTAAAAATCCTTAATTTGACGTCTATATGGTTAAATCTCAATAGTTATCACAGCAATTGTTTAGAACATAAACTAAGAAAACACTTTTGTGGATGAGCATTTTATCAGTGACATTTAGAATTGACAGTGCTATGGTAAAAAAAATACATTTTAATAGGTTTTTAAATTGTTTTAAAATTTTCTACACGTAGTCCACTCCTTTCATGCTTACAGTTTGTTGCCTTCACTTGGTTTTCAGGATTTTTTTCTAGTTATAATTAGATAACATAAATAAGTGCATGGTACAGTCCCAGATGTTTCCAATAGATGTCATCTGTCACTATTATAATATTATTTTAAAAGAACATTCTTGTACAAAATTCTGCATCTGTGATTTTTGCTTTTGACAAATTTCTAAAATTGGAATTTTGGTACATGAAGTTTCCTTAGAAATATAGCAATGCACCCGGAAGAAGTATATGTTCACAAATAGTGGAAATTATTCTTGAAGAATCTTTGATACCATTGCAAACGAAACTGTCATTTCCTTTGATTTACTTTATTTTGATCACCAGTGGGATTAAAGAAATATATAATTATTATCCTCTCACTTATTTTGAGAATTTATACTTAATGTATTTTGCCAATTCTTCTATTTGAATATATTCTTCTGTTTATTTTTTGTAGTGATTAGTCTGTAGTGATCTTTACCAAAAATAATAACAATGTGCTTGTCTTTTGAACTGATTATGGAATTTTTAAAGAAGATTTCGTTCTTTGAGTCTGAAATGAAGTGTTTATAAAATGTGGTTCAATTATAATTTATGGTAAAACTTTATATTTCACACACACACACACACGAATTATTTTAAAAATAACTCCAGATAATAATTCTGTTTGTTAAGATATTTGTTCCCAAAAAGCTACTGTAATAGCTTTATCCTACTAGCATTATAATACAATAAAGATGAAAACTTCAAAGTGAAGTAAAGACTTTAGTTTTGTATTGAATAAGATGAACAGATATAAAGAAGGACCTCAATTTAGTTGACATCTAGCAGATAAGGTCTAGAGTAGAAAAACTTCAGAAACAAGTCAGCTAGAGAATAGGCCCATAAATGCCTCTGACATCTGGGCAATTTGTAGTATTTTGTCCTATCTCACTTTCTGCACTCAGTTATTGTTACTTGTTTTATGTCTGTCTCTTCCTTCCCCCTGAGTTATTACTATCTGTTACACATTCCTGAATTGGAATTTTCCCAGCAGCTATCATACAGTAATTGAATAATAATGTTGAAAAATTGAGTAATTAATTGAATTCCAGGTCCAAATGAACTCTGCTGTTTTTTATGATTACAAGAACATTGGGTGTTCTTTTGCTGATCTAGGGTTCAGAGGTGCTGGGAGCAGCAGAGAAAAGTCACAGCAACATCAGTTTGACCATGGATGCTGCCTAATGGTGTGTTAAAACTCTGCTGTGAAGAATAAGTTGCTGACATGATGCCTCCTGAAGGGACACACAAATGCTGACTCCTTTGTTTTTTTAATTGGTCAGTTGTGTCCTATAAAATTTGGCATGAGAAATACTTTGCCCTTTCAGGTTGCTATGGACAGAAAATCCCTAACCAAGCATAATCTGGGTTGCTCATGTGTGATTGAATTCATCTCTTCCCTTTAGGGGGATGATGTACTTTCCTTTTGAAGCCATGTTTAATGTTCTGTTTGGTAAACATGTACCAAGGTGATCTTTTTATCAGCTAGACTGTTGAGATCACTACTTTGTATGTAGGAAGGTGAACAGCATGATAATCCAAGCCATAGGAAATATGAAGAGTGGAGAAGTGAGGAGTCTGTTGACCCATAATGTCTAAAAGAAAGATTTTTCACTAGAAAAAAGGAAATAACTAGGTCCAGTGTTAAAAATAAATACATAAATAAAGCCATATGGAGACAGAGGAAATCCTCAAATTTTATAAAGACTAAAGAAATCATTCTGCTCTAAGTGATTAAGCTGTTGTGATACTCGTAAATTTATTATAGGGGTTGCAATTTATATATATTCATGCAACAAACATTAAGAGTCTATGGTGGCAAAGCATCTTGTAGGTTATAAAGTGAATGCCTAATGAAAACAGATATGTTTTTCTGATATCAGGTTTTGTTTTTTGAATCTAATAGCTAAGAAAAATGAAATGAACCATTTATTGATCAATCAAGTAGTATATGGAGCTTTAAGAGTATACTATTATGTTATCTGTTTGTTACAAATAAAAATAAAGGCTTCAACAAACCTATGCTGTATAGTTATGCTGACAGAATGTAGAGGAGATAAAAGTTAAACCCAGATCTGAATTTTTAGCTAATGGTTTTGACCATTTTTCATTTTCTTCATCTTCTCATAGCAGAATTTACATGTAGTTCTCACCTCTGCCTCATGGTAAAAAAGGCAGGATAATTAACTAGAATACATGAAAATATACAAATTACTATAACATAAGGCAGACTATAGTCAATTCAACCATAAGAAAGGCTAGGAGGAGAGGGGCTTCACTTTGGCTACGGCTTCATTACTGATATGAGATTTGAACAACCTTGGAAGATGGGTACAATTATAATAAAGAAAGATGGGACAAAGGCATTTTAGACAGGAGGTAAAGCAGTAAAAGAAATTAAAAGTATGTCATTTACCAATGAACATGAACTAGTCCAGTTTTACTAGGAAATGAGTTATAAAGAGAGAAGCAGTGAGAGGCAACATCAGACAGTTAGACATAGAATATGGAGAACCTTGAATTCTTGGGGAGAAAGGCAAACGTTTGTTCTGTGGGTATTTGAAGTTTTTGACAATTGGAATGCCATGCTCAGAAACCTCCTTTAGGAAGACTAACATGGCAATAGAATCCAATATAGATGAGAATTGTGAGATACCAGAGGAAAATTTACCAAGTAGACATTCTTACAGGGACACTGCTTAGAGGTATGTACTTATAATAATATTTAAAACCCTATGGGAAAGAGAATGTAATTAGAATTGAAAGCCTACTATGTACCAGCACTCTACTGGGCATCCTGGATGATTAAATATGTTGTACCATTTACATTTCATTATTTCTGTATTATGGTAGTACCCTTAGAAATGGAGACAAATATGTGAGAGGGATGCTGCAGAGAGAGAATGAACATAATTGACAGTGATAGGCTATAGAAACTTTCCAGTTAAAGATAATACTGAAACTTCAGGTCCAAAATTCTAAATGGTGCTATGTCAAGATGGTTTCAGTTGCAGATGATGAAACCAGTTTTGGAAATTTTGAGTCTGAGAGGTCAGCTTCTTTTTCTTAGTCACAGTGGCTAATGTGATCTGTGTCTAGTCAGGGAGGTTAGGGTCAGGACGGACATTCAATTGAAACAGTAGTGATTACAAAAACAGCACAGGCACTATGCTAAATGCTTTGTCTCATGTACACTACACTCCAATAAAATATATAATATTATTTTTAAATGTTCCATACCAATTACATATGTATTAATCAAGTTAGAGAACAGAAACTATGTATTTTAGAAGTAAGGGATTTGATACATTATATACTTACAAAACTTTGGTAGGACTGGGGATTAAAATCTAGAGAAAAACACTACTAGATGTGAGGAACTTAGTTGCTAAGTGACAGGAAAATAGTGGTGATCGCTATTGCCTACAACACCAATGCAGGTGATTTTTCAGGAGCTCTCCTGAAGCTACTAGGCTACTAAAATTTTCATGATACCTTCTGCCCCTCCACATACCTGCCACTATTATAATGAAATAGCAGTCTCTCCTTCTCTTCTATCTTCCAATTCTTGTACAAATTCTCTCATTGTTTGGAATGTGAACCTGACCTTGGATGACAAGTAGGTCTAGAAAATATATTTTTTAGGCTTCCATCTATGAGGAAAGAAATTAGTGTTCAGTCTTGATGGAAAATACCAAACACACACACACACACACACACACACACACAGAACGTGAATTTAGTAAATTAAATAATCTGCCTAAACGTTCTAGTTAGTAAGTAATAGAGAATATTTAAGACCAAGTTTAAGATCAAAATTCATGGTCTAACTGTTAGATGGTACAGCTATTGAACCAGGGACAGAGCAACAGAGTAGGCATGGCCAGGTTGGTAACTCAGTACTTGGCCTGTGCACATGAGATAGCTAATGAAAGACTTTGGTGAAAGGCTCTAAATGATACACAAAAGTTTCCCAGATAGAGTCAGCTTTAACTATATTCCAGGCCCAGAAAGTTCAAGAGCACCCATCCTAGTTAGTCTATCCATAATTTCACTCCTCCCTGATTTGACTGTGATGGGATCTAAATATCACCAAGTGAATGGGAAAGAAGTTAGTGGGGTAAGAGCTGAAACCCACCACATCTCTTCCCCCGCTGCAGGCAATCGTCATCTACAGCACAGATGGATGGGGTGAAGAAAAGTATTACTTTTGAATGAAACTTGAATCATAGATTAACACCTATTTTAGAATTAATGGATTAAAGTGCCTGGAAAGTTGCCTTCCGAAGCCTAAGCTTAAGCATTAAAGTCATGACATTGACCCTAGTTTCCTTTTAGACCAAAGGAGGGAGTGGAAGGTAAAAATGCCGTTGCATTTAATCACATTGTATATGTTGTATGTTCAAAACACTAGTTATACCGATATTTAAGGACCTTAGACCAGCATAGAAGATAGGCACCGATTGAAAATTAAGTAAAATTAGAAGTGATGGGGAAAACATTTTCCTGAATTCCACAGATTAAGTATAAACTAATTTGACAGGGACAAAATACATAATGTCACCCAAGGTCTATGTTACTACTGTATAACAGGACACAGAATTTTCTATTCATTTGCAATTCTTTAAAAATAATATTATACGTTAAAAAATATAAAATAGAACTTTGTTCATCTAGAAAAAAACAACTTCTATCCTCATGAATATTTCACTTGTTTTGGCACTCAAATTACTAAGAATGTTGTTAAGCAAATATCACTTTTGCTATGTCTTGCCTTTTCTTGCTTAGACAAAATCTTGTTTTTTTCTCTCTTAAGTTTTCACAGTATTATTCTATCACTGATAAAATTCCATCAACATGTTTTATATTTGAGAAATTTTAAAGTCATGTTCACTGCATACATTTGCTATAAAAGATGCTAATAAATGCATTCTGATTTATTTTTTCTCCCAACAGGTTCTGACTAGTTTTAAATGAGAAATTATTAGAAATGAAAATAGGAAAATGTGAATATTTTCTTTTTAAAAGTTAGGTAGCTGTGGCAGAAAGCAATGTGGGGATTATAATTTTAATTTAAAGCAGCTATACACACACACAAACACACACACGTATGTATGTGCTATATAGAGAACAACAATATATGTGACACACACATCTATACACACACACACACACACACACATATATGTCTAGGAGCCATACGCATAAAGATTTCATTCAACAATTATTTTGATTAACCTACCCTTCAGATTTAAGGATTTAAATGAAATTAATGCCAACTCTTTTTTTTCTTTTAGTTACAAAGTGCTAAAAAACATTATGTTTAAAAATCAATTCTCTTTAGTGATCATTGTCAATAAACAGATCGTATTGTGGCAGTTTTAAAGAAATGCACATATATCCAAAGTAGCCTTTAACTATTATTACTTGGGCTGTTTTTAGCTGGTATACATAGACACAGTTATACTATATAAATACTTCCATACAGGATGCTAAAATTCCACTCTGTCTCTCTGAGAATCCTTCACTATCCCCGGCTGCCACAGAACCTCCTCTCCACCCTGCCGGACTTCAGCATAATTCAAGAACTAAAGGATTTACCAGCACAGCAGGGCCTGTGAAACTCTTCCTATGTGTCTGCCTGGGTTTACTTGTTGTTAACTGTAAGATCACCACTGATTATTACAAGTAAAAATACAGGAGAATACTTAAAACAAAATTATATGTGTTATATGTTAAACAAACCTGTTATAATACATTCTAAATGTTTGCAAAAGCTATTAGCTGCTTTAAGATTCCTTTGTTTTTTAATACTGTAATTCTCCCTGATGCTATTTTTTAAATGACCACAGATCTCTTTTGTAGGCCAAATAATGTATTACACATATGTCAAAACCATACTTTATTAGCATATAACTGTATTTACAAAGCCTCTCAGAATCCTTTTGGATTGTTCTGACTGCTTACTTTATGTTCATTTATTTCTTTTATGTGTTTATATTTTTCCAGTAATTTGTATAAATGAAAATACACTAGAAGGAATAGTTTTCACCCCTCTGAGATCTAGTTTAAATTTCAAGATTAATGTTGAATTCTATTCTTCATTTCAATATGATACAAAGTTAAGTTTGAAGCAAAAAATTGTAATAAATATTTCTTATAAAATACTGTATTTTTAAATCAATAATAAATGACAGGACACTAAAGAAATGGATGGCTCCGTTAGAGAAGTTCATGATCTTTTTGGTGATTTTACTTGTTTATTAGAATAATTGAACCAAACTTTATAATTTGTTTTTACATTTATTTATTTTTGAGAGACAGAGAGAGACAGAGCACAAATAGGGGAGGGGCAGAGAGAGAAGGAGACACAGAATCTGAAGCAGGCTCCACGCTCCAAGCAGTCAGCACAGAGCCTGACGCTGGGCTCAAACTCACAAACTGTGAGATCATGACCCGAGCTGAAGTTGGATTCTTAACTGACTGAGCCCCCAGGCACCCCAATTGAACCAAATTTTAAATTCTCTTCTAATGATAGACAATTTGCTTTGAGATTACTATTGGGTACATCAAGTATTCACTGTGTAATCAGAGAATTCATAGAGGTATTATTTTAGGTGCTTGTACTGACTTGTACTTTGTTGATAAAATTATGCTCCCCAGGATAATAGTGCTTCATGAGTTCTCTGTAGACTCCTGACTATAGAGGTGAAGTAGAAGCAAGTGAAAAAGGAAAAAGACCACCCATGATGTTTTGGTATCAAAAGAAATTCAAGTTATGTAACCCCCCACACTCCATTGCTATGTTCCCAATCACCAACTGGCATTATTAACCATTCCTTTTTTTCAATAGAAGTGAGGTGTTAACTTAGATTTGCCTGATCTGAAAGTAGTGGAATTTCACACAGACACATGCCAATGTTAGTGGAGATATTCAGAGAGTAAGAATATATTCATTCATAGATTGACCTCTCATATCAAACTGCCTAGGTGGTTTAAAGGCTTATTTATTTATTATTTTTAATGAAGTTAGAATTGAGGAAAGGTAAACACATAAGGTAGGATTAATGAAGAATTAGTAAAATGAACAAATCATCAGCCATGACTATTTGCATCCCTGAAGGAGGGGCAGTAAAATAATAATAATGATGATGATAAAGCAGAATGATTCTTTAAATTTAGAAAGCAGACATATATGGTATATTTCCATAAAACTAGATCTGAATATCTCAAAAGGGAAAATGACAGAAACTTTATTATAAATTATGTAAAAATAATTACTACAATCAGAAAAATCAGTGGATGAAAAGTGATCAAGGGAGGATGGTCCATAGCTGAAAATCACAAAAACAGAAAAATGTCTGAAGGTGCAGACTTCATAACATGATCTACTGGCTTGAAATAGAAAAGACAATTTAAGATAATGTGTAACTTACTCCAACAAAGAAATTTACAACCCTGATAATCAGTTTCAAATAAGGAAAAACAAGTTCACCTAGAAGAATAACAGTTAAATTCCACACAAATTGCTTTCTAATTCTAAGGCCCTTAAAAAATGAAATATAATATCCCAAAAAGAATTAGATTCAGAAAGAAAAATAGGAAAATGATTCATTTATGAAACACTGATGACATAAATTAATGAAGAAAAATTTCAAAACTCTAATATAAAAGACCAACTGCCAGGTGTAGGTTAAGGGAACTCCGTATAATCATAGAATGCTTGGAGATGGTAAGACATATTATACTTTTCCTGTAGAATAATTATCAAAACCACTTGAAAGTTAAATATATGCAAAATATACACCATTAGTTCAATATTTAGCTTTTCATCTAAAAGAATCTTTTGGTTGAACTGAATCAACTTTAGTAGAAATGAGTGAAATATCCAGTTGCATTTATGCTGATTTTCCCTAAAGAATGTCACCAGCTGACCACTCTTAAGAACTAAATGCCTATTGCCTGATTTATTCACATAAGGAAAGTTTTCTATATTGTAATTTTGTGTGACTTCCATACTATTTTGGGCAAAGAAAGTGAAATATTGTGCTATGATAATACCTTTAATTCTTTTACTTCTAAAATAACTATACCTTGATGTTTTGATAAAAATGGAAATAATTATTGTCTAGAAATCATACCAATACCCAACACATAAAGACTTACAATCTGCCTATCACTCTTCTTTTTTTTACATATAAATTTACATATGCTTTACATCAATTCTAAGGGTTAGATATTACTGTTATTATCATTATGTTACAGATGAGAAAACTGAGGTACAAAGTAGTAGCTTACTTGAACACATGGCTAGTAAGTCTCAAACCCAAGTAATTTGGTCTGGCAGCAGATTCTAAGATGGTTCTTAATGGTCCCTACTTCCTGGTATACATGTGTATTAGTTTTCTATTGATGCCTTAACAAATTACCACAATTTAAGCAGTTTAAAACTACAAATTTATTGTGTTATAATTTCTTCAGATTAAAAGTCTGGACACAGTGAGTCTTACAAGGTTGAAGTCATGGTATCCACAGAGTTGTATTCTTTCTGAAGGCCCCAGAAGAGAACATTTCTAGACTATGAAATTTGTAGGCAAAGTTATTTCCTATAGTTATAGGACTGAGGTTTCCAATTTCTTGTTGGCTGTAAGTCAGGGATCATTTTGAATTATCTGCTTTCCTTGGCTCACTTTCTCAAGAGCAGGTATAGTCCTGAATATCTATGACCTTCTCTTCTGCCTCACTTCTTCTCTGCTTTCCTCTTCCACCTCATGTCTCTGATAAAATCCAGAAAAGTCTTTTAAGGGCTCATTTAATTAGCTTGGGCCCATCTAGATAATCAATGTATAATCTTCCTACTAATTAAGCCAGTTAATTAGTAACTCTCATTCCATTTACTTTTTTTAAGTTTTTCTTTTTCTTTTTAATTTCTTTTTAATTTTTAAAATTTTATTTAAATCCAAATGAGTTAACATATAGTGTAATAAGGTATTCAGGAGTAGAATTTAGTGATTCATCACTTACATTTAAGAGGACAAAGTATCAAGGAACTAAAGGTGGGCTCTGGTCTTTAGCCAACAAAGAATTGATGCCCTTAGTCCAACATCCTGAATGGAACTAAATCTTGCCAACAAACCATATAAATTTGGTAATGGATCCTTTCCCAGCTAAACCTTCAGCTCCATCTCTGGCCAACACATTAACTGCAGCCTATTGAGAGTATCTGAAACAGAGGTACAATTAAGTCATGATAAAGTCCTGACCTACAGTAAGTGGATAATAATAAATGTGTATTGTTTAAAGTTGTTAAGTTTGTGGCACTTTGTGATGCAGTAATAGATAACACATCCATCTGGCTTTAGAGGTTATTGTGTTTACTACTAAGCTGTACTTCCAGTACAAGATGCAATTCAGTCCACAAAGGTTTAAATGCTTTTTCCCCCTCCATTTCTACTCCTATACTCATTCATCTGCATATTAGGCAAATATTAAAGGCCATTATAGACAATTCCCTGTGTATTTTGCAAATAAAAAACAAGAAAACAGGCTTATAGCACAGTGGTGGAAATAGACAAAAAAAAAAAAAAAAAAAAAAAAAAAACCCAAAACAACAACAACAAAACATGTGCTACAGGGCCATGGGAAGAAAAATGAGAAAATGCTTAACCCTGTTTGTTCTTCTCAAGGAAAGCTTTCTGAAAGAGATAACATTTTTAAATGGGCCTTAAAGGATGCTTAATCATTACATAGACTGATAAGGCTGGTACTCATTCATATAGGGAGAATAGAACACAGAAGAGAAGACTGCTTCGGGCAACTCTGGGCAAGTGGGTATAGTAAAATAGTCTGAGATAAGCAAGAGCCAGATAATGAAGGGGCTCTTTGGATTTCATTTTTAAGAGCCACTGAAGGATTTTAACCAGAGAATAAGCAAGATGAGATATGAGTTTTAGAATGATGTATCTCAGAGTAACACAAGGAATAGATGGACAAGGTGGATGCAAATAAATAAATAAGCTGAAAGTAAAAGGATCAGCTGACTGTGGTCACAGTTCTAAGTAAGAAATATCAGAGGGCCTCCTAGAGTGATATTAAAGAAGAGAGAAAAGAGAGAAACCTTGACTTTAAAGGTCAGTAGGAGAAATTAGTCTAGTAACTAATTGGATGTGGGGTGAAAGAAAGGCAGAAGTCTCAGAGAATTCCATCTTATGGCTTGAGCAACTAGGTGTATGACATATAACCAAAACAGGGGAAGCAGGAGGTTAACAGGTTTTTCAGGTTGAGGTTGTAGCTTAATGAGAGGTAACTTCAGTTTAGGAATAGTTGAGAGGAGTATGGGCTAATGCACATTTACTAGGCATTTGTTATCATGGTATAAGTCAGGAGCTTGGAAAAACAATAAATCAGAGTTGTAGCTATAGATTTAGAAAGTGGAAAGGATGAAGAAGGGGCAAGATGGCAGAGAAGTAGGGAGCTCTGTAATTTTCACCCACCCACATCTATCAAACTAAGAAGGACTGAAGCCACAACACTCTGATCTGCAAGAGTGGGAGGAAAACACAAAAGTCCACAAAGAAGACAACCTCATAGGCGCCTGAGTGAGTGCGAACTGGGGAAATTACAGTGGGCTGGGGCCAGAGGCTCAGAGGGGTGGGAGCTCCCCACGCCCCCAGCAAAGAGCCATGGAGAGTGCCCAGAGCCAAGGAGAGACAAGGGGAAGAGAAAGAAAGGCTGAAAACGCTCATAGCCCTGTCTCTAGAGAAGAGAAAAACCTCAGCCCGGGACGAAGCCAGAGGGCTTACCTGAGGAATTCTACCAGACATTTAAAGCAGAGTTAATACCCATTCTTCTCAAGCTATTCCAAAAAATAGAAATAGAAGGAAAACTTCCGGACTCATTCTACAAAGCCAGCATCACTTTGATTCCCAAACCAGACAGAGACCCAACAAAAAAAGAGAACTATAGGCCAATATCCTTAATGAATACAGATGCAAAAATACTCAACAAGATACTAGCAAATTGAATTCAACAGCATATAAAAAGAATTATCTACCATGATCAAGTGGGATTCATTCCTGGGTTACAGGGCTGGTTCAATATTCGCAAAACCATCAATGTGATACATCATGTTAACAAAAGAAAAGATAAATACCGTATGATCCTGTCGCTAGATGCAGAAAGAGCATTTGACAAAATACAGTATCCTTTCTTATTAAAAACCCTTGAGAAAGTTGGGATAGAAGGAATTACTTAAACATCATAAAAGCCACTTATGAAAAGACCACAGCTAATATCATCCTCAATGGGGAAAAACTGAGAGCTCTCCCCCTGAGATCAGGAACACGACAAGGATGTCCACTCTCACCACTGTTGTTTAACATAGTGCTGGAAGTCCTAGCATCAGCACTAGGATCAGATTGTTGTCTGATCAGCAATCAGACAACAAAAGGAAATAAGAGGCATCAGAAATGTCAAAGATGAAGTCAAACTTTCACTTTCTGCAGATGACATGATACTCTACATGGAAAACCCAACCAACTCCCTCAGAAGCCTACTAGAACTGATCCATGAATTCAGCAAAGTCGCAGGGTTCAAAATCAACGTACAGAAATCGGTTGCATTTTTATACACCAATAATGAAGCAACAGAAAAAGAAATCAAGAAACCGATTCCATTCACAATTGCATGAAAAACCATAAAATACCTAGGAATAAACCTAACCAAAGATGTAAAAGACCTGTACGATGAAAAGTATGGAAAACTTATGAAAGAAATTGAAGAAGATACAAAAAAATGGAAAAATGTTCCATGCTCATCAGAAGAATAACATTATTAAAATGTCATTTTCCCCAAAGAAATCTACACATTCAATGCAATCCCAATCAAAATTGCACCAGCATTCTTCTTCAAGTTAGAACAAACTATCCTAAAATTCGTATGGAAACACAAAAGACCCTGAATAGCCAAAGTAATATTGAAGAAGAGAAACAGGAGGCATCACAATCCCAGACATTAGCCTCCACTACAAAGCTGTCATCATCAAACACTATGGTATTGGCACAACAACAGACACATAGACCAATGGAATAGAATAGAGAACCCAGAAATGGACCCACAAATGTATGGCCCATTAATCTTTGACAAAGCAGGAAAGAATATCCAATGGAAAAAAGGCAGCCTCTTTAACAGGTGGTGCTGGGAGAACTGGAAAGCAACATGCAGAAGAATGAAACTAGACCACTCTCTTACTACATACACAAAAATAAACTCAAAATGGATGAAGGACCTTAATGTGAGACAGGAAACCATCAAAACCCTAGAGGAGAAAGCAGGAAACAGCCTCGACCTCAAACGCAGCAATTTCCTACTGGACACATCCCCAAAGGCAAGGGAATCAAGAGCAAAAATGAACTATTGGGACCTCATCAAGATAAAAAGCTTCTGCACGGCAAAAGAAACAATCAAGAAAACTAATAGGCAACCGACAGAATAGGAAAAGATAGTTGCAAATGACATATCTTATAAAGGGCTAGTATCCAAAATCTACAAGGAACTCACCAAACTCCACACCCAAAAAAT
>CM053567.1:140196843-140216834 GCA_028646485.1 Cryptoprocta ferox
TCCACCCTACTATATCTATGCTTTTGCCAGATTCATCTTCTGGGTCTTTCTTGTCCATTCTGCTTCTTCATGCTTCCTCCTTCCATAGGGCCTTTGAATATTCTATTTTCTCCCTCTATGATCTCCTTTGCACTCAGCATCCTGTAGATGCTTATGCATCCTTTATATTTCAGCTCAAATGAAGGTTTCCTGTCCTTCCCCCTAAGGCAAAATCAGAATATTATAGGAAGACATAACTCATGTAGCTTTCTTTTGTAGCTTGCCACAGATGACACATTTTAAAACATTTACTTGATTAAAAATTATTTCCTATATAACAAAATTTATTTATTTATTTTACTTTAGTATCTTCAGCTTTCAGCACAGTTTTCCTTGAATGCATGAATTAATGACAGAAAGTCAGTTTGTATCTGGAGAAACAAAATTATATGATTCTAAAAGAAATTGAGGTAAATCCAAACTGGTAATTGAAATGTTACAGGAAGAAAAAATTATAGTAATGTAATTCTCAGACTTTTCAGTCTCAGGATGCTTTTACACTCTTAAATGCTATTGAGAGCCCAAAAGGGCTTATGTTTATGTGGGTTATATTTGTGAATATTTATCATGTGAGACATTAAAACTGAGAATGGGGGCTTAGTCAGCTAAGTGTCCAACTTCAGCTCAGGTCATGATCTCACAGTCTGTGGATTCGAGCCCTGCATTGGGCTCTGTGCTGATAGCCCAGAGCCTGGAGCCTGTTTTGGATTCTGTGTCTCCCTCTCTCACCCCCTCCCCCACTCAAGCTCTGTCTCTCTGTGTCTCTAAAACGTGAATAAATGTTAAAAAAAATTTAAAAAACTGAGTATGAAAATACATGTCAAAAATAATACAAGTAAAATAAACCTAGGACATGTTACCATAAATAATATACTTTAATTTTTAAAAAAGGTATCTTCCCAAACACAACAACTAGTGAGAGAAATGACATTGTTTTATGTTCATGTAATCTCTTTAATATTTGACTTAAAAAACACAGCTGAATTCTCAGATCTGTTTCTGCATTTAATCTACTGCAATATCACACATTGTGTAGTCTCTGGAAAGCTCCACTTGTAAGAAAATGAAAGTGAAAAAGTAAAAGAATTTTATAGTATATTATGAAAATAATTTTGATCTTTTTGACCTCATGAATTCATCTTAGATAAAATTCCAGGGATCCCAGGCTACCCTCTGAGAGCCACTTGTATAATTTAGCCTCCAAATTGGCACACTTCAGAAAAAAAAATGCACTATAAATGTTTATGCTAGAATATCAATAATAAACAGGGATTATCATTAATATGTTAATGAATGGCTATAGAAATAAGCTCATTAAAATCTTAAAATTCAAAACAAATATAGACTAAATGGCATAGAATTTTTTACTACCTACTTTACCTGTAAGCTTTATAAAAGTTGGATACATTTTTCTATACTCACAAGAGTTAACATAGTACCTTATACAAAATATGCTTTCAAAGAATATTTAATGAACAAATGAATAAATTATTGTGTAACAGAAGAGCTAAGTGATAACTCTTGATTGTATGTTTCCTAGGCATTATAGTCTGTTTTGTAAGAATAGATGAGGGTATTTATTTATTTATGGTAGTGATTCTACCATACTATTTCCTATTTCTCCAAGTCATTCAAATTTTCAGGTTATTACAAACCTATAAAGGTAGAATCTGTGAAGCAGAATACGAAGTCTCCTGTATGGTATGATTGGAGAAGCATAGAGCCATTCATACTAAGAAATTATTACTAACTCTAACTATACTTGAAATATATTGACCATAGTTGCTAGGAATTATCTTTCTCCCTGTCCATGACAAGTTTTAAGTGGAAGTATGCTTGAGAGAAACATTCTATCCCTCATAAATAGAGTGAAATATCCACTTAACCCTAACATTATATTCAATGTTAACACACACACACACACACACACACACCACATACCACTTAGGAAAGGATATTTAATCCTTTATTTAATCAAGATAGAAAACTTCCTGAGTGTGAGATGGCCTTAGATATTTTCTCTTCAGTAGAGATAGCCTTAAATATGAAAGCATTCTTGGGTACAATAGAGATTGAAGATAATATGAAATGTTGAGGACAGAGGTAAATGATTTAGTAAGTTGATAAAAACTAACCCACCAAATATATAAAGCTTTTTTTTTTTTACCAAAAAGGAGATTAAAGATTTAAAACTAATGAAAAAATTTTAATATTTTATAAAGTATGTTTTCATATACCTTAAAAAATACTCTAATCCTTTATAGATAGAATCAATGGAAAGAAAAAGTAATTGTCTATTTTAATTACTAAGTGCTTTTAATTTATTACTAGTTTTGCTATATCAAATAAATTTATTAGAATCATTTTTGATTGTCCATAAGTCATATCTGAATGAAAATACTAGAAATTAAAAATTATATAAAAATAATTTGTTAAAATGATTAACTTACCTTATTTATGTTATACTGGTGAAAATGGTTTATTCATTTTCTTTCTAAATATTAAATGGACATATTAATATCCCTTTTACTACAGGGGATTCAAATATACAAAAAAATCTAGATTTGAATGTAAGTTATAGGAGATATGCATGCAAATTACTAATATATAAGGCAATGATCTAAAGTTTTCATGGTTTACAGAGAAAGGAAATATTACTTTCGTTTTGGTCATCTAGGGCAAAAAGATATATATTTAAGCCTTTGCTAGGTACCCATAAGATAAAGGAATAGAATAGCTGAATTCTTCCCTTGAAGATGAAATGAACCAGGTAAAGGAATGATCCCTGGAGCAGAACCTGAATATAAAGTGAATGGAAAGCTAGTTCTGACTGGGAGAATAGAGGATCAAAGTTACTTTTTAGTTGTATCATTAGAAAATAGAGGTAGAAACATGGGTGATAGTAGCAAAAGTTCCCACAAGGAAAGATAGTAACATGGGAGGCAGAAGCATAAGAAAAGAATTCACAGAGATGCTGGTAGTCAAGAGAGTTGAAAGTAAGGAGGTACTCAGGTTTTAGAGTTATTCATGAATATAATGTGGGTGGTAACCACATTAGGTTCAGGAAGTAGCTAGAATTTTGGCTAAGAACAAAAGATGTAAAAATGTAGTGTAGGGAAAGATCTGTCTTAGTCATGTTTATAGCTATGGCACCTACTGTAGTTTTAGGAACTTAGCATAAGCTTGAAAGATGGTTATTGATTGAGGACTGAGTGTACAGTGTATAGTCCTCAGCTTATACTAGATAGCAGTGGATGTAAGCCTGTAAAATATAACTTGGAGATAGCCTATAGGGGGTCTTGACTGTCCAGACAGATTACATTTTATTAGATTTCAATATAGCATCATAAAACAGTTTTGAAACATGAGTCACATTTTAAAGAAACACTTCAGAAAGATGACCTCAATAGTTGCATTCAGGAAAGACTGCATTCAGGACAGATTGGAATAAGAGTTTTCAAGCTACAGCTGTGGGGCACCTGGGTGGCTCAGTCGGTTAAGCATCCAACTTCGGCTCAGGTCATGATCTCACAGTTTGTGGGTCTGAGCCCCTCCTAGGGCTCTGTGCTAACAGCTCAGAGCCTGGAGCCTGCTTCAGATTCTGTGTCCTGCTCTTGTTCTGCCCTGCCCCTCCCCTGCTCATGTTCTGTCTCTCTCTCTCAAGAATAATAAACATTAAAAAATTATATATATAAAAAAAAAGCTATAGCTGTCATTCCTACCAGGGGAAACCACTCATCTGGGGGGGGGGGGAATCAAAAACAAGAGAAGGACTAGAAAACTGAAATTTACCTTTTTTTTTTTTTAATGCCAGGCACTACATCACACACATCGGGAACACTTTCTGATTTCCTTCTCTTTTTCAAAAAAAAAGGTTTTCATTCATATTTCTACATGAGAAATCTGAGGTTCAGACATGTTAAATAATGAAAGTTACATAGAGAGCATGAAGAGGCAGATGTTTAAAAAACAAGTCAATTGATTAAATTTGACAATCTAACTGCCTTTATTAAACAATTCATGAATCGTTCAGCATTCCATCTAGCAAGTAGAGGGGAGCTCCCAGGAGTTATACAAAATGGAAGGTTTTCCTAGGAACAAGGGTGGGGTCAAGAAAGTTAGCAGCAGGAGAAAAGGATTGCTCCAGGCAAGGTTGCTTTCCCTGAGGGGTAAAGCAGGAGGTCTTATCCTGCAGATCAGCTCATCTTCTTTTGGAGAATGGCAAGGGCCTTGGTGGCTGATTACTTCATTGGCATTGACCAGAACATTCCTGACTGACTAGCTAAGACTATACTTCTGAGGGAGGTTGAAACCGCAGTTAGATTCGGTATTAAGCCCTGGTTTAAGGTCTTGGCCTAAATGACATCATTTGGGACCTGTGGTTTGCTGTTTTAGATAGGATTTAACTCCCACTTTAAAGAACATACTATTTCTACTATAGCAAAGTTACATTCTGGGAAGCACCTACCTCAAAGAAGCTAATTAGAAGACTTTATGGAAGAGCAAGTTTGAATATCAATGATGTAGATTAACAGTGTCATGAATTCTTGGCCACACTCCTCATAGAGATATGGAGCCTACATTTACCTCCCCTGGAATTTGTACAGGGTCTGTGACTCCTTTTGGCCAATGGTATGTGATAGAAATGACATTGCACATCCTTCAAGGGTAGGTCATAACCCTTGGAGAATCTGCCATGTCTCTTGGAACACCCACTCTGGGGGAAAGTGAGCCACCAAATAAAAAAACCTGACTTTCCTGAGGTCACCATGCTTCAAGATCCCCTAGTCACTTGGAGGACCCTGCAGAACAAGATGCATGTGTAGAGAAAGGAAGTCCACATGGTAGCAAGGCTCCAGACGTGTGTGTGTGTGTATGAAGAAATATTCCTGCAAGTGGATTTTCCAGACCCAGCCACCCCAACTGATGCCAGGAAGATCAGGCCTACACTGCCTGGCTGAGTCCTTCCCCAGTTCCCAACTCCCAAAATTATAATCAAAATCAATAGTTGTTTTGAGTTTCTGTGTTTGATGGTAAACTGTTGAGTAGTAATATGTAACTGGAACACCTAAGAATAGCAAAAGTCACAATACTGCTATTGACTATTTTTAAAATGACATGTCAAATGGTATTGAAGATGCTAGTGAACATTGAGTCTTACATGGATATCTAATGATTGATGATATACTAAACCAAATTCTTCCAATAAGGTATCATCACACACACACACACACACACACACACACACACACCCCAAGCTTAAAAGAAAGGCAGTTGAAAATAAAATGTGAAGAGAGAGGAAAATTCTCCTGGTCAGCACTAATTTGTCATATGGGGCTCATTCTGATATTTGTAGTGCTTTATCTCAAATGGTCATTTTAAAAAATTCTCCTCACCTCTGTGGAAATCCTTTAGCCCCAGTGACCTACCTTCAGTGACCAACCCTACAGCTAGGTCAGTTAAAATCAATTCTCAGTTAAAAATCAACCAACAAGGAAAGACTTAAAGAAAAGGAGAGAAAGATTTGACAAGGGTTTTATTGAAACCTCTCTGCACTTTACACATTTTGGGCCTAGAAATGTAATAAGCATTTGCTAGTTATCCTGGGAAAAGCTATTTTCTCTCTTCTCAGCTAGACCAAAAAAAAAAAAAAAATGAGGCCAAAATGCTTTGTCTAAAAATCTCCTTTTTCAAAGAAACTAATATTAGACTGTAAACTAAGAAAGGTGCTGTGCTTTCAGAAAGCATTTCACCCAACTCATTGATTGTTTCCTGCCCATAGATAATCCTGAATAAGTATGCTCATTGATTTATGTCACTTCTAAAAGCCCCAATTCTCCTGAATTATTCTAGTGCATTTCGAGCCAACCAATTCTAACTCATTTCTTTAATCTACGGACTGCATAAGAAATTTTCAGTTATTTCAATAGGATTTTTCAAATGTGTAAAACATTTTTAAATGCTCATATCTTCTCTAAATATTTCATATTTCAAAATGATCTGTTGACGGGCACCATGGTACTTTAAGTGGAGTTAAATATATGTGCGCTTAGCTATATACAGCGATCTGTCAAAGACTTTTAGTGTCTCTGACAGCACTTAACGATTTGATCTGGGCATTTGTTTCTATGTTGTCTTCAGTGATGACACTCAATCAGTATAAGATTCTAGTAGCCGTTTGACTTTAGATAATAACAGATGTAAATCACTATTGTGGCATAGGCTGGGAAATGAGGTGTTCTTCTTTAAATTGGTATGATTCCTCTTATTTTCCTTTCTTAAAGTTTATCATAAATACCAGCAATTGACAGGTCTTGCTTTTTCATAGATTTTCTATAGTAAATATTGAAATATGATGACCCACAAAACATTTCTGTAGGTGATATAGCACAAAAATTCAAACAGAACACTTTCACATTCTTCAAATCTTCCTACCTCTATATGTTACATGTAAATGAATTTATCTTGTTGAAAGCTTTCAAATCCATAGTCTCAGGCTGTTTGGAAAAGAAATGACTTTTTTATGCCAAACCAAAAAAAAAAAATCAAGAAAAGAGAAAACAAAATATTGGGCTTATTTGCACCTGTATATCCTCTGCACTTTAATGGTCTCCAGCACATAGTAGGTGTCCATAAATAGTTGCTGAATTGATTAAGAAACAAGAAGACATTTTAATTTTTCACAAATGATTATTAGAGGACAGATTTCAATAATATAATTATCCAGAATGCACCCTCCATCCTTCAGTACAGTCAAGAAAATTTAACTCTTGGTTTTCATTCCTGGAATTATTAGGATCCTTAACTGGGGTAGATAATCTGTTTGGTTGCAGATGAAAGATGTATAGTTGACAATTATACATTATGTATTAAGTTCATTTATGTTAAAATTATAGCTCTCTAGAGCTGGAAAATTCTTCAAAATTTTCTATATCCTTTATTTTAAAAATAAAAAAAGGCTGGAAAATGTTTAGAGCTTTAAATACAAGTACAAGACTGAGGAGAAAACATGTTCCAAATTCCCCCATCCAGCCTTCTCACCATCCAGACTGCTAAACTCTCTTCTTTCCTATACAGGTTTCTTCTCCATTCCCTTTTTCAAGACACTTCTTTGCTTTGTGTTCAAAGGGGTTGTGAGGTTAGTAAAGTAAAAGCTGATTTTCCTCCCTTTTTAACATGAAATTCATTTTATTTTCTAGGCTGTACACAACCTCTAGTGTAGCTTCAGGTGGTATTGCCCATTTTATCGAAAAAACAAGAGAGGCTTCTTCTAAAGCTTGAGATTAGACTTTTCTGAGAGAAAAGTACTGCCTTTTAAAAATAAATAGCTACTTTTATTATGAGTAAGCAGGACACTAAACAAGTAATCTTTTGTATTGGTCTTTTCAGTTCCAGGATTCAGATGTTGTAGCAGTTAGACTCCCTGTGTTTTAAAGGATTGTCCTCAACCATATCTGGCAATATTTGGCATAAATGACTGGCCCTAAAAAAAAAAAAAATCAATGTAGCTGAAGCTTTTGGCTCTTTTCCCCCACCTATGTTTTCACCCTCATAATCCTCTCTTTGTCCCACTCTTAGTAAGGCCTCCTTGGCTTAAACTAATAGATAACTAATCCCAACTATAGTGATAATTGATAACTTACCTTCTGGAAGCATTCCTACTATCAAGTAAAATTCTTGGGGTGAGGATCTGCTTTGAACTAAATAAAACCATACTCTTTATTAGAGCAGGCTTTTTAAAATCAAACATGTCCTCTCAGCACACCCAACCTTTTACCCTGCTCTAGTTTCCCTCATGCAGACCATATTTTCCCTAATCTACCATAACTATGTTTATATATTATATTTATATTCTATTGTCTTCCTACTAGAATGTAAATTCGAATGGGAAGGATTCACTGATGTGTTTCCAATGTCTAGAATAGCACCTGGCATTATAGGTATTTAATACAAATGTGTTGAAAATATAACAGACGCCTATCTATATACCTCTATCATAGGTATAGATATACAGACACATATGAATATCACCATTGTGTTTCTTTTAAAATGGGAATGGAAGTGTGTTTTCTGTGTACTGTAAATTTTGAAGTCCTTACTTATATATTATGTCTGAGTCTGTTCTGAAAGATTCTTCCCAGGCCATTTGAAGTCAGATTTGTCCAAAGTCAAGAAACTAACTCTCAGTAAAATTTTTTTTCCTTAAGATTCATGTAATAAATTTTGTAATTATTTAAAAAATATACTGAATGTTAACAATAAAATAATATTTGTAATATATATAAACTACAAAGATGTATAAAGATTAACAAATAAAAATTAAACATCCATAACTCACCACCAGCTTAAGAAGTAGATCATTCGAAAAACATTTGAAGTTTCATATGTGCTTCTCCAACATTCCATCCTCTTTTCCTTCTATGTCCGAGAGGACATCATATCTCGACCTGCTACTATATTTATGGTTTTGCCACATATATTTGTAACTCTTATGAAAAGATTGCTTTCTTTTGCCCTCTTTTAACCTTTATATGGTTGGAATTATAAAGTCTATAATTTTTTGAAGTATATACTTCAAATGTTCTCCATTGTGTTGTTATATTCATCATCATCATTCATCTTCACTGCTCTGTGGTATTCCATTGTATGAACATAACACAATTTATATATCCCACCTTCTGTTCATGGCATTTGCATTGTTTCAAGGTTTTTTGTTTGCTTGTTTTCTTAAATTACAAACAGTTCTGTTAGAAATTCTCTTTTATCTTTTTCTGTTTCCTGGTACCCATGTCTAATAGTTTCTCAAGGGTATATATGCAAGTGTGTTTCAAGGGTATATTTCTGGGAGTTGAATTATTGGTTATATTATGTACAGATTTTCACCTTCTCCTGATAATGCCTTAATGTTTTCCATGGTGATTATACAACATGCATTCTTAAAACTATTGTACAGAAGTTCCATCTGCTCTCATACTCACCAGCATTTGATATTCTGATAATATTTCAAGTAAAATACATTTTCTTTTAAGATGTTGAGCTACTTTTGATGAATTAAAAAACAAACTAAAATATCGCTTTTTATATGTAGAAAAGCAAAAAAAATAGCCAATTAAAAAAAGTCTCTACATGGTTTTCATGAACGATCAAATGCAGTTATTTTCAATACATATAGAGTCAAATGTCATTAATAGCCAAACACTTAATACATTCATTCAGAATGTAGGCTGATTTGTTTTTTTAGGACATCATTACAGAGATTAATCTTGTTATCAATGAGCACTAGTAAAAAAGATAATTCTAAACTCCTCAACCATACTATATGGTTATTTCTAAGATAGATCTGGAAAGGATTTCATATTCCAGCCCTTATTCTGTGAGATATTTTGTGATACGTTACATTAGGAAAAGATATTGTATTCCATTGAGACTTGAAAACACTGAGTTTGGCTTGGTTCCAATGTATTTATTTACTGTAGATGTTTTAGTCTTTATTAAGTTATTAAACATTTTGAATCTCCAAAAGGAACATCTAATATTTAGTGATTTTCAAACTTTTTGGACCACCAAACCCTTTTGTCTATAGTCTAATGGAACAGTTATGGAATTGTGGTCACATAATATTTATAAAAAATTCTTAACAAAAGCCCCACAATGCTAAACTGTGCCTTACATTCTACCCTCATATGAAGTATATATCCCAGTCTTTGTTCAGAGGAAATTTAAAAAAACGTAAATCACACATTACTACAGGAAGTATGAATTTCTATAGCTTGTGCAAAAAGAAAAATAATGATATATATAAAAAGCTTTAAGATTTTACTTTGGCATTATATTTTTAGACTTTTGTACTTTTGGACAATGTATTATACCTTATATTTCTCAGCACTAAAAATTATCCATACTAAATAATAACAGATTCATTCAAATATATGTCTGAAGATGGTAAAACAAAAAATTAGGAATAACCTAAATTTATCATAATAAAAAAGCTTAACTATACTAATGTATACTGATACGATAGAAAACATGCAAGGAGTAAAAATTCTATCCAAAAAATCCAGAATTATTTAATAATGCCAGAAATATTCATGAAAGATTGATTAAAGCATATGCATGCATATATTAAAATAGAAATAAAGGTAGAAAGAAAACACATCAAAATCTTAATTTAGGGGTAGTCACTGAATGGCAGAATTATTTTTAATTATATTTTATTTATGAAATTTTGAATTTTTTCCCAAGTGGTCTACCCTTAACTATTGTTTTAATAGCTTTAAGAAGAGGTAATCAAAGAGTACTTAATTTATAAATAGCCTTTGAAATTTGCCATGAAACCCAATGAAGAACAAAAAAATACTCTCAGCAATGGAAAAAATGAGACTTTCTTTAAATATATTTCTGAAGAAACAATTCAAAGCATAAGGTAGCTTCAAAGGTAGCTTTGGAAAGACAATCTATTTCCAAATTACCTGATCTTCCTGATAAAAAAGGAGATTCCTAGGCTCCATTACAAAGAGTCTTATTGTGAAAGTCTAGAGAACCTCCCTTTCCTTAAGCAGAGTTAGAAGACCTGGTTTCACTGCTGAAATCTATGCTTTGTTTTATAGTACTGATTTATCACTGAAGTGCTCTGAGGTTCACTTTTCTCATCTTTATGTAGTGGAACAGTTCGGTTGGACTAAAACTGGGTACCCATTATTCCATTGGTGGCTAGCAATAATTGGACATCCAGTCCCCCAGCTCCTATGCTGGAACATACACAAGTTTTCGCCTTTGGATTCATATTTCTGTTGCCCTGGGTACTTGCTGTATTCCCAGCTCTTTATGTCCATTTTCTTTTACAACGTTACAGAAGGATCCAGAAACTTCCTAGACAAACAAACAAAAAACCCAAGCCCTGATCCCTCATATTGAGAAAAGAGAATATAAAAATAGTGTTTGAATATTTCCAAACACTTCTGTGCTATGCAGAGGTATATGGAGATATAGGGCTGGACTGGAGGCAAAGCTGCTAGATCCATGGACTAGCATGGGAACAGATGATCCATTGAGTCCTTAAACCTCAGTGTGCCATATAACTACTGCTATTTGGTAAATGTGCCAAGATGTAAAACAGATTAGAAAATTCTGGATTATAGAAAAGACAGAGACCCAGGGACTTTATTTTATGGAATATTTAATGTTTATTCTAAAGGAGAAGACAGGTTTAGACCCTCTTCTTGTGAAGCAGAATCAACCTTAAAGTATCAGACATAAGACGTATGTTCTATTCCCAGTACAGTTTGCAGTAAATCCTAAATGCCATATTGGACTAGCCACATAAACATCACAAGAGTCCCTTAAAAATGCAGGTAGATGTGTGCAATCGTGAACTATTGTAGGTGGAATTCTGTCCCCACAAAAGATATACTGAAGATCTAACCCATAGTGCCTATATTCATAGAAATTTGGAAGTAGGGTCTTTGCAGATATAGTCAAGTTAAGATGAAGTCGCACTGGACTAGGGTGGGCCCAAATCCAGTGATTTATAAGTATAAGGAAATTTGTAGATATACACAGAGGGAAGAAAGTCAGATGAGAATAGAGGCAGAGATTGGAGTGATAGAGCTACAAACCAAAGAGGATTTTCTGGCAGCCATCAGAAACTACGGAATAGAATATTCCTAGGAGCTTCCAGAAAAACTACCCTGCTAACACCGTGATTTCATACTCCCAGAGATCAGACAATAACTTTCTGTTGTTTAAATCTACCTAGTTCATGTTACTTTGTTATCCAGTTCTAGAAAACTAATACAGGTTAACCAACAATCCAAAAACCATTGAAGACCTGTTGTCAGTTGCACCGTGGGCCATTGGCTGACTTATCATTATAGGCTCTCAGCTCAGCACTAACTGAGAGACATAGGGATTGGTCCTCTCTGGAAGCAGCAACAAGGGGGGAAATGTACTCTTTGAATCACAAACCTAGACAAATACACATCAAGATGGGAAGTATTACAACTACATCACAGAGGAAAAACTCAAAATTTTCAAAGAATCTTTGAGATCTATTTTATAATATTCAAGCAGAAACTGAGCTTATATTATTTTACTATACCTTATTCATTATATACTATATATTATGTAGTGTACATTCTGTGCTATGTACTTTATATAATATGTATATATCATATACTAACATGCTGTGGTTATTCAAAGGCCTCACTGGCATTTTATCTGGCCCAGTACTGAAATGGTCTTGTCCCTGTACACGGGTGAACTGATTTCTACGTGGGCAGGAGAAACCTTCCAGAACAGCAATTGCATATTCTCTGCTTCCTTATCACTTACTAATGTGTAAATATTAATTCACACTAATTTTTTGAAATGAGGAAAGATAGAAATTGGGAGAGCTTTTCTACATTAGAAAAAGGACATGGGAAAAACCATGGGAGAGGACATAAAGATGTATTTATGTGTTTATAAATGTTTTATTATGCTCTATTTATACTTTTCTGAGATTACTTTTCAGTTTTCAGTTAGTATAAGGCAGAAGGGAGAATCAGAGGATATATGACTATTTGTGTTGTATTTGAACTTGTGCATATTTGTTTACCCATGAAAAGAAACTCTTCACTCCTGTGATTTAAACTCATTTTCCGTTCTATCTTTTGTGGGCTGAAAATTTTCTATGTACCTAGTGACAAAAGGGCAGTGAAGAAAAGGGGTACAGGTTTACATTATTTTTCAAATTCTGAAAAGCAACACAACAATTGCTATTAAATGTGTGATTACCATAATCAGTAGTACTGTATGTAACTCATGAGTTTCTCCGATCTGGATTCAAGTTCAGATAATAAGGCATTGAAAATCTTGTAAGAAAAAATAAGTAAGATAAGTTAGTGAATCTGTGACATTTCTCCATGGATATGCATGCCTTTCTCAGCCAAAGTGTCTTGAAATAGACACTTTTATGTAATACTTAGAACTAAATCATGTCTTGGTTTCCCACATTCTTGATACCAAGATACCAAAAGGTACCCCACAAAATCTTTGTTTTCAGATCCTCAGAAATTCACCACATTAGGATACCTTCCCATAGTCCTGAGAGGCCGCACAACATTTTTAAGGAAGAATTTATGGCTGGGTTTGAAGTTCTTTCAAGTCCTTCTAAGAGATAATATGGTTCATCAGAAAAAAGAAAAAATCTGACATTCTCAGTGTATAGCAAGGAAGATAAAGAGATGCAGAGATAGGTAGATAGAAAAATAATAGATGGATAGATAGATAATATGTATGCATATTGTATGTGTGATCTGTGTGATATGTGACATATTTATTTATTATATTCCTCACATAGGAGCTAGAAATCTAACAATTGTAAAGCTGGAGATCTTTGATGAAATTTTAGGCCCAGAAAAAGGGAGATTCAGAGTTAGAATTTTTTTACCTTTATAATTCATAGCAATTCCCAACTGTTTCTCAGACTATAAAAGAATGGCAGTTAGTTTTTAACTTTTTATAAGGTCTGCATTTTTCCTTCCATTTGTGAAAAGTTATCCAGTGGAATAACAAAACATGATTAAATATAATAATCAATGCTTGGTTAGATTTATGTATGTATGTATGTGTGTATGTATGTATTTTTCACAGGTGAAACAGCAAGTAATGGATAAGACTTTTATCACAAGGAAAATAATTTATAGCACTCCTGGTTACATATAATTTCAGATATTCAGCCTAATGGCTTTTGCGAATAAGACCAAGACAACTTTTATCCAATCCACACTTCTGTGTTAATATGAAAATCATACATTTTCATATTGATATATATTTTTAAAGTCATCTACTACTACAACATGGATATAAAAATCATTTGCTGTTAGTCAACTGAAGATTCCCCCTTTTAAATATATTGATTATCCTAGGATAATCAATTGACATTTGGCACAAATTTATTTACAATAATTCAACCCAACAGCAATATAATTTAGAAACTAGCCACCAGGCATGTGCTGGTAAGGAATAGAATTTATGTTTAATTAAAACTTATAAGCAAAACCGTTATGTTTAAGTAACATTATTATTGTGACAACATGATAAAGACCAAAGAATTCAGTGTTAAAACTACCTTTCTTTCTTTAACTTAGATATTTTGCTAGGGAAGTAAAAGAAAATAATGAAGCATTTTGAGTTATATACAGATTTTAGAATGAGAAAGAAAAGTAGATGGTATTAGAGTGTTCTTTCAAATTTGTTGTTGTTGTTGTTGTTACATATATATAGACTAGGGCATAGAGTAGGCCAAATTTTTGCCAAAATGTGAAATGGTTTCATTGAATTCCATGCTAGCAGCCTCAGACATTTTCCAGTGGGAGAATTCCCCTCAATATCTCTAAAAGAAATGGTTTTATTTTGGAAAAAAAAAACACAATTTTTATTACATGTCTTAAACAAGGTTATAAAAGCTAGAAATTCAAGTCAGAGCAGCAAGTCAAAATGTTGTTTTGCTCTTTAATCTGATAAGAGTTCCTAAAGGCAGCAACTTAGAGAAAGCATGAACATTACTATGCTAAACATTTGGTTGAGAAAAAATTAAAAATATAAACTAAAAATTCTCATTAGAAAAAACTATTTAAATGAACAACTGAAAAGATGAAGACAAAAACAGATACAAGATATTTGGATTCTGGTCCCAACTTTCCCACTGACTAGTTGTGTGATCTGAGCAAATAATTTCAAGTATTGTATTTGCTCCATTAAATGAGGGAGAACGGCTCTAAGTATCTTTTAAATTCCAAAATCCTATGAATTTATATTTTGAAAAGCAGCATATAGGTATAAATTGAAGCTTAGTTTCTCTATCTGAATTTTTTATTATTCATCTATCATGTAAATATATTGTTAAAAACATTAAGAACAAAGTGATTTTGAAATGTAACATCATGTTGCCCTTTACATAGAAATAGCACTAATAGGAGAATATACGTCTAGCTTTTATGTAAGGAGTAATAGTTGTTGCTATTCCTCTACCTCTTCTTTTCTCTTTTGTCAACCACAGAGAGAGATTCAGGTATTCTAGAACATAGGAAGTTATTTAGCTTCCAAGAGCAAATCTCTATAACTTTACCTTTGCTGCTGAATAAGCTTCCTTCCGTGCTTCCCTCAGGACAAGGAGGATGCATATCTATGTTCAAACCTGGTCAATTATTTTAAGTGACAGGTAGAGGCGTACATGTGGACAATGGCTAAATGTGTTTGTGAAAAGTTTGGAGAGCAAATTTCAAGATGCTCCTTAATTAGCAATGCAATGCTAAATTAATGAGACTATTTTCCAGTTTTCTAGATCTAAAACAGACGTTTTGAAATTGATGAAAAACAGCTGGCTGAAATTCAATCTGGCTTCCACTAAAGTGATGTTTTTCTAATGTTACCCTAAAATGTTCTTTAGAGAATGCAATACACTGAAACAGAGTCCATTCCCTTAATCTTTATATGTGTATGTGTTATTATTATAACTTTTCAAAACAGCAAAATGGAAAAATAAAAAATTAACTGATATTATATGTTAGTGAGACAACTGTCAGAATCTCAATCTTATTATTCTAGATCAATTTATAACATATACTCTATATTCTTCTATTACTTTTTACAAGATACCAAAATTCAGAAAATAATATTGGAAGTCACTCTTGATTTCATACTAAAAAGAGAAATTGATATTTGAGTATCTCATCAATTTAATAAGACTTTACCAACAGCAGCATACAGTGCCATTCACCTGACCGGGGATGTACTATACATTCTGCTGAATTACACTCACTTTACATTGACATTGCAGACACTGAATACAAAAATCGTCACTGTACAAGACTGTATCTGCTGCCTTTGAATCTGCTAAATTGTAGTTTTTCTGTTATGATTAACAGGGAACACTAACAAATAAGTACACAATTCTTCATAGGGATTAAAGAGCAAAGCAGTTAATTGCATCTGTCATATAGAAGGTGAGAGAACCAGAAAATCATAGTTTAACATGAATAATCACTTCACAAAATAAAACAACAAATTAGAATTGAAATTAGAATTTTATGGAATTGTGTGATGTGGCTGCTCCAGAATGGCTGTAACTTTTGCAAATCAAGTGATGTATAGTATTTTTAAAAAGTCTGCTCTCAAAGATTTTTGAGACTTTTTCCTATTGCTTTGTGCAAATCTAAAAATCACATGTATTCCAACAAGGATTACTTTTTCTATTTATAATAAAGGTGCTAATATAATTATAAAACAAAGTGATCATTCATTGTGAATATATCTTTATGTTATATTGTTCAGTAAAATTAGGGTATATATACAATGCTTAAATCCCAATAAGAGTTTATTTACTAATGAGGCAAAGCAGCATATCCTCCTATTTGATGGGTAGTTCTCTTCAAAATGGTAATTCTGGGACCTGGGCTCATTCCAATATTATATGTCTGCTGTGTTTAACTCCTGGCTTGAATGATCACCATAATTTTCTGCATGAAGCCAGTGGAAAGGTAAAGAGTACATGGAGAAAAATATACCCTTTTAGACCACTTCATTCCATTCCATTAGTGAGAACTAGTCATATGTTCCCAAATAGGTGCATAGAATACTGGGAAATCCTTGTTATCTCTGATTGGACAGTGCCTCCTCAGTTAAGCTCTAGATTACATAAAGAGTGTGGGGGAAGTGGGGGGGGGGAAGAGTGAGCATGAACAATGTCTCACCAAAAAAAAAAAAAAAAAGCAATGGTTAAAATTTTTATTCTTTTGCTACATATTATATGTTCAGCCCAGTAAAACAGAAAGTTGTTTTTGTTCTTTATATCATCTGGAAAGCATCCTGTCATAACACAAAATGTAGATGTATTCTATAATAAGTTTTGAAGTATAAAATTTATACCTGTGAAATTTTTCACAAATTTTCTCCCAGATTATTAAAGCCATGGATTCCTCCCTCTTTTCATCATTCTGAGAAATCTCTAAAATATAGACTACACATATAAATATGAAGATATTTAATTATTAGAAACATACCACATAACACATAGAGCCAGTGTTAAGAGATCACTACTAATACCAACTGAATCTCTGGACAATCTCAGTCTGGAAAACCTACTTCCACAACCACTGACATTTATTCCTATCCCAAAATTCCACACAAGATTAGAAGAATGCGATTGATCTGGCATTCTTTCAAAAACAACCTTACTCTTTGTGATGAGGATTGGGAATTTATTGAGTTGAATATCCCCCCCCCCCAAACTTATGTCCACCTGGAACATCAGAATGTGATCTTATATGGAAATAAGGTCTTTGCAGATATAATTAGTTAATTTAAGATGAGATCACAGTGGATTAGGGTGAACACTAAATCCAATGATTGGTGTCCTCAGTAAGAAGAGAGGACACACAAGCCAACACAGAGAAGGTCATGTGAAGATGCACAGAGGGAAGAAAGTCATATGACGAGGGAGGTAGAGATTAGAATGGCAGAGCTACCAGGCAAGGGATGCCCAACTTCCTGCAACCACCAGAAGTTGGGAAAAGCATGGAGCAGAGCCTTCAGAAGGAACCAACTCTATCGACACCTGATTTTTGACTCTGGCCTCCACAATGGCAAGAGTATAAATTTCTATTATTATAAGTCATCCAGTTTGTGGTGTTTTGTTACAGAAGCACTAGGAAATGAATACAGGAAATTTCTCCAAATTACATCTCAGGGTTATGTCAGCTGAACAGTCCTGACCCTTCTCATGGGCATTGGATCCCCTCTGTGTCCGCCTGTAGTACTTTCTCTTCTTACCTTTAGGAGGCCACAAAATGGGAATAGCATACAAATCAAGAAAATGTTCCCCTTTGACACAAAGAAAATGAAATAATTCTTTCCCAGCATTCACTTGATTTGGCAAGAGAGCTATTTTCTCTCTCCATTGGATAATACAAATATCTTTTTTATTCCACTCAGTCATCCAACCTCATTTACTTTTATATGATACACTTTCTATGAGAAGTTCATTACTGGGGAAGGTGTCTTAGAATCCTACAGGGGGATTTAACAACACAGTAACTACAATCCCTTCAATGTTTCTTACATTCTGGGCTCTGTGTTACTCACATAAATTCTAGTTGTATCAAACTTCAGTTGTTGATTCATGGATCAGAACACCTTCCGGGGAACACAACTTCCACTTTCTATTGCTCTTGATCAGATCAATAAATAAGTAATCCTCTGCTACATTGCAATAACTCTCAGATAGTACCTGGTATTGACAGCATGGATTTATTTGTCAATGTAACAGAATAACTTAGTTTATAGCATTGTTTTTTCAGAATAATACTGCAATAATGACCTAAGGTCTCAAGGTTGAAAGACATTTTAGAAGTGGAATGTATGTAAACCAAGGAATTTATTTATAAATAAAACTTTAGCAATCATTTTCATTTAATATATTTTTTCCACCACTAGTCATTTGTTCCTCTTTTGATCAAATTAGCCAGACACTCAATGGCTCTCTAAATGTAAGATAGATATTGAAATTCTCTATATTAAAAGAGTTTAGCAGTGACATAACTTATAGTAATCCATCTTTCTTGTTCTCTCAAAATGTATTTGTGGTTGTACTTGAAGTTCCTTATTCCTAATCTCCCTGGCCATACAGAGCCAATGTTCAATGAATTATGGAAAAAGTGCTGACCAATTGTGAAAACTTTATTACAACAAAGGATTCTGCCTATGGGTGTGATATTACTACCACCACTGTCCCAAATCCCTGAATCTTTAAATACCGCCTTAAGGGAAATACCCCTAAAAGAGCAAAATCACCTTTTCACATTGACTAATCCAGATATCTGCCTTTAACCTTTCGATCCTTTAAAATTTGGCACAAGTACAATTTTGGAAGACCTCCCAATTCTTATCATGAACCCTGCCTTACCTATGACTTGAGATATCTGGTGATTTTATCTTTGCAATAAAGTGTTGAGGAAACTCTTCTCTATAAAACACTTTATCACCAACTACAAAAACAACATCCTTTATTATATAATCACAGAAGCTTAGTCCTTTGAAGTGGAATTTCAATTACTCAGAATATATTGTAAAAATCTCATCCAGACCTCTATTACTGGTATTTAATACTATATACTACTGGAGGGATAATACCTTACAGGGAAATCTAGGATTTATACCTACAATTAACTTACTCTAATTAATTTTGCAGTAATTATTATAAATAAGCATCACAATCCCAGACTTTAGACTCTACTACAAAGCTGTCATCACCAAGACAGTATGGTATTGCCACAAAAACAGACACATAGACCAATGGAATAGATTAGAGAGCCCAGAGCTGGACCCACAAATGTACGGCCAATTAATCTTTGACAAAGGAGGAAAGAGTATACAATGGAAAAAAGATAGCCTCTTTAGCAGGTGGTGCTGGGAGAACTGGACAGCAACATGAAGAAGAATGAAACTAGACCACTCTCTTACACCATACACAAAAATAAACTCAAAATGGATGAAAAACCTGAATGTGAGACAGGAAACCATCAAAACCCTAGATTAGAAAGCAGGAAACAACCTCTTTGACCTCAACCGCAGCAATTTCCTACGCGACACATTTCCAAAGGCAAGGGAATCAAGAACCAAAATAAACTATTGGGTCCTCATCAAGATAAAAAGCTTCTGCACGGCAAAGGAAACAATCAAAAAAACTAATAGGCAACCAACAGAATGGGAAAAGATCGTTGCAAATAACATATCTTATAAAGGGCTAGTATCCAAAATCTACAAAGTACTCACCAAACTCCACACCCGAAAAAATGAATAATCCAGTGAAGAAATGGGCAAAAGACATGAATAGACACTTATCCAAAGAAGACATCAAGATGGCCAACAAACACATGAAATGATGCTCAGCATCACTCATCATCAGGGAAATA
>CM053567.1:140217334-140236594 GCA_028646485.1 Cryptoprocta ferox
TAATCAAAGGTCATAGATTTTCTAGGAGATTGAAGTCTAAGCAGAAAAAATGCATATATTTTGAATGAAGCAAGATAGGAATTCATAAAAACAGGCATCTTACTTGTTGGGTCTACTATAATAGGATACCATAGATTGGGTGGCTTATAAAAAGCAAACATTTTATTTCTCACAGTTTGAGAAGCTGGGAAATCCCAGATCAAAGTGCCAGAAGATTTGGTGTCTGGTGAGAGTCTACTTCTTAGTTCACAAACAGTTTTTTTCCTCACTGTATATTCACGTGACAGAAGGGCAAGGGAACCCACTAAGGTCTCTTATAAAAGCAGTAATCCCATTCATGAGGGTACCACTTTCCTAATCTAAGCACCTTCCAAAGTTTCCACTTACAAATACCTTTCCCAATGAGATTGGTTTTCCCACATAAATTTTAAGTAACACAAACATTCAGTCTATAGCCACTGGTGAAAGACCTCACAGTATATCACATATCAGGATGTAATATAGGTGTACTTTTCAAATTAGTGTATTTGAGCACTTAAGAATATATAGTAGTGTAGACGGATTTATTTGACATGCCAAGGGTATTTGATGATACCTCCCAAACCATTAATTTTACTCAATAGTCAATGTTAAAATATACTCAAAGTCGAGCACATGTGTTAAACAGACCAAAATGGAAAAAAAAAAAAACATTTAAGATAAAATGAGAATTTAAATTTCTCACTTACAATTGCCTCTTTGGGTTGTACTACTACACCTCTTGTGAGCAGAAGCTCATTCTTCTCAAACATTAGGTACATTTCATTTATCAAATATTAATGTATGTGACAAATACAATGAAAATATTGACAAGGACTACTGTACTATGATTCTGATACAGACTCAAGGTCTTAGTAGCAGCCTTTTGTATTCTTTGTAGATTGAGGTATGGGGTGAGTTAATGCTGTCAAGTGACTGGTTTGGGAGTAATGAAAAGTGGTTTTGGAAATTGAAGGCAGAATCTGATAACCCCCTGTTATTTCTCTCATGAATTTTAGGAAGTTTGGGGGCTTAATTTAATATTTGATTTTGTTTATTTGCTGGTTTTCCTCAATTCCCTTGGACTACTTGAGGCATTTTTAGGTTTTGTTTGTCAGCCAATAAACACCTCATCTCTCCCTATTCTGTTCTATGCTCTAGTAAAGGTTAAATTATTAATGGTGGTCTGGTAATCATACTAGATAATATCTGAAGAATTTACATCTGGTGGTCACTCAATTACCCCTGAGAGAAGAGACTGAAGAACAAAATTAATTATATTTTAAGGAGTAATTATTCTTCAGAATTACTTGCAGAATTGAGCAGGAACAGATTCAATGATTTAGAAGAATGCTGTCTGTTTTGGCATTGGACAACTGAGAAGAAACTCTGATACTTGTGTTCACTTATAATATAGACCTTATATATGTCTGAATGGAGGAGTATATATATATGTTTATATATTCAGGGTTAGCAGAAACCTATTTGTTTCAAAAAAGGGAGAAAATAAATGGGCTATCATGGTACAGGTTTTTGGCTCAGTACAGCATGTCAACTTTAAGAGTACTGTAAGAGCTAAAAGAGATTTGGAGCATCTGGAAATGGGAAGATAGGAGAGCTGCCTGGATTCCTGACATGTGGTACCAGTTACATTGTATACTGGTATTTTTTTATGGGCTCCATCAACATATTTAGACATAAAATTGAAATGGTGTAAATGTTATGCAAGAGTCCTAGAGGATGCCATACTGAACCAACAGATGGATAAGATGTATTTAAGAGGCTCAAAGAAGTGACTTCTAAAATATTACATTTGAGAACTTTTTAGAGTTTTTGCACTTGTAATACCAACACTTTTTTTGTAAATTTATATTTCTTTTGGAAACAAGTATCATGAGCAACATGATATTAATAAATGTTATTTTTATTTCTTATTTTTCCATACATAGTATATAGTAGAGGTGTGGAGGTATAATCAGGAAAAGTTGGGAAAAGAATTCAGATGGATTATATATATATATATATATATGTGTGTGTGTGTGTGTGTGTGTGTGTGTGTGTGTATGTATATATATATATACATATGATACCCATCTATTATTTGGTGAATGAAATACATTCACCAAAAGGAATATGGTGTCCAGATATACAGTGGGATAAGTTGACTCTGATATTTTCCATATTAGAAAGTTATTCATGGTCAGTTAAATAATTTCTTTCCCCCTCTCACCTTCCCCAGTCCCTTTGGAAGCCTGTGAGTTAATGTATTGTAAATGGCACATGTCTTTCATAATCTGAATGATGAACATGGTCATAGAAGCATGTTTGGATAGTCCAGTAGAGAATGCTGCAAATTATAATATTCATGCATCAATTTTCAAAGAACTGTTTCAGGTAGCATGTAAACACTTCTCATACAGGGGATACCTGGCTGGCTCAGTTGCCCAGGTAGTAAGTTTGAACCCCACACTGGGTGTAAAGATTACTTAAAAATAAAATCTTTAACATATTAAACAAACATAATAAGAATAATAAAGTAAATAAATAATAAGCAATTAAGCACTTCTCATACAACTTTAAAACCTTAAGAATTGGATTTTTACTGTTGTTTAGAAGTTACTGAACAAATTACTACCACTTATAACAACTTATAATAAATAAGGGTACTCTAGAGACAACTTTTACACATTGAAAATTTTTCATTCAATGTTTTAAAACTCAGGCCTAAGTAAGTACAGAAAGAATCCTGTAAAATATATAAGATTTGACTGTGAATTTATGAAGTTTGTGATTAACAACTTCCCTGCTTTTTTACATTGGAAATGTTTATGACAAAACTTCCAATCAGTGTTGAGGCTATTACATGGCATCTTGTCTGTGTTTATCTTATTTGATTCTTTAGTTTAATTTTTAGTTCAATTTGTTATGCATATACACCACCGTAATGAAAACTGACATAATGGGTTTATTCAAAATTAAATGATTCAGGAACTTAACATAACCATGTAGGAAAATAAACTTCTAAATGATGCAGCAGAGAAAAGACAAATTGCTTATGACTTAATTTATTTTGAAAAAGAATGATGCAGCATCTTGGGAAGAAGTAATTATTTCTTCTATATTTGCAGACAATTTTTTTTACAAAAACAACTATAGCTCTAGGTTTCTCACTAATCTTATTCTTCCCATCTTCCATCCTCTTCATGTCTTCCTAGCTCTCTTTATCTTTTGTTTCTTCTCCTGTAAAAAATATTAGTTTGTGTAACATGGAATGATAAATCAAACATGAACCAAAGTTGCGATTCAGTCCATGAAAATGACATTGTCAGTGACTCCTCTTAAACCACCTTTGGTTTAGGCATCTTATTGCACAAATGGTAGAGTGACTCAAGAGTAATAATGTAACCAAACCAACTGTTAGTTCACTTCTTGGTGAGTCACAGATACACCAGGTGGACTTAATACACAAAGTAAACTTTATTTGCAGCAAATGCCATGAAGAATAACTTCCAAAGTCGTAACTTCTTGAGAAAAAGTGAATGGGTTCCTTTTATTTATGTTTGGGATGAGTATTTAGATAGGGAAGCCTTGTCATTGTATATAGAGGTGGACATAAGGCTGTACATGTGCCTTAGGGAAACATGCCTATCCATACATTGCATATTATGTAAATGAGACTGTGCTCCCCCTTGGGGGCAGACTTTAGTCTTATAATGAGGGAAAGACAATTGTCAGTCATTCTAGAGGTCAGTCCATGGTCCATCTGCACAGGCATATGTCAAGTGTTATGTTTAAATGGGTCTGGGCCAGCTGGAGGTCTTGTCAGTCTCTATCACTTGAGGGGTGGTTTTGCTTTCCATTTGTCTGAGTTAAGAGATAAGCTGGAAAGAAGTGCTTAACAAAAAATGTGGGCTAGAGGTCAGTGAGCACAAGCAGGTGGGCAGTAAAGTTCAGGTCTTGGGGTCTAGCTGGTGACAATAGAGGAGGGTATATAAGAGCATGTCCTTTGCAGCATATAGGAGTATGTGGGGGATCCTTCCAAGACTAGCTCCTTGAAGTATTCCTAGTGAGACTGGTTTGTTGACATGGTTGAGGGAGGTAGTCACTGCCAGTGATAGCAGCCATTTCTTCATGTTTCAAGTAGGATAGTCAGAGCTAGTATTTTTTCTTCTTGTGTACCTAAGGAGAAGAAAAGAAAAGGGAAAGAAGGAAAGAAGGAAGGAAGGAAGGAAGGAAGGAAGGAAGGAAGGGAGGAAAGAAACATCTAGTCCATCTCTTAGGTAGAGCTTCCCTCCAATCTATAAAATTCACATGAAGGATTTATATTTGATTCAGAATAATCCAGTAAACTTTAGTGGGTACCTACTAAGTATCAGAGGATGGCCTAGGAGCAAACTTACTGTTAAGAGCCAGATGGTAAATATTTTGTCTTTGTGGGATATATGGTCTCTGTTTCAACTAGTCAGTTGGGCCTTTGTAGTGCAAAAATAGTCATAAACTAATGAGTATGTGTGTTCAAATAAAACTTTTTTACAAAAACAGGTGTGGGGAAGATTTGTCCTGCAGGACACTGTTTACCTACCCTTGATTATTCTAAGTGATACAAATTTGAATAACTGTAATGCCCCTGGATAAAAGATACTGCATTACTTACATTCAAATTGTATCTCAATTATGGGTTTTGGATTTTGTTTTGTTTGGGGGAGTATAGATTAGGTTTTAATTATATTATGTCTAATGAGTTTTATGATGAGGGACTACTGTGAATTCTGCCTTAGTCTAGTCTCTCATTTGTTATATGAATCTGTGGGTTCTTTATACACAAGGAATAGCACCAGCTAGGAGGCAGGGGTGTCATTAATTACAGCAGGGCAGAGCTCTATGAAACTGGATTTGATGCACATGTCACAGCCCAAAGGAAGATGAGTGACTCTGCACCCCCTTTCATCCAAGTCTGTTTATCTTCTCAGTGGCAATAGGATAAATGAAAATGAAAGATAATGTTCAGGTTAGGCAGTTCCAGTTATGTGAACCTGCCTGCTAGTAAAGGTGGACCAGTGTTTAACATTACCAACCAGAAAAGTGTTCTCCTTCTTGGCAAGAACAAACAAGACTGGGAGAAGAAAGACTGACTTTCTTGGTGCGGAAGTGGTAGCAAGAGCTATCCTCTCTTCAAAAGCCTACTATTTATTTATTTATTTATTTATTTATCTTAAACAACAGAAATTGATTTTCTCATCCCTCAGTTCCAAGATCAAGGTACCAGGAGGCCTGGTTTTCTCTGAAAGCACCCTCTGGCTTGCAGACGGCTGCCCTCTTCCTGTCTCTTCATGTGGTGGGTCGTCCCTCTGTGAGCACACAAGCCCCTGTTGTTACATATATTGGAATAGGGCACTACACTACAGGCCTCATTTTAACTGAATTACCTCCTTAAAGACCATATCTCCAACTACAGTCACATTCTGAGGTTCTAGGATTTGGGACTTCAACATATGAATTTTGAGGGGATGCAATTCAGCTCATGACACCTCAAACTAGGGTCATATGCCCCCTGATGACAGAGGTCTGAAGTTCTAGCCATATGGTCTCTCTTTTGTTTGTTTGTTTCATACTTTTTGAGGTATTATTGAAGCATAAGTGATAAATAAAATTATATATAGTTGAGATGTGCAATGATTTACTATTATAAAGAGAAAATCTAAGTCCTGAATATTGACTACCAAATATGTTTACCAGGATTTAATGGTACCTTATCCACATTATTACAAGTATAAAATGCTGAAGCCTGTAAGAAACTATGTGGTGCATGGTAATATTATGAATTTGAATGCTATGTTTTCCGAAAGACAAACAGAAATAAATGGTTTCACCCAGAAAATGTCTGACTTCCAAAGGCGATTGAGTGAAGGTGTCTTTGCAGAAGAGAGGTAATGTTGTTCAGATTTGATTGTAAGATACAGTTCTTGAAGTTCATGCCACTGACTAGCCATATTAATAATAACCAAAAGAAAGGGAGCAGCATTGATCGCTGAACTAATTGGACATGGCTTGGACTCTGACAGTGCCAGCCTGGTTCCTCTCAGAGAAAGAGACCAAGCACTAGCATAATAGGTTTACTATTCCCTTTGGGTTGTTATAAGCAGAATCAATATGTACTAATGACTACAGCAATAAATTTGGTCATACTTCATAGGGTTACATTCTGCACTTACCCAGTTGTTGGTTTGACATAGAGTAATAGAGTTTACCCTTTTTAAGTTGTAAATTACTATGAAAATGCTGAGCCTCACAGTAAAATGCATTTGGGATGTTTTTAAGCTTAGGAAATACTGGTAATACTTCCACTAAGCATACTATTAAAATAAATAAATAGTATTTATTGCCTGTTTCCCAGCTGCAGCTGGATGAAAAGCAGTGGGAAAGGAGAAATAAGACATACATATTTATCAAATACACAAGGCTCATGTTTACTTAATTCACTTCTGTAAAGTTGCTTACACCAGAGAACAAAAAGAGAACTTTCTTTTTATTTATAAGGTTTATTTCAATGAAGATGACATGAGAAGATGGCACTGATAGAATGGTTATGTTAATTAAAAAACTATTTATTATAAAATATTATCCATGACTTTTGCCCATCATTAATTAACTACTACTTTGTTATGCTTTTTGGTTTAAGCTTCATCAAGATTTCTAGATAATGTTTTGGTCTCTAATGTTAAGTGAAGAATTAGTATCTGAGAATAAAGTAACATATCCACACATACACATATACCCAGATATGTTTATGCATATGTCTATCTAAATAAAATTAGTTTTACACATATTGTATATATAAAATGGTATATTATATGTGTGTGCGCACATGCACACACATTCAGAGACACCATGAAGTAATTTTCAGCCTACATTTTGTTATAATTGAAAATTATCTCTCTCACACACTATTTAGAAAACTTGTGTTATCTTTGGTAAATAGAGGCAATGATTTGCATGGATTTAATATACTACAAAAATGATCACTCAATCCTACACATATGATTGGGGGATGATGTGTGTTGTGTATAAACAAGCTAATATATTAGCTTTTTATAACTTATTGAAAAGCTTTAAATCCTTTACTTTCCTTGAATGCATGCAAAATATGGGTAGCAAAGCAAAGAAAGTTTGTATAGAAAATAGGAAATAGTAAAGAGGAGTCCACTTAGAAATAAAATTGGATTTCACTGTTCTCCATCTCATCTTCCCCCTGAGTAATTTTCATTGCACTTACTCTTTTTCTTACAAAATTGAAATGTGACCTCATTCTTTCCTAGTGCTACCTGATGGACATATGTCTTCTTAAAATAATCTTGTGAGCTTCTTGAAAGCCCAGAAAATGTCCTATTTTTTAAAAAAAATTCTCAGATAACCGGCACAGGGTTAGGCCTATAAGAATGTATGGTAAATACTTGTTTAATTCAAAATTATAGAACACATAAGCAAATTATTTGGGCTCATCCTTAGGCATAACTAGAAGAGTGAAAGAGATTCGGAGGTCAGTTAAAAATGAAAACAAATAGGATATGTATACTTGGCTTCTTCCTAACAATAAAAATTCTGAAATTTTCTTTCAAATTTTTGAGATATATATTTTTTACATTATTATGTAACATTATGTTTTATTTAACATGTTATATATATATATATATATACTTATTTCTTGTTGATAACAAAAAAATCATGGTTATATATTATATAAGAATGCTGTGGGATAAAAAAAAGGAAAACTGAATAGCTTCTGACCCCCAATGAACCTATTTTGAAACTTGTTCCAGTTGCCTTTTGAAAACGAAGTCATTCTCATGAAATTCTAACCAAGCTATACATTTTATTAGGCACTAGAATGTCTATTGATACCCTTAGCATCTGGTTATCTTGAGATATGGCTTAACTGGGCAGAACAAGTATTTTTTCTATCCAATCCACTGATTAATACAAAAGAATTATTTCATCATTCTGGTCACTGTGCATCCTAAACGAGGTTTTGCATTCAAGTGTTGATACTTCCTCATTAATATGGAGTCATTTGAGACTGAAATTGCAGGTGGAGTGGTGTCAGTATGTGGCATTAAATGTTGACAGATAGTCTCCCTGTAATGGGAGAGTGGAGTGAAGACAATGTGCTGCCAATTGAATTGGAAATGCACATATTGAATCATTAATGGTTTTAGAGTGTAAAGCATCTGATCTGTTAAATTTTAGGAAATGTACGCTTTTATGGGTATCAGACTCTCATACTTGCTCTATGAAAACATTTCAGTAAATTCTGTATCTCATCTAACCTAAAAACTGTTTTGTTTTGTTGATTTTTTTAGACTTAAAATTAGAAGCATTCCAAACTAGTAACTTAAATATCTGAGTACATTAGCTAAGCATGTTCCCAATCCTCTCAGACCTTAATGTATCGAAGAGATCTAAAATCTATCACATAGATTGTGTGTCCTACCTGTAAGCAACTTAGTATATATTTAGTAACAAGGGATTGAACACAGAAATCTCCATTAGTATTCAGAATTAAGATCTGGTTTCTAATTGTTTCAAGCTATTGAGGGAAATTTGCTCATGGGTTATTTTAAGATAGCAGGATCTCTGCTAAGATTTGATGAATAACAGAGATATGCTACAAGAAAGTAGTGATACTTGATGCCTGTAGTCATTTTTCCTACTATAGTTGTTTGTATGCATACTTTACTCACAACTTAGAATATAATATACTCCATAATATACTTCATTTACCCTAACTCCATTTCAGAATACCTAACACAGTGCCATGGTAAGAATATTGACATTAGAGTCAGGATATCTGTATTTGAATTCTGGGTTTATCACTTTATGGTTGCACAAGCTTGAGAAACTCATTTAACTTCTCATATTCAGTGCTATTATCCCTAAATCTAAGATAATAATATGTATTTCACAAACTTATAAAAAAAAAGTAGAGAGTCTACAGACGAGAATATCAGCACTGTAACTACAATATGCAGCACAAATTAAAGATACCAGTATTATTATTGACAAATAGAAGACAGTAACTACCTGATAAATTGCATGTGGCTCTCAGGGGTCAGCAGAGTTCTGCAGATAGTAAGTTGCTGACTTAAACCATTTTCAACATTGAGGCTAAAATATGTAATGTCACTGCAACTTGATTATAGTGTTATATGGGCCCTACTTATTTGACACTGTGGTAAATGGCATTTCTATTTAATCTGGGGGAGACTGTCAGAGAACAAAGCCAGTTCTATGCCTACAGCAACCCCCGACAATGAATTAATGGTATATCTATAGTACTAGCACACAGTCTATTTAAATCGGATGGATGGCTGCTTTTCCTGCAACCCATCCGCAGCAGTCTATAAAGGAATGTAATTCAGCTGAATAACATAAATCTCCCTCTCCTGAGATCCTTTGTTCAAGTCAGTTGATTTTTCTGCTTGAGGCTGGCTGTTAGACAACTCAATCTATCACTCATGTTTATTCATATCTTAATGCTATCTATATGCTTACTTTAAAATCTCAAAGTAAAAATGGGTCCTTGGTATCATACATTTCTGTTGTAAGAGAAATAATTTATTTTGCCACGGTCATTTCTACCATGATGTGCAATTTATAAAGGTTTCTAGAAAAGTCTTGCAAGGATTATGGGGTTCTCATGGCAGCACCACTCAATTAAGACTATACACATTTTTGGTTTGTTTGTACATTTTTAAACAAATGTACAATTTCCTAATAACACAGAACAAAACTTCCTACCTGCACCTTGCAAAGAACCCACTGGTACATTTCTTCCAAACTGGATTTCTTATAACCCTCTACATGGAATAAGAAGTTACAGAGAAACTTAGTTATTGTATATTAAAAATCTACCTATTTCCTTCTTAGTTTATGACTTTCCATATCCTGAGTATCCATCCATAAAACAGGATAGCTTAGGAAGTTTGCATAAAAGTACCAAGGTATGGCAGAATAACTCAATTTTCAATTTTAGATAAGGTGCTTACTAGGTGCGAGCCAGATTCAGGTCACCCAGTATTTGTTTCTCACTTTCTTCATCAATAAGCTAATGGGGGTAGAGCTTAGATGAACTAAGCAATGTACTATGTACTAGTACATAGTGGGTCAAGTAAAGTAATAAAATTTATTTTTACAAACTTAGCCCATGCACATCACCATGTGGGAAAGAAGTTTGGAGTTATTTTGGGTGTCAGAGAGAAAGCAATTGTTTTAGGAGGAAATTATATTAGAGGCAGTTAATAGAAACAAAAGATATAATTATCTAAAGTAGAACTTGTTCTAAGGAATTATTTTACATAATATAAGAATCTTGCTATGAAGTTTAACATGTAAGCTTGCACCTTAGTTTGATAATCTAAAAAATGGCTACATTTAGCATCGGACATATCTACCTGTGCTGTTTCTCTAAATTAAGTTCACTAGATAATTGCCAGACTTTCTTTATAATACACCAACACATATCCTTTAACCATGGGTTTACCAGGTGGGGCTTTCTATGGATACTCATGAATAAACTGGGTGAATTATAAATCAAAAATATTTTTCTTCACATATACAGTTATTTTATCACTTTTATTTATGTCTGAAACCTGCCTCTGTCATCCTTTGGCTTTCTATAATTTTTTTTTTTTGGTTTATTTATTTCTGAGACAGAGAGACAGAACATGAGTGGGGAAGGGACAGAGAGAGAGAGGGAGACACAGAATCTGAAACAGACTCCAGGCACTGAGCTGCCAGCACAGAACCTGACATGGGGCTCAAACCCACAGACCACAAAATCATGACGTGAGCTGAAGTCGGATGCTTAGCCCACTGAGCCACCCAGGTGCCCCATCCTTTGGCTTTCTAAAAGGAGAGTACATTGGCTCAAATGGAAAGACCACTAAAAGCCAGAGAACAATGCAAATATAACGAATATACTCCATTTACCTAACAGAGAACAAACAGAAGATATGATTGTCAACCACCAAACTAGAAAGCTGCAGACATTCTGAAAATTGTTTCTAGCTATAGTGAGACTATCTCTAAAAGGCACTCAGGAATCACTAACTTATTTTTTAGTTAACTTAAATCTCTCACTGAGGTCGAGGTTATGAGACTCACCTACCAGTTTACTACTTTGCTAATTATTCCAAACTTACCACATCCCTCAACTTCAATCATCACTAAACCATAGAGAGTAGAATTAATTCCTATTAAACATGCACTGAAAAGTGTCACACATTGACCATTTTCCCCAGCATCTTTTCAACTTCTCAAATTTTCTGAATTGTTTATATTTGTCTGGCTTAGCAAAGACAAGTAAATTGAAACCATTGGGGAAGATTTATCAGAAAGCACTCTAGGGAAATAGACTAGTTGACTTGTATCTTAATGCAAGAAGCACAAAATAACAGAACTGTCCTTTAATTGTCCAGGACAATATGATGAATTATGATGACAGAGTTCACTAGAATGGTTCTTCTTCTCTAATCCATCTCCTGGAATATGCTACTTTAGATGATCTTATAGCACCAGTAATGTATCATATTAATGCTTTTGTATTTCCAATGATTGTATTGGCCAGACGTCAGTTTCAAAACCAATTTTGTATTCACTCATCTCAATAGGAAACAATTTTAGTAACTGGAAGATTCAGGAGTAACATAAATTGACTGGCATCTCTCTCTCTCTCTCTCTCTCTCTCTAACATTGAACAAGACGAGGAAAGACAGTTGGGATAGAAAAAAATAAACACAGATCAAGAATTGCTCTTGATTCAGTGACCTGTTAGTGGTTCATATGTTGCAAAAGTAAAGTTTTATAATTACTCAAAAAATTAAATTGCGAGAGATAATTCCATCAATGAAAGGTAATTTACCTCATGCCTTTACATATCAAATCATATAACAATGGCGAATATAGTGATATGACAGAATAGGGTTTGAACAAAGAAAAACCAAACAAAGTGAAGATCTATGATTTTTTGGACTCGCCAAAGACTGCATTCACAAGGAAAATTGCCACAACAAAAATCTGAAGAGAGAGGTACATGCAGGTAGATAATGTACCTGAAATCTGTTTAGGTAGAACAAAGGCCACTGTAAGCCATGGAGGTAAGACAAATTCACTGGTAATTTTAGTAAATTGCTTCTGGAGGCTGAGCATGAACACTAAGACTGAAGGACTTCTGGGGGCTAAAATCATGGGTTTTCCATGTTTTCTCAGATTTTCTCTCCAGGAACCCCACCATGTTCTCATAATGAAGATCCAAGAAAAATGCCCTCAAGACCTTACAGAGAGAAAGGAACAATAGCCAATGTGTAACTCTCCCAGATTCTTCTATATAACAAAGGCTCCCTCTCCAGAGAGAAAAATCTTCCCATAGGGCAATACTGAAACATATTCTATCCGATTTTCTCTAATCTTCCTATCATACCTAAGGAGTGAGGAGAAACAAAAATAGTCAACAGTATGTAGGGAAAGGAGTATATGGTAAGAAAAGAAAACAAAAACAAAGACAAAATACAACTTTACTCCTGGAAAAGAAACAGAAACAGTTGTGAAGTGTGAAACACCCTCAAGACACAAGCAATTACAAGATTGAAACTTAATCTGAAGATTATGGAATGTCTTTTCTCCTCCATACCCTATCACCATACTAGTAAACCTTCTGTATTATAATAGTGGATTATAGCTAAAGGAGCTTCAAGACATGGACTCTGAAGAACAGTACAAAGGGAACAGTAAAAAGGGAAGAACAGTACAAAGGGAAGTCCCAAAGCCAAAAGAAGAGACAAAAACAAGGACATTAGAAGAATTTGAAACCTATGGAACCTACAACTACAGCAAACATTAAACACAGCCCAGTTTGTAGACAGATTAATATAACTCCTTTCACTAAAGGCCTATTTACCTCAGTATTTTACCTTATACATCATGTATTACTTTCAACAAAAATAACAAATCCAACAGCAAGGAAAGACAAGTCTGAAGAGACAAAGCAAGCATTAGAACCAAACTCAGTTATGACACAGATTGGAATTATCAAATAAGGAATGTAAAATAACTATGACTAATACATTAAATGTTCTAGAGTTGCAGGATTTTTTTTACCACAATACCCGTGATTCATTGTCTCACTGCTTTGAAGAATAAAGAGGTAAACACAAAATGAGCAGCAGGCAAAAGTTTATTAAAGTATACAATCAGAAAGTAAGAGTGGTAGGAAAACTCTCTTTACAGAGGGGGGCACTCAAAGGTGAATACCTGAGGACTATAGGCAAGGGTCCTTTATTTATAAAGGTCTGATCACTATCTCTTCCCCCTTGTTCCTTCTCAGGTTCCACCCTTATTGGCTTGACAACTCGAGGTTCTGGGTCATCCATTTCTGATTGGCTCATTTCCATTGTATGAGGGATGGTCTATGGCCATACCCTTCCTTATGGATCATAAGCTTTATGGTCTACTTATTTTTAGTTAGGTCTTTAGTCAAATTCCTGAGGGAAACTTGAAAGAGAGTAGGTGGTGTCTGTTACATTCTTAAGAGGAATCTTAGGCCTCAGGGGATTTGTTGTGGTCAGAGACTTTCAGCCTTGTTCCAAAATAGGTGTTTTTTCCCCACCCAGGGACTTCAGGTCCTAGTCTTTCCATCTCTACCTATTTCATCCTATATTTTGTTGTCATACTAGTGAAAAGAAATGGAAAGCATGCAAGACCAAAAGGAAAGGTCATCAAATAAATGGAAACTATAAAAAAAAATCGAAAGGATATGCTAGAAATAAAAACCACAGTAACAAAAATAGCATGCCTTCAATGGACTCATCTGTAGACTCCACATAGCTAATGAAAGAATGGAAAATAGGTCAATGGGAACTTTCCAGACTAAAAGGTAAATAAAAAAGATAAATTAAAAAAAAACCCACAGAAACAGAAAGTCAAAAAGCAGTGGGAAAATGTCAAAATATGTAGCATATTCATAATTGGAAATCCAGGGGAAGAGAGAATGGGGCAGAGAAAACATTTTAAGAAATAGTCTGAAAACATTCCCAAAGTATTTATAGACACTGAAACACACATTCGAGATGCTGAGAGAACTCAAAAAAGAAGGAGGAGAAGGAGAAAGAAAAGGAGAAGGAGAAGAAGGAGAAGAAGGGGAAGAAGGGAGAAGAGGAAGAAGAAGAAGAAGAAGAAGAAAAGAAAACATTAAACACCAAGAAAACAAAACAATTAAAAATAAAAAACACTTAGGCATTTCATATTCAAGCTCCATAAAATCAAAGAAAGAGAAAATCTGGAAGAAAACCAGAGGGGGAAAACACCTTACTGATGGAGGAACAAGGATAAGAATTTTGATATTCATCATAAACCTTGAAAGCAGGAAGACTGGAATGAATGAGATAGGAGAGTAACCAATGTCAATAAAAGTGAATCCAAGACTTATCTGATGAAAAAGTCACATTGCATTTAATGTTTTTTAACTTCTTTCCAGAAGATTGATATAATACAATACAATAGTAATAGAAAACTAAACATTTAAGTGTTTATGAACTGAAAACTGACAAAAAAATTGATTTACTTTTTTTGACATCAAATAAAGTGACTATTTTATTCACTAGCATATTATATTTATAAAATATTTTTATTTAATTTTATTAATCTGGGGACTATTTATTAGGAAATATGAAACAATTACCTTTGTTAGTCTTTATCCTTTTGTTTGATGCCATGCTACCCAAACCTGAGTATGAGTGTGTTATGACCAGAAATAATAAAGGAATGAGCACATTTTCATGTAAATTAGGCATTTATACAGCTTTCATGTACAATATCTCATCAACACTTCTCAACAACTCCACAATGCTTTATTCACTAATGACTACATTTAGTTAAAAGGAGATGAGAAATTCAGGAGAAAAACAGATGGAAATGTTTAAATTTGATAATAGTTTTCAATGACATATTTCTTAAAAAAATGAATAGCATGTCTTAAGAAGCAGTAATAAAATCACTACCAAAGAAAACTGAGAAAGCTTTAACTGGTTCTAAAAGTGTTTTGTTGTGCTACACTTGGAAAATGTGTTTTAAGGAAAGTTGACCAAATGACCATTATGTGACAGAAACCTAACTGTGGATAAAGAAATAAGCCATATAATTACAGTCCTGTTCTTTTAAAAAATAATATATTTAAGTTAACATTTTTCTGAGAAACTGTAATGATAAGGTGAATGTTCAGAGAATGACATCTTTAAGAATATCTAGGGATTGCAATCATTAAAGACAAAAGCAGAGAAGGAATCACATCCAATTATTAATTGCCCTTCAAAGAACTGTAATCCCAACTGTTGCCAATTGGTTTAGTTGCAGAGGAAAGCCTTATTATGAGGATGGGATAGAACTGGAGTTTTGGCCAAAGAATAGACATTTGTCATGTTCTCCAGTACTCTTTTGTATGTACATCTAATGTTTTCAAAGCAGACATTAATTATTTCACCCCACTCAGAAAAAAAAAATGAGTTGGCTGTATATATACATCAATGTCTTTCATGTTTAAGTGTTTTCCTTCTAAATATTAAAATCAATCTGTGAAATGTAAAAGGCTGTTTCTATTTCATGCCAAAAATCAGTGATTGAGTAAACTAAAAGAAAAAATATAAAAAAAAAAGTATCAGTAAAGTTAGAAGGTATAGTGTAGTAGGTAGTTACATTACATAGAACTGAAATTATTAGCTGGATTTTATGTGGGAAGAAAGAAAGTACTCTTAGAATATGTTATTCTTGAAGAGAACAGAAAAAGGAAATAATAATATTGAAAAAAGTTTAAAAATTTTATGAAAAGAATAGAAATGCATACATGCATTCTATAATTTCAGACTATGTTTAAGGGGATGATGAGAAAAATCTCAAAAATCCACTATTTTTTATTAAAGAATCTATTCTCATGGTTTGTATGAACATACATAATTAACATTTGCATGGTGCTAAAGTGTTCACAAAATGCTTTTCTATATTCTGTCTCATTTAATCCTCACAATAATCCCAAAAGACAGAAATGAAGGACATAATTGGTCAGAGATATTAGTTAGCTTCCTGAAGGTGACAGCAACAATGGAGTTGAGATTTGAACTTTTTTGTTTGATACTAATTCTGCTTCTTTCAGTCCAAAACCTCTCATGCCCAATGCCTTTGATCCTAGACCACCTCCAAATCTTTTTCATCTACAGTTCAAACTAATCTCCCATTTTTTAAAATGTATATACTCTTCTTCAGTCACTTTATTTGCTTTTTATCCATCTTATGATGATTCTCTGCCACCATATTAAAATTAATTGATTAGTTGCAAACCTAAAGTGGGATAGCCAAGTTTAGTTTTTTTCAGATTCTTTATTCAACTTATTAATAGGGTAACCACTTAGCTGTTAAAACCTGTTCACATTAGAATTTTAATATAGATATTTATATTCTCTACTAGATTACATTTATTTGCATTGGCAATAATAAGATTCATTTGCATTGTTGTAGACAGAATAATACCTAATCAATAAAAAGTCAACCAATGGTGTACTCCTTTCAGAATCAGGTACTCAGATAGAGTCCACAAAAAAGTGCCTAGCACTCTGGTGAAAGGATACTAAGTACATTCTCATAATTATTTCAAGTCTTGAATAATAGTACAAAAAACCCACTACTCAAATTTTTATGTTTGAAAAGCTGCATTCAAAGGTTTCCAAGGAATGATAGATAGGTACTTGATCTGTATTAGCATAACTATATGACATAGTGTAGATGATTTTCCAGAACAGAAAAGGCCATTTTAAGATTAAATCATTTTAGGAAACAGATTTTCACGATTTTAAATAATAGCTTCCCCCCCCCCCCAGTTTTAGAAATCATATCTTCTATTGGTAGCCAAAACTATGGATTTTATATAGGTATACTCTAAGGGAAACAGAAAATTTTATTTTCTCTTTTGTTTTAAAAATCAGCAACAGACCATAGGTAATGTATATTGCCAATGGAGATAGAGCATAAAACATAGACGTATTTATCATGTTCTTGTAACCTTAGTTACATTACCTATCATATCTATTATCAGTAAGTGTCAATTATAAACAGTGAAAAAATTGCATATATAAATACAGGATAAAAGACATCACTTCTCTGGTTGTGTGAAAATAAAAATTGAAAACTATATTTTTTGTTAAATTAGAAAGTAAATTAATTGGAGATTAATCTTTTCCCTTTGCCTCATAGTTTTTAAAAAGGTAATTACTCGGCAACTTGTTTAAAGCCATCATTCGTAAATTGTGTGATAGGCAATATATTTCTCTAATATTCCTTCCACATTTTAGGAGGCACTTAATTTTTGTTTGTTTTTACATTTTTATTTCAGCAGAATGTTATTAACCATAAGCCTGTGATTTATTTTATCATCAGTGTATGATTTTTATTCTCTCCAAACACTAAATAATGTAATCATTTCTAGCTCTATTCACATAAGAGCATATTTTTATGACTATTGCTGATGAAATGCAATTTAAGAATATTTCAGGCCATGTTTCTAAGTACAATTCAGAGTCAAATTTTATAAATTTATACATATAAATATACATATATTGATATATGTATAAATATGCATAATATATTCATATGTGTATATATTAAATCAGTTGAATCTCATTATTTATGGTAGATATGTTCTATAAAGTTGCTGTGAACACTAAATTATTGATTACTAAACCATTGCTGTTACCGAAGTAGGTGTTTGTGTTAACTCACGTAGATTATGATCTCAAGTTCTAAAATAATTCATCCTGATAGATTCTGTTTTCTTGATTTTATAAAAGAGAAAATGAGGTTCAGAAGTTTTAAGTAACTTACTTACTGCAAGCGGGACTACCCTGCTAACAGTTACCAGAGTTGGGATTCAGACCCTTACAAATGGCCCAGACCCAGAGTTTCTTACACTCCACTATACTGCCCCCACCCTCTCCTTTCTCTGATCCACCCTCTCCATTTTCTGATACTATCTGTATGAAAGCTGAACAAAGGCAGAGGGTTGTCTCGTTGGATCTCAGCTGAGAACATGCGCATCAGGCAACTCAAATATTTCAGTTCTGAGCATGTTCGGGAATAACTTGAAAGTACTATGAATGTTGATTTTAAGTTTCCTAATAAATTTTAAAAGTTGGCAAATTTATAACAACAGAATCCACAATTATGAGAAGTGACTGTGTATATGCAAATTTGGCTTATTTTAATTATCGGTATTTTAAATGGACATTTTCACGCAGTCACAATCTCAGTTGGTCCACTTCTATATGTTCTGTCTATAATAAGTGCTCACAATTGTTTTATGAAGCATGAAGAAATCTGAATGCATCACTCCTGCTTCTAGACTTGATTTCAGTTCTTTTCTTAATTATACGTTTAAAAAGGCATTCATTTGTTAAATCTAGCATCAGAATAATATACAAAGCACATTTAGAGAATCAGAATTTTAGTTATTTCTTTGCCCTCTCATTAATTTTTAACGCAGTGTTTGATAATTCTTATTAAGTTATTCCATTACTTCTATAAATTACCAGAATAAAAATAATTGCAAAGCACTTAGAAACATATTAGGTGAAAGTACTTGCTTTATACAATAATTTTATTTCATAGCATAAAATGTAGATCAGTTGTAAATGCTATTAAAATCAGGAAAAGGCTGTTTTAAGCTTAGCTTTGGACTTTCTGTCACATACATTTTCTCAGGAATTTCAAAATAAGCAGGTAGATTCTCAAATTTCTGTTATAAAATGTATAACAACATGGAAAATAAGTACATATATACATATTTTTAAATACCCAACAATTCATTATTATTTCCAGATAGGGGTCTAAAACATGGAATGGCCATTCCATTTTTATTATTTTACCATACTTTTGCCATATTTCATGCAGAAATAAAAGCAAAAGACCTAATATGTTTCAATAGCACATTTCAACCATGTCTACAAAAATAAATTTGAAAAATTTTGTTCTCCCAAAGCTGCTGGATTGTTTGGTTGGATTATTGAACTGTGAAATGAGAATCAACCAATTTTTTTAAGGTATTCTCCCCCTCTTTTTTTTTTTTTTTAAACTTTATAGTTTATTGTCAGGTTGGTTTCCATATAAGACCCAGTGCTCTTCCGCACAAGTGACCTCCACCAAAACCATCAC
>CM053567.1:140237094-140306579 GCA_028646485.1 Cryptoprocta ferox
GTGCCTCTTATTATTTTATTTCCCTGGTCAGTTATATGGGACTCTCCACCATGTATACTTTGGCTTGTTTTTTGAGGTATCCCTGAAAAGGAAACAGACTAGCTTACAGGGAACAAAAGCACGCAAATGCACAGACAAATCAAACAAACAAGCAAGCCAAAAGGGGAAAGAAGTAAAGAAAAGGAAAGGAAAGGAAAGAAAGAAGAGAAAGAAGAGAAGAAAAGAGAGAAGAAAAAGAAACAAAAACAAAAAGAAAAAAAACCCAACAAGGTGGGGACAGAGACAGCAAAGGTCTGTGGGCAGTCTAAAAGCATATAACCAGCCAAGAGGAGAGATAAGAATATGCTACCGGATATATATCTGGATGGCAGCAGAAAGGAAAGATAAGCAAAGAAAAAAGGAAAGAAAAAAGGAAAAAAGAAAAAAGGAAAAAAGAAAAAAAAAGACAACTCCCCTGTTTGGATGGGCGTGGTCTGGCATCAGGTCAGGTCTCGGGGGCTGCTCTCTCCGAGGCCCCGCCTTGGTGGTTGTGGGGAGACGTATGGCGCTGCTTCAAAGCTTTGCGGGAACCAAGCGTTGCAACCGCCCTTCTGAGTCCGATCTCCCTGTGCCGCGGGTGAGCCAAACTGTATTCTCCAAGTTCCGCCTCACTTCCAAATCCCAGTCCATGCGGTTCAACACCGTCACCGGGGATGAGATGCGTTCCCGCTGGCGGCCGGCCTCGCGGCCCGGCTTGCGCCGCCCTTTTCGCGGAGCCGTCGCCGCCGCCGCAGCCGCTGCCATTTTTCAAGGCGCCTTTCTTGGCGCCGCCGCCGCCACTTTTCACACCTCCGCCGCTCCCGGTGCGGCTTGGAGTGGATGCTGCTGCCGCTGCACCCAAGAAAGAATTCGCCGGCCAGATGGGACGGATTTCTGTCCTGGCGCTTGGCAGTTATATATGGGCAGAGGGCGAGATTTTCCTCCCTTAGAGATGGTTCTAGGTGCATTTTCCGTCTCTCTTTCTCTTCCCCTGGTCTCTCCGGGGCACAGATCACTCTCTCTGTGTTGGGCTCGGGGGCTCCTTCCCCTGCACCACCGGGACCCGCCCGTCCCCTAATTTCCCAGATCACAGTCACTCACTCAGGCATCTTTGAGGTTGTCTTCTTTCTGGCGTCTGTTTCTTCTTTCCCCCACTTGCATATCCAAGTTTTATCCCTTCAGTCCTTCTCAGTTCAATCCATACGGGCGTGCACGGATTACAGAGCTCCCTGCTTCTCCGCCATCTTGCCAGCTCTCTCCCCCTCTTTTGCCTTACATATCATTACTTTTTTTTAGGTCTTCTAATTTACCTTTCAAGATTGTTGGTACTATAGACCACAGAGGCTAAATTGAGAAGAAAATGAGTAAATCAGTAAAAAAAATGCTATTTTGACAACTATGTTAGATTTATCTATGATAATTAAGATATGTATTTAGCATTATAGAACATATATAAACAATAACTTTCACTGAAATTATTATCTGTAGATACTAGGACCCCATTTTTCGGGGTGTGGCAGAGAATTCTCTTGGTTAACATGCCAATAAAAATGATTGTAATAATGCATAAACTATAAAACACATTGAGTAGTTGACAGGAAAGTAAAGGCTTTTTAGAAGCCAAGCCGAAGTAAAAACAGAAACTCTTTAGAAATCACTCATGTGGCTATAGATTGAGCTGAGGACTAGACACTGGTAATACAGAGGTGGATGATTTGGAAGATGGACCAACTTATGATGTAGCTTCGGTTTTTTGCTTCTTTTTTTATCCTCAACATATCTCTTCCATCTTACAGTGGATTGCTGTTGAGCCTACCCAACTTTATGATTTCATGGTAGATCTGGCAGAATTCATTACATGATGGATAGCTGTGGACACAGTCATGTGATAGCCCATAACTAAATATTTCATCTCTTCCAGAACCCAGTAGCATATAGGAGCTGTTATTTGAGTGGTGTGTTGTTCTCCACTGCAGAAGACATAATCTTGCTCCAGAAACCTAGGATTTATATTGTGATTCCCTTATCAAGGTGCTGTAAACTCAACTGGGTGTCTTTTTCAACCACAGATACCACTGGTATCATAGACCCTGCTGTGTTCTTTGGCCTAAGTAGAAGAATGGTTTTCACCATAGCCCATATGTGCTTCAAAGTCCTTTTCTAATCTGGTCCCACTCAAACCTGCAGCCTTCCATGTCATCAGGTGAATGGGTCAAAGTAGTATTCCCATGTGTGGATTACAGTGCCTCCAAAAACCCAAAGAATTTGACCAGGCAATATGTTTCTTTCTTAACAGTAGAAGGTACAAGATGCAATAATTTGTCCTTTACTTCATCAAGCATGTCCTAGCATGCCTCTTACAACTGGACTCCTGAAATCCTTCAATGTAGTAAAACCCTGAATCTTCTTTGGTTTATCTTTCATTCTCCAGAGAACATAGGTCTTATTATGATCTCCAACACACTTTCCATTTCTTGTCAATCTAGTCTGATCATTTAGTCTGCAGCTGCAGAGATCACATGCCTATGATGTCAGTCCTGATTTTATTCATAATCAATCAAATGTTATAACTACCCAGACGTCTATCAGCTGGTGAATGGATGAACAACCTGTGGTACATCCTCTGCAATGAAATACTACTCAACAATGAAAATAAATAAGCTGCTTAAAAATGCAGTATCATGAATGAATCTAAAATTCATTATGCTAAATGAAAGCCAGACACTGTCTACATATTGTATGATTCCATTTATATGTCATTCTGGGAAAGGTAAAATTAGTGGTTGCTAAGAGCTAGTAAAGGGGAGGGAATTAACTACAAAGGGGCATGAGGAGAATTTTGGGGTTGAAGGAAATGAGATGATAGTTACATAGATATGCATTAGTCAAAATTTACCTTTTGAAAAGGGTGATTTTTACTATGTATAAATTTTGCCCCAATAGACTTAATCCTTAAAACGCTACTTTTGTCCTTCTTTGTTCAGGTTATTACATATTAATTTTGTTTCTTTTTAATTTCTATTACTGTCTTAATTATTAATTCTTCATTCAAAATGTTAGGGGTTTTGATTTGTTCTAATTTAATCTTACTTGAGATTGATGTTTATAAGCAATTGGTTTTTAGCTTTTCATCTTATCTGATATATGCATTAAGGCTATACTTCCCCCTCTCAATATGGCTTTACCTGCATCTCATAAGATTTGATATGCTTATTTTCAGTGTTATTAGGTTCTAAGTAATTTCTAAGCAACATTGTTGTTTCCCTATAACAGGTTATTTAAAAGTATATTTCTTAATGTCTAAACATCTGCTGCATATTGTTTAATGGATCTTTACTTTAATTTCCCTGTGGTCAGAGAACACTCTATATGCCTTTGGTCCTTTGTAATTTGTTGAAAATTCCTTTATGAACTAGAATATCATGAATTTTTGTAAAAGTGTAAACTTTAAAAGAATTAGAGTCTTTAGTTGTTAGGTACATAGTTCTATATCATTCCATTTAGAAGCCTTATTAGCTATTTGCTAAATCGTTTTACAACAGAAGTTCTCAAACATTTTGGTCTCTTTAAACTCTTCTTTTTAAGTGTACTTATTTATTATTTGAGACAGACAGAGACAGCATGAATGGGGGAGAAGTAGAGAGAGAGAGAGAGAGAGAGAGAAAGAGAGAGAGAGAATCCCAAGCAGCCTCTGTGCCGCCAGTGCAGAGCCTGACACAGGACTTAAACTCACAAAACCATGAGATGATGACCTGAGCCGAAACCAAGAGTCAGATGCTTAACTGACTGAGCCACCCAGGGTGGCTCTTTTAAACTCTTAAAAATTATTGAGACCCAAAGAACTTTTATTTAGGTCAGCTATATCTATTGATATCCATGTTATTATAAATTAAAACTCAAAAATGTATTATATAATTTAAAATAACAATGTTAAACTATTATACGTGAGTGCATATAACACATTTTATGAAAAATGTCTATACTTTTCAAAATAAAGAAATTTAGAGAAAAGAGGGCATTGTTTTACACTTTGGAAGATCTCTTTAATATCTGGCTTAATGATAAAAAATAATTCTCATATCTGCTTCTGCTTTAATCCTGTTGGGTTCTGTTGTTTTGGATGAAGTAGGGAAAAAATCTAAACTCACATGAATACATAGTTCAAAAAGAGAGGGATAACTAAGTTTCTGTTAGCATTTGCTTAGTGTATATAATCTTTTTATCCTTTTACTTTCCTTCTTCTTGTATTCCTAAATTTTAGATTTCTCTCCTATATGCATCATAAGTTTCCTTTTAAGCTCAATCTTGTCCTTTTTGTCTTTCCATTTGAGTATTTAGAACATATGGGAACCCTTTCAGACTTCTCTCTATGTATGTCTTCTTTGGATAGTTCGCTAATTTTGATTTGATTTCTTTTGCTTTGTAATTTGATTCCTTTTGCTGTTGTAAGACTCCAATTGTAAATATGGTGCCTTTTTGAGTTCTATAACTCATTATAATGAATAATTAAACCTAAGAACAATGTGAGATACCCCAAATTTGTGGTCCCTGGTCAGAAGTGAGTATGCCCTTGCAGATCCTAAACCTTGTGGCTGGTGTTTGAAGTGAGGGCAATCTTTTGGACAACTGTACACTTAATCTTGAGTTTGGCTAACTCGGGGCAAGTGGTACCTAGGGAGGTCTTGACTTGTAAACCATACTGTTAAATAATTTATATTTAAATAATATATAATTCATAATATAGGTGTTAAAGTTAGAATACCCAACTTCATATAATCCCCTTTTCCTAACTTGTATGCTATTGTTTTCCTGCATTTTAGTTCCATCAATGTACCTTAAAACTTACATTATTATTATTTATTTAGAAGTATATTTATGTTTACTGTTGTTTTTATATTCTTCACTCAGAGCTTTTGAATTTATTTACAGTAACTTATTTAAGTTAATCATTAAAAACTAAAAACAGACTGCACAACATTAATAAAATAGATAAATATAAATGAAAGAAGAAAAATCAATTCAAATGAAAGGGGAAAAAATATATAGAAAAGATGCAAGATATTGAAATCACAAAATAAGATGGTAGAATATATTACTATAACTAATGTAGATTATTAGTTATCACATTAAGTGTAAAATAAGTAAATTATTTATTAAAAAAGACAAAGCCTGTCAGAATACATTGAAAGTATGTTTATATCTATACAAGGCCACAGAAAGACTGAAAGTAAAAGAGTTGTAAAAGGTATACAAAGTAAATACTAAACAAAGGAAAGCTGGTGTAAACATATAATAGGAAAAATAGACTTTTAAGCAAAACCCATTAAGCATTAAAAAGCATAAAGTTGTCTTCAGATAATGATAAAATGTTCAATTCAACAGAAAAATTATGTCTTATCTATAAAATAAGAGTTTTAAAATATATTTAAAGCAAATATTGGCAGAATTCTAAAGGTAAGTTTGCAAAACCACCATTATTTTGATGGTTCTTAATATGCCTCTATCAATAGTTAATAGATAAAGCAGGTAATAGATTTTAAGAACATAAAAGATTTAATCAATGTAAATTAATGCATTTGGTTTAATAGATGTATATACAACACTGAATCAACAACTACAGAATACATATTCTATTCAAGTACATATAACATGTTTAAGAAGGCTGATTACACACTGGAAAATAAAGCAGATCTTAAAAATTTGTCAAAGAATTTATTATAAAGAACAATCTTCTACCATAATCCACTTAAATTAGAGATCTGTAACAGAGATATTTGCAAAGTGTCATATGTCAGGAAATAGATAATTCATGAGTTAAAGAAAAAAAATCCTAAAATGCACATTAAAATAGTTTGCATTGTAAAATAACATCAAAATAGCATAGTACCAAACTTGTGTAATTCACTTGAACAGCACTTTGGAGGAAATTTAAAGCATTAAGTTAATGTATTAGGAAGAAATGTAAGGTGAAAATAAAGTTGGCATCAATTTAAAAAGTCAAAAATGAATAAATTGTAAACCCAAAATTCATTGAAGAAAGGAAAAAATGAAGCAGAAATATCAAATACAAAACAAATATAGTGGAGTATACCAATGAAAATATTAGTTTTTAAAATATACTATATTCTGGAAAGTTTGACTATAAGAAAAACAAAGATGATACAAAAACATTCAGAATGAAAACATGTAACTAGAGACACAACAATTTAATTAAAAATACAAGTTATTGGAGCTCCTGGCTGGCTCAAGTCAGTTAAGGAAGCGACACTTGATTTTGGCTCAGGTGTTGATCTCAGTCAGGGTTCATGATATTCAACTCTGCCTAGGGCTCTGCACTGATAGCAGGTGACCCTGCTTGGGATTCTCTCTCTCTCCTTCTCTCTCTGACCCTTCCCTGCTCAGTCTTGCTCGTGCTCTCCTTCTTCAAATAAAAATTTTAAAAAATAATAAAAATATAAGTTATTAAGATAAACTGCAATAATTGAAAATATAAAGTGTTTAAGAAACATAAAAATCATATAATAATAAATAATAATCCTGTATCAATTAAATAATCCAATACAATTAAATCTTGTGAACATGTTAACCATTAATATAAGATTTTAAAACTAAAATCTCATGTCCCATTTAGTTTAATTAGAAATGTCTACCAAATATTCAAGAATAAATAATGATAATCTTAAGTGCTGTTTCTTAGAGAAAGAAAAAGCTCAATTTTATAATATCAACACGACCTTGATTACCAGAACCAACAAGAACAATATAAGCATATAATATACAGGCTAATCTCAGACATGAATCTAGTATCAAAAATTCAAAACAGTGTTCACAAATAAAATTCAGCGCTGTATAAAATATTCTTTAGAAAAAAATAAATCCTCTAGAAAACATTGTTTAGAAATAATTTGACATGATGTAGTATTATTGTTGAACCCAATTATCCTGTGCCTCAACAATCCCACTCCTAAATGTGTCTGCTAAAACCCACTGTACTTTGGTGCCGTGAAACATGAAAAAATGTTAGACTGACATTGTAATACCAAAAAAAAGGTAAATCACCCAAATTCAATCAAACCCACGAATACTAGAAAAGATACATTATGTGAGCTATAGTCTTATGATGAAATAAAATACAGCCCATAAAAAGAACAATTTCATTAATTTTATCAACATGTAAATAAAGATGATTCTCTGGAACATAAAGTTGAGTCAAAAATAAGTTATGGAAAGTAGATAGAGCATAATTTTATTATATAAAGTTTAAGAAAAACATGCAGAGCTAAACAGTATAATTTTAGAGATTTAAACATCTAGTAAATCTAAGAAAGAAAAATAAGACTATAGTAACCACAAAATTCAAAACAGTAGCTACAGCTAAGCAGAGAAGTTTACAGAGACCTAAAAGTCAGGATTGTGTTCTTTTTTAACCTGAGAGATTGTTTAGATGATTTTCATGTTTATTATTATTTATGTTTTAAATATACTCTATAAATATTTACACATACTTAATATTTAAAAAGAATATATTTTTTTAAAGTGCTCAAAGTCCTTAGGCTAATTGTTCATGCTTTATTAACAGAATCTTAACAACGTGTTATTTATGCAGGACATATTCAAAGATTTATCTTCTCAGTAATGTGTTAAATTAGAAATGTGACATGAGAGACATAGACTAATGCATTGCTATTTCTCCTCTCATTTAGAATTGGGACTATCGAAGATAAATTAGTTCTGTGGTCTTTCTTTAGACTTGTGCTAGGTAAAATGAGTTTCTTTTACCAGCACACTGTCAGTTACCATCCCGGGTTTAGATTCATGATTATGTTATGCCAGTTCCTCCGGCTTCTGTAATAATAGTGGAAAGAAAGACAACAGGAATATTAATGATTAGCCTTTGCCATATCTAATGGAAGAAATCTTACTGCTTTAACTTTTTAGTAACTGAGACTGACTGGCAATTAGTCACCTCTTTCATATCAGTATAAATACAGGGATTAAAATAAACCCAAATATTCTAAAGGGTCATTTTCTCATTTAAAAAATCACTAAAATAAAACATGCTTACTGCCAGAGCTTGGGAAAACATAACACAAAGAACGAGAAGAAAATGACTAGAATATCAATATCAACATTTTTGGTGAGCTTCCTTTAGTTTTCTCCTTGTAAAAATATTATCATATTGGAAATACATTTTCTACTCTACTTTTTCCCCCCACTTAGAATTTCTTCATAAGATTCTTCTTCAAATACATGGTTTTGAAGCATTGCACAAAATTTCCTATATGAAATGACTGGCTTTCTTAATCTCTTACCTATAAATGGGCATAAATTTAATCCAATTATCTTGTTATTATTTAAGCGCTGCATGTGAACTGTTTCTTTAAACAATAATCTTTGACAATTATATGACAGAACAAAATATTAACATTAGCATTCGTAAGTTTTTCATCAATCCTCCTCATGAAAGGAAATTTCAGCCATGTTCCTTCAATTTATTTCTTTGTTTCTCTTGACCTGCCTCCCGCCATGCCAGATCCATGGTTTGCCAGATCCATTCTTTTTCATTTTGCTGGTAAGCATTGAGGAGCCATGTAGGTAATGCAGATACATGTGCACTTGTCCAGTGGGAGGAATTTTTTTTGATGGAGTGTTGAAAAAGGGCATCTTCATAGAGTGAGGGAGTAAATAGAAAAAGAGGGGATTTTTTTAAGAATTGCTAATCTGGTCCAAGATAAGCAACTCAATAAAAGTGTTATAAAAATGAAAGAAATTGTTTTGTTTTGCAGTTATCTCTTGGTTGCAGAAGTGGTGCTTTTTTGGCTGTGACATTATTCTAAAATTGGACTATGAGGGTCCAATGGCTTCACAGGCTTTATACATCTATAAGGAAAAATCCCTGTCCTCTTATTACCTGTCGAAATTGCTTTCTCCAAAGGTTAGGTCGATGTATCTTCTTTACCAGCCTTATGTAAGAATGCCATTAGGTCTGATTTCATAAAATAATGGAATATTATCACTTTGAAATACTTCTTGTAAACTTGATAGGTGGAAAATTATATCTGGTTATTTAATTTTCCTCCATTTCATTAGAGATGTTGGATATTTTCTAGTTTTTTCATACCTTAGGTCTGATTTGAGAGTGATCTGATCATGATCCACTGGGTGTGGATAAATTATTTATTTAATTAATTTGTATGGTCAGTGCTTTTTAAGAGTGTTATCTCTTAATTTTCATATTTGTTGCAGTAATTTTCCTCATCTTTGTCATTTGATTTCTATTATATTTATTAGTTTTAAATATATGTGTGTTAAATTTTATGTTGTCAAATCAATTGACTTTTTTCTTTATGATTTAATTTCCTTTATAATTTAATTTATTGTTTCATTCTCAGAAAGTTCTTGCCCATTCTGAGTTTTCAACAAGTATGTGACTTTTCACCCGCAGGTTTTTTTTTTTAAATTTTTTTATGTTTATTTACTATTGAGACAGAGAGAAACAGAGCATGAGTAAGGGAGGGGCAGAGAGAGAGGGAGACACAGAATCCACAGCAGGCTCCAGGCTCTGAGCTGTCAGCACAGAGCCCGACGCGGGGCTCGAACCCACGAACCGTGAGATCATGACCTGAGCCAAAGTCGGCCACTTAACCGACTGAGCCACCCAGTCGCCCCATCACCCACAGGTTTTAATGTTTATATTTATTACATCTGTTATGTCCACTTAGAATGTATTTGGGGATAAGATGTGAAGAAAAAATTTAATTATTTTTAAGTGACTGACCAATTGTTCCAATATTAAAAAATCAATTTGTTTACTCATTATTGATACTGCTTTATTATTGTAAACAAAATTCCTAATATATTAGGCTACCTGTTCTATGCTATTAATTTAATATCTAGCATAAATTTTATAATTACAAGTTTAGCTTATGTTTTAATACAAAAGAAAACATCTCATAATAATCTTTCTAAAAAATGTCTATGCTATATTAGACATTACTTACTGTTTTCCTTTAATATAATGTTTAGAATCAATTTACCTTGCAAGTTATAAAAACAATCCCCATTGGAAAGTTGATTAGAATTAGATTAAATCTCTAGATTGGTTTGGAAAGTATTCTCATTCCATTTATCAATGTGTTAAATACTTCAATAAAAGTTTAGAATTTACTCTGTTCATTTATTCATTCATTCACTTGGTGTATCTTTTTGAATCTTTGGGCTAACTGGCATTGTGATGGGCACCTAGGATTTAAGGACATACTGACAAACTTCTATATTCTAAGCCCCTTGTAATAGATGCATTGTATTCAGGAGCTAACAGAAACAAGAGAGAATAAATACTTTTTGCTGATGGTATCAGAAAATAAATCAGTTTACAAACTGAAGACTAGGTGGAAATAAAGCTCAGTTAAACATTCAAATAGAAATGTGAATTCAAAGTTAATTATTGCATATTGACAATAGATTCTAATTTTGGAAGGTTTTAGTTACAAGATACCTTGAAATTTAAGACAAGGAAATCTTTTATTCTTGATGATGTGTCTTGAACATGGTAGGTATTCCATGCATATATCTGGGTTTCAACTGATTGTAAATGAAGAAGAAAATAATACATAGGTTACTATTCTTTTCATGCAAAGGAAATCATCTCTCTGTCAGTGTGTTATCTCTTCTGTTTCATATAACTACTTCATTCTATACAAACTATTTTATTTTTTCCTGGAAAGAACTAAATCAATAAAAAATAAAGAAAGAAAAGTAAAGAAAAGATATTCACTCACAGAGCAGATTCTACTTTATCTTTTCAGTAGAATGATATTATCACCATGTCTAGAGAAAATTTTAGCCTTTTCCACAGAATGTAATTTGTTGAAAATGTAGCCTCCAATTGAAACGTTTCTGATTACATTGTACTTGTTTCTATGTAATTTTGGTATCTTCCATTATTTCTGTGAGTATACTCAAAAAACAATTTCTTTAAAGTTTTCATTTCTTTTGAGCTTTTCAATTGATTTTTATAGATTCTTCAGTATCAGAAAGATAAAAATCCCAAAGAACTGCTTGCCTTTTCTGGGTTTGCTGAAATTATTTTTATCAGCAGTGTCATGGTATCCAACTGTGGCTATGTTCATTGTTGCCAAAATAAAGTTCTCATCAATATAACCTTTTGGTACACTATTATTGTTATTGCAAACAATCATTTAAAATGTATTATCTTCTCTGAGTTACATGAAACATATTTTCCATACATTACTGACAAAGAAATTGAAGAACAGAGTTTTTGTCATAGTATTAGAGCAGATCTTCAGCTGAGAATTTCCTGTTACTTTTCTCACTACTAATTTAAGTTGAATGGAAAAATCTATTAACACCTACATTTATCTTTAATTTTCTTCCACATCTTTATCTCTACAAAACTCATCACTGAATGTTTAGAGAATCATGTTGTAGAGAGTTCACCAAATACTTTTCACAAACAAGTGTCAGTTGGTTTTGTGATATTAGAGGAGCAGGGTGTTACATTTGCACATAGATGAGGAAAAGACTAAGAAGTTAAGTGACTACAGTAAAGGATTAGTTTCCTATTATGCTCTGAGAAAGAAAGAAGGGGCTTACTGAGTGGGGATTAGAGACATATGGAGCAAAACTGGAGAGCTAGTGAGAGGCCACAACAGGAAGAAAACTCTAGCATATAACAATAAAAATGGCTAAAGTAATTTGAAATAAATAGTACTTTTTCAATTATGTTGTAGAAGAAATTATACCCTGGAATGTCATTTGTTTGCTTCTAGCTTATGATTTTTAGCTTCAATATTTTTCATTAAACACAAGATTCAAAGGGGCATATTGGTTTAAGAAATATGTTCTTTGATTCAATTTGCATTTTATGGAAGACTTTATAAATAATTAGCTAGTGAATGATAAAATCATGGTTGTCTGGTATTCAACAAGGGATAATAATTGATACATATAATATTTTACAGAAATAAAAAATGCAGAAAAGTATGAAGAATATGAACATATCAGTTTTTTCACTGTTAAGAATTTTAAACTATTAAGTTTTTCATTTACTTTCTCTTTTGTTAATATATATCTGAAAGTATTTTAGATAATGACCAAAGGCACCATTCCCAAATCATCTTTCCTTCTCTTTTCTTCCCTCAAACAAATACTATAAAGATTTTGGTATATGTGGAATAGTAAAATACAGAGAATATTTCCTTATATGTCTAACATTTTGCCATTTTGCATAAATAGCATCAGTATTGTACATTATATTCTGCAATACAGTTATTCTTTCTTTTTCTCATCAAAGAGATATTTGTTAAGTACATATTATGTAAAAAGTACCAGTGCTTGGCTGACCAAGTACAAATTTTTGCTCCCAATATGCTTACATTCTAGATGTATGGAGGAAGAGAAAAAAAAATATGAACATATGTCAAAGGTTGATAAAAGCTATCGTGGAAAATAAAGCATAGTTCAGGAATGGAATATACCTAGTGAAAGTGGAGGAATAGTATTGCTATTATAAATAAAATATTATCAATAAAATGACTCTTAACTGATAAGTTGACATTTTATCAGATACTTTGAAGAAATAGATTCAGACAAGGGATGTTTGCATTCCTGACTAAGGAAGTAAAAGATTTGGGGGAGGCTGCATGGCTCAGTTGGTTGACCCTCTGACTCACAATTTTGGATCAGGTCATGACCCCAGTGCATAGGATTGAGTCCCATAATGGGGCTTTGTGCTGAGGGTGGAACCTGCTTAAGATTCTCTCTCCCTCTGCCTCTGCTCCACTCCCTGCTCTCTCTCTCTCTAAAATATAAATAAATAAATAAATTTAAAAGATGTAAATAAAAAAGCCCTGAGACAGGAACTTGCAGGGAGTGATAGTGATGCTGAATAGTTTTGGGGGAGAGTGGCACAAGATGAGAAAAGAGGTGTCACAGGGATTGCATTTCATCAAATAACTATATATGGATCGTCCAACAGGACACTTTTGAGAATGAGGGGGTACTATTAATGACTGGATTGGGACAACAAATGTAAAACAGGACTCTTTTGGGCAAAATGGGATTTATAATCATCCGATGTTGAAAGGCTGTAACTCAAATTGAGATGAAGAAAGCACAGGTTTTGTTCAGAATTGTTATAATCTAACCCTTAATTTAATGAGACCTCTCTGTTATGTTGAGAGTAGACTGAAGAGGAGAAGCATAGAAACTGATAGTTGAATTAAGAGGCTACAAGCATGATCCTGACAAAAAATGATGGTGCCTTGTTCTAGAAAGATTATAAAGGGGGTGAAAGAAATTATTGAGCTCTAGATGCTAGAGTTACGAAAGAAATTTTACCATGTTATTTTTTATTGCACTGGTGTGTGTGTGTGTGTGTGTGTGTGTGTGTGAACTGACTGGTCTTAATTCCAGGCAATAATTTCTATGAAGTCCTATAATTTTGACTTGTGTGTGTGTTTTAAATACTGAATACTAATTCTGCAATGTTTATGTAGTCAACTTTTTCTACAAGTCTATTCAAATATTCCAATTTTATGTATAATTCCTTCATTTGTTCAAAACTTTATATAAATTAAACGCAGTTGAATCAGTCAAATTTAATAATGATTTACTCTAAGGCTATGCTTTTTGCATCTTTTTAAAGAAATAACCACTGGGAATCAAGATCATATAGGTTTATCTTATATTTTAATAATTTTGCTTTTAAATATTTACTCCCTTAGCAATTTTTTTTGTTTATAGTATATTCAGGTAGTGGTATATATTTTTTCTTTGTGACAATTCACTTGTAACAAAAACATTTATTGAATAAATTGAATGTTATACCATATTTCAAATTTCCATATTAGCATTAGCCTGTATTTGCTTTGCTTTTTCTCATTGATCTGTCTCTTTCTATGTCAGTATACCACCTTAATTAATAAGTTTGGATAACTTGTAAAGAAATTTTCCCTACCTTATTTTTATTCTTTAGAATTGTATTCATAGTTTGTGGTGGCATTACTTACTCAAATATATGAATTTGCGTATTGGTCTTTCAAATTCTGTTAAAAAATATTCTAGGATTTTCACTGACATTATATGAAATTTATAGATTTACTATTGGAAAATTGGCATTTCAAAATACTGAGTTTATTATACTTTGTCTATAAACTTACTCAATCCATCTTTCATATTTTTCATTAAAAATTTATAGTTTTCTACATTTTTGTGTGTTTATTGCTAGGTTTCTACTTACAATCTTTCAACTTTACTACTGTTATAGACAGTGCTTTTTTTTCTATTACATTATTTATGACTAGGAATAGTATTGTTTTTTTGTTTATTTGAGGATGTGTAGAACTGTGTTGAATGGAACACAATTGGAGGTTACTTAAGTGAAATACTAATTAAAGCCTTGCACACTGTAGAGATTAAGAATATGGGCACTGGGACCAGATCATACATGTTCACATCTGAACTCTTCCTTGGGCAAAAAACTAGTTATTTAACCATAGTTTATGCCTCAGTTTCTTTATTTATCTATATATGGGGCTCATAGAATTATTTTGAGAAGTAAGCAAATTAATATATGCAAAGCCTATAGAACATTGCCTTACAGATCAATGTTGTGTAAGTAATAACTATTATGATAGTTATAATTATTACTTTCATGGGTTGTCAAAGATTATAAATGTAAATTTTTCCTCCTTTTCTTTTATGACCTTAAGATTATGACTTGTAAATCTTATGACGTGTAAATCTTATGACCTGTAAATTCTCTTTGCAGTGTAATGATAGAGATATTGGAGAAATCAGAACATGTAAATTTATTTTAAATGGTAATGGATGATGGAATATAAGCATTAAGAAAGTCACCTGAAAATATTGAATGAATCCTTCAGAGATCATTTAAAACCACTGGAGTATTTAAGCCCACAGAAATTGTGGTGCCTATTGTTTGCATTCTCAATTACATAATTTAGAATCATATATTACCTTTGATTTTTTTCTCTATATAATAATCCAATTAATGTGTTGATTCTTCCTTGAAATGTCAACTTAACATGTCCATTCTTCAGTATTTCCACTATCACTGGGCTTTTATTATCTTTTGCATGGATGATTATAAGAGCCTTTTATTTCTCTGCCTCTAGTCTCTTGCCAAATTTAGACTAAAAACTGACTTTTAAGTCATACAATCAAGCTTCTTCTCACTATTTATCATAATTTTTTTATGTTATTATATACATAAATTATAGGTTTGGTTGTCACTGCCCATATGAGAAAGCTTTGATGGGCTTCCATTTCCTCCAGTCCCAAATCCAAACTTCCTGGTGCCGTCCTTACTTGTACCATCTCCTACAATGACCTCCCATACCCCTACTCATTCTCTCTATTTACCGCTTTCCTAGGAGTCATTAAAATTTCATATATCCATGTCTTTAACCATGACAGTATATCTGGAATAATTCCTTCACTTTTTCATCTCTGTCAAGTCTACTTTACCATGTAAACTACTCAGTGAGGCTTATTTAACTTATCTTTTATCATTTAGTTTGTATGTAATTTACTGTCAATTTTTCCCTTCCCTTGTCATAATTATTCTGTTCCTACTCTGTATTCAATTAAATTCCTCACATTATATATATTGAATAAATATGTATATGTAATTTTCCACAGAAAACCAGAATCACCAATCAGTATGTAGGCTGTTAATTTCTGATTACTCTTTTACAAATATTTTAAATATTTTCTATTTATATTAAATTTTAAATAAATTAATATTATAATTAATATTTTAATCATTTATATATGGCATGTATGTCCAACATAAAATAATTAGTATGGGATGTTTTTCAAAGTATTTGATTATTTAACAGGTATATATTGCTGAGTCTAGACCTAATGCAGATTCTTATCTCATGACATGTAAAAAAAATCAGACTAACATCTTATCAAAATACAAAATTTATCTGGCATTTTTGTCTTTCTTGGTCACTAAAACTGTTATCACATTATTACTTCATTAGCCTTACTGTGATTGTTAATATTTATTCCAAAATTTTCCTTGAGAGATCAAAGTGTTTCAAATATATTGAAAATATTAAACAAAGTATTTCTGAATTGCAAGAAAATTTTAAGGCATATATCTTTAATTAATAATACCTTTTTTCATATTCCTCTGTTTCAATTTCTCCAATATTGCTAAAATGGAGGGTCATGTCTATCAGATACCAGTTGAGTGTGCACAGCCATATAAGCAAATCTTCAATTGACTCACATGCCTCTTTATTTTGAAGACACACCTTGTTAAAACTGAACAGATTGAAAAAAAAAAAAAAAAGAACAGACCTAACCTTTGGTTCCAAATCTGATTTACTGTGATAAGTCTAAATCCAACTTGAATTTAATCCTGGTAAGAGGGTTACCGGTAGCCCCTGAGAACTGGTCATTAGGAATAAGACTATAACAAAGTTTCCTAGTCACAGTTTCTATGACATCTGCTTTCATTGTTTGCATGTGCATTCAATGTTAAACACATGCCTTACACTGAAGAACACTTTTTATGAGAAAGGCGAAATTTCTTTTTGAATAAAAACATCTAAAAGTTATAGTGTACAAGCAAGCAGAATTAAAAGCATTATCATCTTGCAGATCATTCTGCTACTGGGTTGCCTGGCTCTTGTACCAGATGCACCAAAGAATGGGAGACCCCAAACCAGAATGGGGAGATAGAGTTTATTGAGTGGATAAGTGTAATACACTTTGAAGAGTGAAAGTGGTCCACTGCCAAAGCAAGAGTTGGGCAATGACCCCAAGAAGCTCTAGTTGTATCCTTTTAAGCTTGCTTTCTGGATATGTAAATTTGGCTTTGGCTGACAGCTAACGGTTATACAACCTTTTGGCTTTCTGCAAATGTGCCTACTCATGATACATTCTGTTATAATTGTACTTATTTATGTATTGTATATTTCTAATGAGCTTTTGCTCTGAACTTAAGGGCAAGTTGCATTTTATATGCCCATGCTCAGCTCTTGAAGTCCCTTTGTGGCTTCTGAGGCAGCTCTGTGGCTTGACCTTTCCTGTTCTGTTAGCCCCTTAGAGGTGATTCTAAAGGTGTGGCTATGGATCCGAGGGCGTGGCCAGCATCTGCTATATCCCTCCTCCATGCCTAACTAACTGCCTAACAATTCTGGCTGGAATTATTGTCTACACTTTCTAAATAGGTCTTATTTTTCAAAAATTTCTATGATATCTTCTAAAAAAGTGTCTTGTTTAAATATTAACTTTAGTCGGTTTTTAAGAACTCAAAGTTTCTTATTTCTTGGGCTACATCTATTTCACTATTTAAATTAGTTTTAAGGGGCACCTGGATGGCTCAGTTGGTTGAGTGACCAACTCTTGATTTCAGTTCAGGTCATGATCTCATAGTTTGTGTGTTCTAGCCCCACACTGGGCTCTGTGCTGATATCATGGAGCCTCCTTGGGATTCTCTCTCTCTCTCTCTCTCTCTCTCTCTCCCTCTTTCTGTCCCTCCCCCATTCTCTCTCTTTCTCTCTCTCTCAAAATAAATAAATAAGGTTAAAAAGTTAAAAGAAAACAAAACATCTTAAAAAATAAATAAATTAGTTTTAAGATAGATTATTTATTGGCACTTGAGAAGGTCAATACAAAAACATTTCTTTATCTTTCACATAATTTCTTTACAAATTAATAGATAGACAAAAAAAGACAAATAGGTGGTGGTGGTAGAGGGAATGTCACTTTTATTGTTTTAGAAATATTGAAGAACTAGACACATGTGTGACCAAAGTGTGCTTCCTAATGCTAAACTACATATACAGACTGATCCAAAGCAGTGCTGACAAATCCAAGGCCTTTCAGGCAAGGGCAAAGCCTTTTCCATTGAACATTTCCTGTAGCTTGAAGGACCAAATAAAATGCTGCCCATGGGCAAGCATATAGGGAAAAGATAAGAAAGAAGAAGAAGAAGAAGAAGAAGAAGAAGAAGAAGAAGAAGAAGAAGAAGAAGAAAGGAAAAAAGGAAGAAAGAAAGAAAGACAGAAAGAAGAGATTGATTAAACTTGGAATTCCCAGAGTCCATTCCCAAATTTACCAAAGTGAAATATATTTTTCCCTGTTGAAGGATTGCATTATGGGGTAGATAAATGCTAAGAGAGTTAAGATAATTGATGTTTCTCTAAGCTGAAATGAAGTCAGGAGAAAGGAGGATCACTCTAACAGTATTTATCTCATTCAATTTGTAATGTAAATGGGGAGAAGTAAAATCTGTTGAATTAGGCCAAATTCTAGTGTCCAGGCTGTACATGGGCTTTGGCTCCTCATCTTTGCCTCAAAACATGGCATCCTCAGGGGCAGTCATCAAAGCCAAAACATTAATCTAGCTATTTCTTATAACTAGCAGATTCTCTTAGCAATTTTATCTTAAATTCTACCTTAGTCATAATTTAGTCAAATATTATTTTTTTGGTAGCTCTGGAGAATGATATTATCAGTTTATGCATTTAAATGCTTTACCCAAGTATGAAACTTGAAACACCAGAACTTCAATGTCTAGGGAGTTCAAGTTTTAGCTGAGCAACTTATAAAAATGAAAATTAGGAAGGAGATCATCTAATACCTGTATTCAACTCTTATTAAATTGATTTCCCTCAGATATCATGCTTTCCTCAGTAGGAGGCTCTCTGATCTTCCTTTCATGACTTAGATAGATAGATAGATAGATAATTAATTGAAAGATAATTGGTTGAGAGATAGATATTCTAGTCATATGTAGATATTATAGTTATATCCTTTTGGGATTTTTTGGAAGGATCCAAAGAGGTAAGAATGTTACTAGATAGCCTCTAAACTGCATCTATTTTTCTTTCTTAAGAGAAAAAGGATTAAAGAAAAGAAACACCTGCCCCCTAATAGAGCTGACTTTTCTGAGAAATGTGGATTAAATGAAAGAAAAAGTGCAGCGAGTACATTATCTGCATAAAATCTATTCTGAGTGTCTGTTCTTTCAATGGTATGTTGTACTGTGGAATTTCATTCCTTCTAAGCAGACCTTTCTCTGTGGATTTTTTGTTAGCGACTCACTGGGGAGATGCCACTGTGAAAATAATTACTGACACAACATAAAACCCTTAAACACTGTTTGGGGGGGGATATTTTAAGCACATTAGGGTTGGGGAATAAAGGAGCTATTCAAGGCATAGACTGGAGGACCGTTTCAAAGGAAAAAGAGGTAATTTTGATTGCCTGTCCTGTTTGCTGGGCTTATCATTGGGAAATATGTGGAACATTCCACACCTCCAAATTTTGACAAATGAGGTCAGTTTTGTTTTTCTAAAGTATAGATTTCAAATTTTGTTCACATTTGCTACTTTTCTTTCCTGTTTGCTTACTATTGTTTCAAGATGATACACATAATTTTAAAAGAAGTGGCTATTTAATTTTCTGTGGAGGCTGAGATATAGCATGGTTTTAAGAACAATGGAGATTTTCAAAGTACTTTCTTTTTCTTAGAAAGTCATTGCTCCATTAGTATATAGATTATTATTCTAAGTCCAATTTATGAGTGTTATCATGTGCAACTTATAGTATTCTGCAGCACATTAAATAATACTTCTTAATATCACTGATAAATTGCTTAAATATCTTCGCACATTATACGGTCTCACTATGGAACCACCCACTTACAAATAGCAGTTCAAATATATGTGTGGTTGCACAGAAAGTGAATAATGCAGCATCTCAATTTATAGTTTTAACAAGTGTCTGATGTTTCCTGTTCTGAGAGTCCATTATTCTAGCTCATTGCTTGGTAGTATTTTTTTCTTCTTTATCGTCTTTTTCCCCCTTAAGGAGATCATTTATAGTGACTTAGAAAACACTTACCACTTGCTTTTAATCTTATAGAATGGATGGCTTTTGGTTTCTGGGGAAAGTTAAAGGTTTACATAAAATGAAATAAAGTGATTTATTTTTTTTAAAAATTAATGTAGTCCCACTTTCAATAATTATCCTTTTAAGAGGGTGGCAGTAATTGAAAACAGGTTAAGTATGTGTACTACCCCTAATCTTAAATCTCTTCTGAGACTTTCTAATACATTTTTTGCATAGGCAAAAGTATGGGTGGAAGAGAAAATTTGGATCGCCAGCATGGAAGTCCTCTTTAAACAATTTTAAAGGATAAACAGAAAAGATTATTATATTTAGGAAAAGCTTTGATCCACTTGAGTCAGATCCAATGAACCACGGGTATCTTGTAAAGAACAAACTTCCTTTAGAAAATGTTTATGTTTGGGGTACATGGGTGGCTCAGTTGGTTAAGCGTCCAACTCTTGGTTTTGGCTCCGGTCTTAATCTCACGGTTCATGAATTTAAGCCTCATATCAGGCTCTGCTCTGATAACATGGAGCCTGCTTTGGATTCTCTGTCTCCCTCCCCCTCTCTCTCTGCCTCTCTCCCGCGCTCATGCTCTCTCTCTCTCTCTCTCAAAAATAAACATTAAAAAAACAGAAAAGAAAATGTTTATGTCTAATTTCCACTAAAATTCTTAAGATTCACAAATTTCATTTTTAATAATTTCTCAGTTAAGAAAGCTTAGTTATTTCAGGTTATTAGGAAATACTAGGTAAAACCTTAAAGAATTAGACTCTCTTCTTCCTTTGTTACTCAGTTTTTGTTATTATTAAGATTTCCACATGATGTTATATATAAAGAGAGGTTTTATCCATTCTCTATTTAAGAAAACAATAGAAATCAATTTGGAATAGTTAACAGAATTTTTTTCCTGAAATTTTAAATGGCATCCCTTATGTCTATGAGCAAGCTACTCACATACTGCACACTTAAGAAGCAAAATTGTTCAGTTCAAGGTATATTTATCATGTTTTGTTTTTGGTTTTGTTTTTAATTCTACAGAACAGAAAGCAGATTTCACAAATTAATCCTTTCTTAAATCAAATATCTGTGAAGGTCGTGTTGTAAGCTATTTAAAACTGAATCTTTCATTTCAATGTATCTGTGAGTCACCCAGAAAATTTGGGACTTTAATCATAGTATCTCCTCATCCAAATTTCACAATGTAATGGATTAGGTAAGAATTTTTGAATTGTACTAACTGAACATTTCTAAAACGGTCTTTCACTTTTTAGATAGTGCCTGATGTTACTATGCTTGATTGAGAAAAAATTCCAATGGTTTCACATCAACTCTGTGTAAATAAAGAGAAAGCAGAATGACTATTTAATAGCTCTGGGTAGATTCAAAGAACTCATGACGTGCCTTAAAGTGCCACTTGAATTATTAATAAAAACTCTAGAACAGAAGTGATAGATATGAACTAAACTCTGAAAGACAAAAGAAACAGGAAAGTCAGAAGGAAGTTCTAGGTAAAAGCTAACCATTTGCCTCCTGATTAGGTAAATTATATCACCACATTTATTTGATGCTTACATGGTTCTGAAATACCTATGTGGGGATCAGGTTTCTAATCTATGCCAAGTAACTCAGAATAGCTCTTTGATAGAGGAATTGTTATACGCTTTATCAATTTGGCCTTTGGGGACCCTTTAGTGGAAAGGCAAATGTGAAACATGATTTTTAATTTAATGTAAGATATTTTGCTCCTGAATTATTTCTAAAACTAAGATACTTTTCCTAATTTATATTATTTTTTAATTGTCAGAGGCATGTTAAAAACTGAAAAATACTCTAATATACTTTGGCATTTTTCTCTTTGTGCTACAGTTTAGATTTTCACACCTATTTGTATGAGCACCACTGTCAGTATTCATTGTATATATATATATATATATATATATATATATATATATATTTTTTTTTTTTTTTTTGTAAAACCTAAGTAATAGGGCATTTTTGTTGAGTGGAGGAGATATCAGGAAATTGAAGGTCAATAGTAACAGGGCTCCAACAACAAAGAGCAAAACCATTAAGAAATTCTACATCACCAAATTTTATAAGAAAGCAGAACATAAATTTATAAATTCCTCTAAATTACAAATTAAGGATCTACATATATTTTATTCTATGATGGTCTTTTTAAATTGAGGTTCTGAAATTTTGTGGTTGAGGAATCTCAATTTATTGACATATAAATGCAAACCTTTAAAAAATTGTTTTCAATAATTGATACCAATGGTGCTTTGAGAATTTTCTTTTATATTGGCAGAGTGAGCTTTGTTCACAATAATTTAGAACCGTCCCACCTCTGTTCTGTTATTTTCAGTTATTAAAACAATTTAGTACAGATAATATTTTAATTTTGTATTGGAGGGAGAGCCCTCTTCATGCCACCATTTCGTTTATTAGTACCACTAGCCTTCTTGCTATGAAACTTGGGCTATGATGGAAACATGGCAGGATTCCTTTTAGAGTTTTCCATGCTTGTCTCTCTGCTGTTGTAGCAGGGAGGGCTAACAGCCCTTGTTAAGTTGCCTGTCCTTTCTTGTAGTTGTAATTGCTGTTTCCTTTCATGAACATCATATGAACATCTTTATTTCATTTATCTCTAGATAAAAAAACATGTTGTGTATGTTTGTGTGTATATTTAATTGATTACTTAATTGCATGCATGTTTTATTTTCCAAAGTATATTGTAAAGTCTTTGACCATAACAGTCATATATTTTGCTTTCTTATATACTCCTATTTCTCGGTATAATGCTGAGCACACAAAAATACTTGCTGAATGATAGGTTAATAACTACTTACTAAACCACTATTAAAATAATGATGAAGTGGTTAAATTGATTGTGATGCTTATTGATGATTATTCAGATTTCCTGTGTGTATAATTATCTGACTCCTGTAGATACTTTGTAAAGATATCATCAATATAGACATGCTAACATAGTCACCGTATTTTACTGTGGTTATATTCAATGTGAATGTGACATGACAATTTTATTTCCTTTTACTCATCTTCATCAGCTCATAGAGTTGATAACAATGTGCACATCATATTTTCCTATGTTCACTATGGTGGAATGTCCTGGTTTACTATGTTCACTATGGTGGAATGTCCTAGAAATCTTCCTATGTCTTTCCAGATCAAATCTCTTCATTGAATTCTCTATTCTGCACCAATCATTCTTGAAACTGACCCATAGAGAGGATCAAATGACTCATTTGACCTCCAACTTCTGATTAGGATCAATAGAAGGCTGGCAGGAGATCTTGAAGGTAGGATTATGGTGAGGGCAGGGTTTATATTGACCTAAACCTTTTTTGTTAGATAGTTTAGGTTGGCTGCATTTCTGTATTGACTTCTACAGCTTCTCTCAAGGATAATTATTTTTCTTTTTTCTATAAGTAATCTTTCTTCCACTTTCAGGTCTAGGGTGGCAACAGTTCCCCTTCTGTTAGTAATCTTGAGATACTGCACCATCCCTTGTTGTTTTTCCTAAATAATGTCCATACTTTGCTAAATTCTCCCCTTATTAACTTCTCCTAAAATCATCCAATTTGAGCATACCATCTGTTTCCCACTCATAACCTGACTTCTATGAAGGATGGCAACAATTATGAATCCTACTAGTTACTTTTATCACATTTCATCTCCCAGATGACTTAGATGCTTATCGCTAGTAGAGCGATGTATCGGATTAGACCTTTGGAAATGAGTTTCTCTAGCAGAACCTTTCCTCTCGTGGTTCAGATGGAGTAGTAGGGGGCTGGGTTTACCTTCTTGTATGAAACAGCTAAAAAATAGAGAGAGAGAACAAAAGAAAGGAAGAGAGAAAAGAAGAGAAGGAAAAGATGGTTTGCAGAATTTGAAAAGCAACAAAGAAAAATGATTCCTGAGAAAAGGGATTCAAACAAAGTGAGCCCTAAAATTTTTCTCCTTTCATTTTTATTTTTTAAATTTTTTAAATGTATATTTATTTTTGAGAGAGAAACAGAACTCAAGACAGGAGGGTCAGAGAGAGGGAAACATAGAATCGGAAGCAGGGTCCAGGCTCCAAGCTGTCAGCACAGAGCCCAGTGAAGGGCTTGAACTCACAAACCCTCATGCCCTGAGCTGAAGTTGGTAGCCCAACCCATCAAGCCACCCAGGGACCCCACTCCTTTGATTTTAAAGTTTCCAGGTGGCAGCAGAAGCAAAGGAAAACCAAACAGAGCCAATGGTGCTCTGGAGTTGAGGAGACAGACGAAATTCAGGAAGGCCTAAGTGGTTTAGAGTTTTCAAAGCAGAACAGTGGGAGGAAAGAGCTATGCAGAGTGAGTTCTACAGCTATGCAAAGGGTTCCCTAGGTCTTTAAATGAGTACTAATTGGTGAATGAATGTGAGGAAATGATGTAAGAGAGGGTAAAGAATCACCCAGAGAAAGGAATGAACAGAATAGCTGTCAGTCCTCACACGGGATCAGAGCTGTATCAGATCATATTCTCACCAGCTAAACTGGAAAAATTTTTATTATAAATGGGCTGGGGTTAGAGTACTCATAGAGCATTGCATCAGTGGTAGGGCAAAATTAGCTCTAGACTAAAGGCTACTGTGATCCTGTCTAACAATACTTAAAAGTAATCCTCAAAAGGCTGAAACTATTTCCAAAAAATAACAGAATCCCAGAATGAAACTTAAGAATTAAAGGGGTATAAAAATGTCTATCAAGGAAAAATTCATATTCTATGGTATCCAATAAAAGATTATCAGTCATGGAAAGAAGCAGAAAAATATGATCTATAATGAGGAAGAAAATTAGTCAAGACACCTCCAACAGATCCAGAAATTACATTGATACTATAATTAGTAGACAAGGATATTAAAAGTTATTATAACTCTTACTATTAAATGTAAGAATGTTCCTTAAACATCTTAGGTTCAAATCTTAATAGCTTTGAAAGGGCAAATTTCTTAACCTTTTTATAGTTTAGTCTTCCTCATTTGTAAAATGGAGGATAATACTATCCTCAAAGGGTTATTGGAAGGAATATATGGGAATATACATAAAGCTTGAAAAAATGTGTGTCATATATAATTTTTTAAAACCCATTAAATTTTAGCTATATTTGTGGTCTCAAGAAACTCAGGTTATCAGGGAAGTTTACAAGGACTTCAGTGAGGCATTTCTGCAAAGTTATGAATAAATAACCTTTTGAAACAATTCCTTTGGGGACAATTTTGCCCAAATTATTTTGTCTGGTTGGTCTCATAATGCCCTTAAACATAACATTTTTTTCTGACATCTTCTTATTGAATGGATAGAATGATGCAAGATTCTGACTATTGTCTAGGTCTTTTCTTTACTATTCAGAAAAACTCAAATCTGGATTGACTTGAAAATTAAGCCTTTAATAATATAGAAAGGGATTACTCACAGTTGTCTTTTATAAAGACATTTTCATTTCTCCTAATGGTCTTTAAGAAACAATTTTCAAAATTAAGTGTCATTAAATCCTTTAATTGGTGACCTATGGTCTGATTCTTGGGAAAAATTGATACAAACGTTAAACAAAATGCAGAGATGCAATGAGTCTCAAATTCATGGCTATGTCCTTTTGATGGTTGTTATAAATGCTTATAAATAATAGTGATTTACTGAGTTTTCAATAATGAACTATTGAATATTGAATTATTCACTGAATGTCTACTACATCAAAAATTATCATGTGAGGAACTGTTCTAAGTAGTCTCAGGTCTCTGTACTCATTGCTTCTGTCTTCTGTCCTTAACCTGATGGTTGTTTGATCCCATCCAAACTTTTCCTATCTTTCTGGTTGAGTTCAATCTCTGTCTTCTCAGCCAAGTCATCAATAATGATGAGGTCCTCTTATGAACTTTTGGGGCTTATTTCTCAAGCTGTCATTTCAAAATAATTATATACAGTTGTCTGATGCCTTTTCTAGTATTTAAAATTTGATATGCATATTCCAAATGTATGAATTAAGTTCTGTAATGGCAAGAGGTTTTGTTTGGTTTTGTTTTGTTTGGTTTTTTATTAGTACAGTACTCAACATTCAAAGTGTTGAGTGAATCTTGGACAGATTCTACTCTGATTCCACTTTATAAAATTCACTGAAACACACATGCTTGCATTCTTATAGCAACTCTTGGACATCTTAAAAAAATTAACAAATCCTGCTTTGAGAACATTTTATTATATGTTCTAGAGTGTATATACTCTCTCTTCTTTGTTCTTCTGGGTGGCTACATTTATAATGCACTCTACTTCTCCATGACTGACTCTAAATCTGGATGTGGTAACATACCAAACTTTTCCAATTTTGAATGCTATTTGCAATCTGGATTATTGCATGCCCTTTGGAAAGTACTTGATCAGACATCTAACTAAATTTCTCATGAAGTTAAACTTTTCCACAAAAAGAGAGATTATGCCTCAAACTCTGAGGATTTGTGTTTGGCATGTCCTTTGCAAGTCCTTTTCTCAGAAGGAATGTATATGAGATGGATTTCTGCTTTTACCAAACTCCAAACCCTTTTAATTCATACAATGCAGAGTAAAGATTTGTCTATATGAGAGAGACACTACAGTTTGTAGGGTACAAACTGTACCTGGTGGACTCTGGGTTATGAGCATTTCAGAGTACAAATGTCCACTCTATTCTTTACTCTTTAACTTACGAAACATACCAAAAATCCAGGGATATAGATGGATGAATCAAAAAGAATAACCGGGGGGTTATATAAATTCATTAAAAAGTTTAATTATTTTCAAATTTTGGTAACTGAACTCTTAATAGTAATACATTAGTGCTACATATCTTACAATTGGCCATGATATATGGTCTTAGCAGGGTCATTGAGAATCCCTGTCCTATGTAAATATTAAAGGGATTGCACACCAAAGGGTCTAGGAAGTAAAGTGATAAAGATTGATGACCACGTTGTACTTATTAATCTAGTCTACATCTGAGGTTAAGAACTACTAGAAACTGTAGGTTTCCCAACTCTATCCCTTTGGCATTCACAACCTTGTTAATGCAAATACTTTCAGGTTTTACTCTAAAGATTTTTTGTGACTCCATAGGTCTGAGTCAAGGCAAGCCAGAAGTGCTAGGGAGTTAACTACTAATGACTTAATGACTCCCCTCACCCTACCAGCTGCCCATGAATTACAAATGGGAATTAGTACATAAGTACTCTAGTTCTCTCTTTCCTCCCATTGTAAAATTCCAGGACATATTTCTCACCCTCTGCCAAAAGTACAAAGCCAGATTGAATCCTACTTGTCCAGTGTTCACCTGCTTATGAAACACCATATATTAGCATTCTTCCCTTTCTTGCCTCACTTCCCCACTTTCCTGAGATTATCACATCAATAAACTACTTGCACATAAATCCTAATCTCACAGTAGAGTTTCTGTGAGAACCCAATATAAGCCAGACACTAGAAATGGTTATCTTTTCTTTGCACAAACTGTTCTCAAAGCTGAGCACACTTGAGATCTGGCAGGGCAAAGATGAAAGAATAGCAAGAATTGTTAGCCCTTCAGTGAATAGGTAAACTGTAAATTAAGACTGGTGTCTTTCCCAGAAGTCTGTCTTCATTGTGTTTCACTATTAAAAAAAAGTTTCAAAAAGGTGGTAGAGAAAATTGGCATGGTGAATCATTGCATTTCATGGTCTAAATGTATTGTTTAGTTGTCATCAATATTTTTTTGGCACCATAGTAATAAGCAATGTCACCCATAAGCATTTTTGTCTGGCAACATGATTTTCATAGGTTTATTGCTTAGACAAACTGACTTTGATATTTTTCACTGAGCTTGTCAGTATAAACAAACTTATTTTAGATTTAATATTTTATTTGATTCCTCAGAAGACAGTTATATTGATATTTTAATCTAAGGTGCTTTTTTCATTTTGGAATACTGAATTTATACTATCAAGGGTTTGTGAAGGAAATTGAGGTTGATTTATCGTTCTTTCTGAAATGTAAAAGATGCCATTGGTTCTCTGAATAGACAATATGAATAAAAACATCACTTGGATTCAATTCTGGGTTTTTCACTGATTTATAAGTCTAAGTACAATCTAATTAAGTTTTATAACTTAATTATAAACTCTCAGTTTCTCTATATGCCAAGTGGAGAATACTATTTTAACCCATTTTATAGTATCAATATATGATTAAAAGATTCATGAGATGATGTTTCAAGAGAATAATGTCTACTACATTGGTCTACTTAGTCCACCAACAGTTTAACTTGTTAAAATTTTAATTTTGCCTTGAATTTCCATCCCTAAAATTCTGATAAGAGAGAAAGAAATTAATGATATGGATGACATTGTATCACTAGGGTATGGTGGGTAGGGAGTTTTATGAAATTTGGCTTCGTCTAGTTCTCCTTGCTATTAGACACAAGATACCTAAGGTGCTTGGCCCTGCTGGGTACTGCTTCAAATGGTTACCTCTTCCTCAGTCGTTTTTTTTTTTTTTTAAGGGCTGTATTTTCACTTTTGCTAACATTTTGACTGCTGACAGTGAAGTGGCAGCTGCTTCTGTACGTCCATAATATGCAGAGACATTGCTCAATTACAAGGGGTACTTTATCTTGGAGTACATTATATATTATACAATTGAGATCCCCTGTAGCTGAGCAACAGTGCAGTGTAAACCAAGCAGACCTTTTTCTAGGTGCTGGGACCAAGAGCTCATTCCATAGCCCTCTTAGACAGAGTTGTGGATGTTGCTAATAAGTAATTTTAGAGGCTTGCAAGAATTGAGGATTTCCCATATGCTAACCACTATACTCACCACTTTTCCTGCACACCCTTATTTTATCCCCAAAACAATTCTGAGAAGTGTTATTTTATTCCAATCTGGTAAATGTATTGAGGCACATACCGGAAGCTTAATATATAGCTGCCCATCCCTTAAACTCTTTAGATTTAGAAGGAGGTGGACATGGTTTAAATCCCGTTTTTCCTACTTATCAGCCAAGTAGCCAAAAGCTGTTTTCATAATTGCTCTCAATCTCATTTGCCAATTCTGAAGCGTGGGTCTAAGAGTAGCTGCCCTGCGTGGTTTAGGAATGTTTGGTGAGGCCAGATGAACAAATCATAACTAGAGGACATGTTTTGTAAAAAATAAATAAATTGTAATTATATATTTATTATTCACACTTTTTAGTTAAAGGAACATAGCTGTATTCCTTTCTCACTCAGAATCTCCAAAAATAGAAAAGAAAATCTTAGTGTTTTTATACCCAATGAGAATTTCAGTTTCATGGATTGAAATGTTCAAGAAATTCACCTGCCTCCTTTTTGTATCTTCTACTACCTCTCCCACACACACGCCGTACCAATCATATTGACTTTTTAAATAACCAGTACTAAAATATTAAATCTCAGACTAACAAGGTCCCCAGGTTTATGGAGGAGCAAAGGCAATCGCTCTCACTTAAGTCAGTTCCCTACAACTAAGTTTGTTGGACAAGGTAATTTTGAATATTAAGAGAAGAAAACTGGTGAATATTTTGGTATTTCAGATTTTTTTTAAATAAAAAAACATTTAAAGGGTATGCCTGGGAAACAGTTCATAAAATTAATTTTGAACAGACTTTCACAGAGGGCAAGTACTTTCATACAGTGGAAAAGAGGTGGGTCCTTAAACATTTTTAATATGGGGATTCATTCCCTTTTAAGTTAAATGAGGTGCGTGATTATGTGTGCTGGTTAATTTTATGTGTTAACTTGGTTAGGCCAGGATACTCAGATATTTAGTCAAACACCAGCCTGGATGTTAATGTAAAGGTATTTTTAGATGAGATTAACATTTAAATCAGCCCACCGAGTAAAGCAGATTACCCTCCCTAATGTGGGTGGGCCCCACCCAGTTAGTAAAAGTCTTACCAGAAAAAAAAGACACACCCCACATGAAAGGGAGAACTCTACTCCCAGACTGTCTTCACTCTTGAGCTGCAACATTAACTGTTCTCTGAATCTCCATCCTGTTGGCCTACCCTGCAGATTTTGGATTTCCTAGCCTCCAAACTTACATGATCTAATTACATGAATTAAACGATTAAAATGCATCTCTATCTATTTATCTATCTACACACATTATTGGTTCTGTTTCTCTGGAGAACCCTGACTGATACACTATCTTTTCCATCCTTCATGGCTCTCAACAGCACAGAGCGGGTGCTCAGCAAGTAAAAATGATGGGCAGCAAGTGCTTTAAGAGGAGGCATGGAAACAAAGTGTCTCTCGCTGAAGAGGAACATACAGGCTGCCCATGTCTCCAGGAACACTTACCCCAGTTCAGGAGAAGCACCCCGGTTCAGGAGAAGCCACCAATCTCACTTAACTGTTTTTGGATACACTCTGGGGCTTTTTTATCAAGGTGATTTTTTCAACCCTAAGTTTGATTTTATTGCTTTCCCATGAAGTTAAACATAGCCTTTTCCAACCCTTGCCTTCCCCTATTTCTTGTCTCTTTGCCACTCTCTAACCCCAAAGGGCATCGGATCTATTCCTGGCTGCACCTTCTGAAATCTATGAATGGTGAAATTACATAATTAATAGACAGTTGAATAAGTAAGTAGTAGAGTGCCAGAAAGTCCACACTACATTCTCTTCTGTCCCCTCACGCCCAGCTTTTCCCCTTGGACAAACGCGGTTATGGCAGCAGATACAAAGGCAATTAGCTTTGAATACTCTGGCATGCAGGAAGTCCCCATACAATAGCTTGGAATAAGGAGTGATGTGTATTAAAAAGCTTTGTGAGTATTCACCACCATCTGCTCCTATCATGACTGTCAGTTCTGCATCAGTCCCTCTCTCTCTCCTACCCGGCTCCTACACACTATGGGGGTGTCCTGTGTTATCCTTGGAACAGCCATCATCTGGCAGTGATTTTAACATATGTGCAGCCAGTATTGCTGCTTTAAGCAGCTCATCAACTTAGAAGCCCACTAAAATGAGGAAAAATACTTTATTTTTACGTGGGGGAAGGTTTGCAATAAAAGGGGCCTCTATGTTTTCTTAAAGGAGGAATATTCATTCTGTCCAGTCTCAAAGTCCACACCTTATTTCACGTGTATGTGTGGGGCATTGGCACCTAGGATGTGAAAAATCATTTCAGCTGGGTTCATGATAGCCGTTCTTATTTAAAATTAACATTTTTATTTTTAAAGGTAAAGGATTTATACATTTGACTCAAAGATAACCTGGAGCTTAAAATATCTTAGAGTAATATCTATATAGCCAAACCAGGAGAGGTATTGTGTTTGGAAATCTTCTGAAGGATGGCAGATGGATAAGAAAAAAACAATGTGAGAAAAAATATGGGTCCCTGCCTTAATTTTGTGAAAATTTCATATTGAAGAATGATTAAGAGCTAGTTCTGTGGCCTTCCTTGAAATGAAGAATAAACACCTGAACACCCACATTACTCTGTCTTTCAGAGTAGCAAATATCCTTCGATCTGTTGTGTGTACCTGAAATTTGAATTACTGCAGGTAGCAAAAATGAAGAGGTCACCGATTTGGATGGTGCTGAATGATAGGAGAACAAACTGTGTGTGAGGGAGCTATACATATTGCTCCAAGAATGAAGGCTGATGGATATGCTCTTCTATCCATATTTTGCTTAAGCCAAATAGGAGAGATTTGTTGTTTTGTAAGGTGTCAGAGTAAACTGTTGTCTTACAATGTGGAAGCTTCCTAACATATGTTATCACTGGTCAGAAATAGGGAGTCTAAACAAAGAGAGACCTTTTCACAATTGCTTATTTTATTTTTAAATTTCTGGTTTTGATTCTCTAATATTTCTTTTAATGAGCAACAGAAGCCAGAAGAATTTTCTTACTGTGCTGATGAAAATCATGTTTGGAATGAAAAAGCGCAATTTTATTTTAATCAACGTTTATTTAGTTGATTTACTTTGTTAAAAGAAAATATAGAAATAGAAAACTAAGTAGAATACTTTATCCTCCTGGTTCCATGTCTACGATTGTTGATAATGAGCTGATGCCTATCTAATTTTTATTTTAAGAAATTAATGTAAAGGTTTATGATATTTTATGCATTAAATGTAATATTAAATATAATTACATATTAAGTTTCCATTTAGCTTAAACTTCTCTAGTCAGAAGTAAGAAATTTCATAAAAAGGAGACTTCCACATATATATATAGATATATATATGTATATATACATATATATTTTTTTAATGTTACTTTTCAGTTAAATCATCTTATAAATTAAGCACTCAGAAATTGGGGAACTATCACTTCCAGGCTCATCTTGACCCCCAGTTCTTAGATTTCTCTGTATCCTCTTGTTCTGGGCCCTTATAGTTTTACTTTCTCTCAGGGCAGCTGGACACCATTGTTTTTCTGCCAGCAAGCTGACTTTTTTCAGATGTGTCCAAGTTATAGTGAGTCCCATCACTTCCTTCATTGCTGCTGAGTACAATCAAAATTTTAAAAATTCAGATGTTTACCTTACATTTTAAAAGCCCCCAAATTCCTTTGAATCAACGGTATACACAAAGAAATTTACACATGCAAGCAAGTGTACATTATTCTTTTGAGGAAAACAGGTATGGGATACAGATGCAAAATGAATCTGTGCTGTTTGGAGGTGGCAGGAGAATGAACTAATTAATCCTTTCAGGGTAGGATTGAGCTGAGACCAATACAAAGGAACACATGAAGTTATAAGAATGACAGTAATGAGGGGTGCCTGGGTGGCTCAGTCAGTTAAGTGTCTGATTCTTGATTTTGGCTCAGGTCATGATCTTAGGGTTCATGGGATCAAGCCCTATATGGATCTACATGCTAAAAGGGCAGAGACTAGTTGGGATTCTCTCTCTCCTCTTCCTGTCCCTCCCCTGGTAATTCTCTCTCTCTCTCCAAAAAAATAAACATTAAAAAGAATGAGAATATTTAAAAGAGGAGGGTCCCAGAGAATCACTAGGCAGAGGGATTAGCATTGCCAATGAGAGTAAAGGAGGGTTCCTGAAGACACAGTCATATTTAGAGAAAAACTGTGGAGGAGGTCAAAGGAGTTAATGTGAAATACATGCAATTTTCTCAGAAAAGAAGAGGGTAAACTGTGGAGAGCAGGAAAACAAGAAGGTAGGGAATTTAAAGAATAAACAAAATAGGTATGGCTTCTGTCGGATGTGAGAGAAGTCAATGGGAGGGAAATGCAGTAATTTTTAAGAATTCTGAGGATATGGCTGAAAGGAGACAAACATGGATGGTAGTGATTCAATCTAGACTATTTTTATGAGTCTTCTAGTTATTTTTTTCAGGTATGCAATAAGAGTTAATGAGTAGATAAGGAAGATAAAAAACAAGCAAACAGACAAGCAATTATTGATATCTCACTAAATTCTAGGCACCGATGAGAGATCTCACTGCTTCAATCCATCAAGGAGGACTTATGCATGGGTGAGGTTTGGCACTGGACAATCCTCTGAAAGAGTTCAGGGATGCATGGATGATTGACGGGGGCCCCAAAGTACATAGGGGAGCCAGCAAAACTCCTAACTGGGGGTATTAGAGAGGCCAAGGAGCTAGAGGTCCTGATGAAGTTAGAAGGGGTTGAAATGGGAGTGAGCAAGGACTGAAAAAACAACAGAAGGTGATGATCAAGAGGGAGACTTAATATTGGGGTTTTTTTTTCCCCATTGATGACGTAGCCCAGGAAGTGAGCCTGCTTATTGAGAGTTAAAGTAGAAGAAAAGATTAGGCTTGAGAAGGCCAAGGAACTGTTTGACTTTTTTTTAAATCTAAGAATCCTTCACTTTTTAATGAATGAGTTGAGTAAATTATTGAAAATTAGCTAAAATCAAAAAAAAAAAAACAAAAAACCAAAATCAAAAACAAAACAAAACCTGAACAAACCTCCAGTGAATTTGGTATGATTAAGAGGTTCCTGTGTTGTGCTTCCAAATCTCTGGGAAATGAATGTTCTAAATGAATTTTATGCTTAAAACTTAGAGTTGCAGCTCAAGATATAAAATCCCACTGCATTCACAGCTAAAATTCATCATCAAATTATTTAACTAGCAATTGCAGCCATTCATCTGCAATTTCTAAAGCCTATGGAGACAACAACAGCACCCAGTATGCATTTGCTGACTTCAGATGTTGATTTCAATACATATATTGAATCACTTTTGTTGCATACCTGAAACTAATACAATGTTAGTTGTACCTCACTTAAAAATAAGTAAGTAAACAAAATATTGGTTTGAATACTCTGCAATACAGTAAGTTCTGGGTATACCCAGAAATGCATACTGTAATGGATTGAGATTAGAAACATAAGCACAGGCAAAAATCTACCAATTTCGGATTTTGCCGAAATTTGTTTTTTCGGCATTCAATTTTGCCAGTAAATTTGTTTTTTTCTGGGACCAGCAAACTGATTCCACAAGAACTCTCATCCCTGTTATTCTGCCTCTTTCTTACCTTGTTTCCATTTCCATTTGTTCAGCCCACTGAAATATAGATCAGTGGGACCAGGTATATAATTATATTTTTTCTGGCTTCCATTATAGTATGTATTTCTGGGTATACCCAGAACTTACTCTATTGCAGGGTATTCAAACCAATATTTTCTTTACTTACTTATTTTTAAGTGAGGTATAACTAACATTGTATTAGTTTCAGGTATACAACAAAAATGTTTAATTAAAGTTTTCCTATTATTATTTTCTTTGAAAATTCATGTGGAAACAACTACCATGGAGGACAGTGTAAGAATTCTTTAGTACCTTAACTTTGGGCTTTTATTTGATATTTTTATGATTGTATGAATAAGGATGTTAATGCCAATTAGTAGAAAACAGCCTTTGAGATTTCCTACCGTTTCCAACCCCTTCCTCTGAACAAGATATATTGGAGATGGAGATAATATATAAGCACTTTTATGCCTAATTTTGGTAACATATCAGCTTTTAGATGCCCATATTAACAGTCCACTTTTGTTTAGCTTCCTCTGCGTTTAATCAGTCCAGCATGATTACCTTAACCACACTGATGTAGCCACATCCTGGGGATCCCCTTGCTCAGGTAACAGACCTAATAAAACAATGAGCAGGGAAGTACCAATAAGAAAGGTGAAATAATACCAGATGAAGGGGGGTTTTGCTAGGTGACACCTGCATACTAAGTAGTTTGTGGTGAAGTTTAACTCCATCAGTAGAAACTTACGATGAAGAGAGTGTTTCCCAGGCTGGGGGACACATGTCGTGTCCCCTCATACAAGAAGGGATAAATTGGGATGATGTTGTCAGAACTCAATTCAGATGCAGAGGGAAAAGATGAAAGATAAAAAGAAGGCTGAGATAAAATATCAAAATAAACAAACCAAAAATCAGAAAAGTTGAAAGTAAGTCCTTAAAATAAATAAAGGGCTTTTCTAATGTCCTACTACAATGTTTCATAGCCCAGTTATTCTTAATTTCCACTTGTATGCCTTATTCTTTTTTTTTTCTTTAAGCATGGAAATATTTTGGTGCAGCTGACAAAAATGAAAGGCTAGCCAATAGAAGATGATTAGCAAAATCCCCAGATAATTTATATGGTTAGTTTACAGTGCAGATTCTGATCAAGTAGGTCTGGGTGAGTCCAAGGTTCAGCGGTTCCAACGACTTTCTAGGTGAGGTTGAAAGTGCTAATTGCCAGGTAGTTAGATGTCAGTTCTTTGCTTTTATTTGTCTACTAATGCCTCCTGAGCTATCAGATAAACTGCAAAACCTAGAAACATTCCTGGATCACCTGTGTTTATATCTGTATTCTTAGAAAGTTTTCTAAAAATGCAGCGGTATATAAATTTGTAGGTGTCCTTCAGTCCAGCAGTTGCATGACTTTTATTCTTTAGGGTATTTTATTATAAGTTTATTGTCATAGACCACATAATAATAGGAGAATCAATATTGAGAGGGTGTCAGGATGCTTGCATTATATTTTATACTCTGCATCTAACTGGTTATGTTAGACTAATAATCTTTCAGTATCCTTTCAGCTTGGTGATTCAGAGCCAGTGAGCACAAGATAGACCTATTTAGCCTAAGATGTCATTCCCTAGTATTTATTGGCTTTGAATAATAAATGCAGCTCTTTCTGCATATCTCTCTGCTGAGGTTGCTTTTTCCAGTGGGGAGATGTTTCTTCAAGATCACTTTAAAGCCTAAAGATTTTTAATTCCTCTTAAAACTACTTTTTTTCTATCTTTCAATTCAGATTTACTTTAAGAGGAGAAACCACACCCACAGCCTCCCCCCCATCAATTATTTCCTCTGCCTGTATTTTTGTTATGCAACCCAGCTAGGTTGCTCTGCTACTGGGAGGCTCACAAGATAAATTGCCTCCCTTTGGCTGTGTCGTTTTCTTCAATTACACAAACAGCAGCCAGAGAATCTGGAGGAGATGAGAACTACAAGAATTCTGGGAGATGCTAACGATTAGCACTTGCATTATTAGTCTCTGGAGGTTCTTAAAGCTCAGAGTCCCTCCTGGCATTGTCAGAATAGCTAAGCGATGCTGAAGCAGGCAGCAGGCAGGCATCATTCAGCTGCCCTGGGTAATGCTCTCTCCGGTGCACAGGACTGTTTGCCTCTAGAGTCCCAGGATCTGCCCAGGAATCAACAGACGCTGCACGGCCGTGATGAGTTTAACTGTATCTAATCAGTCTGGAGGGCTGATAGCTGTGAAAAACCTTGTTACCCTGGGAGGGAAGCCTATCTTTCTCTAATAAAACAGAATGTAGCCACTGTCCCACTCCTTTTCTAAGGCACTTTCCTTTGTATTATTAATTTTTTCAAAGTACAAGTTAGAGAAAGTCTTTAGAGACAGCAAGCTTATCAACTCTATTCATCTTCTGAGTGAATAAATTTCTTTATGAAAATAATGCTCCTGGAATGCTATTTTGTTTGTGGTTCTCCAAGGAGCGAGCTTTCTATCTCTCTGCCTATTCTGCTCCATTTAAGAATGAAGTTCATAATGATACGATTGTCAAAAGGAAAGAAATACATCCTAAGATATCGTGAACTGCAGTATCTAGGAAGAGTAAACATTTTTCAGTAAAACCTTTAGTAGTATTACTGTGCAGGCACTTTTTCAGTGTGCTCTGAAGCAACTTTTTTGGAGACACAAGATTCACTTCTAGAGAAGAGTGGAAGTTTATTGACAATATGAGGTAAAAGGCAGAGCAATCCAGACCAGAGAGTCTGGAGGAGACCAGAGAGGTTTGTTCACTTCAAGATGAGAAAATGAGAAGTAGACCTTGGTGTAGCATACATGATGTGAAGTAGAACACATTGGGAAGGTATGGGCTTAGGAGTGGAACACATACACCTTAAAACACGCATCTATTTTGTGGCTTTGGGCACATTTCTTTCTATTCGTATCTTCCATTTGTACAATAATGATGGTAGTACCTTCTGCACAGGGTGGTTGAAAGGATCGAATCAGACCTGGTAGAAATTAATTTCCTAGGATGTAAAATGACCAATGAATGTCAATTTTGCTAACGCTTTTTCACAGGCAGCATTTGCTGCTCCTTCCTTCATTTGTGTCTCTTTTATGGTTCTTATGACATATCATTCAAATTAGTTTTTCAGAGGACCCTGGGTGGCTCAGTTGGTTAAGCACATGACTCTTTAGCTCAGGTCAAGATCTCACAGTCTATGAGTTCCAGCCCTGGATGGGACTCCACACTGACAGTGCAGAGCCTGCTTGGGATTCTCTTTCTTCTCTCTGCCTCTCACTCTCTCTCTAAAAAATAAATAAATGAACTTAAAAGTGAATGAAAATAAGTGAAATAAAAAAATGAAACTATTTTTCAAGTCTGTTTTGATTTTCTCTTAGACATGGGTCATACCTTATAAGATTAAGATCACTAAATTTGGGATCAAAATACTTAGATTCAACAAATATAGGTTTTTTCACCAGTGAAGAAGGCATGGGGATACTTCTCAAAGTAGCTACAAATGATTAAATTGGAGGCCTTATAGGTATCCTCCCTTGGCATAGTGCTTAGCACAGAGCCATCTCCATGAAGTTGTTAGTTCTTTCTCGGCTTCTTTTGCATGGTCAGTGCCTAGCAGTGTCTGATATATATTTTGTATGTGTAATATCATAGCTTGATGAATAAAAGAATCTACGGATAAGTGTATGAATGTCTGAATAAAAAAAGAACATTAGGTAGAAAGACAGAGATTTTGGTTCTAATTCTGCCTTTGACTTTGGCTGTGTAGCTGTGTGACCTTGGAAATATACTTTTACTGTCTGGGTTCCAGTGTCCATCATTGAAAAGAAGAACTGAGTTGAATGAACTACTTAATATGTAACATGTCTTTTAGGTCTAATCTGCATGTCACAAAAATCAGATTTTGTCAAGATCTGAAGCTTTCGATTTATATGAAATCTTACTTTTCAGCAATACAAAAGTACTATGGTAAATGATAGAGGATGTGCATTTTTCTCTAACATTGTGAGTATAGTAAGAGTGAATGAAAAAGAGTACCCTTGAAAGATATCCACTCAATGGCTTCATTCACCAGTGTAACGACAAATGACTAGTTTTGGATAATGGGAAACAAGACTGTAGAATATCAGTCTAACATTTCAGACTTACTAAAAGTCAGTATCTTTCTCTGAGGAATCTCTTGACGGTGAAGAACTTCTGAGCCCTTAGGATACAGAAGCATGCTTTGGCTACTTCTACAAAATAACACCCAAGTACTACACCACATGGCGATTTTAAGATCATGGTTCTCAAAGTGTGGTCCCTGGATTGGGATTAAAATCAATATTGCATTAGCATCAATAGGAAACTTGTTATAAATAAAAATTTTCAGGCCCCACCCTAGATCTTCTGAACCAGAAATTGTGTGGGTGGAGTCCAGCCATCCATGATCCAGGGTGATTCTGATTCATACTAAAGTTTGAGAATCACTAGGTAAGGTCATCTTACAGGATGACCTGTTTGTCAGCTGTTCAGAATTAATCTCAATGAAGTGCTTTCTCCTAAAACAGAAGCTATGTCAGTATTTCACCATATATTATGCATAAATTGTTCAGATGCTCAAAAAAAAAATCCAATATTCTTCCACTTCCATATAACAATGATTGTGTACCTTTCTTAAGGGAAGAATCCAAAGTTATCTGATTTGAAAAGCAGTGAGGTCATTTAATTTTACCTACAGTTAGCATAGGTACATATATTCTTCTCTCTTTTCCTCTCTTTCTCTCTCTCTCTTTTTAAATTGCTCTTAAATATTTAGGTAAACAAGACTTCTGGAGTCTGAGATGAAATCACTTTGTTTCACATACCACGGCCCCAGCAGCCTCGGTGCCTTTGAACTTAATGTCCACAAAAGCTCCTCCTCATCACATTTCCCTTTGTCTTTGTTGAGGCAGAAGGATATATCAGTAGCAGTAGGAACAACTGCTTGTCTTTTGCAGGATTTCTGTGTGTTTCTTTTCCACCTCCTTCACTCTCCTTTAGTTTCAGAAATAATGAGAAACATTTCTCTCGCCTGTACTTTTTATCATAGAGCAAAGAGAAAAACCTCATTAAAATAATGAAGTGATTTCAGCATGATTAATTATGCCCCAAAGCCATTGATGTCCACAGGTAATGAAAACACTCAACCACCCTAAGCTCCGGTTGTAAGATAAAGTTATTTGCTCTTTTTTTGGCAACTGTGGATATGCAGGAGGGAGCAGGCTTTGGCATGGCCAAACTTAGATGAATGATCTGTTTCATCTTGTGCTGCAGCTGGATCAATCTGGTCACCAAAAGTAGACAGATTTCATCCGAGCCTTTTGACAGAAATTCATTTGGCACAGAAAAATCATTGAGGAGTTTGCAATGTCTGTGGTCAATGAAATGAATTTAAACATGGAAAAAGGAGAAATCCTGTACTTAGGTAAACATAATGGAGGGGAATAACATGAAGACTCACCAAACATTTTAAGCTATTTTGTCAAAGAAATGCATTTTATGGCTAATCGAGCACTGTAGTTGGATGATAATAGGTAGCCACCTGCTTAACTTGGTCCAGGCCTTTGTTTCTAAAGAGTTGAATTCAAAGACATTAAGGCATATTGTTGATATAATTGTTCTCAATTATAGAAGGGGATATATATGAAATTCATTTGTACATGCTATCTGTTTACCCTGATTTATGAAATTGATTCTGATCAGCATTTGTCACTGGGGGGACTGTTTATATTATTACTGCTCTTTTGAATGGAAAGTAGATCTGAAATCACATGAATCATCATCAGTTTTTATGAAGCTCTAAAACCAAAGGTAAAACAGCAGATGTTTGGATTTTAGTTAATAGGGATAAGATGCTTTATTGTACAACAAAAGGAAGCTCCATAGTCACTGGCAATAGATGAGGATATTTTGAAGCACATAACTTCTTCCAAAGTGCAACACACAAATAAATAAGTTATTAGAAGAGACCTAGAAATATGGATTGACTGTAAATGGAGTTTACAGCTTGATATATGTGAATTGAGTTGCAATACCAATAACACAAATGCTCAGCCATAATAGGATTCCTAAGAGAGTGGGTGGTTATAGGTCTCCAAAGCCATAATAGCAATCCCCTCTCTCTTTAATGGCTAATCTTTCTCCAGTCATGTTCTGTAGGTAATGCTGTGGATGGGATTTGGTCATTTAATTATGAGGCTAGGGGAAAAGGGCCATAAACCAAAGCTCATGTTACTCATGTAGAAATAAAAACTGGCTGTCTTAAATCCATCTCATTGTGGTAAAAGCAGAGGGTTGCCAGGAGATATTGAAGTATTTTCATTCTAAGATAAAAAGTAAGAGTTCATTCTCCACATTTTTAAAAATTAGACCTTGCTCAAGTTTCTTGGTATTTCACTGATAGTCTTCAAGGCTTACTATGCAAGCTACAACTATCATTATCCTTTAGGGTATTTACACACTTCAACTATTTGGAGGAAGATCTGTTTATTCAGCACTACGTGAGGTATTGTACTTCCAGAATACCTGTTTTCCTATCACTTATAGTAAACCCTTGGTACGAAGTCAATGGACTCAGGTGATATTTGAATCTGTTCTCTAAGGAGCCAGCTCTTACATCCACAGGGCAAGCATCTTTGTTTTTCACCGTCTCTCACACAGTTTATGGGCTTTTCAAGTTGTAGAACAATGGGTCTCAACCCCGACTGTGTATTAGAATCACCCGGGGAGCTTTAACAACTACCAATGAATGGTTCCTCCTGCATACCAATTAAATCAGATTTGCCCATGATGAGTCCCAGGCATTGGTATTTTTAAAACTCTCCAGGTTATTTTAATGTGATCCCCTCTCCATGATGAGAGCCACTGTTTTCTAATTTTAAATAGAGAAGTAAATGTGCATCTCATTATTCTGTTTCATCTATTCTTTTTTTTTTCCTTTTGGGGTTAAAATAATTAAGCGATGGCCAACTCTATGCATCTTGTTTTATAGATTTAAACATCCCATTTATTACAATACTTACTTGTGGCCAAATATATTTTTATTGATTGAACTATAACTCAAATTATTACAGAGTCTTAGAAAACACCTATTATCCAAGTTTTTGTTTTTAGGTTGAATTCTGTAACTAATTAAGCATTACATCTCAGGTTTGTGACCTGGGGGGAAAATGCCACACAAATGAAATATATTGATAACACAAAAATATAGTATGATACCACTTCATTGCCCTTATTTTCATAATATTTCTCTTTATTTCATATGCTTTTGTTATTTCTTTCCCTTTTGTCCCCCTTCCTGATTCTTTGTGTGACTTGGCTCTTAGTTTTATCTTTTAACCAGAGATTTTCTTCTGGTACAGGATTCATTTTTGCCTATTAATATTTTAACATACTATGAAATATTGAAGACTTTAAAAATGGCACAAAGAAAAATGCAACAAATACTCATTCACCCATCATCCAACTTAAGAACTAAAATATCAATACAGTTGAAGCCCCTCTGCATATTTCCCCTTCATTGGGTTGGCAGGTTTCACAAATAAAAATACAAGCCATCAGTAAAAATTGAATTTCAGAAAAACAACCAAAAACTGTTTAGTTGTTCTAAATATTGCATGGGATCCACTTGTACTAAAAACATTATTGGTTATTTGTCTGAAATTTAGATTTCACTGGGCATCTTCTACTTTATTTGGCAGCCATACTCCCAACTCTACATGCATTTTTTTATACTTTCACTAGGTATGCAATGACTTAGAAGTTTATATGAATATCTTATCCTAGTACATGTCTTATTATAGGTATATCTTTGCAATCTTTTCATTGGTCCAATAACTTGTTTGAATAATACATTTTATTCATGCCACTCTAGTTGATTTATTTTCAATGCCATATAGTATTCCATTGAGTGTCTATTCCCCATATTATTTACACATTCTTCTGGTGGACATAAAAGCGATTTTACAATTTTGTAATTACTAATAACACTGCTATGAATATTCTTGTATTTCCTTTCACATAGATATTTGACTTTCTTTGGGATTTACATCTAGGAGTGGAATTGCTATTTTGTGAGTTGTATATAACATGTCTATTCATCATTAATTGGCCAATGTTTGGAATGAGAGAGGAAACTAGATTTTGAATATGTTAGAAATGATAATGATGATGCATTTATTGATGATTTGTGTTTTCAGGTTCCAGTTCTGAAAGACATGTATAACAAGTCATTTTATGACCTAAACATGCTGTGAGGTAGGCAGTATAAAAAATATTGATGATGATGACTCTAGTTTTTATTTTTGTAAGATTTTTTTTAATGTGTATTTATTTTTGAGAGAGAGACACACACACACAGAGTGCGAGCGGAAAAGGGTCAGAGAGAGAGTGAGACACAGAATCCAAAGCAGGCTCCAGGCTCTGAGCTGTCAGCACAGAGCCCGATGCGAGGCTCGAACTCACAAACTGTGAGACCATGACCTAAGCCAAAGTCGGCCTCCCAACCAACTGAGCCACCCAGGTGCCCCTGCTGACTCTAGCTTTGACAATACATGTGTTTTAAATTTTTTCTCATTTGATATACATTAGACTCCTGGAAGAAGGTATTATTATTTATATTTTATAGATGAGAAAACTGAGGTTTAGAGAGGTTATATAATTATCTCAAGTCTTGATATATATCAGTACATGATAGACCCATGTTTGAAACTGAATTTTCTAAATTCAAAACTCAGGTTTTCCTCTTTAACTTCTAAATGCCTATAAATATAATCAAGTAATTTTGGGATTTCACATTCAAAGGCATCTTTTTAAATACTTTCTCATATTTAACAAAGTGTTTAGGTGGCATACATTAATAGTCTAATTGTTTTAAGAAATGTGGCAAAACATATATGCATTTCTTAACTTTGAGCATATTTTGTCTTAAAATAAGTGCCAATTTGCATTTAACTAATGGGACCAGATGCAGGCATGCTATCTCTTCACTGCATGGTTCCAAGCCTGATTAGTAGACTGTGCTTTCTCCTTGCTAACAGTGATCCACAAGGCGGGTGGGGGAGGGAACAAAACTGAAGGCAATAATCATGCAAACATTGCTATTTCTAATGTTTGCAAACACCCGACAAAACAGGATGTTATGAACAAAGTTCTTGAAATTATTCTATACTTGAGACTTAATTTTTTTAGATGTTAAGCATTTATTTGTATGTCTCCTATTGTAGATAGAAAAAATAAATATTTCAAGAGATTAGACAGTTTACTCCAAATTTTATTAAATCAATGAAATGGAAACAAAGTTGTTGGTTTGCAATCCTCCCAGGAGCCTCCCTTCTGTAATCTGAAACTCGCCCCTGGACTCAGAGGCCAGGAAAAGAAGAAAGACGTAGCCCACTCCAGGTTGGTAGGTGGCAGTTTTAATAAGCAAAGGGAACTTACGTACTAGGCTTGTCTGGGGCAGCAAGACAAATGGATCCCCACACCTCCCGGCAAATCTTAAAGCTTTATTTATTTTTAAAAATTTTTAATGTTTTTATTTATTATTGAGACAGAGAGAAACAGAGAACGAGGGGGGGAGGGGCAGAGAGAGAAGGAGACACACAATCTGATACAGGCTCCAGGCTGTCAGCACAGAGCCCGTCGTGGGGCTCGAACCCACAAACGGTGAAATCACGACCTGAGCTGAAGTCGGATGCTCAACCGACTGAGCCACCCAGGCGCCCCCAATTCTTAAAGCTTTGTAAAGAGGCCTTAACTGGGGCACTTGGGTGGCTCAGTCAGTTAAGTTTCCAGCTCTTGATTTCGGCTCAGGTCAGGATTTCATTGTTCATGGGATCCAGCCCCATGCTGGGCTCCCTGCTGAGTGCACAGAGCCTGCTTGGGATTTTCTCTCTGCCTCTCCCCCACCTGTCAGCTCATGCGCATGCTCCCTCTCTGTCTCTCTCAATATAAATGAGTAAGATTTAAAAAAAAGAGGCCTCAACTCTTTTCAGACACATATACTGTGCAGGTGTTCTCAACACCACACCATCTAAAGGTTACATTTTTGGAGCAATTTCTGGGAGCAAGAAAGGCAAGTGGAACCCACATATCAAGGACAAGGGAAGGGGTGAGGAGCCTCAGTTCCCTGAGTCCAGCTTGCAAGTCAACTGACATTCATGTCTTTTCGATGATCTCCTCCAACAAAAGTCCAGACTTTCAACAAGATAGAAAAGTGTCCATGTTTTCTAACGATTTCCTGAGAAACTTATGATCTGTAGTAGGCAGAATTACGGCTCCCAAAGAGCCTTCCAAAGATCCTTGGAAGTTACTTTACATGGAAGAATGGATTTTGCAGATGGATTGAATTAAGAACCTTGGTGGAGGGGTAGTAGCCTGGATTAGCCAGGTGGGCCCCATTTAATCCCATGAGTTTTAAAAGTGGAGAACCTGTCTCAGCTGGAGTAAGAGGAGAACTCGACTATGGAAGAATAGTCAGAGACATACAAGGTTTCTGGCTTTATAGTTGGGGAACAGAACCATGAATGCAAGGAATGTGGACAACATTTAGAAGCTGGAAAAGGTAAGGAAAAAAAAAAACCTTTCTCTTAGGTCATCCAAGAATGACTATAACCCTTGAACTTCTTGATTTTAGCAAGGTAAAAACTATTTTAGACTTCTAATCTATGGAACTTTGTGCTATTAAGCCATCAAGTTTGTAGTAACTTTCACAGTGGTAAAAGCAAATAATGCATGGTATATTTTGGCCATATAACTATTATGTTTGTGTAGGTAATGGGTAAATTAATGACTGAATAAATATTTCTTGATAGTTATTGTAGTTACAGTTAAAAGAAATAATATCACCCTTGGAGGTAGGAATCCTCTTTTATGTGCAAAAGCATCAACTTGGTTTTTATTTTAAAATGCTGTTTCGTGAAGATCTACCTCAAGAATTTTAGCTTCAGAAGTTTAGAGTAGGTTTCTGACAGATGCAAAATAAAACAGTTGCTTTGGAAATGGTTTTGCATTTGGCAGCACAGATGTTAATTATCTGCTAAATAAATCAATTATAATACACCCATGCAATAGAGTACTTCTCAGAAATACAAAATAAAGTAAAATTTAAAAATTAAAAATAAATGCAGTGATGTGTGTATCTCTAAATCACGAAAGGAATTATTAGACACAAAAAGCAAAATATAGGGTATGTTTCTACTAATCCTGAAAAACACAAAACTGAAAAAAAAAAAAGAAAAATCAGATCAAAATTGAAGGGGCTGGGGTTTGAGGGAGGGGATTGATTGCAGATGGTGGTGAGAGGATTTTGTACTATGATTAAAATATTCTAAATATTGTGGTAGTTATAGTATATGTCAAAACTCATGGACTTTAAAGAGGATAAGTGTTACTATATGTAAATGTTAGTAAACCCGGCTTTAAAAAAGATCCATTTAACTGTATTTTATAGTCTTTCACAAACTCTGTTAAAAGTAAAATGTACTTTTTAACAATTATTTTTAGTTTTATTGAAAAATAATTTACATATCACTATATAAGCTTAAGGCATATAGCATGATGTTTTGATTTACATTTTTTGTGAGATGATTACCACAATTAGTTTAGCTAACATCCATCATCTCTATAAATACAATAAAAAGGAAAGAAAAAAATAGAAAAAAAATTCTCCTTGGGCTGGGAATTTAGGATTTATTCCCTTAACAACTTTGCTATAAATCCTACAGAGATGTCCTCTATAGTTATCAGGTTGTACATTACATTCCTAGTACTTACCGTATAACTTTTTGGTTTTTTAAGGGGTTTTATTTCAATTCCAGTTGGTTTACACACAATGTAATATCAGTTTCAGGTGTACAATATGGTGACTCAACACTTCCATACAGCACCCTGTGCTCATCACAAGGGCATTCCTTAATCTCCATCACCTATTTCACACATCACCTCCCCTTAACCTCTACAAGAAACTGGCATGTACTTTTAAGTCAGCTAGAATCATCTCGCACAATTTAGGACCCACTGAGCTAATGAATCTCAGGGTAAGAACCAGAAACCACGTGCTTTTACTTGTGTCCTAACCACATACATACTAATTAATCCATAAAAGCCCAATGAAAATTGCGTAACAGAAATTCTCTTAAGGCTCTGAAGGGTCTCAATTCTGGTCCAATTTTCAAACTATATTCTAAGAGAGCCATGAATTTCAGGTCATTGTGCGTATAGAGATAAAGAGTATCCTGCCCCAGCAAATCTTTCCAAAAGTGAGGAAAATTCCAGAATGTGGTAAAGGAACTTCAGAATTTATCTTTTCCTTCTGTGAATTCATATGGTTTTGTAGTATTGGTTCATTTCCTAAGAATTCCCTCAATTAACAAAGTTAATAAAGAAAGGAAGAAGACTCTTCTCTCTAGTAAAACAATAGACTAACTTTTAATAAAATTATTTTAAAATTATTAAAATTTTGTATCCTATAGAGTTAGGCATTCTGTTTAGTGGCTTTTGATTTTTTAAAAAAGCCTGAGGCTTTGCACAAAACATACTGATATGTTTAAAAATATTCATTTTACCTCTTCTCTCTTCCAGTATCTTTTACTATATATCAAAAAACAAAACAAAAACAAAATAGCACATGGTAGTCCAATGAGGCATTGCCCTCTAGCCTGTGATAGTCATCTGAGTCAGAGACTGATGATCTAAACAAGGATGTCAGAGTGAGCCCTGTTGATACTTACCATCCCCCTATGGTATGAAGTGACTATAACCTTTTCTGATTCCTTGAGTATAATTCAATAAATGAAGTTCCCAAAGACTCACAGAGACAGTGAATTTTTTAATCCTAAGTTATAAAAATATCAACATGAATAAGAGTATGATTGCACTTATTTTAACAGTTGTGTAAAGGATGTGTTCACACAGTCCAGGGGGTGTTTCAATAGTCCTGATTGGAATTATATAGAGTAATTAGGATGTATCACATTGGGCCAGGTGAGCAATGATGTGGTATCAGTGAAAATAGAGTTCAGGGGGAGGTAGAATTTAGCAATTTGAGTAATTGAATATATAGCAAGACAGAGCTAAAATTTAGATATGATTCTAAAGGTTACTAGTCTCAAGTCAATTATCTTAAACTGCTAGGTCCTAGAGAAATATTTTTGTTTTTGTTTTTAAAATACCGCTTTTAGAGCATATGGATGTATCTCAAAGTTTGTATAGGTATACCACCAAACTGTAATCAACACATACATTTTTTTCTTTCTTTCGTTCCACCTTAATGTTCTGGGAACTCCATTTTAGAAGACCCCATTTTTCCAGGTTCTTTATTTGCATGAAATATTGTGTCCTCCTTCTCCTTCATAGAGTTCCGTCTTCTGGAGGATATATCCATATAAGTGACAAGTTCTTTTAGGATAAAGTCCATTAATCATAACACTTCTTATCTGACTGGAAACTCCTTTCATTGAGTGACTGTCTATTCATGCACTCCAAACCTCCACATGCTAAAATGGCTTTCTAAAGACCTTTTAACTAAAATATGTCAGTGGAAAAAAAAAAAAACCTGAGAGTAAAGCCCCATTGTTTTCAGAACTTTGCTCTTCTACCAAAGTCAAGGTCTGCAGAGAGTGTTGACAATTTGATCTGTAATTAAAAGAAAAGGTATTTACAAGAACCTATTTATATATTTTATTGTATCCCCCAGGATCATTTAACTGACCAATTTGGACATACTAGACAACAAATTGAGGGCCTGGTCTCCTCTCCTTTTATAATTCTGTAAACATAATCCCAAATTGATTGGTCTCTAATACATGAGAACCAAATGAAAAATTAATTAGATTGGCTACAACCCTGAAGTGAGCACTTTACTGCTTTGTTGCTTTGTCTATTTGATCCTTTTTCTTTTGCTTTATCAATAAAGTAGCCCATGTGGAAAAAATAATAGAAGAAAGGTAAGAGCAAGGATCAAATGAATCCAGACAAACTGTAAAACTGAGCAGTCTCTGCAAAGTATAAGATATAGAGTTGGTCTCTAGGTATTAACTGTATTATAAATAACATATTAACATCAAATTTTCTCAATTATTAAGCTTATGAGTTTTTTTCTATTTTTCCCTGTCTTTGTACTAGAAACAATTTGTTAATATGTTTATCTCTTCATTTCACTTGTACCTAAACAGTCACTAAAGAACTGACTTGAAAGCAGTTGTAGTCCTAGGAAATTCAAAGAAGGGTTCATGTAGTGTAACCTCCTCATTTTTATGGGTATAGACACTAAGGCATTGGAGGCTGGTGGCAGTATACGGTGAGAAATCCTTTTCCTCAATTCCCATTCTTGCATTCAATAACTTTACTCAGAATTTGAAGAATGATCATTAGCTCAGTATCCAGCCAGTAGAAGGGTTTTTGTGGAACTAAAATTCCCTCCCTCCCAAGGGATTTATGTAGTTTATTTTTAAACATCTTAGTGAATATCAAACTTGATTATAGGTAAAATTATTCTATGTTTAATTCTAGACTCAAAAACTAAGTCTACAGAAATCCACCTATCAAACCTAAAATACTAAAAATTGCTTTATGATGGAGCATGTGGGTGGTTCAATCTGTTAAACATTAACTTCAGCTCAGGTCATGATCTTGCCCTTTGTGGGTTTGAGCCCCACATTGGGCTTTGTGTTGAAGTTCAGAATCTGGAGCCTGCCTTGGATTCTGTGTCTCCCTCTCTCTCTGCCCCTCCCTGCTCCTGTCTTATGTCACACCAAAGTACATTGTAAGTGTTTGACCAGTGGGCATCAAAAGTTTCATAAAATATTTGACTTTATTTTTACTTAGTTGATAGTCAATCATAAAAGAAAATTCTCAGATAATGTGCCATCAGATAATGGTCCTAACAGAAAACTAATACACAGTCCCTTAAAGTAATGTTAAAAGAACTAGGGATGATAGTAATTTGTTAGCTAGTGAGTATTAATCCTTATAATATGCCAAATCTATTCTAAGCTTTACTCTTGAAAATGTACACATTATTTTTTTCTCTTCCTATAAGCAATGTAAACTGTTGATTTGATTTTGTTTGCTTATTTCCTTTGTGTTTAAGTGGGAAATAGCTCTTGTGGAGCCAGTTGACTGAATTATCACCAAGGAAACTTTTTTTCTCTAGGTTTAGGTGTTCTGAGGAAAAATAGCTTAAGGTCTTGCCTACCTTAGCCAAAACCAATAAAGAAAAAAATTCCTTTATTCTTTCACCTCGCCATTAGCTACCTTAACCAAGAAATAATATGAATACTATAATGAATTCTGAATAAGAGCTTACTCATAACTTATTCACTAAGTCAATATGTACTGAGCACTTTCTGAGTAGATCCTTCTGTTAAACAATAAGGACATAGTTACAATAAAACAAATGTATATTTTCATAAAGCCTTAAATCTAGAATATAGACTAGTAAACATATATAATTAGTTGGAAAATTACATTTAACAATTTCCGTCTGTGTTGGAAGGGATATCTTAAACACACTGAGATGAGATGTGAGTAACTTACCTACTCAGTAGCTAAGAAGAAAGAATGGTTTTGAAAATTTATTCTAGAGATGTTGAATCCATTTAAGCACAGACCATTGGTTTAATTAAATGGACTGCACAGTTATGTATTCTTGATTGAAGCGAAGAAAGTGCTAAGGAGTCTCTGTGGAGAAGGCAGTCATTACTAGAACTTCAACTTTATGAAAACCAGAAATGTACTTTAAAATACTGAGGTAACTTACTTTTCAGTGTGGAAAAACTCTTTAACTCTCACATGAGCGATTGTAAACTCTACCAAAAAATAAAAATAAAAAATAAAGACACATGCTGGATTTCTTATGGACTATGATGAAAGAGGAAGGAACATGGTTTTTGTTGTTGCTTGTTTTATTTTTTTTGGTTTTGTTTTGTTTTTACCAGCTGACTTGAGGCAAAGTCAGGCACTATAACAGCTGAAGTGATAAGGAAAGTACAAGACGCTTACATAGTAAGTGGTCAGCTGAAATTTAGGGGATTACTTCTCTGGATGGGGTGTGTGTGTGTGTAAGAGATGGAATGAATGTGTGAGTCTGTGTATACAAAAAAAGTGCAGTATCTATACAAAAATGAGAAGAACAAGCTTCATTCAGAGAATAATAGGCCAGAATGTAAGTTATATATGTACATCTAAACATAACTTCTCAACATGATTAAACTTTATATAGGAGTCTGAATTACTAAGTTATGATAGTTGAAGTATTTGGGACGAGGAAGACCTGGTAGATGTTCAAACAACTTAAAATAATGAATTACTAACATGGTAAAAGCTGTGCTCTATCCTTACTTCCCTCCTTCTCTTTCATGAGAGTTTATAAAGGCTCTATTCTATGTCACCAGCCCTGCTGGGTATCCAGCATACATAACAGAAAACCCATGGATACAATGTGGTAAGTACTGTGCTAGGACCCTATGGAGTGCTACCTGTTCTACTTGGTCTATGATGCAGGTTAATGGTAGGCTATTTACCTTTGGTGACATGATTTGAATCAAAGAAGATGATTAAGACACAGCAAGCCAGGAAGAGAAGGGTAGCAGACTATGCTAAACCAAGGAGAATTTTGAGAAGGGGATAATGGAGGAACTATTATGGGGGTTGTACACATGAACCTCATCATTCCGTGGCTCCTGAATTTAAAAGAGCAAAATGGATGCTCACAGTTCTTATAATAAAACTGCCTCCCTTAATATGTCTTCTAGGATCCTATACTCATTTGGCCCTGTTTGTTAACTGTTTCAATCTTCCTAATATTCCAGCAATGCTGATCATTAGCTCTTGTGATACATTTATTTTCTTAATCTAATATATATGTTCTCTCTCACCTCTGGGCCTTCCTACATAGTCTTTCATCTTTTCTAGATATTATTCTTTACCTTCCTTAATTGACTAATACACATTCATCCTTCAGAGCTCCATTTAGATGTCTCTTCATCTGGCATGTATTACTTGATAACCCCTACTCCCCCCACATACACACTTATTTGAGTTAAGGAACCCTGCTTTGTGCTCCCATAGCACACAATACTTTTCCAACCATATCATAGTTTAATGATGCCTATTGTCTGTATCCCCCAAAGACACTAAACTATGAAACTGCTAAGTTCTTAACTTCTTTTATGAGCCATCTCATTCTGAGATTCTAGCACATTTTTGGTACTGATATACAGAAATGTATGAGTTTTGTTTTGAATAAATGAGTAAAAAAATAACAAAGGAAATTTGGAAACCAAATTTTAGGATGTAGAGAGATTATCTCAAAATGGTTCTGTGAAGGAAATAAGAGGGAGAGAAAGAACACAAACTAGAAAGGAATTTTGAAGGATCTAAGAAAGGAAAGAGTTTTGAAGAAGGAGGAAGTCAATAGGTTAAACACTGTAGATATCAGATTAAAAAGCAACAAACTGTCTTCTGACTTTTGCAATTTGGAAGTTAACTTTGGAACTTCTGATGGATGTGCCCTTGATTTCAACATCCAGTTATCATGGCTTTTCTTTTGAGTAAAGGAAAATAGGTTTTCTCATTAAAACACACATCATGGGTGCCACATGACTCAGTTGGTTAAGCGTCTAACTCTTGGTTTCCGCTCGGGTTATGATCCTGCAGTTGTGAGATGAAGCCCTATGTCAGGCTCTGTGCTGATAGCATGGAGCCTGCTTGAGATTGATTCTCTCTCCCTCCCTCTCCCTCCCTCCTTCTCTCCCCCACTCACCTGTTCTTTCTCTCTGAAAATAAACTTAAAAAAAATCATGCACATAAAACCTTTTTTCCCTAACATGAAAGTGAAGTGGATAGCCATAAATTTAGTCAGTGATTGCTTAGTATTCTAGATTTTTTAATACATACTAGATGCTTAATTGTTACATATAACATAGCCAGAAATCAAAAGATATTTAGGTAGTTACAACTACAATATCAGTTTTATACCAAAATTCTTTGCATGTTAGGTAATAAAAGCAATAAATAACTTCTCCCAGAAACTGCAAAGGGATTCCCACTGTCTTAACATTGTTGTATATTAATATGTTAATGTGATTTATTTTTTCATTTTAATACTGACCTATAGTCAATATGTACCTAGCCAAACAAATATTCTTCTAGGCCATTCTTTTGTTACATGGAATTAATTTTCTTAAAATTTCACATAGGATATCCAATTTTAAAGGGTAAAAGCACATTCTATCAATAATCTTTGATAATGTCTATTTTAGTCTTCTGAGCTATGTCTTTTTATTAGATTTTATTTTTTGTTAGATTAAGTATCTAATTTTCTATTTTTTTCAACCCTAACTTAAAAGTTCAGGAATAAACAATCCCAGGCATATCTGTGCCTTAAAGGAAAGGGAAATGATCTAATTTTTACATACAAATTTCTAATTTTTCCTTTCTGCCAGAGTGCTAAATTGCTACTAGTCATTGGAAATAAAGCTACTACTGAAATAAACCTCTAAAGCAAGTGTGTCTCTACCATACATATTAGCTAAATGAAGGCAAGAAGTAGCATAATTAATATGAATAGTATAAAACTTCACAACAGGGTAATGTGAGCAAGAATAAAATGTTTTAACTTAAGTACATAACCTGTTTTAAAAATAGATTTAGGGAGACTAAATTTACAATATTTAATACTAGTTAATAACTTGCATTTTATATGCCATCATTCTCTGCAAAATTTAAAATTACTGGTATTTTTAAAGAAAATTGATAAAATAGATCTTTCAGTATACAAAGTGTTTGAAACTTTATTTGCATAGTTTTTCTTCAGTTATGTTAAATTAACTTACATGGCGAGCTTGAGAATAACCCCACTGTTTCCTTTTATCTCCAGGCACATTAGTGGGATTTCAGTAAAGCTCTGGATATAAATATGTGCATGCAATGAATACATAAATTAGGGGGAAAACCAGTTTGTATGTAAGATCCTCCCCAGTTTATAATGAAAATCTAAAGTGGGAGAACGGAAATAGCACTATCATGAAAACCAGGAGTCTAAGATTTAGTCCAAAACCTGTATTTGCATAAACTTTTCACATTCTATATCCTCATCTGTGAAAAGTGGAGAGATTGTTCAATTTGGGAGAAGTAGGTCCCTCCTAGTTGTATGAATTTGCAATTTGCCATCACTCCCCAGCAAGACAGTATGCTATTGAATCCTTACCTGTGAGCACTCAGGTGAACATTTCTCTAAACATCTGACTTTTCTGTGGTAGGATATTTCTCTGCAGTAACATCTAAGACCATTCTAACAAACACCATGAAGCAAATTGTGGATAGTGTAAGCTAGCAATCACAATAATGGCACATGAAACCAATGCCATTTTACGCAGCTGATGGGTAAGTTTACAAAGTCAACCACTCTGCATATATTGTGTACTTATTTTTATTATCTACAAGGTTTTAGGATTCCAATATAATCCTCAAGAAAACTTGCAGTTGGCTGTTGGAATTTACTTTATTGTTTTTAAAAAGATCCCAATTTCAAAATAAACGGAAGACCAAAGATGATAAAGAAGATGGTGTAGAGGTTACAACATCTCCATTATAATCCTCATTTACTGAATAACCCCATTAACATTTATTCATTTGCATTATTCGTATCAGTAAAAAAGAAAAGTAAAAACAGAAGGAAATAGAAAAGGGAAGAAGAAGAAGAATAGCAAACATTTATATAGTACTTAAGGGCCAGGAATGCTTCTAAAACACTTTACCTGTAAGAAATACTGTAATCCTCAGAACTCTGAGTGGATTTATACGGTGGATATTTGTCAACCTGGCTATTTTTGTCTGGTTTATTTTTTTAACATTATCTTTCTACAATTGGGGAATTTCCCACTCTAAGATTTACCTCTCTAACATAGAATTTAAACTTCGTTATTACAACTGTGGGGGTTTTGTTTTTGTTTTTTCTTGTTTGTTTTTGGTGAAGACGCAAGTGTAACCCTGTAAATCTAAATTTAGATGAGGCTTCCTTCTTGGACTGGCTGTGAGTGCAGGGGGCTAAGTTTTTTTGTGTGCAGATGTGGCCCTTTTGCTGGCATAACAGAAAAGTTGATTTTCTTGGCAATTTGGTGTTTGGTCATTGCAGCTGTAGTGGTGACAGTTTGTTTACCACACAGATTCTTGTATGTGGCTATCCCTTTGGAAGGGCTTGCCTCAAGATAGTTCTCCATGCTTCAGTGATTCTGTAAGTCAGCTAAATCACTTAACTTTTTCCTGCTTTACTGACCCAGAGTGACTCTGCTTAAAATCATGACCACTAACCAATATTCTCTATGCATATGTATAAATGTACAGACCAACATTTATGTAAATTTGTATGTAATTATGGGTATTAGCAAAACTAACATACTTTCTCAGTATAGTTCGAAAGTAACATTTATTGTTCACATGATGACAGGCCCTTGGCTAGGCTCCGTGCATGAGCATTGTAACTATACATTCTCATAACTGTGTAGGATAAGACTGTTGGCTTTTATTCCCAGCCCCTCCAAGATTATGAGTAACTGAATATTAGACTCTCTTTATCACTCTTGGGAATCCTAAGGAAAAAAAAAAGGTACTACATACATACCCCCCAGAATGAAGAGAACAGCACTTTGTGGCATCCCAGCCTAGAACTCATTTAGAATTAACTCTTTTATTCAGAGATGAGATTTCCTAGAAACACAACTTGTTTACTTTATAATCAGATCTATGAAACAGTTTGCTCATTTCATTTTTTTAAAGTGGCTTTCTGGGCCTATCACTCCCTTCTTCCTTTGATCAATGTCCATCTATTCTCCATAGAGCAGCCATGATGGTATGTTAAACATCTCTAATAAAGATATGGCAATGATTAAAAACCCATTAATAATTTCATTCTGACTTTGAAATGCAATTCCATATCCTTTCTGTGGCACACAAATCTTACACAATTTGTTTACCTAGCTCTTTAGTCCCATGCTTGGACTCTGATATCTTTACACTTCTACCATGCTAATCTCTTTTCATTTCTCCCCTCTAATAGATTATGAACTTTGTTATCCAGGTCTTACAAATGCTTTTTCTCTTCTATGAATTATCTTGTATGTATCTTTTCATGTGGCTCATTTGTCACATCAATAAATACTATGCCCTTAGGGAATATTCCCCTAAACTCCTAGACCGTATAAAGTCTCCTAGAACCCAGCATTTCCCCCCTTTATATCCTACATCAAGATTTTATTTTCTCTATCAAAGCTTGCTTTTCTATGCTCTGACCTGTGTGGACCAAGATGTATCCACACTGGTAACTTCTATGTTGTTAGCATTTTATATAAGGATGCTCAGAAAATAATTTTGAATGAATTGTAGATTGAAGCCAGACAGATGGATCTCACACAGTCATTTGTGTGTTGACCACTATATGTTCGTACTACGGCCAAATCCTTCTATAACTTTAGATGATCCTGAGCCTTGAGGTGTACGTTAAGTGATAAAATGGAAAGTTGCGGGGCCAGAGATCTCTGGTGTGCCACAACATTAAGGAATATAATATGAAGAGCGGTTTGTTGGATTGAAGTTGAGAGATGAATATAAGTTTGCTTTAGTGAAAGAAAAACTATTACATGTTAAGAAATTTTTGTGTGCTACCAAAGCAAGCAGGGGCTATTACAGGGCAGCTGGGATCCCAGAATCAACATAAACTATGTCATGCTTGAGAGTCAAGATGAATGTGGTAAATGCATGTAAATGACTTTTCAGAAACTTATTTGTAAAAGGGTTTGTGGATACTGCTTGGAACATTCTGGAATGTAGCTCCAAGTAATCCATTTCCACAGTGAAACTATCAGGTTATAGTCTGGGCATTTTCTGCTTTACCACATGATGGCTTATGATTTCCAAAAGTGTTTTTAATAACTGGGAGTCCCACCATATTGTTAACAATGCTGCACTTGCTCCTCAGGCTTGTTAGTGGCAGATCTTTAAAATGTGCTAGTTTGCTAGAAGTGGTGTCATTTCTCATTTAACAGGCAGTTGTTTGACCTCTAAATTCTGAGCACTTTCTGGCCATTTTTCTTCCCTTGTTTGTTTTGGTGTTCTGTTCATGTGCCCCTCTCTCGCCCCTCTCTCGCCCCTCTCTCGCCCCTCTCTCGCCCCTCTCTCGCCCCTCTCTCGCCCCTCTCTCGCCCCTCTCTCGCCCCTCTCTCGCCCCTCCCTATTTTTTAGTATTAATTTGTGGGGTTTCTTTTTCTGTTTGTGTTCAAATGACTTCAAGTTAGTAATTTCTTTTTTCATGGTGTCTTGAGAAGCAGAATTATTTCTGATAATTGACTAATTTTTTATTATGTTCTGTGCTTTTCTTGGACCTTGTGAAAGACAACCATCTCCATCTCAAGGATAAAAGATAACTTCAAGGGGGGCCTGGGTAGCTCAGTCAGTTAAGCATCTGACTCTTGGTTTCAGTTCAGGTCATGATCTCATGGTTTGTGGGTTCAAGCCTCACATCGGGCTCTGCACTGACAGCGCAGAGCCTGCTTGGGATTTTCTCTCTCCCTCTCTCTCTCTCTGTCCCTTCCCTGCTCACTCTCTATCTCTGTCTCACAAAATAAACATTAAAAAAATAAAAGATCACCTCTATATTCTATAACATCAGCTCTTTGTATTAGTATCTATCTGGAATTCTTTAAGTAGATCCAATTTCCTTTACCATTTTTTTTTTGGTTAACATTTTTTAAAAATGTTTGCTTATTTTGAGAGAGAATGAGAGCTTGAGCCAGGGAGGGACAGAGAAACAGGAAGACCCAGAATCCCAAGCAGACTCTGTGCTGCCAGTGCGGGAAGCCCAATGTGGGGCCAAACTCACAAACTGTGGGATCATGACCTGAGCTGAAACCAAGAGGCTGATGCTTAACCAACTGAGCCACCCAGGCACCCTGCTAGCCTTATTTACTAGTCACTTTTTCCTAGTTTCTACAATAGCATCCCTACTGTATATGATTTCCACATATGCATAGGTCTGTTCCATTTCTTTATTCTGTCATCTTGTTTTTGTTCTTGTTTCGTTAGAAGTATGGCAAATTAAAATTCATAATATAGAGCATGGGTTAAAAAACTGAATCTGCTACTTGTAGCCTTGAGCAAGTTGCTTAACCTCCTTGAAGCTCTAACTTCTCATTTATAAAATAACTACAGTATCTTTGTCATAAGGTTATTAGGTGTCTTGCATATACTAAGAGCCATATGTGTAAGTTATAACATCTTAATTGTTTCCATGACAATACCACACTGTCCTAACTAAAATAACTTCATAATAAGTCTACATTTTGTCAAGTCCTTTTAATGTCCTTTTTAGTGTTTATTATTGGTTTGGCTATTTCTAGTCTTTTGGTGTTCCATACATATTTGAGAGTAACGTTAATGGAATTTCTGAAAAACCATTTTTATTTTAATCTGAATGTATAAAATAGCCTTGCCATTTTAGGAAAGTTTACTTTGTTAATGAGACTTACATTAATTATCTCTGGATCTCCATTTATTTAGTTTTCTTGCAAAAAATCCTTTCTATGAAAAGGTCTTTAGTGGTTTTTGTTAGCTTTATTCTTTTTTTTTTTTTTTTTTTACTTTTTTTTAAAATTTTTATTTTTGAGAGAGACAGACTGCAAGTTAGGGAGAGGCAGAGAGAGAGACACAGAATCTGAAGCAGGCTCCAGGCTCCAAGCTATCAGCACAGAGCCTGATGTGGGGCTTGAACTCATGTACCATGAGATCATGACTTGAGCAGAAGTGAGCCACTTAACAGACTGAACCACCCAGGTGCCCCTGTTACCTTTATTCTTACATAGCTCATATTTTTGTTGCTGTTAGAAAGCTTATATCTATATGTTTAATGTTTATTTTTATTTTTGAAAGAGAGCATATGCACGTGCACTCAAGTGAGAGAGGAGCAGAGAAAGAGGGAGACAAAGAATCTGAAGCAGGCTCCAGGCTCTGAGCTGTCAGCACAAAGCCCAACACAGGGCTTCAACTCCCGAAACATTAGATCATGACCTGAGGCAAAGTCAGTTGCTTAATTGACTGAACCACCCAGGCACCCTGAAAACCTATACTTTTAAAAGACATTTTCTTAATTATTTGTTTCTGAGTTTGATGCTACCTGACTTACAGTAGGAAGGAAAGATATAGGTCAAAATAGTATGTAATACAGTTCGCATTTCTGTCGGGACTTTTTCCCCTACTTTTCCTGATTTCTTCCAGCTCCTGTTTTCTCTCCTTCCATTTCTCTATCCCCCTCCCCCATACCATCTCTGAGCCTTTATCTTTCCATTTCAAACTATTTTGCAGAGTTGGTGGTTTCATTAAACTTCTTGAACTCCTCCTGATATCCTTAAACATGCTTTTTCCATAACTCCTCTTCATCTGCCTCTTGTTTGTCCTGTTCCTTCTTCTTTGAAATGCTTCTGCATTTTCTGCATTGCTTCCTTGCCACATCTTTTTAAATCATTGCTCACATTTAATTTCCTCTTGGGCCTGCTGTCTGTCGGAGATGTGTGTGGCTACATGAGGGGCATGTCCGAGGTAGGGAAGAGCCAGAACTCTACTACCAGCTTGCGGGAATTATTCCTACAGCACAGGGTTGTATGTGAGAGTACATTCTCATAATATTTTCTTACTACCAGCCCCCATGAGTCAGCATTGCACAGCTGCTGATAATGCAGAGTCTCTCTTGCTCCTGCCTCCTGAATCAACAGACTGCTTTCTGTAAATATTGCTTGTTTGTGGTGCTCCTCACTCTTCTACAATCTGGTTTCAGGGGAAATTCTCATCCTCAGTCCATGCACATTGTTTCTGTTGTTCTAAACAAGGAATTTGCTAGGTTTTTATCCCTCAGAGGTTTTTGCCTTCCTACTGAAAGCTGAAAGCTTTGTCTAGATTGACAGCCTAGGAGTATTCGCCCATTCACACAGCAAATATTGCATAGTACAATATGCCAAGTACTTTGTTAGTTTCTGGGCAACATTTGACAACATGAAAATTTATGGAATAGTCCCTTCAACACTGTTATGAAGAGAGTTATGCATACAAAAATTATAATACAATAAATTAATTGCAATGATGGAATTATGTGCAACATGCTGGAAGGCAAAAAGCATGTCTCCATGTTCCTAACTGAAGATAAGGCTTCAGTTAATTCATAACACAGGAGGTAGACCTACTAAATGTAAGATACTGTGCTATGTGAGGAAGCAGCAGTGATGAAGGTAAGCATGATTCTTGTCATGAAGTTTATAAGCTAGTTGGTTCAAAATAGGGAATTTTAAGCTAGTAAACTTAAAGATAATTTTAGTAAGTAGGCTCCACACCCAACATGGGCTTAAACTCACAACCCCGAGATCAAGACCTGAGCTCAAGAGTTGGATGTTCCACTGACTGAGCCGTCTAGGAACCCCTTAAAGAGAATGCTCTAAGCAGTGGGAAGAATGTACAAAAGAAAGGAAACTTAGGAAAATGTGGCAAGTTCATGAAATTATGAGAAGGCTAATAGTGGATCATAAAAATTAAGCAGTGCTTGTGGCAGACGGTATAGGTAGACAGGTAGGATAAGGCCATAGAAGAGCGTACATAGTGTACTCTCACAGCAGTTTGTTTTATCCTTAGCTATGGATGTGGGTCACTGAAGAATTAATAAAAAACATACTATCAGATTGGTATGTCTGTGATACCACATAAATAACTATGAAAGATTGATTTAGAGAAGGTCAAGACCAGACCCTCGACCATGAACAATGACAGACAAGAAAGAGGTAAGTTCTGAGCTTAGGGAGTTTAAATAGGTTAGAAAGAGTCAGAGTAGTGACAACAAAAATGGAAATTTTTTTTTTTTTTTTTTTTTTTTTTTTTTTTTTTTTTTTTTTTTTTTAGCTCATCAGGCCTGGGGGATAAGGAAAGGACTCCAATCCCTCTCAGGATTCTGATTGAAACCGAAGGGTATGTTTTGGTGTTAACCATTATAGGAGATGAGATGTCTTCTATGTTTCGTTTGGTGGTAAATATAATACTTCTTGAAAGGTTTCAGAGAAATGTTACAAAAGGAAATTGCAAAAAGTAGTAACTTGAAAATAAGGGAAGGAGGAAATAATCAGATGTGCATTCTATCCTTCTATGCTAAAGGGGTTTCTTTCTTCAGCCAAAGTAGTTCTCACTTATATTTCCTTCTACAAATTGGTTATTCCCTCTATAATGTAGCTTCTTCACCAAGGTTCATGGGGTTTTCTTTTTCCCATTCTATCACATCAGAATCTGCTTGATTTGGATTTGGCATGAAATAAAATCTGGCCGTAATATTATTCTGGAGCCAAAGGATGGATAAAATGTCTGTCCTGTATCCTACACTCTAGGTTGAGTTGGTGGTAGTTCCTACAGTATATTGGCTTGTTCTTTCAGATAGGTGAATGAAGTAGACCCTTTAAGTTTAGAAGGGTATAGATGAGGAGGATACCACTAGAATGTATAGTATAGAATATTCCCAAAGGAAACATAAAGAAGTCATGTTTTTGTGGGGGTGGATAGTGAGCTTAATTTTGAGTATCTTGACTTTGAAAAGCCTTTGTCATTCGAATAGAGGGGGTCTGCTATAGCTGGATGCTGTGAAATGTCAGATTACCTCCAAAATGGTCTCTGAGATGAAGGTTTGTATACAGAAGGGTTATTGAGGAATGCCCACAGGATCCACATGTACTGGGGGGGTGAAGAAAGTTGAATTATGCAAGTGGAGGAGTTGAACTGAGATGCATTTCCAAAATAGGCCTTAACCCATCTCAGGATAGCACTGGGTCTGGGATGGTTCTTCAAATTGTCCTACCTTGACACAATGGTGCGGACAGAACTTTATTAATAGTTGTTGGACGTAGGATTACTCAAAGAGGGGCAGGACTTCGGGTAAGGTAGGTTTTTTTCCCCCCAGTTTATTGAGCTATACAGTGCTGTATGTTGATTAGAAGTTTAAGGTGTACAACATAAGGATATACACACACATATATAGTGAAATATTATAATTTTAGTTAACATCCATCTATAGATATAAAAATTTTATTTTTCCTTGTGTTGAGAATTTTAGGATCTACTCTCCTAGCAACTTTAAAAACTTTTTTTAATTAAAATTTTTAATTTAAATTTCAGTTAGCATACAGTATAATATTAATTTCAAGTGTACAACATAGTGAATCAACACTTCATACAACCCCCAGTGCTCATCACAAGTTCACTCCTTAATCCCTATCACCTATTTAACCCATTCTCCCACCCAATTCCCCTTGGATAACCATCAGTTTGTTCTCTATAGTTAAGTGTCTGTTTCTTGGTTTGCTGCTCTTTTCCCCCCTTTGCTCATTTGTTTTGTTTCTTAAATTCCACATATGAGTGAAATCATATGGTATTTGTCTTTCTCTGGATGACTTATTTCACTTAGCATGATACTCCATCTATGTTGTTGTGAATGACAAGATTTCATCCTTTTTATGGCTGAGTAATCTTCAGTGTGTACACACACACACACACACACACACACACACACACACACCCTACTTCTTTATCCATTCATTAGTTGATGGACCCTGGGACTGTTTCCATAATCTGGCCATTGGAGATAATGCTGATGTAAACATCCGGGTGCATGTATCCCTTTGAATTAGTATTTCTGTATTCTTTGTGTAAATACTTAGTAGTATAGTTGCTGGATCTTAGGGTACTTCTATTTTTAACTTTTTAAGGAATCTCCATACTGTTTTCTAGAGTGGCCACACCAGTTGGCATTCCTAACAAGTGCAAGAGGGTTCTCCTTTCTATACATCTTTGCCAACATCTGTTATTTCTTATGTTGCTGGTTTTAAGTATTCTGGCAAGTGTCAGGTGGTAGCTCATTATAGCTTATTTGTATTTCCCTTATTGGTGATGCTGAGCATCTTTTCATGCATCTGTTGGCCATCTGTATGTCTTCTATGGAAAGAGGTGTATTCTTGTCTTCTACTCATGTTTAATTGAATTATTCAGTTTTGGAGTGTTGAGTTTTATATGTTCTTCATATATTCTGGATACTAACCCTTTATCAGATATGTCATTTGCAAATATCTTCTCCCATTCCATAGTTTAGTTTTGCTGATTTGTTTTTTTCCTTCAATGTGCAGAAGCTTTTTACCTTGATTAAGTCCCAATAGTTCATTTTCACTTTTGTTTCTCTTGCTTCCAGAGACATGTCTAGTAAGAAGTTGCTACACCTGTCTTCTCCTCTAGGATTTTGATGGTCTCCTATTTCACATTTAGGTCTTTCTTCCATTTTGAATTTATTTTTGTGTATAGTGTAAGAAAGTTGTCCAGTTTCATTCTTTTGCATGTTGCTGTCCAGTTTTCTCAACACCATTTGTTGAGACTGCCTTTTTCCCATTGGATAACTTTTCCTGCTTCATCAAAGATAAATTGACCATATGGCTGTGAATTTAGATCACTTCTGTTGATCTATGTGTCCATTGTTGTGTCAGTACCTTACTGTTTTGATCACTAGCTTTTTAATATAGCTTGAAGTCTAGAATTGTGATGCTTCCAGCTTTGCTTTTTCTTTTACAAGATTGCTTTGACTATGATTCTTTTGTGGTTCCATACAAATTTTATGATTGTTTGTTCTAGCTCTGTGAGAAATGCTGTGGTATTTTCAAAGGGATTGCTTTTAAGACATAGATCACTTTGGGTAGTGTAGACATTTTAACAATATTTATTTTTCCAATCAATAAGCATGGAATGTCTTTCCATTTCTTTGTGTCTTCAATTTCTTTCATCAGTGTTTGATAGTTTTCAGAGTACAGTTCTTTCACCTCTTTGGTTAGGTTTACTACTAGGTATCTTACTGTTTTTGGTGCAAATATAAATGGGATTGATTCCATAATTACTCTTTCTGTTGCTGCATTTCTATTGGTGTATAGAAATGCAACAGATTTCTGTACATTGATTTTTAGATCCTGCCACTTTACTGAATTCATGTATAAGGGTTTTTCTTTGTTTTGTTTTGGTAGTCTTTCAGGTTTTCTACATAGAGTATCATGTTGTCAGCAAATAGTGTAAGTTTGATTTCTTCCTGATTTGGATGACTTCTATTTCTTTTTGTTGCTGGTTGCTTTGGCTATGACTTCCAATACTATGTTAGATAACAATGGTGAGAGTAGACATCCCTGTCTTGTTCCTGGCCATAGAGGAAGATCTCTGTTTTTCCCCTGTTGAGGATGGTATTAGCTGTGGGGTTTTCATAGATGGCCTTTATTAGGTTGGTGTATGTTCCCTATAAACCTACTTTGTTGAAGGTTTTTATCATGAGTGGATGTTGCCTTTAACAAATGGTTTTTCTGCACTTTTTGAAATAATTTTATGGTTCTTATCCTTTGTTAATGTGGTGTGTCACATTAATTGATTTGGGAATATTGAATCACCCTTGTAATCTAGGAAGAAGTCCCATGTTTTCATGGTGAATGACTTTTCTAATGCATTGTTGGATTAGGTTTACTAGTATTTTGAGAACTTCTGCATTCGTGTTCACCAAGGAAGTTGGCTTCTATTCTTTTAGTGGAGTGTTTATCTGGTTTGGTTATCAGGGTAATCCTGATTGAATTTGGAAATTTTCCTTTTTTTTTTTTTGTCTGTTTCCTCCCTTCTTCTCCCTCTTTATTTTGTAACTTCTTATTTTAGATTGAAAGCTTTTTGAGGATGTGAGACCAGTACGAGTTATTACCATAATATTTGCTACAAAGTGATGTGAATTTCTCTTCTGCCTAGCAGGTACTAAATAAGTAATCATTTCAATATGAGTGAAAGAGAGCTATAGACCAGGACCTAACCTTAAAGGGAGTGTGGAGGTGGGTAAGGGAAGTTTGCTGGTGTCTGTAATGAGGTTTTTACGGTTGTGTTGCCTTTCATTTTTTTTCCTGACAATGTGTAAAAAACCAAAACTTTAGTGATGCCTGGGTGGCTCAGTTGGTTAAGTGAGCCAACTTTGGCTCAGGTCATGGTCTTGCAGTTCTTGAGTTCAAGCCCTGTGTAGGGCTCTGTGCTGATAGTGTGGACCCTGGAGCCTGCTGTGGATTCTGTGTGTGTCTCTCTCTCTGTCTCTCCTCCCTTGTGTTCTTTCTCTTTGTCTCTCTCTCTCTCTCTCTCTCTCTCTCTCTCAAATATAAATTAAAAAAAAACCTTAAATTAGCTCTGGTTTATTGGTTTAGAAGTTACCAATTAAATAATTTGGATTTCATGGAATTATAATTTGATTGCTGTAGAATGGGCTAAATGGCTTGTTTTGGCATCAGTAGATGGAACCCTCTTTTGAGATGAAATGCCAGGTTATTCAATTAAAATGTTTTAAATAGTTTATATGTCCCCATGGACAGGATGGGGATTTCAAGTTAATTTTAGGTTCACTTTTAAAATGTTTCTTCTTAGTATTTGGAGATCTAGGATTTGAAAAGTTATTCTAAAATAGAAGATATTTTTAAAACAGAAGAACAGTGATAAAAAATGCCATGGGAAGTAGAATTTCTTTTTAGTTTAACAACTTGAAAATATAGTATTTGATCCTGGCTCCAGTTTTAGTCTAGTTCTTAGCTAGTTAAGAAATTTTATTTGTAATTTTAAGTGGCAGTCTTTGATCTCTAGTGATTTTTCTAGGTAAGCAATTTTGTCAATGTTTTAAACACAATTTAACAATAAAAAATGAGATGCTGAAATATTAAAAATGAAATTCTACACTGAAATATTTTGTATCTCTCATTACTTCAGTGCCAACTTAGAATAGTCACAACTTTACATTTTCAAGTATTGCCTTACTTTGTAGTACAAAGAACATTTTTAATTCTACTTCTTTATATTCACTGAGTTGCTGAGTCAAATCACCTGAACTTAACTGTTTTTTTTTTTTTAATTTTCAAAAAATGTTTATTCATTTGAGAGATAGGAAGAGACACAGCATGAGTGGGGGAGGGGCAGAAAGAGAGGAAGATAAAGAATCCAAAGGAGGCTCCAAGCTCTGAGCTGTCAGCACAGAGCCCAATGCAGGGCTTGAACTCATGAACTGTGAGATCATGATCTTAGCTGAAGTGGGACGCTCAATTGACTGAGCCACCCAGGCACCCTAGAGCTTTATTGTCTTGATTCTTCTGCTATAAATGGGAAGAGGGATGGTGTCTAACAACACTGTTGTAGCAGTTAAAGAAACCAGTGTGAAAAGAATTGTAAACATGCACTAAATGCTTTAAATAAATGGTAAATTGAAACACCTTCACTATTTAACATTTGTAAAGGTAAAAATAAATTAGTAACTATAACATACTGTAAATTAGGAAGTCTTCCTATTTCTTCAGAAGTCAAATCACTCTTGGGGCACCTGGGTGGCTCAGTTGGTTGAGCATCAGACTTGACTTCAGCTCAGGTCCTGATCCCAGGGTCATGGGATTGAGCCATAAGTCAGGCTCCACTCTCAGTGTGGAGAGAGGCTATCTCCCATCCTCACCCCTGTCCCCCTTCCTCCCAAATAAAATTAAAAACACAAATTACTCTGAAGATTTTTTAAATAGTTGAGTCAAAATTGTTACTTAAAATCAAGTTAAGATAAAGTCATAAGAGACAATGTTGCCTAAGAAAAATCATGAAAGGAAATGAAATGTTACAAGTAGTTTTGCTTAATAACCATAGAGGGGAAACTATGATAGGGAAGATTAATCTAGCAAAAGGAAACTTGAAATTCTGTGGGAAGGAATCTGAAGGGCTCAAATCACAGCAGTGTTTCAAATGGTTCAAGAATCACTTGGAAACTAAAGAAATATGCAGCTTCCTTGGCACCATTCTCTGATACTCAGATTCATATTTGGGGAATAATCTGTATTTTAGGGAAAAAATCTATTCTAAACAAGCATCCCATGTAATTTTGCTACAGAGTTAGTGCATATATATCTCTATCTATCTATCTATATATATATCTATACCTTCAGATCTTTTCATGACATATTCAATTCTACTTATCCTTATTTTTAGGAAATACTAAAGTAAGAGAAGTGACTAAATTCTAAAAAACTGAATTTAAAAGCACTCCACAAAAATGTAGTTAGAAATAAGTGAGGGGCACCTGGGTGGCTCAGTTGATTAAGCACTGGACTTCAGCTCAGGTCATGATCTCATGGTTTGTAGGTTTGAGCCCCGAGTCAGGCTCTATGCTGACAACTCAGAGCCTGGAGCCTGCTTCATATTCTGTGTCTCCCTTCTCTCTACCCCTCATCCACTTGCACTCTGTCTTACTTTTTTTCAATGTTTATTTTTGAGAGTAAGTAAAAAATATTTATTTTTCTTAAGTATTTTTTAAGTGAAGAATAGAGAATTGAATTTGGAATTATGTAATAAAGTGTAAAACTGAAGCTATAATAGACTTAATAAATAATATATAGATTCTACATGATGAAAGAAGTTTCTATACACTCTTGAATAGCTGAGAAAGTCTACGTGACTTTTCCAATGTTCATATGAATCACTAGAGGGCAACATATACTATACCTTTAACATCACTTATCACAGAATTGTTTGTAGTTACAGAGAGTGAATACAGAGCCTAAGCTAGCAGAAGTCAGAAAGATAAAAGCTGCAACTAGAATTACTGCTAAACTCCTCAGATAATTTAGCTAACTGCATGAAACCATCAGTAGCAATTATTTAGCTACTGAATGAATTAAGGTTTTCCTCCAAAGTTTTGGAAAAAATCAAGCAGACACAGTCCTTGTCCTCTAAAAGTCATGTACACATTAATGTAGAATATAAAACAGAGTCCTGAAAAATGGAGTCCTTTTCTTTAAAATATGCATTAGTTATAGAAGAGCCAGAATCCCTTTTCTCCTTTTGGAGTGTCCTGTCTGTGCAGAGTGTGCCCTGGTTTTATTCTTTATATTGCATTACATGGGTTCATCTCCTCCTTGTTTAGATTTAAAAAAAAAATGAAAGAAACTTCCAATGAGGCACGAGCCAGTAACTGACTTTTTCACCATAATCAAGGAGGAAAAGAGCATTTTAAAAACCACAGTTCTGATTTGCACACTTCAATTATTTTGTTTCAGTGATTAAATGTTGTAAAACTCTCTTGGAGGAAAGTTGGTTCCAAGAATGAATGAATGAATAAAAATACACATTGATGAAATGTTCTGACACTGAAAGATTTAAGAAAAAGGGGGGAAGTGGTTAGAGAACAGAGATGGGGAAAACTGCAGATATGGAGGGAGAGAAACTGAACATAGTAAAAAGAACTGCATGTCTTAAACTGGAACATTTTGTTTTGAAAGAAGCAAAGCCCATCTTTTAATTATTAAAAGATGTATAATCTGATTCTGCTGTTTTAAATACAGCAGATGGATGGTTACCAGTTAAGTTTTCAGCACTTAATATGTGCTAGACAAAATACTTCATTTTATTCATCTTCTCAAGGAATTTATGGAACTGGAGCTACCACCATATACATCTTATGCATGGGAAAACTGCTGTTTTAATGGTTAACTTACTGGAAGATCTGAAACAAATCCGAGTAATGAGTCCAGACCCTGAAGTCTTAACCACTCTGCTTTTCTCTGTCCATGGACAGAGGTTATCTCAATAGGAGAAGAATATGGTTTTAGGCATCTCTCCCAGAGAGTGGGCATATGAGTTTCACATTCATTTAAAGCTGTCAAGTCCCTCTTATTGTACTGATCTAAAAATCTACATGGAAACATTATCCAGGTCCATATTGCTTGTACAACATATGAAATATTGAAACACTTATCTATGTATATAATTAATTTGGCTTATTTGAAATTGAACCCATGCTTACTATTTTTAATCTAAGCATATTAGCCCAACTCAGAGTTGGTGAATATTTATTAAAATTCATCTATTTTGTGATTTTAGGGAAACAGTGGGGGGGCTTTAAGGAAAAATCACGCTTTCATTCATTCATTTAATACTTTTTAAATATCACTTTTGGAAGGCGTTTGTGGATGCTAGAGGAAAAATAAGGCATTACTTCAGCCTTAAAGAAATCGAATAGTTTCTACTTTATCTCTGACTTGGTATCCTAGAATTTCATTTTCCTGTTGAATTAAGCCACTGTCCAGTGAAACTATATTAAAAAGAAAAATTCACAAACAAGTGAGCACCATGAATCTCTGAGATGCTGGTGGATCTTCTGAGGTGTCTAATTTTAATGTTTCATTTCTTAGTACTGACTTTCTAGAATTCAGAATTAAACTTTTCAGTCTACATGCAAAAAATAAGTCAAAAATCCCTGTGCAACTTACTTCTTAAAAAAAAAAGAAAAAAAAAGGTGATCTTGGGTGTTATGGGTGGCAAGGTCGGTTTAGTGACTTATTCTTGATTTCAGCCCAGGTCATGATCTCGCAGTTCAGAAGTTCAAACCCCATGTTGGCTCTGTACTGACAGCGCGAAGCCTGCTTGGGATTCTCTTTCTCCCTCTGTCTCTCTGCCCCTCCCCAGATTGTGTGTGGACTCTCTCATGGTCTTGCTCTCAAATAAAAAAAACTTTTAAAAAAAGTGATCTTCTCTGTCCTGCTTCCCCTCCTTCTCTTTCCAGAGTCCCCTTGAGACCCTCTGCCTATGTCCCTCCCCTCGTCCCAGGCTAGGTGGCATCTGCTCCCCATGAAGGCAGATTCCACTGCCTTCTCTGAAGAGCTGGGTGGTGTCCAGATGATTTTGGGGTGTAAAGGTGCAGCTGGAGCAGGGGGTATGTAAATAATTATTGGTTTCTGAGGGAGATCTGGCTGGCCCAAGCCTACTGGGCAGGTGCCAGGTGTCTCTGAAAGATCATTGGATTCCTGGGGGCAGTAGCTGTTGTTTGGGTCTGGTAGAGGGGCAGGCTCAGAGGGCTGGGCCCGGAGGGGAGATTGGAGGAGAAGGCAGGCAGGGCCCAGTGAGAGGAGA
>CM053567.1:140307079-140326767 GCA_028646485.1 Cryptoprocta ferox
GAGAAAGGCCCAGGTCAGTTCTGGGAATCCTCAGGTCTGGCCAGCCACTGAACTGCTTTTGCATCTTCCTGGTGCCCACTGCTCCTCCTTGTTCCTGGGAGACACAGACCATTGTCCAACTGGCAGTTGACCTGCCTGAGCTAATGTCTGTCTGTGGTAACTGAGTGAACCATAATAAAGGGGAACATTTGGCCCTGTGGGGGGGGGGGGAAATGACTTCAGAGGTTTTTAAAATTTTTTTTAAGTTTACTTATTTTGAGAGAGAGAGAGAGAGAGAGAGCATGAATCAATCAATCAATCCCAAGCAGGCTCTGCACTGTCAGCACAGAGCTGGATATGGAGCTCAGATTTATGAAATGTGAGATCATAACCTGAGCCAAAATCAAGAGCCAGACACTTAACCAACTGAGCTCCCCAGGCACCCCTGACTTCAGAGTTTTATAAACCATGGACACTCTATTCAAAATGGTAAAAAGCCTATTCAGTTGTCTCCATTCAATGAGACTGGTAGAGTTTTTACTTGTTACAATTTAGTTTATAAAAACACCTAGGTTTTTTCTGTTGCTATTTTTTTTCTTAAAATCAAATTAGAAAGCGAATTGGGTATCTATACAAATAATTTTAAAATAAAACCAGTTTTAAGGAGATTGTCAGTAATAAAAGTCACCATATAAACCTCAAGTGTCCCTGGGTTTATATGGCACAGGCAAATTAAAATTATTATCATGCTCCCTGAGAAACGTACTGTTCCTGGTTTTCAGACATTATCAATATATAGGAGGGAGTTCAACTCATGCTTCTATATTTAAAATATTTACTTTTCCCCCCACATTGATTTTTTTTTTAAATGATTTAGCGTATGTTTGCATTTGATCGTGATGGGTATATGAAAGACATGGTAAATGGATGAGAGAGATGAAGCAATAAGATAGTAAAACAGTAAGAATGAGTTAAATAAAACTTAAAAGTTAACATTTTTCACGATAATAATAAAAGAAAATATATAAAAAAGTAAAGGAGACAAGAAGTTATAAATGAAGTATATGAAAATACTTAGAGGAGAAAATAAGAAAGTATAAATTCAAGAAATATATTTCAGAGAAGACATACTGATTAGCTTTTTCTCACTTAAAACTTTTTAACCTATAAGTATTTTCAAGTTCTGCTATACAAAATCTACCAATTTTTCACTTAAAATAGAATAGTCCTTGAAATATTTCTTATACCACTAGGGTGCCATTCAGTAAATTGCTTCTTCATAAGCACTAAATTGCACACTAATGTCTTGAGAAAGAAAGCTATCTGCTCCCTAGGATTATAAATATTATCTCATTAGTTCTAAAAACATACTCATGAGGATGGAAAATGGAAATGGGAAATATTTCTCTCATTTTAGGGGTTGAACCATTGAGACACTGAACATAGACTATCAGAATTATCAATACTCCTAATTCTAGAACTCTCAGTGTAAAATCTAATGTTGGAACTAAATAAGGAATTTACAACTCAGTGGGTATTTACATGTCCATGTTTGTAGAGCATGTGCTAGAAACTATGAAAAATCTGACTTCATAAATCTTTATTCAGTTTGTTATGGTAAGAAATCCTTGCCATGGTGATAATCATGGACAAATGAAAGAGATGGCAAATGAGTAAATGAGGAAGTAGCATGTTTAGATTTAAATGTGGGTGAATTGATGAAATTTAAATGTTCATAATTTTCATCAAGGTAATATTCTGAAATAAAACATACATGACAGAGGAAGGGGACACAAATAAATTGACTTTGGACAAGAGTGTCTTATAGAAATTCCTTCCACATTTGTACTTTAAAATTCCTTCTGTAACTTACCACTTTCTGGCTGTATTTTCTTTAATCTTTCTTAATTTCAGGGGATTTACTTTTTGTTTTTTTGTTTGTATGACTTGGCTGTTTTTTATTAGACTCATTTGTTGTTCAGTGGGAAGCAAGATGGAGCCTGGCAGGTCAGTCATTAAGGCTGAGTCTTCCCATGGCCCCAGTGTTTCAGTGTCCATAGTGAGGCTTCCTCATGATTCGCAATGACACTGAGAGCCATGCTGAAGCCCTTGGATCCTTACTGGGTCACCTTCTGTTGGTCCTAATGCTGGCATAGCCTTGTTCTGTGTCAAGATCAGTATTTACTGCAAAATTGTCTAACACTATTTCTCTATAGTGTTTTCCTAGTTTATATTCACATGCATGTTCAGTTTTCCCCAGATCTGTCTTCTTCCTTCTCAAAGTCTGATTCTTCTTCTCAGGTATCAGAACCCTGGGCCTCCCCAGTCCACCTGACATATCTAGAACTTTAAAGACCAGGATCCAAGTCTCTGTCTCCTTTAAAAAAAATTTTTTTTTGTTAATGTTTATTTATTTTTGAAAGAGAGAGACGGAGCAAGAGCAGGGGAGGGGCAGAGAGAGGGAAACACAGAATCTGAAGCAGGCTCCAGGCTCTGAGCTGTCAGCACAGAACCCGATGTGGGGCTTGAACTCACTAACTATGAAATCATGACCTGAGCCGAAGTCAGATGCTCAACTGACTGACCCACCCAGGTGCCCCATCAGTCTCCTTTTAATTAGATGATTACTAAGTTCCTATGCAAGAATTTGAATGCAAAAGGATGTGTCTGAGACAGTAATGCTTATTTCCACTCACTAATAACCTCTAAGCCTAAACACTCAAGCTGCACTATTAATGTGTGTTTCCCCAGACTAATATGTGGGTGCTTGATAACTAAAGAGGACACATGGGGCTGTGAGCTTGCTTACAAGTATATTCCAATCTTCTGGTTTTATTTCCTTTTCAGAACTGGCATAATTTAGTCTCTGAGAGTCTCCTTATTACAATTATAACTGTGTCTCAGAGTCAAGTTATATCTTGCCTGTTCCTAGTGTACTTCCTTCACTCATCTTGTAGATTAAAAATAAATATAGAGTCTGGACTTTATTCTAGAGGAACACCCTATTTGGAGAAATACCTGGGTTCTCTATTTTTGATGAATGTAGATTTCCCAATTTGAATTTCATTTAAGTTTTATTTTTTTGAGAGCGAGAGAGAGATACCACAAGTAGGCCGGGGGTGGGTGGAGGGAGAGAGAATCTCAGTACAGAGCCTGGTGAGGGGCTTGAACATACAAAACCGTGAGATCATGACCTAAGCCGAAACCAAGAGTCTGACGCTTAATGGACTGAGCCACCCAGGCATCCCCCACAACTTGAATTTCTTATCTTAAAACTTTTACTAATGGAGTATCTCAAAGAAGAATTTTAGCTAGTTAAATTAGAATAAAAAGACGTACTAGGAAATAAAACATAATTTTATTGTGAAATAAATATGAACTCTAGCGTCCTAGTACTTCTTCCCTTGAGACCTGAAAATGAGTGCCGAGGGTCATATTAAGTGGCATCATTGCTTCCCTTAGCTAAGTGATCAATTTCAGTTATATCATTGCTAGTTAAAGAGGACTTTGTGCTGTTAAAATATTTTCAGTGATTGATGGTGCCAGAGATGTTGAAGTTTTCAGCTCTGTGTTTTACTCTCTGTGACTTGAGTTGGTCTCTTTGCAGTCCTTTGCCAATCCTGACCTTTTCTCTTTTCTGCAATCAGCTGAATGCAAGGAGTTATTTCTTGTTTTCATCTTACTTTTCTCAAGCTACTGAATGGCTCTCGAACTTGGAATATGTGAAGAAAAAGTATAAGACAGCTAATATTCACAAACCCAACCAAATACATTAAGATGGTCAATTATGTGGGTGAATAACATAGTACCAGATCCTCAGCAGTCCATATCAGGAAAGGGTCTCCAAGGTGACCTTTACCCAGTGGTTACAACAAACGTCTGCCTGAGAAATTTTTCCTGAAATCACAATTTCCTCAACATTGACCAGATTTAAACAATGGGAAGTTTTTATTTTCTTTTTAATAGTGGCTTCATTTCTTCAGAAATAATCAATGGAACACTATATCATAACATCACCTCCTTTTGAGGAAGATATAATTGCATGGTGTTTTGTGATCATTAATTTTATGTGCCAACTTGACAGTGGGGCATAAGATGTCCAGATAGCTAGTCAAACATAATTTCTCAGTACATCTGTGAGGGTGTTTCTGGGAGAGATGAGCATTTGAATTGGTGGATTGAATAAAGCACATGGCCCTCCCCAGTATGAACATGCATCCTGTAATCCTTCAGCACCTGGGTAGAACAAAATGACAGAGGAAGATCGAATTAGCTCTGACTGTTTACTGAGCTGAGATCTTGATCTTTTCCTGCCTTCCATGATTCTGTTTCTTAGACCTTTCCTGGGTCCCCAGTGTAAAGACAGTAGATCATGGGACTCTCAGCCTCCATAAGTGTATGAGCCAATCCCTTATTTTACCTATCCATATATATTGTTCCTTATAATTATATATATATATAATCTCCCCATAATTCCTTATAATATATATTCCTTATAATTATACTATATACTTGATATACACACATACACATATATATAAGAATATAAATTATATACATATATCATATATGTATGTATATCATATATATATGTGTGTGTATATACTTATATCTCTATATGGAACTGTTAATGGAGATAGGGCTATTGATAGAGATCAAGCTATTGATAGAAGTGTATGTACATGATAAAATCTTGATTTGGTTTCTCTGAAGAATACATGATAAAAACAAACATTTGGATCAGACAAATCTGAGCTCAGTTTCTAATACTGACTCTTAAAGTCACATGGCCAGTATGTCCCATAAATCTAACTTCCTAACCTTAATGTATTTTTTTTTTATCCTCCTCCAGATGTTTCTTATTCTTCACTTGCTCTGTGTCTCAGGAGGCTGCCCTGCATAGGCTATATCAAATGGTCTCTCTAGACCTCCAGTTTCTGGTTAGGGCCAGCTAACAGAGGAAATGGTAGGAGATGGAGGGGCAGGGAGAGTTTTGTTCCATTATTCCATTTATCTCCCTGATAACTGTATTCTCTCACTTAAGGAAAAACCCCTATCCCATGGTGGCCTTTTCCTTTATGTCCTCAGTTACAACTCTCATAGTATGTAAGTGTTTCCCCTCAAATGACATTGTCTGGAGCTGGGGCTGGTGAGTCTTCTGTAGTCTCTAGTTCTAGTATGTCTCACCTTTTTTGGAGGGGTGAAAGGGGTGTTTTTCTTTAACCTGGAAACACATTTGTATATTGTCCCTTTATTAAATTCTTTTCAATTGCCCATTTTAAGCATGTCATCTGTTTTTTCAAGAAGTGTAACCTGTCCTATAATTGTTCTCATATCTCTAAAATGGAGTTGTAATAATCTTAGAATATGAGAATTGTATACCTGTTGAGTGCATAGTAAATAAGTGGTATTTACTAATGTTATTTTTTCATAATAGAGGAGGTAAAACTTTTATTCTTGGTGATCTAAAACGATTTAGTACAATATAATGTGCCATTCTGAGCACTCCCAGAAGCAGAGCAAAGACAGCAATAGATGTGTAAAAGATCTGTTGGAGAAAAGCTCTGTGAAAGATAAATGCACATGGATAATTTTCAGACCACATTTCAGGCCTGATATGTGAGAAGAAAGTGTGGGAGGAAAGATGAGTTGGATAGGGAGTTAGACTGTGACCCTGTTCTAAAAGACCATTTTGGTAAGGCCACTGGGGGGTCCTTCAACCAAGGCTGCCCACTGTGTGATTCACTCTTACTGTAGGAATGAGCTTATGTTAATATGCTCGGCCATATTCAATTACTGACTAGGAGGAACATAGGGAGAAGTGAGGCATCTGAGAAAACACGTGGTGGGTGGAGTAGGGCAGTCAGTCAATGCTACCTCTTGCCACCTGAGATTTAAGTAGTGTATTTCCATAGCTCCAAATTATACTTTTATGTGGAATATCAGTGTTGGTTAAAACATAAGCAATGATGCTTTAAATATTTTATTGATATCATCAGTCTTTACACCTCTTCATATGCCTACTTATTGGTTATTTGTATCTTTTGAGAAATGTCTATTCAAGTCTTTTGCCCATTTTTAAATCAGGTTTTTAAAAATGTTTTTATTTTTGAGAGCGAGCATGAAAACATGAGAGTAAGCAGGGGAGGAGAGGGGGTCTGTGCTGATAGCAGAGAGCCCGATATGGGGCTCAAACTCACAAATCATGAGATTATGGATTATGACCTAAGCTGAAGTTGGATCTTAAACAGAACCCCCCCCCAGGTGCCCCTTTAAATCATATTTCTTAAATTGAGTTGTAGTAACTGCTTATATTTCAGATATTAACTCCTAAGACAAATGGTTTGCAGATATTTTCTTCATTCTGTAGTTTGCTTTTTCAGTCTGTCAATTGTTCCCTTTGCAGAAGCTTTGGTTCTGATGCAATCTCAGTTTGCTTTTGTTGTCTATACACTTGATGTCATTCAAAACTATTGCCAAGACCAATGTCAAGAAGCTTTTCCCCTTATGTTTCTTTCCAGAAATTTTATTGTTTTAGATCTTATATTTTTCTCTAATCCATTTTTGAGTTGAATTTTGTATATGATGTAAGATAAGGGTCTACCTCCTTCTATATGTAGATATCCAGTTTTCCCAGCACTTACTGAAGAGATCATCTTTTCCCTCATAGTGTGTTCTTGGTGCCCTAAGATCAATTGACTATAAATGTAGGATTTTATTTATGGCCTCTGTATTCTGTTCCATTGGTCTATAAAGCTAGTTTTATGGACTGCAGGACTTCCATATTTTTATTACTGTAGCTTTTACTAGAGTTTGAAGTCAATAACTGTGATGCTTCCAGCTTTGTTCTTGGTCAAGATGCTTTAGGGTTTTGAGGTCTTCATTTTTCCTTAAGAATTTTAGGAATTTGTTTTGTTTCTGTGAAAAATGCCATTGGAATTTTGATACGGATAACATTGAATCTGTAAAGTGGTTTTTTTATATCACAGATTTAACAATATTCTTTTAAAAGAAGATTATAGGATGTCTTCACATTCATTGGCTTTTACTGGGTTGAGGTACATTCTTTTCATACCTTATTTTTTTCTTAATGAAAGGATGCTGAATTTTGTCAAATATATTTTTCTATTATTGTTGTATTTGTATTCTTAATATGGTTTATCTGTTTTACCTGCTAATGCAGTATGTCACATTTTTGTCTATGTTGAACCATCCTTGTATAACATCCTTGTATCCTGCTTGTCATGGTATATAATTCTTTTAATGTATTGTTATGTTTACTAGTATTTTATGGGAGACATTTGTATCTATGTCAGAGTTGGTAGCCTGTAGTTTTCTTGTGATAGCTTTGTCTGGCTTTGGTATCAAGGTGTTTCTGGCCTCATAAAATGAGTTTAGAAGTGTTCCCTCTTCTATTTGTTGCTCCTCAAAACAAGAGAGAAGGTAGGAGTTGAAAGTTCTCTCCTGATTATCTGGTACTGTGCTACGGGTGGGAACATGGGGTCATGGTTTTAATGTGTATCAGTTTTTTTCTACTTAATTCAATGTGGGTATTTCCTCAGCTGCTGCTCATGTAAAATTCTTTCAACTATTTTTTGGATTTCTCTGAGGGAATTGATGCATATGTAGCTTTGTATGTGTTGTCTGGAGTTTCCTGTTCTGCCATCTTGCTGACTCACAGATCATTTCTGTTCAGGACTTCTCTGTGGTAGGCTCAACTGTTCGGACAATTGACAGAAGTTTTAAAGAATACTGAAAAAATGAACCTGACTCAAATTTGTAGACATGTTTGGTTTGAAAATGATCTCTTTGACCTCATAGTCTGGTATACTTATGGTTTTTCTTTTTTCTTTTTCTTTTTTCTTTCCTTTTTTGATTCAACAAGGAATATATGCCTAAGAGAAACTATAAGAATGTTTTAATACATGAACTTTATTTCTTTTTATAGAAATTTCTAGGATTATTTCAATAGGTGCAGAAAAAGCATTTCATAAAACTTAACACCTGTTAATAAACTGTGGATATACAGGAAATGTATCTCAACATAATAAAGATTATATATGACAAGCCCACACCTAACATCCTACTTAATGGTGAAAAGCTGAAAGCTTTTCCTTTAAGATCAGGAATAAGTGGCAAGATTGTGTCCTTGTCTTATGTTAAACACAATATTGGAAGTCCTAGCCAGTACAGTTAGGCAAGAAAAGCATCCAAATTGGAACGGAAGAAGTAAAACTGTCATTATTTGCAGATGAAATCTATAGAGAAAATCCCAATCAACAAATTAATAAAGTTGAAGAATCAATAAACAAAAATCTGTTATATTTCTATATGCTGATAAATATCAAAGGAACATTAAGAAAACTCATTTACAACTGTTTCAAAAGAAATAAAACACTTAGGGATACATGTAACCATTGAAATAAAAAACCTGTATTTTGAAAACTATAGAACATTGATTAAAGAAATTAAAGATGCAAATACATGGGCATATATACCATGCTAATGGATTGAAAGAATTGTTACCATGTCAACTCTACCCAAAGTAATCTACATATTCAATGCAATCTCTATCACAATCCCAATAGAATTTTCCACAGAAATAGAACAAACAATCCTGAAATATGTTTGGAACCATAAAAGACCCCTAATAGCCAAAGAAATCTTAAGAACAACAAAACTGGAGCCATTGTGCTCCTTGACTTTGTTACAAAGATAGAGTAATGAAAGCGTATGGTACTGCAGACCCATACATCAATGGAACAGAATAGAGAGCCCAGAAATAGATCTATGTATTTATGGTCATTAATTTACAAACTAAGAATACACAATGAGGAAATGACCATCTCTTCAATAAATGATATTGAGAAAACAGGATTACTAGCTTACAGAATACACAGATGTTAACTCGAAATGAATTAAAGACAAGCAAAAGTGGTAAGAAAATATAGGTGGTAAGCTCCTTGACATAGGTCTTGTTAATGATTATTTAAAAATCTGACATAGAAAGCAAGAACGGCAAGAGCAAAAATAAGGAAGTGAAACTACATCAAACTGAAACTTGTGCACAGCAAAGGAAACCATGAAAAGACAACCTACTGAATGGAAGAAAATATTTACAAATTGTATATCTGGTAAGGAATTAATGTCTAAAATACATAAAGAACTACAAATCAACAGCAAAAAAGAAACCAGGCAATCTGATTAAAATGGATCAGAGAACCTGAATAGAAAGACCAAAAGAAAGCTTACAGTTTCATGAAAACAAGTTCAACATCCATGATAAAGAAATGCAAATCAAAACCAGAACAAGATAGCCATTTTAATCTATATGAGGTGATATTATAAAAAATACTGGAAAAACTAATGCTGGAAACGATGTGGAACAAAGAGAACCCTTGTGTGCCTTTGGTGGGAATGTAAATTGATATATCCAATAAGGAAAACAGTATGGAGATTTCTTAAAAAAAAAAAAAAAAAACTATCATATAAACCAGTAATTCTACTTCAAATTAGTATTTGTCTGATGTGAAAGGATATATGAACCCTTATGGTTACTGTACCATTGTTTATACACCAAAATATGGAGATAACCTAAGTGTCTTTCAGTAGATGAATGGGTAAAGATGCGCGCGCATACGCGTGCACACACACAATACATATATGTATATAATGGAATTATTATTCATCCATGAAAACAAATCTTACCATTTTTAATACTCTAGATGGAGTTTGAAGGCATTAGGCTAAGTGAAATAAGTCAGAGTAAAACAGACATCATGTGATCTTTTCTGTATATGGAATCTAAAACTATACATATTTAAAAAAACTCAATAGCTACAGAAAACAGATTGGTAGTTGCCAGAGGCAGAGGGTGGAAAGTGGGAGAAATGGGTGAACCTTTTTTTTGTTATTGTTTAAACACCTTAAATTTTTAAAAATCCGCCTCAAATTTTTAAGTATTAGAGAAATAACTATAAAATGGTTAGCTCAGCATTTTTTTTTTTTTAAGTTTGAGAGAGAGTGGAATAGCGAGCAAGTAGTGGAGGGGCCCAGAGAGGGGGAGAGAATCCCAAGCAGACTCCACACTGTCAGCGCAGAGCCCAATGCGGGGCTGGAACCCATGAACTGTGAAACCATGACTTGAGCTGAAACCAGGAGTCAGACAGAAACGACAGTCACCCAGACCCCCCACTTTTTTTGTCAGCATTTTCAAATTATGATTCAGAAGACTGCCTCTGTGTATTGATAACTCGTGTTACATAACATAGTGTTACATAATATAGTAACTTTGGGAAATACTGGACTAAACAAAATTAAGCAGGTTTCTAGATTATAGGACTTCACTTACACTCTACCAATTTAGTTCTCATTCAAAAACTTGAAGGAATGCTGACCTTATTTGGTCTACAAAATCTTTTGTCTGAGAGTCGTATAACATGCCAGTATCTAGATTCTAGTTCATTTGTTAGCTTCCCAATTTGAAGGGTGATGGGGAGAGGTAGTAACGTGAACATAACTGCAGAACGTCAGGCAAATGGTATAGGTGTGAATACATCAATGTTCAAACATTTAAAATGAATACAATAATTAGAATACTCGAACTAATTTGTTTAGCCCTTTCCTTGCAAACTAGTACTTCTAAGGTTATAATAACTTGGCTCTCAAAAAAAAAAAAAAAAAAACCCAAAGCGCTAGATTTCTACTCTCTAGCTACATAGACAAGACTGATGCAAAATTATAAGCATTTAGAAACCATGTATTTAGCCTAAGGGGGTTAAAAAGACATTATGAATATGAATGTGAAAGGTGTTGGAGAAGGGAGTAGATTTGGGGGATGGGGGCCTCATGAGGGTCTATAGTGTGACTATATATTGACCATCTAACAGGGAATTTGTAAGAGTGGGAAGGGAAGTATTTAGAATCCTGTCAGTATTGTTAAAAAAAAAAAAAAAAAAAAAATGAGGGACTACTGGGTGGCTCTGTTGGTTGAACATCTGACTCTTGATTTCAACTCAGGTCATGATCCCAGGGTCGTGGGTAAAGCCCTCCATTGAGCTCTGCACTGTCAGTGCAGATTCTCTTGGGAGAAGTCAGCTTGGGATTCTTTCCTCATCTCTCTGCCCCTCTCCTGTGTTCGTTCTCTCTGTCTCTGTCTCTCTGTCTCTCACACACACACTAAACATTTAAAAAATATTCAAAAATGACTCTGTCCTTGCAAATGTAGATATTTCTTTGGGTTGTAAAGTTCAAAATGAAACTTTAGAACAAGCTAAAAACATAGCAATATAATTTTTGTCTTTTTTTTGTTGAAAATCACTTAATTTTTTTGATACTTATCAAGATTGTAGGGGGGACTATGTTACTTGGAATCATCAGGTGTTTACTTTGATTAAAGACACACAGTTCTGTGTCAGCCCACTTATATATATAGGCCATTGGTAAAGGGGGAGGTGTGGAAGCATAGGAGCTGATTTGATTCTTTAAAATTGTATTCACATATTCACAATATTCTCCTTCCAAAAGTAAAGCCACTTTAGTGGCGTATAGAAACTTTGCTTACTTTGATCCTGTGTACAAGAGCTACATTTGCATGTACTTTTATTTCATTCATGTACTTATTTATAATTATCATATTTTGTTTTACAATTCCATTATATGGCCTGTGGATTCATGATTTGGGACTGTGCTCTGGTATTTATCAAGACTCTTCTGTGGACTTTGTGTGAGCTATGTAATTTATTCCTCTAATGCAATCTGTGGAAAAATACAATAAAGTGCCAGGGAGGGGTGTGAGGAAGAAAGGCAGAGGGCATGAATGATGTCTCATTTTTCTGACAAAGAATATAACAAGGATGGAAAATGATACACTGTGAATCCATTGCAGTGACAAAGATTGTAATGAGAATTGGTATGAACATTACCTACTGCATTCTCATTACACTCTGTGGATTGTAATCTTCTCATCCTCCTTAGAGGCTGTACCCATCCTCCACTGACTGATGAGTCTTCCATATAGCTCTGCTTCGATTTGCTTTAAAAATAGTTTTGATATAAATGGACCATTAGGAAAAGCGAGAAATAAAAAATCTCAAAATTGATGCTGGAGCTTTAATTCTAGTGACTGGTCAAGAAGAGAGCTTTTATTTGCTAGTGTGAAAGGATATTAGTTGGCACTTCAATAAAAGCAGTGTTTCCATAAAAAATTGCCTTTATTCTGGGCAAATGAAGCCTGATGGTTATGGTGTTTGCAGCACAAGACGTAGGTAGGAGATTGGTTAAAATGATAAAGAGGGAAGTTCATATAGAGGAAGTCTCAGCAATTTTAGTTCTTAAAACTGTATTATGATACTTTATTTTCATTATAACAGTTATGTAAGGTTATCTAGTGATATTTTACAATTTTAAATGAAGTTACAAATTAGTGAGAATTGTAGCTATGGACCTGTGTAGCAAGATATACCGTAAACTAACTGGAGAATAAACTGAACATGGTAAGGCTATTGTCCACAAAGACATATGACCGTTTTATTACTGAGTCCTAACAAACTTTGAAATCTATGGTTTTAAAAACTAAATAGGGGCACCTGGGTGGCTTAGTTGGTCAAGTGCCTGACTCTTGATTTCAGCTTGAGTCATAATCTCATAGTTCATGAGTTCGAGCCCCGCATTGGGCTCTGAGCTGATGGCACAGCACCTGCTGGGGATTCTGACTCCCTTTCTTTTTTTCCTCCCATGCTTGCACACTCTCTCTCTGTCTCTGTCTCTCAAAATAAATAAAAGTAAACTTAGAAAAATAAAAATGGGGCACCTGGGTGACTCAGTTGATTGAGTGTCTGACTTTGACTCAGGTCATGATCTCACTGCTTGTGGGTTTGAGCCCTGCATCAGTCTCTGTGCTGACAGCTCAGAGCCTGGAGCCTGCTTCAGATACTGTGTCTGCCCCTCTCCCTGCCCCTCCCATGCTCTGTCTCTTACTGTTTCTCAATAATAAATGAATGTTAATCAAAGAAATTAATAAAAATAAAAACAATAACTTTTAAACTTTTAACTTCCTTAACTAATAAAATATATTAGGAAATATCATTAAATATATTATAGCACAGAATACTAGAAGTATTATTGGGCATCTAGGTGGCTCAGTTGGTTAAGCATCCAACTCTTGATTTCAGCTCAGGTCATAATCTCACAGTTAATGAGTTCGAGCCCCATGAGGGGCTCAATGCTGTCAGCCCAGAGCCTCCTTGGGATTCTTATTCTCTCTCTCCCCCTCCCCCCCTCTACCCCACCCACTTTATCTCTCAAAAATAAACATTAAAAATATACACTACTAGCATTACCAAGTTAGACACAAAGCTTTTACATGTTATCCAGCATTGTCCCGATGTTCCAAATACATGTGATAAATCAAGAAAAATAAGAAATATACTGGAAATATAGGAAAAAAGATAATATTACTTCAAGGCAACTCCTTAAATCAGAAAATTTAAGAATTAAATTCTAATGGGAATAGAACTAAAACTACTAAAAGTTCAGTGATTGGTCCCCATATAATCAAGTAATAACAAAGTACAAATAAAGTTATCCACAATAGCCATAAAACCACAAAACACCTAAAAGGAAATGACAAACTCTATATATAAAATAGCTATAAAATGTCACTGAGTACAAAACAAGACTCCTAAGAAAGAAATATACTGTGTTTCAGCTGAAAATTTTGATTAATATTCTGATATTATGAAAATATGTGACAATTCTATATCTCACGTGGTTAAATGATTGTCGTAAATTAGCTAATAAAATTTTAGAAAGCATTTATTATACTACATAAGAAATTATGCTCTCAAACTACAATGACTAAAATAGGTTGGTATCTGGTGTGGAAATAAACAGATTAAATTTGATCTGGATATAGGTTGTGTATAAATCAATGTTATATCATAAACCTATCAAAGCTGGAGGAATACATAATTATTCAATAAATTGCTTTAATGCAATTTGGTATCCTATTGAAATACAACAAAATCCTATCTTAAATTAACCATAATACATTTCAGATTATGCTCAATCTCCAAATATAAGATATAAAATTATGAGTGAACTCGTATAACATATAGCAGTAGATACTTTATAATCTTGAGGTATGATATTAAAGCTGAAACTTCTATATGGTGACAATAAGGGAGCAAACACTGGATAAAAACTTAGGTAACTCTGTATTTATCACTTACAGATTTATCAGAATCTTAAAATATAACTATGTTGGTGAGATACATAGAAATAGGAAAATTGCTTACAGTGGAAACACAAACTATTTTTTTGGAGTGTAGATTAACAATACCTACCAACACATAATATTTCCAATTTTTAACCCAGCAATATTATTCATAGAAGTCTTTCTTAATGGGTGTATTTCCCAGAGCATCTAGTTGCTTGTGGAGAATGAGAAGGTTCCTGGTAAGCCACACCAGGAAGCAATTTTTTTAAGTGTTTGTTTCCCCCCACCCCCACCCCCAAAGAAAATGCACACACGCAAGCAGGGGAAGGGCAGGGAGAGAGGAGAGAGAATTCCTAGCAGACTCCACACTGTCAGTGCAGAATCCAACACAGGGCTTGACTTCATGAACCTGTAAGATCATGACCTGAGCTGAAATCAAGAGTCAGACGCTTAATTGACTGAGCCACCCAGGAGCCCCACTGGGAAACAATTTTAAAACATAAGAGTAAATCTATGAGCACTGACATTTCAAAAATTCTAAAACATATTCTTAAGTGGGTGGAAGAAATTTAAGAAGTTATAGAAATGCAAAAAATTATCATACTTTTGTATAAACCATGTAGTCAAATATATATTTTATATGTAAAAAGTAATCAAATGTTTATATACTATTTTTGGGAGCAAGTATTTTATACCTTAAAAAATAATATACATGATATTATATATTGGATCTCATCTATCTACTTCCCAAGTTAAACTTAATTTTTTTTTTTTTTTTACCCTTCACTTTACAAGATAGATTTCATCTCTTTAACTTGCATGACCTTTCATCTTTGGACCAACGCTGGATTTGTGTATGTTACTGTCAGTTATCTCCTGTTCCGTCAACATGGGGCTATTCTGTTGGATAAACAAATCAAGCAAATTCATCCTCTAGCACTCTGCTCATGTTATTTCCTCTGCCTAGATTTACCTTCTGCCTTATCTTAGAAATCTTCAGCATGTGTCATTTCTAATGCAATACTTCTTTGAAGTTGTATGTAAGATCCCCGAGACATAACAGAATCTTTAGGCAAATTATGTAGCACATCAATGCCTTGGTTTCTGCATTCATAAAATGGGAGCATTATGTGAGACAGTATCTATTAAAAAAAAAAAAAAAAGCAACAACAAACAACCTTACCATAGCTCCTGACACATGGCAGGCACTCAGTAAATGATAGCTGATATCAGCTATCCTTGTTTGTATTCCTGTAACCCTAATTAGATCCTTTCATAGTGGCAGTTATTACCTTATATCCTATTTATTGACTATACTCTATATTTTCTATTGTAACGTAAGCATACTTCATGACTAATACACATCCTTATATATTATTTTTGCCCTCAATAAATTTTGATTTAATAAGCCAGTAACTTGAATTTTCATATTGACAGAAAGCAGGTGAAACAGAATATTAAACAATAGTACACATGAAAATTCTATATATATGTATTTAAGGTACGTGAGAGGGCAAATCACAGAAATGTATTTTTTCTTTGGAAAAGTAGGTAGCTGATTAATTTGCTGTTTAGCTACTTGACAGCAGAAACTTTTTTTTTTTTTTTAACCCAGGCCAACCCCTTTGTGGGTAGTAGTCTCTCAAGGCATATATCTCCATCAGGTTCCTGCTCTTTCAGTAGAAGCTGTAAAACCTACTCCTTCCTGACCTGACGGTAGAAGCATATGGCCCTATATTTTAAAAATAATATAAAATGCCTCCTCAATAGGTACACTATTCTGAATACAACCTCAAATTTACTTATGCATCCTACTTAAATGTAAAAGGTAAAGTAACTGAGTTGTAGCATGCTGTCTAGAAATTATGCACTCAGCTCTTTAATAATCTACAATGTGTCCATGGATTTATTCTGACCATCACATAGCTGCAGAAATGAATCATAATCTTCTCTTCTTGGGACCTTTACTCCTCTGTTCTCCAGGATATGATTGCTTGTAATAAATTGCACTTCGGTAAAATGTGTCAGCCTACACTGAGTTAGGATAGAACCAGCAGCCCCATGTCTTTCCTTACTGTAGGCACCATGAAGATCTTTTTGAGGATTTATATTGAACTATATCCTGTTTTTTGAGAATGGAAAGGAGTAATTTCTTAGTACCTGGGACTGGGAATAGTCCTGCTTCCCTTGAGTGGCTAGCATATTCATATTTGTAAATGGTCTAAATCAGGAAACTGTATCTGGCTTTTTATTGGTTACAATAAGCCTGAAGCCAAATTATTGATCCTTGTGAAGGATTTTAAAAATATGCTTTGTTAGTAAACCTTACTTTATATTATAATGTATTTGCTGTAGTTATACTTAAATACCCACAGTAAAAAAATGTTTTGAGGTGAGTTAAATCATTTAGGAGGTCACATTTATGCATATAATATTTGCACGTAGATATACATATCAAGAGTCATTATATTTTGGTAAGTGTCTTGCCTCTTAGGAAGGTAGTAGACTTAGAATTTTAGAGAAAGTCAGTGTCTGTCCTATGTCAAAAATCCATTTAACAAAAAAATAATTGACATCATGAAGTGCAATCTTAGGTTTCTAATAAAAATTCAATTATTTGCTTCGTCTTCTCTACAAAGATAATTGTAAAGTTCATAACCAATTGTTTCTTAATATAAAATGGAATACTGATAATATCCTGTCATGAATGTTGTAAATTCCACTTTTTATATGTAATACCTATGCCCTTATTGAAATAATCTTATTGTAAAGATTACTGTTTTATATTTTACATCTCCTGTAACACATTGCACACTGCCATATGGGGTATTTAATATTTAATCTGGATTGAAGTTTCTAATGCACACTTTGGATAGCCCAAGTCCATAAAATGGCAAATTAATTGGATGAGAGATAATTGAGTATTTTAGCATATTACTATGTTTTAGTGTATTACTATTTTTATTTATCATTGGTCACTCGTGAAGGATCCATTGTTTTAACTCAAACTGTCAAATTTTCATCTCTGAAAATTTTCAAATAGAACATGAATATGGTTACATGTGGTAACTGAACTGTTAACGGTTAAAATCTACATGCTAATGACAACATTTTGGGATAAATTATGGGTAAATTGAAGCTGCATTTAGAAAAAGGAAAAAAACAGAAAAATAGAGAAAAATAAGCAAAAAGACAACTTGGCACATAAACTGGTAAGAATTATGGAAATCAAGGTTACACAGATTGCCAGTGATGTTCTCTTCCTAATTTCTATCCTTCCTGAGCTTTCCAGTGAATTTCTCTGTCTTCTCTATCTGTTACTACTGGATTTTTGCTTATGGTGAGGCTACTAAGACATGAATGAAATAAAGGAATACTGGTGAGAATTCTCTGGGGCAGTCCTTTTTAAAACTAAAATCTCAATCCACTTACAAAAGACAACATGAACCTATATGCAAAGAATGGAGTGAAAGGTTAACTCTGATCTTGCCTTTTATTTAAAACCAGTCCATTAGATGGAACATGTCATATTAATGTTAATTTAAATAGCATTATATACTGAAAATATAAAAGAAAGGAATGGAATTTTTTTTACTGGATTAAGCATTGAATTAATAAAGCAAAGTGATTATTGAGGTGATCTAATATTAAGTAACATATATACCATGTATTTTTTGGGGGGAAATTGTTGCTCAGTGAGATGTAATTCACCTTATCTGTAGGAGTAACTAGACATTCAAAACAACCAGAAAGACTTAAGTGTCAATAATTAAGTCAATAAGAAATACCTGAAAATGATTAGTTTCCTTATCAGCTCTGCTTAGGGCTAGATTTAGGATTTAAAGATTTCAAATTTCAGTACTGGCTGTGGTTTCATTTCTTGTTTTCTCTTGAACAAAAGCATTTAGTCCAGCACTCCTGTGAGATAAGAATTTGAGGGGCTAAATGAATGCAGCAACTTCATATTGGTGGCACACAAGGTAGAGAATGGATTTTATTTATTGGCAAAAGCGAATTCGTACTTGCATGAATAGTAGAGAGATATTTCTTCGAAACACCTTTTGCTTTTAACCTCCTCCTTTGCTTTTTAACCACTGGATGCTAAGCCAATTCCTCACTGGCCAAGGATACAAATTGAGGTGATAGAAGTCATGGGTTTACTCTTAAAGAAATTAATTCAACTTCATCAACATTTTTATTTAAAGAACTAACATAGTAAATCGTGGGACTGTAATTAAATGAAGGAAAATGATTGATTTTATTGTATTCAGAAACTGCAAACACACTTCAAAAGGTGGTAGTCTATTGTCTTCTGTATGGTCCTGTCCACATCTCAGATTTGCACAGCTAATTTTGTTTCTAAAATTATTTTATTGCCCAGCCCAAAGAGGTCTTTCATAGAACAGCTGCCAATAAGTTTCCCCCAAAATCTTTTAATACTGTGAAGTAAATAAGTATAACATAGGGAAATATACTCATGTTATTCAGGATGTGCAGTTTCAATCGTGTATGAGTAATTTTATGGTGAGGTCAGTTGTGAACAGCAGACTCCAGTCTCTTCCAGAAAACCAACTCTGTTAAGATACCATGCACATAAATATAGTTTGAACTTATCTACAAAGGCAATTTCAACAACAGTGCTTGTACTTCTGTAAGGTTTTTTGAAATTGATTTTTGTGTACATTTTTGATTTCTGTAAAATTCGTACAAAACAGTTTTGAAATAAAAGACATAAATGTTTTTATTCTGTAATTATGGAATTAGAGCATAATGAATATTGGGTATAATACAAATGATATTAAAACACATAATTTGATGTCAAATATATATATCAAGCAAGATACTTAATATTAGAAAATAAGTTGTTTCATTTAAATGGTTAATGAGTGAAGAAGTTGGTTAAACAGAAGTAAAAACAATAAGTAAAAATTCATACACTGAAATAAACTTTATCCACATATATTAGTGGGCATTATTGACTTTTTTGTAAATCAGGCAAACTGTCTCTAAAATTATAGCAATTCATTCAAGAATTAACAGTGTAATTAGAATTGGAACATTCACTTTTGTACAAAATTTAAGAGTGGAGGTTCTGATATTAGAACACCTGGGGTCAAGGACTGGATCCCACCACCTACTAGTATAAAACAATAGTCATTGTTTTATTTATTTTTTAAAATTTTTTAAATTTTAATTTTGTGTTTTCCTTTTTTAATGTTATTTTTGAGGGAGGGAGTGCATGCGTGTGAGTGGGAAAGAGTGATATTAACGGTCCGTCTTTCATATATGGGTTTTAAGATCTTGAGGTATGATCCTTCTATCCCAACTTTCTTGAGGGCTTTTTATCAAGAATGGATGCTGTATTTCATCAAATGCTTTTTCTGCATCTATAGAAAGGATCATACGGTTCTTAACCTTTCTTTTATTAATGTGGTGAATGATATTGATTGATTTGTGAATATTGGACCAACTCTGCAGCCCAGGAATAAAT
>CM053567.1:140326867-140343090 GCA_028646485.1 Cryptoprocta ferox
GTTTCAGTAGTTTGTGAGCTTGTAGGAATTTGTCCATTTCTTCCAGAGTGTCCAGTTTGTTGGCTTATAATTTTTCATAGTATTCTCTTATAATAGTTTGTATTTCTGTGGTGTTGGTTGTGATCTCCTTTCTTTCATTCATGATTTTATCTACTTGGGTCCTTCTCTTTTCATTTTGATAAGCTTATCAATTTTGTTAATTCTTTCAAAGAACCAGCTCTTAATTTCATTGATATATTCTACTATTTTCTTTTTCTTTTTGTTTCTATATCATTTCTTCTTTATTCTTCATTATTTCCCTTCTTCTGGTAAGCTTTAGGCTTTATTGGCTGTTCTTATCTAGCTCCCTTAGGCGTAAGGTTGGGAAGTGTATTTGGGACCCCTTTTGCTTCTTGACATAGGCCTGAATTGCAATATACTTCCTTCTTAGGACTGCCTTTGCTGAATCCCAAAGGTTTTGGACTGTGGTGTTTTATAAACACTGACTTCCATGTATTTTTTTAATTCTTCTTTAATTTCCTGGTTATCCCATTCATTATTTAGTAGGATATCCTTTAACCCACATGTATTTGAGGGGTTTCCAAATATTTTCTTGTGATTGACTTCAAATTTCATAGCGTTGTGGTCTGAAAATATGCATGGTATGATCTTGATCTTTTTGTACTTGTTGAGGGCTAATTTGTGTCCCAGTATGTGATCTATTCTGGAGAATGTTCATGTGCATTCAGAAAGAATGTGTATTCTGCTGTTTTAGGATGAATGTTCTGAACACATCTGTTAAGTCCATCCAGTCCACTGTCATTCATATCCATTGTTTCCTTGTTGATTTTCTGCATAGGTGATCTGTCCATTGCTGTAAGTGGGGTGTTAAAGTCCTCTAATATTATTGTATTATTGTCAAGGAGTTTATTTATTAGCAATTGACATATATTTGGGTTCTTCCAAGTTGGGGACAAAAATATTTAAAATTATTAGAACTTCTTGATAGACCCCTTAATTAAGATATGATGCTTTTCTTCACCTCTTCCTACAGTCTTTGTTTTAAAGTCTAGTTTGTCTTATATAAGTACGGGGACTGGCTTTATTTTGATATCTATTAGCATGATAGATGGTTCTCCATCCCCTCGCTTCCAATCTGGAGGTCTCTTTAGGTCTAAAACAAATCTCTTACAGGCATCATAAAGATGGACTTTTTTTTTTTTAATTCATTTTGATACCCTATGTCTTTCAATTGGAGAATTTAGCCCATTTACATTCAGAGTGATTATTTGAAAGGTATGAATTTAGTGCCATTTTGTTACCTGTAGATTTCATGTTTCTGATGATGCTCTCTCGTTATTTCAAGTGTTTGCTGCTTTTGCTCTTTTTTTTTTTTTTCCACCCTGAGAGTCCTCCTTAAAATTTCTTGTAGAGCTTGTTTAAGGGTCACAAACTCCTTTAATTTTGTTTTTCTGGGAAACTCTTTATCTCTCCTTTTTATCTTCAATAACAGCCTTACTGGTTAGAATATTCTTGGCTACACATTTTTTTTTTTTTCCATTCAGCATGTTGAGTATATCTTGCCACTTCTTTCTGGCCTGTCAAATTTCTCTGGACAGATAAGCTGCAAACCTGATCTGTCTTCCCTTGTATGTTAAGGACTTTTTTCCTTGCCCTTTTCAGGATTCTTTCCTTGTCTGTGTATATTGTGAATTTGATTATGATACAGACTGGCAATGGCTGACTTTTGTTTAATTTAACAGGAGTTCTCTGTGCTTTCTGGATTTTGATGTCTGTGTCCTTAGATTACTGAAGTTTTCGGCTATATATTGCTCACATAAACCTTCTGCCCCTTTTTATCTCTCTTCATCATCTGGGACTCCTATTATATGAATTCTACTGTATTTTAATAAATCACTGAGTTCACTAAGTCTACCTTCATGATCCCTGGTCTGTGTTTCCCTTTCTTTTCAGCTTCATTATTTTCCATAATTTTGTGTTCTATATCACTATTTTGGTCATCTACCTCATCCATCCTCATTTTTATGGCCTCTATTTGTGTTTGCATGTCAGTTATAGCATTTTTATTTTGGCCTGACTATATTTTAGTTCTTTTACCTATGCAGAAAGGAATTGTCTGGTGTCTTCTATGCTGTTTTTCAAGCTCAGCTAGTATCCTTATAATAAATTCTAGTTTAGACATCTCACTTATATCTGCATTGATTAAATCCCTGGTTGTCATTTCTTCCTGTTCTTTATCTTCCTGTTCTTTATTTTGAGGTGAATTTCTCTGTCTCCTCATTTTGGAGGAAAAAAATAATAGAATGAAATAAAAATAAAAAATAAAGGAAGCTAGGTCCTAGATTTGTTTTGGTCTGGTTGTTGAGAAAAGCTTGATAGAAAGAGAGGAGAGAAAACAATTAAAAATTGTTTTCAATTTCAAAATACAAAATTTTGCTCTTTCTGTATTCACAAAACAAAAATAAGAAAAACAGAAGCAACAACAAAAATAACCTGAACAAACCAACAAAAACCCCTAAATGAAGGTAGATCCAGTTTTCCCCAGAATTGAAAAACTTTGTAGCATTCTATGACCAGTAGACTAACCTTGTGTGGAAAGGATTTTTGCTGGTCCTCTTGTGGAGAGGCCTGCTGCTCTTATTTTCAGGCAGCTTGGAAGGCACAGAGGGCTCCATTCTTCACTTAGTGGCATTGTAGAGCTCACTGGGGTCAATGAGTGTTGGTCGGCTAATGGTGTAAATGGCTTCACCCGCTTTCTAGTCTCCAGAGCGGGGAGGTTGACACCCTCATAGATGCACAGTCACTGTTCCTGTGTCCCCAGCTTCCATCAGCTCCTCACCTTCCCCCTGTCTGTCCAAGCTGTCTGCCTCCCAGGTCATGCTTCTTTCCAGAGTTTTATTTCAGACACAGCTGTGTTTCAAAACCCCACACTTCAGAGACATCCACAGTTTGGACCCACAGTGATTTTCTCGGAGAAGGTCTCAACATACTGGTGTTGGTTTTTCCCAGTAGATGGTCATGCCACCATATAGTGGTAGTGGCTCAGAGTTTGTGGTAAATCACAACACCCAGCAGGCACCAGGGTTTTCTTCCCTCAGCCAGAGTCTTCATTTCTATATGGGGGTGAATCTGGTAACTTAGTGGTGCCTGCTGGGTCTTTTGCCTGAGGAGAGGCTTTATCACCTCTACCAAATGCACTCCAAGCAGGTGATCTGCTTCTCCCTGTGCAACCCAGGGGGTCTTCAGACCACACTGCCATCTCCTGGGGCTCTGCCTTGCTTCCTCCCTGGAACACCACCAGGGGCTGACCTCTGAAACTTGAGACTTGGTGCTCCATTGTTTGTAAAAGAATGGTATTGAAACCCTCTTTTTTTCCCCCCATCAATGGTTTTGGGCAACAGTTTTCTTGCACAGTTCCTTGTGTGTGTGTTTTCAGTCTTTCTCTCTAGCTGCTCTCAGGGGGAGTGCTTTCTTGTATAAACCCAATGAGCTTCTCTCTTTCCTTCTCTTTCTCCTTTCTGTGAAAATAACTCTTTCTCCTTTTGGCACCACAGCTCTTCTCTCCCCCATCTCGCCTCTCTGCACCATGTATCTGCTGTGTCTTCTCTCTCAAATTATGTAGATTGTTCTGTTAATCCTCAGATCAATTTCCTAAGTGTTCAAAATGGCTTGATATTGATCTAGCTGTGTTCCAGGGATGAGATAAGCCCAGGGTCCCCTTACTATTCCACCATCTTAACTCTTCCTACAGTCATTGTTGTTTTTTTTTGTTTTTTTTTTTTTTTTACATTTATTTATTATTGAGAGAGACGGAGAGAGACAAAGCATGAACAGGGGAGGGGCAGAGAAAGAAGGAGACACAGAATCTGAAGCAAGCTCCAGGCTCTGAGCAAGCTGTCAGCACAGAGCCCAACACAGGGCCTGAACTCGCAAACCATGAGATCATGACCTGAGCCAAAGTCAGTTGCTCAACCGACTGAGCCACCTAGGCATCCCTACAGTCATTGTTTTAATGTTTGTTTTGTTTGATAGAAGTATTGCCACTTTGACTTTCCCCCCCCCATTTCCATACGTGTGGAATATCACATCCAATGACTTTCAGTCTCTGTCTCTTTAGGTCTGGTATAAATCTCTTGTAGGCAGCTACAGATGGGTTTGGGTTTTTTATCCATTCAGTCACCCTGTGTTTTTTGATTGGAGTATTTCAACTATTTACATTTAAAGTAATTATTGGGGTGCCTGAGCATCTGAATCTTGGTATTGCGCGCAGGTCATGATCTCATGCGTTTGTGAGTTCAAGCCCTGCATCAGGTTCCATGTTGACAGTGCAGAGCCTGCTTGGGATTCTCTCTCCTCCTCTCTCTATGCCCCTCCCCCATTTATACTGTCTCTCTCCCTCAAAATAAATAAACTTAGAAAAATAATTATTGATAGGTATGTACTTATTCCGATTTTGTTGTTTTCTGGTTGTTCTTGTAGTTCTTCCTTCTTTTTTTCTTGCTATCTTCCTTGTGACTTTAGTGTTAAAGTTGGATTCCTTTTATTTCTTGGGTATATATTACAGGTTTTTTAATTTTTGGTTCCATGAAGTTTGTATATAACATCCTAATTATATGGCAATTTATGTTAAGCAATCTAGTGATGGTTGCCTAAGTTCATTTTCTAAAAGCTTTAGATTATTCATGTTTTATGTATATGATGTCATATTTTTCATCTTTTTAATTTGAGTCTCTTTAACCAATTTTTAGATAAAACTGACTGTACTACTTGTCTTTTAATCTTCATACTAGCTTTGTAAGTCACTGACATGATCTTTATTGTATATTTGCTTTTACTTGTAAATTTTTTCACTTTATAATTTTCTTGTGGTTATGACCATGTCTTTTCCACTTAAACAAGTCTTTTTAACATTTCTTGTAAGATTTAGTGGCGATAAATTCCCTTAATTTTTGTTTGTTTGGTATGTTCTTTATCTTCCTGTCAATTATGATTGATAATCTCACTGCATAGAGTATTCTTGGTTGTATTTTTCTTCTCAGCACATCGACTATGTCATGCTACTCCCTTCTGGCCTTCCAAGTTTCTGCTAAAAAAAAATCAGTTGATAGTTTTATGAGGTTTCCCTTAAGTGTAAATTTTTGCTTCTCTCTTGCTGTTTTTAATATTCTTTATCTTTAATCTTTGACATCTTAATTATGTATATTTGTGTGGACCTCCTTGGATTTACTTTATGGGTGTTTCATGTGCTTTCTTGATATCTGATCCCTTCCCCATGTTAGGTAAGTTTTTATCTATTTCTTTCAATAAGTTGTGTCCCTTTGTCTCTTCCTCTAGAACCCATATAATTAAATATTAGTACACTTGATATTGTCTCAGAGCTCTCTTGACCTATCCTTATTTGTTAAAATTCTCTTTTTTTCTTTCTTTCTGCTTTTCAGTTTGGGTCCTTTCCAGCACTCTGTCTTGCAGATCTTGGACTAATTCTTCTACCTCTAATCTGTTGAATCCTTCTGTGTATTTTTCATTTAAATTATTGTATTCTTGAACTCATTTTTTTTCTTCCCATATTTTGTCTTAAGTTCTGCTCACTGAGTCTATCTACTCTTCTCAGGTATAGTGAGCATCTTTATGACCATTACTTTAAACTTTTTATCAGATTGCTTATCTTTGTTTTTGTTTATTTTGTAGTTTGATCCTGTTCTTTTGTTTGGAGCATAGTCCTGTCTCCTCATTTTGTTAAACATTGTTTGTTTCTATAAGTAGATAAGAGAGCTACTTTTCCTAGTATTGAAGGAATGGCCTTATGTAGGAATGTGCCCTTTGTAAACTGCATGTACCTGGCAGCATTGAATGGCTGGCTGGAATTGCATGGGTGCACACTGGGGTTCCTGGGGCATTCTGCACTGGGGCCACCTTATTGGGTTAGCTGGAGCTGAAAGCTCAAGTGGGCAGAGGCCAGATCGCCAAGCGGTGCTCCACACAGGAGACACCCTAACAGGAGGTCTAGAGCTTCAGCAGGTGCAGGCTAGGAGGTCTGAGAGTGCTCCACACAGGGGATCTCTAGTGAGTCATCTGGAGCTGAATCAGGTGCAGACCTAGTGTGTCCCAGAGTGATTTGTGCCTGTGTTGCTTTGGTGAGATGCTGGACCTGTAGTGGGTGCTGTCCAGGATGTCCTGCTATACACTGTTGTAGGGCTACCTTTATTAGGAGCTCTGGAGTTTGAATGTGGATGCTGGAGCCTGCCTTGAAGGGATGTCTGAGGCTGATATAGTTTTGGACCCAGGGGTTCACTGAGGCAAGTGGCTGGCCAAGGTGCCCATGTTCTGCTCTCAACTATGCTGTCACGTTGGAAGCATAGAGAACATTCTTGTGGCTTCCCTGCAGTTGGCAGATGCTCCAGGACTGTTTCTTCTAAATTTTAGTTGCCCTTTTAAAGTGTGTGTGTGTGTGTGTGTGTGTGTGTGTGTGTGTGCGCGCGCGCGTTTTCCTTATGCCTCTGGGTCAGTGAGTCTGTTCCCAGTCCCTCAATACTATCCCTCTCCACTGAAGTTTGCAGTATCAGTGGTGGGGCTCCCTTGGTTTCTGGGTCTTCATCTCTCCTGCCTTTCTCTATGTGATCTCTCTGGTTGTGAAGAAGTTGTTCGGTTAGCTATCTGTCCTTCTTCAAGAGGAATTTCTCTGTTTACATGGAATTTCTGGTGTGTCCATAGAGGAAGTAAGTTCAGGGTTTTCCTATGTTTGTGTCTTTGACCTTTTCCCTTCTATGATGTTTTGTTGTAAAAATTTTCGGACCTTATTGCCTTCAGACTCTTCTCAAAATGGTGTCACTTTCTGATTCTTAAGAATTTGTAAGACTGTTAATTGCTTAGGAACCTGTAATGGGAAGAATAGTAACAGGCATGGTTGGTGCTTCAGATTAGGAGTGTTTTCAGGAGCAATTAAGGTATTTAACTTATTTTAGTGGGTTTATAAACACTATTTGCTCCTAAATACTTGAAAACTGTAAAGGTTAAAAAAAAAAAACTGGCATCATTTCAGAAAAGTGCATGCTTCCACTACTCACAATCCCCTTGTCAGTTGAATAGTACTCAATGTATTCAAAATTATAGCTATTACAGAAGAAATTGCAAGTTAAATACAGGGAAGTGTGTGAACTATGTTTATCACCAACACAGTGCTAAGCACTACCCATCCAATAAGGCACTATCAGCAAAAGTCATAGAAACAGTAACACCTGTGTCTCATTTGATATTTCTTTCACTTTTTATGTCATGATCATAACTTTAGTATCTTAAGCAAATACATTTCCATCCCTTCTGCCCCCAGCTTAGGGGTATTACTATTATTGGTCCGTATGACCAGAATTTTGCTGAATGAGTATAATACACAGTATTGTCTGGTGATTCAAGATTGGTCTGTTTATACTAGTTGACATTTTTTTTTGCAATCACCTTTTTTTTTTTTTTTCCAAAGAGTAGTTTATACAGTCTGAAATTAGATCCAAATCCTCTTTGGATTTATTGAGTATCACAGAATTGGACACACCATCTTTTATCTTGGATATGGAGTGCTCCTCTCTTTACTACTTTTTTAATAGTGGCAAGAGAAAGGAAGATAACATGAATAATTAAATCCACAGAAACGTTAAGAATTTTCAAACTCTTTAAAATATTTTCATCAATGTTTCACCAGAACTGTCAAAAAAAAAAAGACAATTTTGTTGATTGACCCTCACTTTCATTTTTGTTGTAGATAAACATTATCAGGAAATGGCTTGAAGACTAGTAATTGCAAAGTGAAGAATAAATTGGTTGTCATGATATGTGAATTGGAAAATTGGCCCTATAATCCCAGAGAATTTACTGAAACTTGGGCAGTTAGTGATCAATAACAGCCATGTATCAAATGTACCTGGTTTCAGGAAACTAGCTAAGTAGATAATGTAAACTTGCCTATTCTACTTATCTACAGATCCCTTGGTTTTAAATTCTTTTTATCACACTGTATACCATATTGAGAACTTTTCTGGATAGTAAATTCCACAGATGCTAAGATCTGATTTTGCTTTGCAGTGTATTCTCAGCAATAACCCCTTGCCTGGCACAGTGTGTGTGTGTGTGTGTGTGTGTGTGTGTGTGTGTGTAGTTTATTTTGTGAGACAGAGACGGCATGATTGGGAGAGGAGCAGAAAGAGTAGGAGATGGAGAATCCTAAGCAGACTGCACTGTCTTAGCAGTGCCTGATGCCAGGCTCGAACTTACAAAACCAAGAGCCAAAACCAAGAGTCAGATGCTTAACTGACCGAGCCACCAAGGTGCCCCATTATTTTCTATTAATATATTCCAATCCATAACTATAGCTTTATTCTCTAGTAGGTGATTACTGTAACTTGTTTAACCCTCTAGCATAGAAAGTTGAATTATCACTTTTAAAATATATCCTTACCTTTATCACTTTATGATGGAACCTAGTTACTGAATTCAAATTGATTCATTACAGAATATGCTAGTATATATTCTTAGGCACTAGCATATTTTCTTATGAGAACTTGTACATGGAGTTTAAACTCTAAGCCTCAGAGTTTTTTTTTTTTTAATTTAAGATGGTGATCATCTTTTATTTCTATTATCTATGTTAGGGATTAATTAGGCCTTATTTTGCAGAAATGTCCATATCCATGTCCTTTTAAGCTCTCAATGTGTGCCAAGTATCATTAATCATTAAACAAATCTGGTCCTTAATTTTAGAATTCTTAATATTGAAGTACAGTAAAACCTGGATTGCGAGTAACTTGTTCTATGAGTGTTCCATAAGATAAGCAAACATTTCTAAATAAATTTTAACTTGATAAATGAGTGATGTCTTGCAATACGAGTAGTATGTGATGTCAAATGTCACATGATCATAACTGAGCCAATGGTTCTCTCTCTCTTGCTGTGGTATTGTGGGTGATCATTCCCCATACTCAGATGTTCAATCTCAGGCTGTAGGGTTTGGCAGAAATCAGCAATTTTTCAGAATTTGGAAGGTGCTCACAATTGACACGAGTGTATTTTTTTGTCACTTCAAAGCACCTATGGACAGTCCTTTGCTTTTCTATTCTAAAGGAATGCTTTGCTTTATTCTAGGTCAGGCTTCCTGCAGATATAGGCCCTTTCCTCTGCTGCCTTATTGCCAGTTACATTAAATACATTCCATTGAGCCAATAGATAGCAGTGATTCTGTTAGTGTTAGTGAAAGTTGTCCATCACAATACCCCTCCTCTCTCTTGTCTCCCTCACACAACCCATTAAGGTTTTCAAAAGCAAATGCAGGTTAATTTATTTTTCTTTATATTTTATATTTTCTTTACCATTTTGTATTATATTACAGTATTGTAATCACTTTTATATGAATATTTTTGAGTTATGGAACAAATCATCTGAATTTTCATTATTTAAAATTTTCTTTTAATGTTTAATTTTGAGAGAGAGACAGAGCATGAGCAGGGGAGGCGCAGAGAGAGAGGGAGACACAGAATCTGAAGCAGGATCCAGGCTCTGAGCAGTCAGCACAGAGCCTGACATGGGGCTCTAACCCACGAACCATGAGATCATGACCTGAAATGAAGTCCGATGCTTAACCGACTGAGTCACCCAGGCATCTCTCCATTATTTCTTATGGGGAGATTCACTTTTATATAGAAGTGCTTTGGATTACAAGCATGTTTCCAGATTGAATTATACTCACAAACCAAGGTTTTGCTGTACTTTAAACTGGTCCCAAAATAGGCTTTTATTGGGCTCTTGCTAGCTACAGAACATACTTTTATATGACTATAGATAACAATTATGCTCGAGTCAGTCAGAATAGGCATAACATGACATTTTAGTCAGAGAGGGAAGAGCGACAAAGCAACTGCCACAATGAAATTTCTATCTGCATTTTCTCATGTGCTTCAAGAAATTAAATACTTCAGGTTGTAACATTCTTGCTGAGATTCTTTATGTCACTTCTCATATTCCAAAAAGATCTTCAGGGAAAGTTCCCTTGAGAGGTGCCTGGGTGGCTCAGTTTGTTAAGCATCTGACTCTTGATTTTGGCTCAGGTCATGATTTCATTGTTCTTGAGTTTGAGTCTCCTGTTGAGCTCCAGGCTGACAGTGCTGATCCTCCTTGGGATTCTCTCTCTCTCTCTCTCTCTCTCTCTCTCTCTCTCTCTCTCTCTGCTTCTCCCTTAGTGTCTCTCTCTCTCTCTCTCTCTCTGCTTCTCCCTTAGTGTCTCTCTCTCTCTCTCTCTCTCTCTCTCTGCTTCTCCCTTGCTCTCTCTCTCTCTCTGCTTTTCCTTTGCGCACGCGCGCTCTCTCTCTCTCTCTCTCTCTCAATGAAATAAGTAACCTTTAAAAAGGAAAAAAAATCACCTTGAGTTTTTTCTTTTTTTCTTTTTACCAATACTCCACAAATTGCTGTGTGTGGAAAAACTGTGTAGAAGATTGTTGAAACAGATTTTGCTGATGAGACACTGTAACTACATATTTCCACATCACTGCTGATGTGGCTCAAGGAAAATTAATCCTTGGCTTCAATATTTTTTGAGAAGAATGTTTGAGCGTGTTTTCCATAGGGATAGGCTATGTGAGGCTAAATTTTAATGTTAACTTGGGATATAGAAATTTTCAATCTTAGGAATATCTGATCCTGCTAGTCCTCGACATACAAACGATTCAATGTAAATCACATTAGAAAATGATATGTTGTTGTTTGCACATTGTAAGAGATGAAGATTTATAATGGTAAAAGTGCAGTTTTTATGAAATACTTATGAAAAAGATTCAGCCAATTAACTTTCACTGGGAAGAGATATATAGAAATATGAAATATAGAACATATTAAGAGATACATGTATCAATCAACCCTTGTTTTCTATTGTCTGTGTACCATACTTAGAGCATTCTCCTTCTACCAAAAAAATTAAAAAATGTTTTTTTATATGTTCAAACATCTTATATTTGCAGTCTTGCCCATTGATGCTGTTCATAGGACTGTTTCCACAATATTAAATAATTGTAAAATCACTAATATTATGTTTTTTTATATTTGAGCTATTATAAGGACATTAAGTTCAAAATTTCAACATTGTTTTTATCAACATCCTAAATCTTCCTATTTGATAGTTTGCCTTACATTTAAATTTAAATTATATTGACAGTGACTGGACATTTTAATAAGTTTTTCTTGTAGAATTGAAGACGGATATATAAAAATCTAATGATAACTCAGAGAAGGTAGATTCAATTAAGATAGTATAAAAGAGACCACTGAGATCTAAACCAAATGGAAATACGTTTTGTTGTTTGATAATTTGGACTTAGATCTGTGTTTCAGGAGTTGTGACATTAAATCTGGTCTCTAATTTTGACTTGTAGTGGTAGGTAATTTTATTGACCTGTTTTTCTATCTCTCAGATTCTTAATCTAACATCAGCTTTCAACTATTTTTTATTAAATTGACTTGAGAAAAGCACATAAGCATTTTGAATGATAGGTGATCATAAAGCATTTATAATGGGTTATAAACGTGTTTTTGTAATTTACATTTTAATATGTATTTATAATTCATTTTAAAGTATGGAAACAACTCTATATAATAAAGAGCTGATAAATAGTCTAATTTCCTTCTCCTGCAAATGTTCAGTTCTGTGCTCCATATATTTAAATCCATACCAAGAAAAATAGTAACTTCTGAAGATTTTTTCTTTCTCAAAACTTTCTTGGAGAAGTGAAATAGCAATGACAGTTAAATATTCAGATTTTTAAAAAAATTCCTTAGAGTCATATGCTATGTAGCAAATGAATAGATTGAGAGATGAGATTTCAAACTATGCTTCAGTTATTTATAATCCTGAAAATGTCTTATATTCATTCAGCCCATTTCTTTCATCACTAATCTTTGTTTCCTTTAATTTCAAAGACCCTGAATAAAATCATTTTTAGTACAATCAATACTTAGTATTTTTTATAAGGAGTCCAGAGTTGTACCATGTGATATAGAATGCTTCTGTCACCCAAATAGTGTTCAATTTCTCTGAAATCTTTTCTATTTATATTCTCATACACAGATCTGATTTCTTTACAGATGAGTTTTTGTGTTCTAAAGTCTCTGTAAAAGTGTAATATATACTCTTTTTACCTGGATGCTTTTGCGTAGTATCATGTTGTAGAGTTTGTTAATATGTAGTGTATTCTTTTTTATTCTGAGTAGTATTACATTGTGTGAACATACAAAATGTGTTTATCAATTTATCAGTTGGTTGACATTTGTTTTGGGTTGTTTCTAGTTTGGGGCTGGTATAACTTATTTAAAAGTAAAAAAATAAAAAGAAATATGTAAAAAAATAAAAAGAAATATATAAAAAGAATAAAGATTCTTGTTATAATAAATTCCATTCTCCAAAGTTATTAGCTACTACTAAACCTAATAGATTACCAACTATACTTTTGAAGTTCTCAATATTTTCTTGAATTTTTCTATCATGTTTTTAGATCGATTAAAATTATTTCACAATTTTGTCAGTTTTCTTCTAGCAGCTCATTTTTCAATTCTAATTTGACTTTGTTGGTTAATTTTTCATATTGTTGAATGTATTTATTGACTTACTAATATGTGGAAGATATGGTTCACTGCCTAAAATAAGTCAAAGGGTCTGAGGACTCCTCTGAGTAAAGGGTTTATTTGTTAACATGGATTTGGGGGATGAGAAGACACAAGTGTTTGTGTCTTGATAGAAAGAATAATCACAAAGGGACTCTTTACATAAAAGAGATGCTTTAATGTTCTCTTAAATTTACTGTTAAAATTTGATAATTCAATTAATAAGGTCATGTGCTAATCCTTGATTCTCTCAGTAATCCTAGGGGACCTCCAAAACCATTTTGGTGGCACCAAACTATACTAATGGTTATTGTATTCTTCTCTGCCACACACTTGAAAGGGTGGGGGAAACCAGTTCATTTAACAAAATTCTTGATGAAGTACTAAAAACTTTATTAAATATCAACCTTTATTAATATTTCTATTTCTTATATTTTACATTATGAAACGGAAATGACACAAAGCATTTTGCTGAATAGCAAAGTACAACGTTTGCCTGAAAGAAAAGCACTTGGGCTATTGTTTAATTTGCAAGCTTAACTAGTCACTACCCTGGCAACTAACCTTTAAAAAATTCTCACTTGTGGATTTTGGTGTACTACCAAATACTTCCACAGCTATCTGAAATATTTTATAACTAACGATTTTCCAGCTGAATATGTACATGAATCTTCATATACTTTAACAACAACAACAAATTCAGCACATGAAATGCTGAAGCAGATATAAGGAGTCAACCATCTTAAGCTGTAAATTAAAGAAATTTACTTTTCTCACTAAGTTGTTAGGAGAACATTCTTTTTTAGGAAAATGTTATTTATGTTAATATGCAATGGAATTTTTTTTTTGTTTAAAATGAGTAAGTATTAGAGTTTCTAGTTTGAATGTAATAGAATACTATAGCCTATAACCCACAACCACAAAAGCTCTTCTTGGTTCTGAATATTTTAAGGGTCTTAAGGTATCCTAATTATGGTCAAACAATTTAATTGATAAGGGTATATCTTCTCCTTTCGTCTATTTGAATCAACAAACTATTTCTGACTTTGCCAATGTTTTTGCTTTTCCTAAGAATTTTGTCATCAACCCATTAGTAAGTAAAATTACACTTCTTTGAAAAGTCATCTTGTGTGAATTATCCATTTGTCCAGTATATTTATTGTTTATCTACAATGTGTCAGGCTTGATACCAGCTGCTACCACTTTGTTAAGCTTATGTAAGCTCTTCCAGCTTCACCCAGATGTTCCTCCTTACATTATGGCCTGTATACCTGTTTTCATGTCTGTCACTCCATTGGACACTGATTCACTAATGATGTTTAACATCATTGGCACTGACTTCATTTGACACAGAATATGTATACAGTAAAGGTTTCTTAAAATATGATTACTATAATTTTGTTTCACTTTTCCGTGAAGGTTTTATAGTAATCTCCATGGAAAATAACTTACATTAGATCTAGCAGGAAGTTTGTTGAGACCAAGAAACCAGGTCCCAGAAATATGAAATGGTTCATCACTACTGTTTAAGCAAAATTTAAAACACAAAATTTCTTATCTCTAAGTGCAAAATAGTATATCTGAACTACATCCATGTAAATAGCTGTATGTGGCTACAGATGCAGAGATAGTGATGTAGCCACAAGGCAAAGTATGCTGGCAACCACCCAATGACGGAAGAGGCAAGGGACAGATTGTACCCTAGAAGCTCTGGTGATTATGTAGCCCTGATGACACCTTGATTTCCATCCAGTGAAACTAATTTTAGACTCTGGGCTTCAGAACTGAAGGAGAGTAAATTGTGTTTTAAGCTCCCAAGTTTGACAATTGCTTTTAGCAACCATAGGCAACTAATACGAATAAGGATAAATAAAATTCTGTATGCTCTACATAATGCTGAAATAGTGGTTAAAAGTGCTTGCTCAGATACACTTTCCATTTGTATCATGTTCAATTTCTTTCAGCAATGTCTTGAAGTTTTCAAAGTATAAATATTTCACTCCTTGGTTAAATTTGTGTGTATTGTCTTCTTTTCAATGCAATTATAATTGGATTGTTAATTTCTCTTCTTTGTGATCAATGTATAGAATGTAACATATTTCTGTATAATTTTATATCCTATAAACTTATGAAATTCATTTATTAGTTTTAATAGTTTAAGGTGAATCTTTAGGGCTTTCTACATATAGTATTATGTCATCTGTAAACATTGACAATGTTACTTCTTTCCTACCAGTTTGGATGTCTTTTATTTCTTTTTTGATTTCTGCACCTAGTACTTCTTAGTACTACCTTGAACAAAAGTGTCAAGACTGGACATTCTGGCCTTTTTCTTGATCTCAGAGGAAAAGCTTTTCAGCTTTCACTATTGAGTATAATGTTAACTATGGATTTTTTATATGTGGACTTTACTGTGTTGAGGTATGTTCCCACTAAACCCACTCTGTTAATGGTTTTTATCATGAATGGATGTTGAATCTGTCAAATGCTTTTTCGTATCCATTGAAATAACCATATGATTCTTATCCTTCATTTTGTTAATATGATGTATTACATTGATTTGTGGATATTGCACCACTCTTGCCTCCCTGGAATAAATCCCATTTGATCACGTTGAATGATCCTTTTAATGTATTGTTAAATTCAGTTTGCTAATATTTTGTTGAAAATTTTTGCATCAATGTTCATCAAGGATATAGCACTGTGATTTTTTATAGACTTTATCTGCTTTTGGTAATGGCTGGCCTCATAGAATTAATTTGAAGAATTTTTTTCCTCTTCTGTTTTTGGAGTAGTTTGAGAAGGATAGGTATTAAATCTTTAAATTTTTGGTAGCATTCACCAGTAAAGCCAATTGTTCCTGGATTTTGTTCGTTGGGAGGTTTTGTTTTGTTTTACCAATTCAATTTTGTTACTAGTAATTGATCTGCTCAGATTTTCTATTTTTTCATGATTTAACCTTAGAAGATTATTTCTAGAAATTTATTTCTTCTATACCTCCCAATTGGCTTATAAATTTTCTAATAGTTTCTTTATTTCTGTGGTGTCAGTTGTTTCATTTCTGATTTTATTTGGGTTTTCTTTTTTTTCTTCATGAGTCTGGCTAAAGGTTTACCAATTTTGTTTGTCTGTGTAAAGAACTAGCTCTTGTTTTCATTGATCTTTATTTTTTTTCAAATCTCTATTTCGTTGATTTCTGCTATGATCTTTATTTCTTTTTTTTTTTCTAACTTTGAGGTTTCTTTTTTCTAGTTCCTTTACAAGTAAAGTTCTATTTTTTTGGTATTTTTCCAGTTTCCTGAGGTAGGAAAACTTTTCTCTACTATAAACTTTTCTCTACTGGTTCTACTGTGTCCCAAAGATTTTGAAATATTGTGTTCCCATTTTCATTACTCTCCATTTATCTTTTTATTTCCTCTTTAATTTCTTTGATCCTTTAGTTGATTAGTAGCCTGTTATTTAACCTCCCATGTATTTGTAGTTTTTCCAGCTTTCTTCTTGTGGTTGACTTTTAGTCACATAACATTTGTGGTCACAAAAGATGCATGTTATGACTTTGACCTTCTTGAGGCTTGTTTTGTGGTCTAACATGT
>CM053567.1:140343590-140362917 GCA_028646485.1 Cryptoprocta ferox
TAACAAAATGTTCACTCTTAAAATAATTTTTTAAAGATTCCAAATTTTACTTGAAATTAAACTTCTTCCTTCCTTCGCTCGTGGAAGCCTGCAGCTAGAAAAGAGTATTGGGTTTGTTAATTTTATTCTTTATTCCATTAGCACTTACATATCTCTGGCTAGTTGTGCCACTAACACCTTCAGAATTTAAAAGGGGTCAAGTAGGAGTGTTATGGGCCATGGGAAGTATCTTCCTTGACATGTACTTTGATGAGCCAGCTACAGAGATCCCTAGCTGGACAGCTGTCAAAAGCAGATTCTTGTTCCTACATTTATTTTGATAAAGGCTTTGGAAACTCATTTCAAAATAAGTCATTAATTCACCATTCCTTTGATTTGAGAGAATGCATCACTCCTGGATTCTCTTCATTCCTCACTTAGCACGTGGGTATTTGGTAGTACAACCGGATCCTTTTCTGCTGAGTGTTCCAAAACCCTGATGGGGTCCTCTGGGACAGAGCTTTAAGATTTATACTTCCAGCACTCGTTCCATATACAATCTACAGAAAAGTGTCCTTGACTCACCATTTGTAGGCATTAATCAATAATCAAATGCAGCCTCTTTCTGTTTAGTTGCCTGGTAGGGTACTCCAGGCACAGCTGTTTTCTTTATAGTTTTCAGGTAGGAGTTTGCATCCTTGCAGGGACAAGTGTGAAAGATCAAAAGGTGGCACTATCAGCATATCTAAACTTGTCTCAGAAAAATCTATTTCTCTAATTGCCTACTGAATTCTTTCTTTACCACTGTATGTTTTTGAGTGATTGAGTCCCATCATTGGATGGTGTTCAGCACTCATTTTCAAATGTATGTCTGGTTGATCCATCTGATGTTAAGACTATGAAAACAATAAAAGGATAGCTCCCTTTTTAACATCTTGTTAACCTAGCCAGAGTTTTGTCAAAAATCCCTACAAACTCTAGTGTTCCATAATATGGTTGGACTATATAAAAGACTACTGAATCCTTTAAGAACAATTGCAAAGCCTGGCTTAGCAATCTTATTCTTGCCTTAGACCCAGGCCCCACTCTGGCCTCCATTTAACTTAAAAAAAAAAAAAAAAAAAAAAAAAAAAAAAAGGTGGGGCCCCTAGGTGGCTCAGTGAGTTAACTGTGTGCGGCCCTGTGTTGGCCCCAGGTTGGGCTCTGTGCTGACAGCATGTAGTCTGCTGAGTATTCTCTTTCTCTCTCCACCTCTTCCCCACTCATGTTCTCTCCCTCCCTCCCTTTCCCTCGCTCTCAAAACATTAAAAAATAAAATAAAAAGAAAGGTGATTTATATACATATTAGTACACCAGATTTTAGAAAAAAGAGATGGAAGGAATATCCAAATAGTTGACTTGCAAGAAAGCACAGCCTGTTTATTCCAGTTATCCTATACCAAGCCACTCTGCTAATATAGTGAGAACTCTCATTTATTTCAATCTTTGATTACAGAGCTCTTTGGGAACTTCTCCTGCTATTTTGACTCTGGAGAAACCAGACATGCTTCAGGACTCAGGAAGAATTATCTTTTAATTTAATTTTCTAAAGAACAAAATTTATCTTTAACATGGATCCAGTAGTATATTCTGCATACTTATCACATTTTACTCTTGCATTAGAGTTGTTAAACCATCTTTCCTTTACACATTCTAATACCTGTTTGTTTTCCCATTTTCCATCACATTGCATGTTACAAATGTTTCTTGGAAAATTGGGACATTTAAGTCATTTAAGTTCTCAAAAATATATATAACAATATTGTGTGATATGCTGTGTTTCACTTTAAAATGTAATGATAGTTTAATAGAGTGAAATGAGTATTCAAAAATAACTTGGGTATAATTAGGTTTATTATATTTGAAATAGGCTCTTTTGACTTTTACTAGTCTTTTCACTTCAACAGACAGGTCAACATGTTGACCGTTCATGATGCTCACTCTGAGCGAGTCAAACTTTATTAGAAAGAGAAAAATTATCCATGCTTTTGTTTCTACACTAGAAAATCCAGTTCTTTTCCTAAAGTAGATTGACAATGGCTGAGGCACACTATCAATATTGACAGTTCACTATGCTCTGGAGACCTTGAGTCAGCAGACAAATATTCCCAAATGCACTCATTCTTATTACAGAAGAAATAAGCTGTAGGGGACTTTTGAGTGCAAATGGTTCTAGTTTACTAAAGAAAGACTGTGGTCATTAGTGAGCATGTTTTATTGAAAACAGCCATTATGTTGAATGAGACATCCTATTTAAGAAAGTTCAAGTGAGAGGTTAGTGTTCGGTAAAAACTTTTAAAGTCAAATCAAAAGATCTATCTAGGAAAAAAAAACCCATTTCTGCTTATAGTTTGTAAAACTATATATTTCTGAAGGACCACCAAAAATTAGGTTACTATTTGGCCTCAGATGGCTTCTGAAACAATCTTGTAGTCCCAAGTTCTTTATAGCAGAGTCAACCCCTTCAGTAAAGTAGTATTTGCTACATTACTACCATATGAAAAACAAATTTGCAATGCATTGTAGAGCCAATAAGATGAAATATAAATCTTTGCTATTGAGAATTCTTGAGGTGAAAAAATATGGGAATACACAAAATAGTTAAAGTAAAATGAAATAGGTGATTAAGTGCTGAATAAATGGGAAAGGTATAGGTATAAAGAGATTCAATATGGAGTAATAAAGGAAGACTTCCATAAGAGAGGGCAAGTTTAACTAGAAACTGAAAGATAATTTAAATAAAATAGGGAAAGATGATGGATACCTTGTACATAACCACAAAACAGTATTTTAATCACCGAATGTCCAGAGTATATTTTTTGTTTGTTTGTTTGTTTGTTTAAAGTTTATTTTGAGAGAGACTGAGACAGCATGAGTAGGGGAGGGGCAGAGAGAGCAGGAAACGAAGAATCCCAAGTAGGCTCAGCACTGTCAGCTTGGAGCCTGGTGTGGGGCTCCAACTCATAAAACCATGAGGTCATGACCTAAGCCAAAACCAAGAACTGGACGATTAACTGACTGAGACACCCAGGAACCCCCAGAGTGTATTTTCAAGAGAAAATTAACTTATCTTGCCACTAGTGAGGTAGATATAGGTAACTAATAGAATTTTAACTCTTGGCAATGTAAAATTGGTTTAGATAAACTTTTTTTAAAATAAATCTCACAGAATCTAGAGATCATAGAAATCTTCCATGGCTTTTATTATCAGAATTCTAGCATCGTCAATTGGCTTGTTATACCAATAATCCCTCCTAAAAAAATGTGCCTCCTACAGCGTTGCAGGATTCAACCATAAGCAGCTCAACCCTGAAAATCCACTGAGTCTTCAACTCTCCGACCTTCTCCCTCATTACTATTCATGTAAGCAAGGAAGGACATATGATCCAAGGGCAGCTGATACAAACTTAGGACTTAGATTGCTATAAAAAGTTGCAACTAGGGTTTTGGTTATACTGAAACCATCATGTTTCTTTTCTTGAAAGACTTGTAAGAATAGGACAGTATAAATAAATAATTAAACAGCAGAAGACTAGGGAATGTAATCGAATTATTGGAGAGCATCTGACTGAATCTTCATGTATATTTCTGCTACTACTGGGTTTCTGGACCAGACTTTGGTTGTCAATGTTTCCTTTCCCACAATGAGGTCTTCCTATATGAAGATTCCCACGTTTGTATTTCCATAAAGTTGTACTTTATTTACTTCCCTTTGTATATATCTCCTGAACCTCTTAACTTATTAAGCTGGCTTGATAATGTCTGTTCATTACATTCCAAGAGTTGAAAAAAACATGCTCTGGAGGCTTCTCTCTGACTAAAATACTTTCTACTCTCCTAATCTTACCTTCAGTTAGCTTGTATATGTGAATTTAAGGGTTTGTTCAGATGCACATTCCTGGAGAAGCCTTTCTAACCCCTTCAAAGATGCTTATTGTGCTCTATTCTAGACTTCTATTTCACTTAAGGTCATGCCCATTTCATCACATTTACCACATTCTATTATGTGGCCCAGTAAATATCTTTTTCCACCAAATAGTAGGATTTGAGAACAAGTTCACTATTGGACTAATTTGTGTAGGTCTGGGACTTATAGAACAGGACCTGGCTCATTATAGAGACTCAAAAATTATCAGGTGAATAAAAATGGTAATGCTTTTAGTATTTAAATATTTGAAAGCTAAGAAGTTTCAAGACATGACAAATGTTTTTTATGACTCCAGAGGAAAGAATTACTTACTTTGATGTAGAGGAGTTTGACAATGAAAAGAATAACAACATAAATAAACATTAACACAATTCATACCATGGAGGTTTTAAGAATGAAGTTAAAGTAGGGGATTGCATGAATGTTGAAATAACTTGAATAAATTCAGTGATACAGAGTTAATGTGGAGATAATATATGATGAAAAAGTTTTTTTTTGAAAAGTTATTTTCAGTTGTGTTAATTTAGTGCCAAGTTATTACTGCAAATTTACATTCTGTTTGAATTTATAAAAATGTGAACTAGATTTATAACAGGAAAGTAATAGATAACAAATTCACTAGATTCTCAGATGATACAGATATTTTTTGCCTATTTCTAAATGGTTCTAAAAATAGCATGTTGCTGAATTACAATCTTCAACTATTCTATCAGAATTTTATGAAAATATCAATGGGATTTAAGCTATTTCTGTGGCTAAAGTATTTATATTATAGTGAAATAAACTTAACATTTTAGCAAAAAGATGTATTTAATGCCAAATACATTCTTTACGACTATATGTAGAGAATTTTGTGGGGGTTTTTCCTACAGTTTAGGAGAACAAAAGGCTGAATAGTGAAGTTAACATGTGACTAAAATTCCTTAACTGTTCAGCCTCTACAAACACTCTCAAAAGCCTTCTTCATCTAACCCTGTCTCATATTTCATTGCAATGCTTGCCAATCAGTTACAGTCTTTGGCCCCATGTCACTTTCATCCCATTGGATGACTGTCATGGGAGCTGCCCAATGGTGCGCTGCTAATGAGGCAGCTTAAAGAGCAGCTGGGGAAGTGCAATTGCTGGATTAGGGTCAAGGCCAAGAGAGAAAATGGATGAGAGAGATAGAGTCTGAATGACTGCCAATAAGCAGGGGTTCTATTATCCTGCTAAAACAGGACATTCATTACCATCTATTGTAACATAATTTGGGTTCAGTCAAGCTGTCTCTCCCTCTCTTTGGATTTACAATTCATAAACCACAAATGGTCCAAAGGGTGCATTGTCCCTTGTGGCCATGTAACCCTGGGTGAGGGCGAAGCATGGCAGAAATGAATGAGCTATAAAGTCCCTAGTGTGAGCACCATCAGGGCTGACACCTTGCTCCCTGAAGCTGTGACATAAGTTGCAGGCACAATGCTGAAAGAGTTTTGCATGTCTTTGGAGCCAGTTTGCTCATTAAGCAAAGATAAAATAAAAAGTCCTTGTTTACCCTTTGCAAAAATCAAATCCTAATGCTAACGGCCAGTATCTCCATGCTAATTTCCTCTTGTTACTGGTAAATTTACTGCACAGGAACAGAAGAGGCTTGTTTTTCCATAAGGATACCAACTCTTGGTTTTTTTAGAGCAAGTTCTTCTAAGTCTCAGAGAATAATCCATTTTTCCAGTAGTTTTGTGTTGTTTCTACATATGAAAAAATGACACATATAAAATTACCTCATTATGTCTTTTTCTTCTTTAATCACAAAGCTTCCTTTAAAAAAGGATAAATGTCCTTCTTCCTCTTCCCCTCTTGTGCCCCTACTGATCTTTTTCAATTGTACTACTTATTACCATTTGGATTCAGTTCTAAAGCCCACCTGCCATCTGAACTAATGGGACCATAGTGTTATTGTCTATGTGCTGTACTCAGTTAGGAAGGCAAATGAGCTTGGTGAAAAGAGAGCAAGTACAATAATTCAGAGCAAATTAACCAAGGCACAGTGAAAATCATTAATCACTGTAGTAAAGAAAACATATGCATCATCTTTGTTCTAGTCTGATTGATAATGGAACATGGTTTACCTCTGGCTGTGTGGCAGGTAGACCACACAGAGCATCCTTAACTCCTACAAAATGGTTGCTTCCAGAAGTCACAGATGAAAGTACTGGAAGTACAACTAGTAGTTCTTATAGATCTTTTTAAATATGGCTTTAACACAGGGAACTTTTAGCTTGTTCTTGCATTTGCTGGATGTGTAAGGACTCAACCCATGTTGCCTTTCTTTCTCCAGGTGGTAAAGTTTCATCTCATATGTATGATTCTTTCACATGCCATTGCCTTCTGCAAATTTGCCATAATCCATCTACTAATTATTTCTTCATCTGCTTTATCAAAAGATTATCTTATTTTAAAATTTTGGTGTATTTATTTTAAATGTTTAACAGTGTAGGTATTTCAAACTGCCCACACAAACCATAGTAAATGATCGTTAGCAAAATCTGTCAATAATTCTTCTAAATAATCACTTTATAAATGTATTTAAAAATTTCAGAATACACATTGCCTTATTTAATTCTTAGAAACAGAATTGTCTTGTAATGGACTTGGGCCATTTAATATTATGTCTTAATGTCTTATCATAACATCTGATACCTAACTAAAATGCCATATTCTGATCAACAATATCCATAAGCTCTTAATAGGTCATCTTTACTGAAGGCATAAAGTGCTCAACGCTGAGTGTGTGTGTGTGTGTGTGTGTGTGTGTGTGTGTGTGTGTATGTAAGTAAATGTATTAATGTTCCTGGTAGCTTAAGATAGTTGATTAATTATAGCTATTTTCTTTTACAAAAGATAATGAGTTTCATCTGTGGATCATTGATCTAATAAGATATATATTTTTGATGATAATACAACCTGGATGAATGAATGTATAAGTAGATTTTTTGAGGATGTAGATGCTAGGTATTCAAATCTATGGAATTTAATCTTATATTGAATGATACACATGGCCAGGAGTAATAATTAGCCTATGTGTTACAAATAGTTATGTATCAGATTATAAACATCGCTTTACTGAGGTAGCGTTCCCATTCTGAATTTGTTTATGGAACAAATTCCTACCTTGACTCATTTAATTGTTCCTTTAACAAATATGAAGTCTATGAATTAAAGGTGGGAAACATAACATTCACAGGAAGTATTTGCCTCAAATAATTTAATAGAAATTGAAATAAATACTAGAGACAGAGAGAGAGAAGGGGAGGGAGGGAGGGAGAAATATTTTTTTATATAGCTATCTGTACATTCTAAAGGAATCTGCCATTGGATGGTTTTTTTGTTGGGATGAAATAATTGGTAAAACAGATGAAAATTTGAAGGCAGAAACTGAGTCTAGTCTTAATTACTCAGTGTAACGAAAATAGAGAGGAGATTCGGGTTCTCTGGAGTAAGTTTAAGGGAAAGGACAGTTGCCAGTGATGGGGGTTATATAAACCTTTCCTGGATAAAAAGTTAAAAGATGGGTTTGGATAAGAGCCAAGTAGAATTTCTAAATAGGATTTCTCCACAGGACCTTTAAAATTGTCAATAAAATTACCAAAACCATGATACGCTTAGTAAATTTGTAAACTTTGAATAAAGGGGCTGAATTAAGCAATGGGGAAAAACCAAAATCAGCTTCTAGATGAGAAGACAAATGGGTCTCGATCATAGTTCCCAGCATGGTAGTATGTTTGTAGGCATCACATGCCTTTTAAATGTCACCAAGACAGTTAATACTTGGTCAGCCGCTGCTCATGGGATTGCTAAATACCATTGTATTTTGGTAATAATAAGGGCACCCATTCATTTAGTTTTTACTCTGAGACGGGTAGTGTGCTCAGTGCTTTAATCCTCCCCACATACCTTTTCTATAAGGAAACTATTTTCCCATTTTTTCCCCAAAGAGAAGATGAATGCTTAGAGAGAGTTTAAGTAATTTGCTTTAAATCACCCAGCTATTAAATTGTAAAGTTGAAATTCAAATCTAAGCAGTCTGGCTCCACAGCCTATGCTCTTAACCACTGAACTAGACTAGTAGGGAAGGAAATGCTAATGTGTTCCCCTAAGCATTGCATTTCTGCCAGGGAATGACTTTAATACCAACAGAGAATTGGTCTTTTGGAATGAAGCCCTAAGGGATAAAGAACAAGTAGAAACTTTAAAAATAAAAAGAATGACCACAAATAGAAGCATATTTTTAACACTATAATTCTGTCATTAAATATATTTACCCACTTAGCTTCTAGGAGAGTTAAGTACTAGTCTATGAACTTTTTTGAAAATATGTTTATTAATTTAGCATATGTTTAAATAGATCTAATATCCCATTTTCCAACCCTTCCCTTATTTCTCATGGATAGTCGAGGAATAAATACAGAGACAAAATATTTTCCTTAACAGCTTAGAATTGTCGTCTACAAATTAATGGGAAGGTTTATCCAGCCTCGAAATGGCTATTTATCAAACACCTTCTCATTTGAAACTTGCTACTATATAAATATAGCTATGAAACAAATAATTTTCCTTAAAATTTTAATTTAATGTTATGATTTAGGGTATACTTAATAGTCCAGGAAAGTGTGGATGTAAATACATATCCTTTATCTCTACCATCATTCCAACCACATATCCATGCATAAAACAATCATTTTTTGTAGGTAAAAGCAAAAGTTTGTATCCTTAAGATAGTTGTATGAATAAAACAGCTATTATCCCCAACAGCTTAAAAAATATGCCTTTTAATTCTGTCAGTGGAAAAAAAACATCGTGATTTTAATAACTATTTTCTCCCTTAGCTTATTAAAATATATTCCTGGAGGCTTCCAGAACCCATTTCATATCTGGAAGCCTCCAAAAAAACCCTCACAAATGGTGACATTAGTGGCACTGGTAATCAGAGCGGAGGTAAAGAATGTAAATGAGAAGTGCTGTGTAAATCAGCCTTGATATTGTTCTGCTGCTTTTATCTGTCCACTGTGGGTTGGGTTCACTGCTGCAGGAGCTCATCCTGACTGATAAAAACCACAATCAAGTTGCAGACCAAGACAAATGGCTCTCAAAGGAATGCTGACAAAAATAGGAATTATAGAAATTTCTACATTACCTGCTTCCGTAAGTCCATAATTTACAGTGACATCCTTAATGCCATGTACATTTTTATTTTGGTAAATACTAGATCTATACTGCAGTTCAGTGCTCTCCTGAAATAACTTGCACTTGACAAGTTAATGGAAACACCCTCTGGTTGGCTGGATTCCCCTACGATCCACTTGCTCTTACATTTTGGCTATAGTGGCCTATCTTCTCCTGCTCCTTTTTGGCAAGTTTCTCAGGATTAAGAATGTGGAAAGATTATTAGAATCATGAGCAGAAAAGCATTGTGAAATATCAGCTGAAAAACACATAAAATATAAGTTACCTGAAACAGTATCCCATATTAGAAAGCCCATTTTGCCTTTGAGGTTTCTAAACCAAAGTGGGGTGTTTTGTTTGTTTTGAGTTTCATTTTAAATGGTATGAACATTTTTTAGGGATTAATCTTTTTTTTGTAGAATATATAAGATATAATATATATACGTTATATATGTTATGCCAATTTTTCTCTGTCAATAATTTTAATTTGGGGGAAAGGAATTTAAAATGTTTCTGGGGAGTAGGAGCCAACATGGTGGAAAAACAGGGGTATCCAAAGTTCCCTTGGCTCTCAAACACAGCAGTGGTGAGGCCAAAGAACTTTTAACTCCAAGAGTCTGGGCAGCAAAGTGACAGAGACACCTCCAGGGACCCACCTGGACAACCTTACAGGCCATAGATGCATGATTGTGAACTAGGAGAGAGAAAATGAGCACAGAGAACAGAGGGGAGGGATTCCCCTCCTGCAGAGAGACAAAGGCAAGAGAAAGAGCTTCTGGGGAAGCATAGGACTGTATCTGGAGAAGAGAAAGACCTCAGCCAAAATGGAGAAAGATCCAATCTCTAACTGCAGGGCTTTCTCCCAACTGGGGCCAGCTGCCCTGTTTGCCCACCTGGGGAAGTGGGGAGCCAGTCCCAGGCTCAGTGGCTAGGTCTAGGGCACAATCCACAGAAGGAGAAAGAGACTCCCTCCCTGGAGTGCTGCAGGACAGGACAAAGACTACCTGTGCATGCCAGCCAGAGACAATATATTGGGTGCTCAGAATGGCACTTCACTGAAACTGGGGCAGACAGAATATGAACCTTAAAGGCATCGGAGTTTAAGTCCCAGCCGAGTACCAGGGAGGCGTGGGAGTTGATGGAGGGGAACAAACTACCTCATTCATGCCCGTGGCACAGTGAAGACTGCTTAAACAGAGTGGTTTGGGACACCAGTCTGTGGAGGAGAGACTGGGATATTGCCATTTTTCTCCCCATCACCAACAAGGTGGGGCTTCAGGGAATAGACAGCAGGGCCCACAGGCAGGACCTGCCTACAGCAAACTAAGCGTCTTCGCACCTGGTTACTGCCTATCTACTGGAGCAGGATAGACGCTGAGGAACCAGACAGCCCCTCCTTCAGACCAGTGCTGTTGCTTGGAAAATTCTTATGTATATTATATATAACATATATATGTATATATATTTAAAATATATATTATACATAATATATAATATATATAAATATATAATATATAAAATATATTATAAAATATATAACATACATATAAAATATATACACACATTCTTTCTTTTCTCATTCTTATCACTTCCCATCTCTAGTTTGGTTACTCTGGTTGTTGGTTTGCTTAAGCAGACATATTTAATCTACTCTCTTTGTACATGTTCTACACCTCCTTTATTTTCCCTTTTCTCTCTCTCTCACTCTCTGGATTAAGCTACATAATTTCTTTGGTCAAGTTTCTTTTCTCTTTTTCCCCTGCCTACTTCTTTATTTTCCTCTCTCTCTCTCTCTCTCTCTCTCTCTCCCCACCCCCCCCCCCCCCGGATTAAGCCATATAGTTTCTCTGGTCAATTTTTATTCCTTCTTTTTCCCCACCCCTATCATTTCTCTCTTTATATGGGATAAGGCCTCTTTCATCAGCACTGCCTCCACACTGTTTACTTGTAGCTAGTGTTTCTGTGAAATAGAAGATAAAATTATGGAAAATGAAGAAGTTGAGAAAATGATAAAAAAATTTTGGACCATGAGGGGAGAATTAGAGAACTAAATGATTCAATGTACCTGAACAGTATCCATATCATAGGGGTTCCAGAAGAAGAGACAGAGAAAGGGCCCCAAGGTATACTTGAACAAATCATAACTGAGAAGTCCCCCAATCTGGGGAAGAAAACAGACACTGAAATCCAGGAGACACAGAGAACTCCCTTCAGACGTAACAAGAATCAATCTTCTGTATGACATATCACAGTGAAACTGGCAAAATACAAAGATAAAGAGAGAATTATGGAAGCAGCTAGGGACAAATGGGCCTAAACCTACAAGGGTAGACATTTAAGGGTGGTAGCAGACCTATCTACTGAAACTTGACAGGACAGAAACGAGTGGCGGGAAATTTTCAATGTGCTGAATAGGAAAAGTATGCAGCCAAGAATCCTTTATCAAGCAAGCCTGTTCTTCAGAATATAAGGGGAGATAAAGGTTTTCCCAGACAAACAAAAACTGAAGCAGTTCATCACCACTAAACCAGCCCTACAAGAGATCCTAAGGGGGACTGGGTAAATGGAATGTAGCAAAGACCACAAAGGACCAGAGATATCACTACAAACATGAAGCCTACAGATAACACAATGACTTTAAATCCATATCTTTCAATAATAACACTGAATGTGAATGGACTAAATGCTCCAATCAAAAGATATCCAGTATCAGAATGGATAAAAAACAACCACCATCTATTTGCTGTCTCAAGACACCCATTTTAGACCTGAGGACAACTTCAGATTGAAAGTAAGGGGATGGAGAACCATCTATCATGCTACTGGAAATCAAAAGAAAACTGGAGTAGCCATACTTATATCAGAAACTAGATTTTAAACTAAAAGCTGTAACAAGAGATGTAGAAGGACATTATATCATAATTATGGGGACTATCCATCAAGAATAGCTAACAATCAAATGTTTATGCACCGAATTCGGAAGCACTCAAATATATATAAAAAAATAATTATACACATAAGCAATCTTATTGGTAAGAATGTGGTAATTGCAGGTGACTTTAATACTCCTCTTACAGCAATGGACAGATCAACCAGACAGAAAATCAATAAAGAAACAATAGCCTTGAATGATACACTGGACCAGATGGACTTGACAGATATATTCAGAACTTTGGGTCACAAAACATCCCTCAATAAATATAAAGAATTGAGATCATACCAGGCACATTTTCAGATCACAATGCTATGAAACTTGAAATCAACCACAGGAAAAGGTTTGGAAAACCTCCAAAATGTATGGAGGTTAAAGAATATCCTACTAAAGAATGAATGGGTCAACCAGGCAAATAAAGAAGAAATTTAAAAACATATGGAAACACATGAAAATGAAAACACAACAATCCAGCCGTGCTGAAATGCAGCAAAGGTAGTCCTAAAAGGAAAATACATTGCAATCCAGGCCCAGCTCAAGAAATAAGAAAAATCCCCGATACAAAATCTAACAGCACACCTAAAGGAACAACAAAGAAACCCCAAAGCCAGCAGAAGAGAAATAATAAATATCAGAGCAGAAACAAACAATACGGAATCCAAAAAACAGAATAGATCAGTGAAACTAAGAGTTGGTTTTTTGAAGAAAAAAATTGATAACCCCCTAGCCAGACTTCTCAAAAAGATAGAGGACCCAAATAGATAAAATCACAAATGAAAATGGATTTATCACAACCAATCCCTCAGAAATACAAGCAATTATCAGAGAATACTATGAAAGATTATATGCCAACAAACTGGACAACCTGGAAGAAATAGACAAATTCCTAGATAGCCACACACTACCAAAACTCAAATGGGAGGACAGAAAATTTAAACCCATAACTAGTGAAGAACTTGAATCAGTTATTAAAAATCTCCCAACAAGTAAGGGTCCTGGGCCAGATGGCTTTCCAGGGGAATTCTACCAGACATCTAGAGCAGAGTTAAAACCTATCCTTCTCAAGCTGTTCCAAAAAAATAGAAATGGAAGGAAAACTTCTGAACTCATTCTATAAAGCAAGCGTTACCTTGATTCCTAAACCAGAGACCCCACAAAAAAAGTAGAATTACAGACTAATATCCCTGATGAACATGGATGCAAAAATTCTCAACAAGATACTAGCAAATCGAATTCAACATCATATGAAAAGAGTTATTCAGCATGAGCAAGTGGGATTCATTCCTGGGCTGCAGGGTTGGTTCAATATTCACAATCAATCATTGTGATACATCACGTTAATAAAGAATGGATAAGAACTATAAAGATCCTGTCAGTAGATGCAGAAAAAGCATTTGACAAAATACAGCATCTTTTCTTAATAAAAACCCTCAAGAAAGTCGGGTTGAAAACCAGTTGAAAGGACTTTGATATTATAAGGTAGGAAATGTAGGTACAGGCTAGTCGAATTGGATTCTGTATTTAAGTGGAATATTATCAAAATATGACAGGTGAACTCAGGAGCAAAGGTGGCAGAGTGGTAGCCATGATGCTATTGCAGTAATTTGGGTCAAGAGGAGACAGTAAGGGTTTGAATTAGAATAGTAACATCATGCTATTCTTGCTTGTCTCTTTATTCTATTTTGTTTTGTTTATTGTGCTTCTTAAAAATTTTAGGCCTTTTACCACTTCTACTCTTATTTTGTTATTTAATACAGTCATAGTGGAAAGTAAAACCACGTGATTATAAATTACCCAAGCTAATTCTAACCAAAGCTTTGGGACTAACTTCTGTGACTTCAGTAAAAACACTGTATGTTCTAGGAGTCAGGTTTCTTAACTTTCCAATGGAGATGAGTGCAGGGTTTTTTTTGTTTGTTTTGGTTTTGTTGTTGTTTTAATAGCTGCAAGATTCAAGTGATAAAATTGAATAAAATTCTGCGGTGAATCCCGGGTTTTACTATCCTGCTCTTCCAACATTGCCAAGAAAACATCTCTACTTCTCCTTATTTACTTCTTAATAATTATCATTTATGTTGCTAAGATTTGCATGGTAATTGACAAAGCGTTCTCACATACACTTTTCTATGCAACACTCACAAGCATACTATGGTGAAGATATCAGTTTCCTCCATTTTCTAGATGAATCTTAATTTTCTCACTTGTTGTCATTTGCTGCTCTCTCACTAGTTTCTAACAATGTGGATTTAATGTGTCCTATACCTAACACACCTATTCCAGAATTCTAAGTCTCATACAGCAGTTAGTGAGAAAAAGACATGATCTTTTTAGTCTTTAGACTAAAGTGTAGTGTTTAGAAATAGATGGAACCATAGGGGGAAAAAATACTAGATATATAGCTAAATTTAACACCAAAATGCTTAAATAATAGCACAAGAATATTTGCCTCTGATTTCTTGTTTTTTCACCGCACACACCTAAGGAGCTACCTTTTTCTGTGTATCATCTTTCTAAATGTCTTTTACACCTACGTACCCTTTCAGGCCTTTTCCACATTCACAACTCAAGTTAAAACCTGAACATTATTACGATAATCCTATTATTTATCTGTACTTAAATTGCAATGTAGTTCTCTTAATTAGAGAAGAACATGTACTCTCTGCCTCTACACATGCATAGCTTCTCCTATCGTCAACACCCTCCATCACAGAGGTACATTTGTTAAAACTAATGAACCTACACTAACATCTCAGAATCAGCCAAACACCATAATCTACCTTAAGGTTCAGTCTCGCCACTGTACATCCTATTGGTTTGCAGAAGTGTATAATGATAAGTATCCATCACTAGAGTATCATACAGAGTAGTTTCACTGCCTTAAAAATCCTCTGCTTTACCTATTTATCCCTTCACCCCCAACTCTGGGAGCCATAGATCATTTGACAATTTCTAGTTTTGCCTTTTCCAGAATGTCATATAGTTGAACTCATATACTATGCAGCCTTTTCAGATTTTTTTCTCACTTAGTAATGTTCATTAAGTTTCCTCCATGTTTTTTTATGACTTGGTGGCTCATAACTTTTTAGCACTAAATAATCCATTGTCTAGATGTGCCAGTTGATGCATTCACCTACTGCAGAAAACAAGCCTTACATTTTCACAGCTGAAAAATAGTTCCACTCTTCTCTGAACTGTCATAAAATTTTGTTTATGTGTTCTTTATAACACTTAAAAAGTAAATTATAATGTTAAGAGGTTACCATTAATTCTATAGATTCTATGAGGGCAAAGTTTATATCTTATTCATATTTCTTCTATATTTCCTTCTGTAATGTGTGGGAAATAAAAGTGGCTGAGTAAAGAAATATTAAATAAATGGATAAATAACAACGAACATTTTACTAGCCTCTTTCCACAGTTCTTCCATTTTCCCCCCACTAGCTATTGAAAAGGTCTGTGAAAAATGAAAAATCTGTTCCATGTATTGTCACTTCATGATTGACTAGGAGTAAACTAAATGGCAAATGGGTCATAGGCCTGTGCTTGAATGACACTTAGGATGGCAATAAATTGAGGACAAAAAAGCTGAAATTACTGTTGAATTTCAGATATTTTTCTAAAGAAAACAATGCAGAACAACATGGTTTTTGTAACAAGTTCCCTTAAAGGTCAGTGGGAGAGAAAACAGCACTTGGAAAAACAGGTTCTGTAGAAATGTTTACTTAAATGTTACACTGCAGCAGAGGGGGAATGTATTTGCATCATAAAATTGCTTTATTAACAGCATACTGGGCCTCACTTTCTTGGTTTGGAAACATAGCTGAGGATTCCCAACACTATTTTTGTTTTGTTTGTCACTGGGATAAATGTAGACAACTTCAGAATGTAATGAAAAAGTCTGGTACTCCCCCAAATGCTTGAATACATTTGTTCATATTTGAGAAGCTACCTGAGTCAGCTCAAATTCAATAGTTTTCAAGTTACAAAATATATACCCTTATTTACTTTTTTTATGAATTAGTATTTCTGTAATTTCCAACAACGTAATTTCCTAAAAAAAAAAAAATCTATTAACATGTTCCATCAGTGGCCAACTGATTTACTAGGCAAAGGAACAGGTGTTGCTGTGTGTTGACTTCCCATTTGGAAGCAGCTGGCTCTTTTTCTTCAAATGAACTTGGTTAGCGCCAACGTTAAAGAGTGTGCCAGAAGTGCAGTGGTCAAGGCTTTGATCTCTCCCTGCTCTTTCCTGTTCCCTGAGCACACTCTACCCTTAACCCTCATAAGCTATGTGCATTTCATAGTCCTTGCTGACAAAGGAAATGAACTAAGCTGGATCAGCACAAAACCACCCACAACACCGGAAAAAAAGTAATCTGAAATGTACATACATCACTAATCGTATTCTTTACACCATTCTTGCAAAGGAAGGGCAGTAGTGTTAACACTTAAGATTTTCCATAATGAATATTAATAGACTAAAAAACTCATGTGGGTTGCTTTCATGAGAGGAGAAGGATAGACTTTTAAATTTAGGCTAAGTGTGGTGATATTTGGTTTATGAAATTATAGAAGGAAAAATCACTTCTAGAGGCCTACCTTTTTTCTTTGTTTTTCTTCCAAGAACAGTCTCCTTAGTATCATCACAGATTATAGGTGACAGCAGATGTTAGCTCCATGTGGTAGAAAACCATCCTGGGTAAAGATCACTTTCCTACAACAACACAGAGCATAGAGCAATTTGTAGACCTGCATACAGAGAGAATAGCCAAAGTAATTCACATTCTGTTATTTTGTTATGTAGATCAGTGCTGATAATTTCAAATGGGTTATTTAACTCAAATATAAATATATTTAAGAGATTATATATAAAATATGTAATAGGAAGTAACAATACTATAACTTGGGCAATCATCAATACTATCAATAGAATATGTCAATACTGAAAGTAACTTTAACAATGTTGAAATCACTAGTAGCAGCTAAATTTTTTTGAAGAGCTTTTATGTCAGACATTATCTGATACATACTTCTTTATCTTACTTACCATTAGAAATACTATACCAGAAATAGATAGTATTCTTCCTCATTAATATAATTGAGGAAACCAGGGCTCAGAGAGACTTAGTACCTTTCTCAAAAGCCCACGACTAGTAACTAGAATCACCAAAACCTAAACCCAGAATTTTCTGCCACCAAGTCTTTATTTCTTGCCCACTACACTAATTAAATATGGTAAAATATTAAGGTATTTAAAAATTAAAATATAACCAGATATATCAAAATTATAAACATATCTACATATTTGTGCAATGTGGACATTCACTGTTTTCATTTTATATTCAGACATTTGAAGATTTCAATTGGCATTTTCCAAAATGTGCTCCATTAAATAAAAATATGCAGATTAATAAATTTTGCATGAAAACCTTGTAACCTAGTTAAATGAGTCTAGCTTAGCCAAGTTTAAGTAGAGCTATCTTACCGTTGAGTTCACTTTTCAGATCACAGTATGCATTTTGACGTTCCAAAAAGGGGAATGAAATAAATATTTGCCAATTGTCATTGCCTATTTATCAGGTTTCAGTTGCAAGCATTACAACACTTAATTCCATCAGGCTTATGTGTTCAGTTTATCAGCATCATTTAACAGATGAGGAAGTTGAGACTTACAAATGTCAAATAAGTAGTCCATGTTCCCCAACTACAGTAAAACCACAAAACATAACTCTCTTAAATACGAGGGTATGCTATATTGCAGTCTTTTATATTGATTAAGAGCCCTTTAAAATCTTTCTGATCTAGAATCTTGGAATCACCAATTAAGGCATAGTTAAGACATAGTCTTGGGGGAAGGGCAGGATGGCGGAGAAGGAGGGAGCTCTGTAATATTCACCCGCCCGCATCTATCAAACTAGAGAATGACTGAAGCCACAATACTCTGATCTGCAAGAGTGAAAGGAAAACACACAGAGTCCACAAAAAGACAGCCTCATAGGTGCCTGAATGAGTGCAAACTGGGGAAATAAAAACGGGCTGGCGGCCAGAGGTTCAGAGGGGAAGGAACCACCCACCCCCAGCATAGAGCTGCACAGAGCCGAGGAGAGCCGAGGGGAGGAGAAAGAGAGGCTGAAAACGCTCATAGAGCTGCCTCTAAAAAAGAGAAAAACCTCGGCCTGGGACAGAGAGGGATCCTAGCATCCCACCTATAACTGCTGGGCGCAGGAAGAGAAATCCGTCCCCTTTAGCTGACACACCGATTCCAGGCAGATCCAGGAGAAAACTGCTCCCTGACTCCCTCTGCTCAATCCCTGCTAGGAAGCCTCCTGCCTGCAGGAGTACATCTCATCTCAGGCGGTAGCATTAAAGTGCATGGACTAGGATTTGGAAAAAAGGCGGGGCTTGGAAAATACAACTTGGCCCTCCCGCGGCACAGGGAGATCGGACCCAAAAGAGTGGACTGCAATACTTGGTTCAAGAAGGGATTGGGGCACTGCCATTCTTCTCCCCACAGCCACTAAGGCAGGGCCTCTGGGGAACAGCCTGCAGGACCTGCAGTGGAGGCGAGACCGACCTACACTAAAACATGCCCCTCTCCACTGGAGAGCTGCCTTTTTTTTTTTCTTTTTTTCTTTTTGCTTTTACCTTTTCTCCTCTCCCCCCCCCAAACCAACATTGATGCACTGCCATGATTAGATAAATTCTTGCTAATCAGATATATTTTCCCTTATCTAATTCTTATCTCTCCCCTCCTCTGGTTTTATGATTTTGAGCTGTCCTTTCTCTTTTGCTGTTTTGTCCCCACCCCTTTTCTTTTTTTTTTTTTCTTTCCCCTTTTCGTTTGCTTGCTTGTTTGATTTGTCTGTGCATTTGCATGCTTTTGTTCCCTGTGTGTTTGTCTGTCTGATTTTTCAGGGCTACCTCAAGAAACAAGCCAAAGTACACATGGTGGAGAGTCCCAAATATCACTGAGTAGGGAAATAAAATAAACAAAGGCACAGCAAGAGAGACCAAGGGACACCATTAAAAGAACACTTCCTGAACGGACAGGTCCAGGACAGTCAATGAGCCTCCATTAATGTAGCAATATTAACAGGTGCAGAGTACATAACAAGCTTTTAAACTGACAAGAGACAGAAAGCTACCCAAAATGACGAAAAGGAAGAGCTCTCTTCTAAAGAAATTCCAGGAAGAAGTCACAGCCACAGAACTGCTCAAAACAGATATAAGCGACATAATAGAGCAAGAAT
>CM053567.1:140363417-140383983 GCA_028646485.1 Cryptoprocta ferox
GAGAAGTCCTGTATATATGGCACCCAAATAGTCCTATTTAAATACAGTCTAGCCCTAGGTGCTATATATAAGTGATGAATCACTAAATTCTACTCATGAAACCAATATTACACTGTATGTTAACTAGAGTTTAAATAAAAACTTACAAAATGTATATAATCCAACCCACTGCCTAATATGCTGTTTGTTGAGAAGAGACTAATCCCAAAACTGAAAGGATAAATTCACCATTTAGGAAGCTTAATCCATTAATTTTGATATTTGGAATATCTGTGTTCATCTTGAGCTCTGTTTTATGTAATACTGGTAGCTGGGTAAAATAAAAGGTGTGTATTTATGTCTCCTTCAGCACCTATGTCTCCATATTGAAATGGTAACAGTGACAGAGGCAACTCTTGCTGTTTGCAGGTATTAAGTCATGGACTAGATATCTTCCAAGGGGAGACCCCAAAAGGTGTTTGACATAGGCAAAACTCTTGGGTGAAAGGGGTGTTTTATCATTTTTGTTGCTGTCACCTCTAATAGATAAGGAAAGACAATTGGCTCCGGCTATAAGACTGGCATTGTAAAAGTTTGCTCATTTACTTTACAATATCCAAAGAGTGATCCAACTTCCATATTAGTCTGAAATAGTCCTAATCATCTATGTTTCTAGTAAGATAAGAGAACATAGTTAATATTTGTTATTTATTAAGTATTTACTACAGAGTATGGTATTCTATTTTAAAATATTGTATGTTCAAATCATTGTAAAATTCCTGTAATGTAGAAACTATCATCATTTTTAATTGGTAAGAAAACTGAGAGGGAAGTAATACTTCTTTATAGTTAATAGAAGACAGGGCCTAGGTTTGAAAGAAGTTCTATTTTACTTCAAATCTAGAGCTTTTTTTGAAACTTTTTAAAATATAATTTATTGTCAAATTGGCTTACATACAACACCCAGTGCTCATCCCAACAAGTGCCCTCCTCAATGCCCAACACCCATTTCCTCTCCCCCCCCCCCCAAATCTAGAGCTCTTAATTAATATACTAAGATAATCTTTAGTTGGCAATGATAATAATTACAGGGCAGATGTAACTTAATGATTCTAGGACAAAAGGAGTGATTCAACTGCTTGTAACTGACTTCCAACTGAAGCAGAAGAGACTAATTAGGACCAGGTCTTAACCTACACCTGAATGATTCAAGACTGGATTGATGAGAAGCATTGTTCCTCAGAAATTTTGTGAGGTCTGATGGACACTAGGCATTGGACTTAATGCTACATGATTATCTAGAAATTACCCATCAGTGAATATAGTCGCCTAAAACATTGCCCACTTGATCAGGATTGCCTCAACAGTGGTCTGTATCCAAATCCTGTGGGTGATAGGCCTAAGTGATTGACAAATATCTACCCTTATTTTTAAATTTATCTTGCAATGTTGGTGTGGCCCAGAACTAAGGATTACATGTTTTACAAGATAATTTATAGCTTGCCTCTTAAATACATACACATGTAAGTATGCTGGGACCTCACACCATTACTTGTTACTGTTACTCCATGCTAACAGCTCAGAGCCTGGAGCCTGCTTTCAATTCTGTGTCTCCCTCCCTCTCTGCCCCACCCCTGCTTGCCATCTGTCTCTCCCTGTTTCTCAAAAATGAGTAAAAGTTAAAAAATATTTTAAAAAATATTCTAGCCTCTAGTCAAAAAGAATAACATAGAAACATCAGCCTACTGAATGAGAGGGTCCGCATGTTTATATCTCTTGCCATTTCAGTGCTGTTGTAGTTTTTCGGCTATTCAATTTTATTCTCTAATGCATTGGAAGGGTCAACATGTATTGATAGGTAATAGATGGATCTGAGAATATACCCCATCTCAAAGCTAGGAAAAAAGGCAGTTACATGTTCTTCCTGACACAGAGCCTAGAACCTCCCAAACTCTTGCAAGTTTTTTCTTTACTTTTACATATACAGCCACCCTGTAGTGATCTCAAGTAGGTACCTAACTTAAGGGTGAATAGATTAAAATGCCAAATGTCTTGAAATTTCAACATGTTGAGTAGTTTTGTGCAGAATCAAGGAACAGTTCCAATACCAGCCTTTTCTTTATTATCATTTTTCTTTCTTTGAATAGAGTTTCCACTGAATTGAAAAGAAACCCCATGTACCAAACGATATAGGACACAAAAAGGAGACTTGTGCCTAACGATCTATACAGACATATAATCAAGTAGTAATTGTAAACCTAGCTGATATGCGAGTGGAGTACAGTGTTAATGAAATTTCACAGCGGTTCTGGTAAGATGGTGATGGTTATTAAAGCTGACCCCCTTCAGCAAAGTAAATTGCCTTAGGTTTTAATTTTATTTTGACAGGATCCTTTATTACTTTTTCTGAAATCAATATTGACACACACAGCACACTGTAGAAAAAGCTAAACAATGCAGTACTCTCAACAGTGAAAATCTGAACAACAGGTGGTTTATATTTTTAGTTGCTACATATATCATGCACTGCACAAAAATTATATGTGACACATTGAAAAAAATGCTCTGCATGCATTAATGCCATTAAGTGCATTTACTGTAGGCTCTAACTTTATATCCAATAAATATAAAAGGCAGTATGAGCTGTCACCATCTTTGAAGGCTTCCTTAAAATGGTGATTAAGAAGGGTTACTATAAGTTTAAAAATATTCATATATCCTGATTCTGCTTTCAAGTACAAAGGCAACTTGGTAGATCTTAATTTTTAAGATTTTTTAAGTGAAACTCAGAATACAATATGATATATAAAATTGGTCTTAAAAATTACCATACTAATTCAGCTTTCACAAGCTGAAATCTAGAGCTTCTTTAGTTAAATAAATTTAGGTTATAGAATTAAGTGGAAAGAGAGCCAGAACTAATGTCTCAGATAAGGTTGTCACTCTTGAGACAAGAGTTACACATTTCAACAAAGTTGAAGATTGTTCAGATGAGAATATTGGTATATTATATATGCATTTATGTGTGTTTGCATATTTCTGTGTACGGATGTGTGGGCACCATTAATTTAGCCCCATTCATTCTATTATTCCTATCACATTTCAAACAGGACTTCTTACTGACAGATCTAAGAAGAGCCACTTAAAAAAATTAATGTTCATTTATTTTGAGAGAGAGAGAGCAAGCGAACGTGTGCAGGGAAAGGACAGAGAGAGAGGGAAAGAAAGAATCCCAAGCAGGCTCCACACTGTCAGCACAGAGCACGCTGCAGGGCTTGATCTCACAACCGTGCTATCATGACCTGAGCCAAAATTGAGAACCAGTCGCTCAACCAACGGAGCTGCCCAGATGCTTCAGGCTTTTTATACTTAAAGTTTTCATAAATTAAGATATGTTTTTGCATTCACATGTGTTGCAAAAATGTTACTTTGACCACTGAGCGTGAAAGGACAAAAGGTCTCTGATAAGCAGACCAACTTTCCCGTTTCTTTTCCTTCTGGGTGAATTCTGCTTTTCCAGTGCCTCTCTACGCTTGTCACCACCACTGTCTTCAACTTTTCTTAGGTGCTTCCGCTTGTTTATGGTTGTTACCTGGAGAACTCTTCCAACAGCTCTAATATTTTTTTTTCTATGAATTTCACTTACTTATAATCTGTTCTCATTTACCCAAAATACTTTCAAAAAGCTCAGCAATAATTTACTCATATTCAGCTCTGTGTGATCTGCTCCATTCTAAACCTCTCTAAATTCTGTACATTGTAACTACTTTCATTCTCAGAAGACTTAACTCGTGGAGCAATAGTCAGTTTAATTTCTCTGTAAGTTTCTCTCTTCATTCATTTTCTTTAATGCTACTGCTTTGTAGCCTATCTTTCCTAGGCTACAGAAAGGCCCAGATCTTTCCTAGATATTTTGTCATTTCCTTTGTGCTTCCACATTTTTGCATCTTGCCTTTTCAAGGGTTTGTCTTTTTGTTCCTGATTCTTTATTTTTCGTGTAGGCATCACGCTAAAAAAAATCTCCAATTTTGGTCTCATCTTTAATTACACACTAGTGATTGTTTTTTTGAGTAATTCCATTATAACACATCTGGAATTAAAAATACACAATGATTAGAAACAACTACTCAAGAATGAGCTTGCTGTTTTGCTGGAGAATGTCACCAAAGCTAGCAAGTGTTTTGGGATCACTTGTGAATAATTGAGTAGATTTCAATTAATGTAACTCGTACTTTAAAATAAATTCTGGAAAAAAAGATGATGTAAGAATATGGAAAATAGATTATATTGTCAAAAGCTAAATAGATTAGCTTGATTCCCTGGCAGTAGGCAGATATAGAAATTAAATGGTGAATTATCCTAAACAATACATAATATTCTCCTTCATTTTGTGTAAAGGCATGACAAAAAATCTTTAGAAGCTGTGAAGCACTACCATTATATTTATGCTCACTAAGCAGTATACCATAATTATTTAACTACAGTTTCAATGTTTTCATGTATGTGGCATTGCTGAGCCATTAGAAACTCTGTATTATTGTGTTCTTTTTCAATTACCTGAACATCCCCTGGGTCCAAGAGGATGAATAAGTTTTCAAAGATTGCTGACTCTCATACTCTATTAGGAATGATTGTATCTACTCTTTCCATTTATATAAACCTATTTTTATTGGTGTTTGTTTAGCGACTTTAGACTTTTTATGAAGTCAATTAATAAAAGCCTTTTAAAATTTAAATATAATGGGCAGATAGCTATTTTCTTCCTACTAATGTTATTCAACTCTTTATATACAAAATTAAGGTCATTATAATATAAACATTTCTTGTTTTACCCAAGTGATATTTTTGTTTTTTTCTCTATGACTGTAAGAGCCCCTGTTTAGTCACTCCACTGAGAATATAGAAAGAATAAATAAGTTTAAATTGCAGCATGTGGGATTTAAATGAGAAATAAATATAATTTTTTTTTCACAGAAGACACTGTTAAATAATAAAACTTATTTGTGGTTATTTTGTTAACTGATGGATTATGTAATATATTTTACTCTCATAGTATTTAATTGGCTTCTGTTTGGAGGAAAAATATGAACAAAACGACTCAATATTAGTCTTCATTCAAAGACAAGTGTGAAAACTTTATGAAAAAAATATCAAGAATGAAAAATGAATTTTTTTACTCACCTAGATTATTTTTAAATAACAATAGTTACATAAATGTTTTAACCTTAGTCAAAATTTTTGAATAAAAAATGAATAGAAAAAGTGAAGTATCTTCTGCTCTCTGAGATGGGAATAATGCTTAAATACTGTCTACTACTTAGTGTTACTCTGTGTCAGGCATTTTTAAGCATTTTATACATATTGTCATGTTTAATCATTTCACCAGCCTCTTTAGGTATAGGTATGTCTTACACTGGCTTGTAGGTGAGAAAAAGAAACCTCAGAGAGGTTGTTTTACTTGCCTTATGTTGTTCAGCTAAGAATACATATAAAAGTAATTAAAATTCAGATTTGAAAGTAGTTATTTTCTGATATCATCTTTGACTCTAAGAGAAAATTAGTAATAGACAATCAAGACATATGAGTTGAGGATATGATTATAGTACCTTCAAGTGTATGTACTCCTAATGCTGGTAAACGAATAGATCATATATTTTGTTTTAGTGTGTGCCATTTGCCAATTGCTGTTGAAATGATTACATATGACAATATGTGTAAAATGTTTAAAAATGTCTGACTGGAATTTTGAGTTACTTTTTGTGTAAGATGTAAGATTCTGGTGCTGTTACATTATTTCTCATGTGCAATTCCCATTTGTCCTATTGAAAAGACTATTCTTCCCCCAATGTATATTGTTGGCTCCTTTGTTGTTAAATTAATTGGCCATTTATGTGTGGGTTTATTTTTGGGCTCTCAGTTTCATTGATCAATGTGTGTGTTTTTATGTTCTATTACTATAGCTTTGTAATATAATTTGAAATTAGATAGTGTAATTCCTCCAGCTTTTTTCTTCTTGCTCAAGATTGCTTTGGCTATTTGGAGTCTTTTGTGGCCCCATGTAAATTTTAGGATGGTTTTATTTTTGTGAAAAATGCCATTGGAATTTTGATAGGGATTGTATTGAATCTGTAGGTTGTTTTGGGGGGTATGGACATTTTAAGAACATTAAATCTTCCAATCTATAAACAAGGATATCTTTCCATGTGTCCAAAGACACATTTCCATTGTGTCTTCTGCAGTGTCCTTCAACAATGTTCTCTAGTTCTCAGAGTACTAATTTTCTACCCCCTTGGTTAAATTTATTCCTAGAAATTCTCTTCTTTTTGATGCAGTTGTAAATGGGATTATTTTCTTCATTTTTTTCTTTCTGAAAATTCCTTTTTAGTATATAAAAATACAGTTGACTTTTGTACATTGATTTTATATTCTGCAACTTTAATTCATTAGTTCTAATAGTTTTTTGATGTAGACTTTAAGGTTTTCTATATATAATAACATTCCATCTGCAAGTGGAGATAGTTTTACTGTTTCCTTCAGATTTGCATGCTTTATTTCCTTTTCTTGTGTACATGCACTAGGTAGGACTTCTAGTACTATGTTGAATTAAAGTGGTGAAAGTGGGCATCCTTGTCTTCTTCCTGATGATAGAGGGAAAGCTTTCAGTTTTTTTGCCATTAAGGATGATATTAGTTTTGGGATTGCTACACATGGCTTTGAGTGATTATGTTGAGGTTCCTTCTCTCTATACCTACTTTGTGGAGTTATCATGAATGGATATTAAATTTTGGCAAATGTTTTTTCTGCATTTATTGAGATGATTATATTATTTTTGTCCTTCATTTTGTCAATGTGCTACATTACATTGATTTGTGAATGTTGAACTATCCTTGCCTCCTTTAAATAAATTCCACTTCATCATGGATATGATTCTATTAATGTGTTGTTGGATTTTTAAAAAATATTTTGTTGAGGATTTTTGCAACTATGTTTCTCAGGGGTATGGGCCTGCAATTTCCCTTTCTGTAGTGTTGGTCACATTTTGGTATCAGGGTAATGGTGGCCTTGTAAATGAGTTTGGAAGTTGTCACTTCTGTTCTAGTTTTTAGAAGAGTTTGGGAAAGATTGGTGTTAATTTTTCTTTAAATGTTTGGTAGAATTTCCCAGTGAAGCCACCTTGTCTTGTCTTTGGCTTTTGTTTGTTGAGAGCATTTTGATTGCTGATTCAATCTCCGTACTAGTAATAGTTCTGTTCAGATTTTCTATTCATGATTCAATCTTAGTAGATTGTATATTTTTAGGAATTTGTCAGTTTCTTTTAGGTTGTTTAGTTTGTTGATGTATAATTATCATAATAGTCTCAAGATCTTTTTTATTTCTGTGGCATCATTATAATGTATTTTTGTTTCATTTCTGATTTTATTTGAGCATTCTCTTTGTTGAGTTTAGCTAAAGGTTTATCAATTCCATATCTTTTCAAAGAAACAGCCCATAGTTTTATTGATCTTTTCTATAGACCTTCTAGACACTATTTTATTATTTTCTACTCTGATATTTTTTATTTTACTAACAAAGATCCTTTCAATGACTTTGAGTTTCCTTTGTTCTTCTTTTCCTATTTTGAGGTCTAAAGTTAGGCTGTTTATTTGAGATTTTTCTTATTTTTTGATGTAAACACTCATCACTATGAACTTTGCCTTAGAACTGCTTTTGCTGCATCCCATTAGTTTTGATATGTTGTATTTTCATTTTCATTTGCCTGAAGATTTTGTTTTTTGATACATTTATTGTTTGGTAGCATGTTGTTTAATCTTCACCTATTTGTTCATTTTTTCCTTAAAATTCCTAGTTTCATGACATTGTGGTCAGAAAAAATATGCTTGATATCATTCAGTCTTCTTAAGACTTGTTTTGTCAACCTACATATCTATCTTGGATAATTTCCATGTTTTCTTAATGTATATTTGGCTTTTGAATGGAATGTTCTGTAAATGTCTGTTAATTCCATCTGGTCTAATGTGTCACTGAATCCCAATGTTTCCATATTGATTTTCCATGTGGATATTGTATCAACTAATGAAAGCATGTTATGAATACCCTTACTATTAGATTGCTGTGTATTTCCTGCATTAGGTCTTTAATATTTGCTTTATATATTGAGGTGCTACTATATTGGGCACTTCGTATTTATAAACGTCATATCCTCTTGTTGGATTGACCCCTTGATTATATATAATGATGTATTTTTTGTAACTTAATGCAGCCTTTGTCTTTGTCTATTTTGTTTAGTACACTTAGAGCATGTATAGCTCATCTTTTTTGGGGGGGGGTTCATGCACATCGGAATATCTTTTTCCATTTCTTCACTTTTAGTTTGTATGTGTTTTTAAACTTGAAGGAAGTCTTTTTGTAGGCACCACATAGTTGGGTCTTGTTTTGTAATCCATTTAGCACTGTGTGTCTTTTGATTAGAGAAGTTAGCCATTTATAGTTAAAGTAATTTTTGATGAGTATTTCTGGCATTTATAAATTGTTTTCTGATTGTTTTATAATTCGTTTTTCCTTCTTGTTCTCTTCCTTTTTGATCTGATGATTTTATTGCTGAGTTAATGAATATCCAAATGACTCCTGTTCTGTGGCTGGCTGTCTCCTTCATGGTAATTTAGGGATCCTCATTCCTTCCATTTCATGAGGTCTCGGTCATCGAGGACCTCTGCATCTGGATACAAATGAGGAAAGAAGTACAGAAAGCACACCCCTTTCTTATCACTTATTCTAGTCATGTGGCCTCTTCTAATTTTAAGGTGGTGAGAAAAGGAAAGAAGCTAGGAAATCTAGTCCCTTGCTGAGCATCCATTTCCCAGCGAAAATGTTGCAGTATAGAATTGGACACACATATTTGTTAGAAACTTAGCCATTTCTGCCTCAGGAATGAAGTTGATTGGTGGAACTTTTGGAAAACAGATCCAAGGTGGAGGGAAGACAGGTAAGAAGGTGCTCTATGCACTATTTAGTTACCTACACAATAGGGACATTAATGAACACATAAAAAGGGCATCCATCCAGAGTTAAAAACAGTGTTAATCTGAAGAATGAAGAATGAAGTTCTGTATACTTTATTTTATAGCACATGCTATTGTCAGGAGGTTTGTGTCCCTCCACAATTCATATATTCAAAACTTAGTACCCAAAGGTATTAAGCGCTCTCTAAAAATAATAATAATAATAATAATAAAAGTAATAGGTACTATACAAATACCTAACGTGTAGTTGTATTATGTATTATTTTTGTTTGTGTAGTCACAAAACAATTTACAAAATTGGCTTTACAGGAGTTTAATCCCTCTCAAATTGTAGTTACATGAAGAACTAAAGAATTTGGAATTAAAATATTAGCAAAATTTATACACAGAAAGAACTTGATTATTATACTGTTAATAAGCTGTTACACCCATTGTAATTTTATGGAAAAATCATATTAATTTTGATACAGCTTTCAATATATTTGTCAATTGTGTGCAGAAAGGGGGAGCCAGCCCTTTTAGTTAGACTTTTTTTTTTTTAGAATTATCAAACACTACTCTTCTTTTTATTTAATCATTAATAAGTAACATGGAAGATATAAATAGCCTATAAGTCACTGTTTAGTATATGATCCTATGTAAAAACAAAAACAAAAAAGCAACTTTTCTACATTCGAGAAACAAGGATTTAGTCTTTGTTTTTCATAACACAGCAGAAATCACCTCAGTAATAGTTTTTCACTATAAAGACTGAATTACTTCCTCAATTTGTTAGAATTCTAGGTGGAGTCAATTTTACATTCATTGAAAGAAATTGAAGGAGACAGTCTATAATCTAGAGCTGTATAATTTAGCATTTTGAAGAATTTAATATTCAGCATGAAATTACAAATCTTGTATGATGAGTATTTCAGTTTTTGAATGACTCCCTTGCAGTTGGATTGTGAGTATGCTATTCTATAGTGTATTTCAGAAATTAGGTTTTGAAGGTTTAATGAAAGTAAATTTCAGTATTGTCAACCATAGCAACAGAATGTAACAGGAGAAAAAGTTGAAAACAACAAAAACTCACAACAACTTAAGAATATATTAAGTAAAACTCAAAACAGGTTATTCCAAACAGTTGGAGAAATATATATCTGTGCATAGAAGTAATAGAATGTCAACTATAAGTTCTGGGATGATTAGAGAAAATCAGTGAAAACTAGAAGCAAACACCTGGAGAGATTGGACAATAGAAGAGCAAATTTAGAAGTAAATTTTTTCCACAGGGCAGTGGAAGCTATAGAACTTGAAAGTGAAGGATTGTGTCTACAGGGATGTATGGGTGTATTTGTCAAATTTTGCTGAGGAATTAAGACCAGGCATTGGTTCAGGAGTTCATATCAGTGGAGGAATTCTTGGAGAACTGAGTTGACCTAGGAGTTCTCCTGCCTGGTTGCACGACTGCCACACTTGAGTTTTCATGACTGAGAACCAGACTTTATTTTGTCCTTTTGTGTTTGGTGGGAACATGCAGAATCTGATTGGAGTTCTCTGTGCTGCCATCTGGGAGGCCAGGATGACATGAATGGGTGCCTCAGATTAAGTAAGAAGGACAAGATATTTCCTAAGATTTCAAGTGGAGAACATGAATCACGTTTGAGAGATGCCAAAATGAAAATGTGAAGATAAGGCAGAGGGCACAAAGTGATGCCCAAAAGAGATTGAGCTTCAAGGTTAAGATGCAGTAGCAACAATGGATTGAAACAATTGGCTCACATCTGGACAAAGAAGAGCATAAAGACTGCTAGAATTTTCTGGTGAATGAGGCAAGTAATCATATTAGTCAATGGAATCATTTAGGGAAATTAAAAAACCATGATGCCCCAGCCATGGCTCAGAACAGTTAAATTAGAATGGCTGGACATAGGACCCAAGCATCCTTTTTTTTTTTTTTTTTTTTTTTAAGTTTCCCAGGGGTGCCTGAGTGGCTCAGTCAGTTAAGCCTCAGACTTCAGCTCAGGTCATTCATGATCTCGAGGTTCTGAGTTCAGGGCATGGGTCTCTGTGCTGACAGCTCAGAGCCTGGACCCTGATTTCAATTCTGTGTCTCCCTCTCTCTCTGCCCCTGCTCGCTCTCTCTCAAAAAATAAAACGTTAACAAAACCTTAAAAAAAATTTCCCAGATATGTGCAAAGCACAACAAGGCTGAGAACATTGTTTTAAAGGAATTTAAAGAACTGATTGCTCATTAGAATCACCTGGGAGCTTTGGCGTATCGATGTGATTCCCTCCCCAAACTCATATATTCAGAATCTGTGGGGATAAAGCCCCAGAATGGAGATTAGTTGAGATCCAGGATTTTGTAATTTAAACAGCAAATTACTATGTCTCATTCTTTTTCACTGAAGTGGTTCCATGCTGGGACAATATGAAAATTAGCCTCAGTAAATTGAGCAAACTATAAGGACTCTTTTCTTTCTTTCTTTCTTTTTTTTTTTTAAAGACCGTGCACATTACAAAAGCTATCATACTCTTCTTTATATTTGAACTTTACAATTAAGTTTTAAAAGTTTTAATTTGATTACTCTGTGTGTAAAAATGTATTAAATACATATTTTTATTGTTCCATATTATAATTCTCATGCGAAAACTACATTTGATTAAAAAATTTTAATGCCAAAAGCATGCCTATTTTTTAGTACAATGTAGTTAAAAGAACTAAAATAGAAACTCCTTAAAACCATTTCAACAAGAGGATTCAATTCCTTCTTCCCCCATTTTGTAATTATTCATCATCATGAAAGTCAAAGCATGTGAGTAATACCATACTTGAATACTCAGAAAGGAAATTGTTGTGTAAATAATTAATGTTCCAAAAGGTTAAATTTAATTTGAAAGTAGGTGATTTTCTCTTGCCAGGGTTACTGACATTGAAGGTGAACAGTTCCTGACAGACTACCTTATCATAGGAAAATTAATGCTAATATGAGCTTTCTTGTGTCATGTAGATTTACCAATATACTATCTGTGTAAGAATTAATCAACTATGAAGAAACAACACCCCTTTTTCTTTTTTACTTCAAAATTGGAAGAGAAAATTTAGAGTAGAGTATTAGAGAATTTAGAATGGATTTTTTGAATTGACAAAAAGAGCACTATAATAGTGCATGCATCTTGAAAGTTTTAATTGAAATTTTAGGAACAAATAAATAATAGACATAAATATAGTAAGATTTTCCTTTCTGAGATAAATGTTTTTCTGTCATTTTAAGATGTTTAAAATACTTTTGTTTTAATTCACAAAGTTTATTTAAAGATAAATTATTTACATCACTAAATTCAACGAAAAATGCCACAAAATTGTAAGATAAACCTCTAGTTAAAAGAATTATTGGAAGAAAAGGAATGCAAATGAATATGTAGCTCTCTAATAATATCTGATTTACTGGTCTAATTGATTAGCAACACTAATTGTAACAAAGTGCATCAAAACTTAATAGTGAAAACCATTTTCATCCAAATGTTAAAAATACATTTTATGTATACACTGAACTTCTAGCACATTTTATTATGTTAATAGAATTTTGATAGAAAATAATCAAAAGAGTTTGATCTGTCAAATGTTAGGAATTTGATTTATGTAAAATTAGAGTATATCTTTACCTTTCTCACTTAAAAATGATGGCTTCCTTATTTTTGGAAATTTTAGGTGTAAACAATGGTACACACAAAAATTATCATTAACCGCTAGGGCTCATACCCATGGCCAGTCATTTTAGAGTGAGTCTCAGAGTGTGAAGGAAATGTATCAATTCCTTCATCATAAAAAATTTTTCAAACCCAAGTTTATTTTCAAACAAGAGAGGTTGGTCTATAATTTTTTTGTTGACCTTCTTAAGTCACTTCCTATTGAAAATCATCAGTAAATCAAAACTGATTTAATCACCAATGAAAGACTTTTCTGATCTTACAAAGTAACCCATGAATATTTCTAATTTTAGTTACATGTTAAGATAAAGATGTACCATGTGAATAGAAAGCTTTCATGGTTTATTTTATACAAACCAATATTTTGATTAAAGTCTAGAATATTTTATGCCATGGAGGTGTATTAGGAATTTTGACATGTGCATTGGAATAGGAAATTAAGAGGACCATGTGAATGTGTCGCAATACTCACTTGCAGAAATGAGAAGTAATATTTTTGAACCTAGCAACAAATTTCACCTGGTAACTCTTTTCTGAAAGCAATAATAAATGAGTCTTGTCATTAAAACTGTTTCAATTTCCATATAAACAATATTTTAAAGAAATTCCCTTGTTCTATTTTATCCACATATGAACCAGTGAAACTACAGAAGTTTTCAGTAGCTTCCAATTTCTAAAGCCTCTCTAAGGTCATTTTGAAATGGATGAGTTAGCAAACATCTCTGATAGGTTATGTCCCCTTAGACTATCTAACTATTCACTAGTAACAGCTTGAGAGCTATGAAAATTGAGCAATTACCTGAGGAAATGCTTTGAGGAGCCATGACCTTTGTCCCTTGTTGTCTCCATGGAAACTAACAGAAAAATGAATCATGTGTACTAGCTAAATAAACATTGATAAATATTATGGACAGAAAAGGGCAACCATGATAAAATACATCAAATATTTTTTTCTAATCTTTTACCTATAAGATTGGTAATTATCTACTTTATAATTAGAAAAATTGAGGCCCCCATCAGGTCTTTTTTGATATATGTAGAATCAAATAGCAAACTAAGAAAATAAATATTTTGAATCTCCTATATAGTGACCTGTCTATTGGTTTTACAACTCTGATTACTAGGGATAAATATATCAATTATGTTTGCAAAATGTTTTAACAGAATTATTTTCCACCAGATGTGTTTTTTACCACTGTGAAGTCTTCATCACATATGTGTATATAGCATCCTCTTCTTTGATCTCAATAGTTGACCACCATTATGATGTGGAGACCCCAGCTTTAGAAGGAATCCATTTGGAAGGAGAAAGAAGTCCACCTATTCACTATTCACTAAAGCAGGTGGCAATCAATAAATGGCAGGTACTCAGCCAGATTTTTCTGTTATTTCTATTCTCAGGATTACTAAAGTAGGAAAACATGAGCAAGCGCCCTCAAAAAATATTGTCATCTAGAGGGAATAGAAATGAAGGTGGTTTATTAAATTTTTACTAAATCCACTATCTCATTCTCATTTGACCAATTAACTTTCAAATGCTGAGAAACCAGTATTTAGCAAGTGTTTAAAGTGTTTGTCACTTAACACTTGCCTCTGCTAAGCCACCTCAATTTGTATATGTATACGCATCAGCATTAGAGATTTCTGCAGTTTTCTAATTTTATGTGCTATTTTGTTTTCCCAGACCCTGCAAAGATAAGATGAGTGATAACTATATAATTATGCAAAACATAGAATAAATTTGTTCTCTTTTCTTAAAATAATCATGTGACAAGCATCAAATATTGACTGTCTATTCATTTTTCCTCTTCACTCAACTCCTCTTCCTTTTTCTACACTGAGCTGAGGAAAACAATGCAGCTTACGTTCTCTTCTTTTAGCAGGAGTTGAGAATATATAAATTAAGGAGTCAGTCTTCCATTATACTGGCAGTCATGGTGTTCAACATTCAGAGATTCAGTTCAGGTAAAAAAAAAAAAATAGACAAGTAAACTATAATGAATCTTTTCTCTAAAAAATCTGCTTAGTATAGCATGATATAAGTGATAAAACTTTCAAGGACCATTATCGTAATTGTGTTCTAAAAAAATTACAGTAAAAACAATCAAAAGATGAACTATTAGGTAAAATTTGTCTCTAGTCATACATCACTATTTCATTAGAAAATCTTCTTTAAAATAAGTGGTTCATTGTGAATAGGGAAAAATAACACTTGGAATAATTACACTTCAATATAATTATTACTAGATTTAAGATACTCTAAAAGGCACTTTGAGCACAGAGATTGTTAAGGACAAAAATCATTCTAACCACCTACTCAATGATTCTGTACCAAAGAAGTTCTTTGAATAAATACCTGGTAGTGCAATTGCTGGGCCATAGAGTAGTTCTGTTTTTAATTTTTTGAGGAACCTACATACTGTTTCCCAAAGTGGCTGCACCAGTTTGGATTCCCACCAGCACTGCTAAAGAGATTCTCTTTCTCCACATCCTCACCAGCATCTGTTGTTGCCTGGGTTGTTAATGTTAGTCTTTCTGACAGGTGTGAGATGGTATCTCATTGTGGTTTTGATTTGTATTTCCCTGATGATGAGTATTTTTTCGTGTGTCTGTTGGCCAATTGGATGTCTTCTTTGGAGAAGTGTCTATTCATGTCTTTTGCCCATTTCTTCACTGGATTATTTGTTTTTTGGGTGTTGACTTTGATAAGTTCTTTATAGATTTTGGGTACTAGCCCTTTATCTGTTGTGTCGTTTGCAAATATCTTCTTCCATTCCAGTGGTTGCCTTTTGGTTTTGTTGATTGTTTCCTTTGCAGTGCAGAAACTTTTTGTTTTAATGAGGCCCTAATAGTTGATTTTTGCTTTTGTTTCAGGAATCTACTCCTGAAATCATTGTTGCATTATATGCTAACTAACTTGGATGTAAATTAAAAAAAAATAAAAATAAAAAAAGAGTCAAAAATAAAAAAGAAGTTCTTTGAGTGTTTGCAAGTCTACAAAAGAGAGCCCTATCAGGAGTACAAGCCAAAACTTCCAGTTCAATATTTTGCTTGAGACATTAGAATTAAAATTTACATCATTAAATAAACCTGTCACCTATAACAGTTATCAAAATGCTGTTGAAGCCTATTACTCTGGTTAAATTTTTCTTTATGAAACATTGTTTTTGTGTGTTTTGTTTGATTTTTGTATTTGGAAGAGAGAGCATAAATAGGGGAGGGACTGTGCTGACAGCAGCAAGCTCAATGCAGGACTCAAACTCACGAACTGAACCGCAAGTTCACAACCTGAGCAGAAGTCAGACAGATGCTCAACCAACTGAGCCACCCAGGCTCCCACACATTGTTTTTATTTACATACACAATTAGCATTCTTACATGTTTTGTACTAGCGACTTCACAAAGTAGGTTAAAAGCCATATATGTGGAAAACACATTCTTTCACTAAAATAACATTTACCTGAAAGTAAATTTTTATTATGGTTGCAAACAGTTTTTAACATCCAGCATTACATAGTATATTCCTTATCCCACAGTGAGAGGTAGAAACTTTTTTCATTGGAGTTGACACACAATGTTACATTAGCTTGGTGCAAAACATTACATTAGTGCAAAACATAGTGGCTCAATACGCTTATACATTTACAACATAATAATTCAACAATTTTATATTTTATGCTATGCTTATCACAAATATAGCTGCCACCTGACACCATACAGTGCTGTAACAATACCATTGACTACATTCCCTATGCTGTACCTTTTTATCCTCATGACTAACTTATTCCATAACTGGAAGCCTGTATCTCCCAATCCCCATCACCCTTTCATTATGTCCATCCCCTCATTCCTCTCTCCTCTGGCATCCATAAAGTTCTCTGTGTTTATGGGCTTCTAATTTTAGTTTGTTTACTCATTTTTTTAGATTCCATGTATAAATGAAATCATATGATATTTGTTTTTCCTTACCTGATTTATTTCACTTAATACCTTCTAGGTCATCCATGTTGTCTCAAATGGCAAGGTATCATTCTTCCTTATGGCTGAGTAATATCTCATTTTACACTCACACCTTCCTTATCCATTCATCTATGAATGGACATTTGCTTCCATATCTTGGCTCTTGTAAATAATTCTACAATAAACATACGGAGGCATCTATCTTTTAGAATTAGTTTTTATTTTCTTTGGCTAAATAGCCAGTAGTGGAATTATTGGATCTATGGTATTTCTATTTTTATTTTTTTCAGGAATCTTGATACTGTTTTCCATAGCAGCTGCACCAAATTACTTTTCCATCAACAGTGTGTAGGATTCCTTTAGTTCTCCACATCCTCACCAACACTTGTTATTGTGTGTGTGTGTGTGTGTGTGTGTGTGTGTGTGTGTGTGTGTGTGTGTGTGTGTTTTAGCTATCCTGACAGGTCTAAGATATCTTTGTGCTATTGATTTACATTTCCCTGATGATTAATCATGTGGAGCATCTTTATATGTGTGTTGGCCATCTGTATGTCTTTGGAAAAATAACTATTCATGTGGTCTTCCCATTTAAAAAATCAAATTGTTTTGCTGTTGAGTTGTATAAGTTCTTTATATAATTTGGATATTTACTCCTTATCAGATATGCAATAGGCAAATATTTATTTCCATTCAGTAGGTTGCCTTTCCATTTTGTTGTTGATTTGCTTTGCTCTGCAAAAGCATTTTATTCTGGTGTAGTCCTGGTAGTTTATTTTTGCTTTTGTTGCCTTTTCCAAGGAGATGTATCAAGAAAACTATTGCTATGGTTGATGTGAAGGAGATTACTGCCTGTATTCGTCTAGGAGTTTAATGGTTTCAGGTTTCACATTTAGGTCTTTAATCTGTTTTAAGTTTATTTTTGTGTATGGTGTAAGAAAATGATTCAGTTTCATTCTTTTGCATATAGCTGTCCAGTTTTCTTAACACCATTTATTAAAGAGACCATCGTTTTACTATTGTACATTCTTGCCTTTTTTTTTGTCATATAGTAATTGAGCATCTAAGTGTGGGTTTATTTTTGGACTTTCTATTCTGTTCATTGATCTATGTATCTATTTTTGTGCTAGTACCATACACTTTTGATTACTATAGCTTTGTACTATATCTTGAAATCTGTTATTGAAATCTCCAGCTTTGTTCCTCTTTCTCAAGATTGCTTTGGCTATTCAGGGTCTTATGTGGTTCCACATTAATTTTAGTATCATTTGTTCTAGTTCTGTGGCAAATGCTTTGTATTTTGACAGGGATTGCTTTACTCTATAGATAGCTTTGGGTAGTATAGACTTTTTAACAATATACTTCTTTCAATCAATGAGCATGAACTATCTTTCCATTCATGATGTCTTCAACTTGTTTCATCAGTGTTTTACAGTTTTCAGAGTTAGTTCTTTTACTCCTTTTACATAAGTTTATTCCTAGATACTTTATTCTTTTTGGTGCAATTGTAAATAGGATTTTTTTCTTAATTTCTCTTTCTGATAATTGTTATTAGTGTATAGAGATACAACCAATTTCCATGTATGAATCTTGTATCCTGAAACTTTATTCATTTATTACTTCTAATAGATTTTTGGTAGAGTCTTTAGGGTTTTCTATGTATAGTAGGCCATCTGCAAATAGTGACAGTTGTACATCTTCCTTACCAATTTGGATGCCTTTTATATCTTTTCCTTGTCTGATAACTGTGGCTAGGACATGCAGTGCCTTGTTGAATAAAGTGGCAAGAATGGACATCTTTGTTTTGTTCCTGATCTCAGAGAAAAACACTTTCACTATTTCACCATTGACTATAATGTTAGCTGTGGGTTTTTCATTTATGGTCTTTATTATGTTACATTTCGTTTAAACCCACTTTGTTGAGAATTTTTGTGGTGAATGGATGTTCAATTATGTCATATTTTTCCTTCAACTATTCAAATGATCATATGATTTTTAAAGTATTATTTATGTATTTTGAGAGAGAGAGAGAGAGAGAGAGAGAGAGAGAGAGAGAGAGAGTGTTGAGGGGGGATTGGGACACAGAGAGAGAGGGAAATGGAGAAAATTCCACATAGGCTCCACGATGTCAGCACAGAGCCTGACACGGGGCTCAAACTCACAAACTGTGAGATCATGACCTGAGCTGAAATCAAGACTTGGATGCTTAACCAACTGAGCCATCCAGGTACCCTGATAGTATGATTTTTATTTTTTGTTTCATTGATGTAGTCTATCATGTTGATTGATTTACAAATATTAAGCCATCCTTGCATCCTGGGAATAAATCCTGCATTATTGTGGTAATGATATTTTTAATGTATTGTTAAATGTAGTGTACTAATATTTCGTTGTGGATTTTTACATCTACATTCATCTGGGATCTTGGCCTATAGTTTTCCTTTTTTATATATCTTTATCTGGTTTTGGTATCAGGGTAATGATGGCCACATAGAATATATTTGGAAGCTTTTCTTTCTCTTCTTTAAGTGATAAAATTCACCAATGAATCCATCTAGTTCTGGACTTTTGTTTGTTGGGAGGTTTTTGATTACCAATTCAATTTTGTTACTAATCATTGTTCTGCTCAGATTTTCTATTTCTTTCTGATTCAGTTTAGGAAGGTTGTATGTTGCTAGACATTTATCCATTTATCTTTGTGTCCAATTTGCTGGCATATAGTTCTTTGTAGTACACTCTTAACAATCCTTTGCATTTCTGTGGTGTCAGTTGTTACTTCTTTCTCTTTGGGGGTCCTTTCTCTTTTTATCCTGATAAGTCTAGCTAAAGTCTTAGCAATTTTATTTATCTTTTCAAAGAACTAGCTTTTGGAGCGCTTGGCTGGCTCCGTTGGGAGAGCATGTAATTCCTGATCTTGAGGCTGTGAGTTTGAGCCCCACAATGGGTGTAGAATTTATTTTAAGAAATCTTTTGATTTCATTGATCAAATTATTCATGAACAATTTAATACATTTCTCATTCTTTGAAACTAAAAAAAAAAAAGGATTAGAGGAACTATAGAAACATTTGGAGTTGTGGACTCAGGGAGTCGAGTACCTCTAAGCCTAACACATGTAGTGGTCGCTGCCAAACCGGAGAAAAACTTCACTGTTGAAAAAGTGACAGTGGCTTTGTAGGTACATTAGGAAGAGTGATGAAGCTCTACAATATGTGGGGAATAGATTTGAGGATTCCAGAGATAGGACCATTCTGGAAGATTGGGCCAGGTTAGTACTATGACATGGTTTGCTAAACTAAATATATATAAATAGTAATGATATCAAGTAATATAATAATTTTTAAGTTGGTGGAACTAAACTGCCTAAAGTAGTTATCTAAGTTATCTTTGTTAATGAAAGAATAGCTTATAAAGGTCTTGCACATCTTATAGATAGAGTCCCTATAAGCCATTAACATTTTTATCTTGTTTTAGTACTACCTAATTTAAGAAAAAAATATTTTCCAATAATTACAGTTTAAACCTCGGAAATAATTTTTAATTTACAAAGTATAATAACATACATTTTCTTGTCTGCATGTAACACAATGTTTCTGTCCCTAAATCTAACATAACCCTTTAACATTTTTTTAATAGCTTATTGTCAAGTTGGTTCCCATACAACACCCAGTGCTCTTCACCACAACTGCCCTCCTCCATGTCCATCACCCCCTTCCCTTTTCCCCCTCCCCCTTCAGCTCTCAGTTTGTTTCAGTATTCAAGAGTCTCTCATGATTTGCCTCCCTCCCTCTCCCTGCCTCTTTTTCCCCCCTGCTCCTCCCCATGGTCCTCTGTTAAGTGTCTACTGTTAGACTTATGAGTGAAAACATATGGTATCTGTCCTTCTCTGCCTGACTTATTTCGCTTAGCATGACACCCT
>CM053567.1:140384483-140420811 GCA_028646485.1 Cryptoprocta ferox
TGTTAACGTGATGTATCACATTGATGAATTTGGGAATATTGAACCAACCCTGTAACCCAGGAATGAATCATGGTGGATAATTCTTTTTATATGCTGTTGAATTCGATTTGCCAGTATCTTGTGGAGTACTTTTACATCTGTATTCATTAAGGATATTGGCCTGTAGTTCTCATTTTTTGTTGGGTCTCTGGTTTGGGAATCAAAGTGATGCTGGCTTCGTAGAATGAGTCTGGAAGTTTTCCTTCTATTTCTATTTTTTTGGAATAGCTTGAGAAGAATGGGTATTAACTCTGCTTTCAATGTCTGGTAGAATTCCCCTGGGAAGCCATCTGGCCCAGGGCTCTTATTCGTTCGGAGATTTTTGGTAACTGATTGGATTTCTTCACTGGTTAAGGATCTGTTCAAATTTTATGTCTCTTCCCATGGGAATTTTGGTAGTGCATGTGTGTTTAGGAATTTGTCCATTTCTTCTAGGTTGTCCAGTTTGTTAGCATATAATTTTTCATAGTATTCCTTGATAAGTGCTTGTATTTCTGAGGGATTGGGTATAATAGGTCCATTTTCTTTCATGATTTTGTCTATTTGGGTGTTCTCTCTTTTCTTTCTGAGGAGCCTGGCTAGAGGTTTATCAATTTTGTTTATTTTTTCAAAAACCAACTCTTGGTTTCATTGATCTGTTCAAATTTTTTTTTTTGGATTCGATATTATTTATTTCTGCCCTGATCTTTATTATTTCTCTTCGTCTGCTGGGTTTCGAGTGTTCTTGCTGCTCCCCTTCTAGTTCCTTTAGGTGGCCTGTTAGATTTTGAATTTGTGCTTTTTCTAGTTTGTTGAAATAGTCCTGGATTGCGATATACTTTCCTTTTAGGACTGCCTTTGCTGCATCCCCAAGAATTTGGATTGTTGTGTTTTCCTTTCATTTGTTTCCATATATTTTTAAATTTCTTCTCTAATTGACTGATTGGCCCAATCATTCTTTAGTAGGGTGGTGTTTAACCTCCATGTTTTTGGAGGTTTTCCAGACTTTTTCCTGGGATTGATTTCAAGTTTTGTAGCATTGTGATCTGAAAGTGTGCATGGTATGATCTCAATTCGTTTATATTTATGGAGGGCTGCTTTATGACCCAGTATGTGATCTATCTTGGAATATGTGCCATGCACACTCGAGAAGAAAGTGAATTCCCTAGCCTCAGGATGTAGAGTGGTGAATATATCTGTCAGATCCATCTGTTCCAATGTGTCATTCAGGTCCATTATTTCTTTAGTGATTATATGTCTGGTTGATCTATCCATTGCTGTAAGTGGAGTATTAAAATCCCCTGCAATTAGCACATTCTTATCAATAAGATTGTTTGTTTGAGATTGTTTTATGTAGTTGGGTTCTCCCGAATTTGGAGCATAGATGTTTATAATTGTTAGCTCTTCCTGATGAAGAGACCATGTAATTATTATATAATGTCCTTCTTCATCTTTTGTTACTGCCTTTAAAGTCCAGTTTTTCCGATATAAGTATGGCTACTCCGGCTTTCTTTTGACTTCCAGTTGCGTGATAGACATTTATCCATCGCCTTACTTTCAATCTGAAAGTGTTTTCAGGTCTAAAATGAGTCTCTTGTAGACAGCAAATAGATGGATTTTGTTTTTTTTTTTTTACCCATTCTGCTACCCTGTGTCATTTGCTTGGAGCATTCAGGTGATTTACCTTCAGTGTTATTGAAAAAATATGGTGTTAGATTCATTGTTTTCTTTGTAGAGTTCATGCGTGTATTGGTGTCTCTGGTACCTTGTATTTCTTGCAACATTTACCTCATAGAGTCCCTCTTAAGATTTCTTGTAGGGCTGGTTTAGTGGTGATGAATTCTCTCAATTTTTGTTCACTTGGGAAAACCTTTATCTCTTCTTCTGTTTTGAATGACAGGCTCGCTAGATAAAGGATTCTTGGCTGCATATTTTTCCTGTTCATCACATTGGAGATTTCCTGCCATTTGTTTCTGGCCTGCCAAGTTTCAGTAGATAGGTCTGTAACCACTCATATAGGTTTCCCTTTGTATGTTAGGGCCCATTTATCTCTAGCTTCTTTCAGAATTCTCTCTTTATCTTTATATTTTGCCAGTTTCACTATGATATATCATGCCAAATGTCTATTCAAGTTATGTCTGAGGGGAGTTCTCTGTGCCTCTTGGATTTCAATGTCTATTTCCTTCCCCATATTGGGGAAGTTCTCAGCTATAATTTGATCAAGCACCCCTTCAGGACCTTTTTTTCTTTCTTCATCTTCAGGAATTCCTATGATATGGATATTGTTCCATTTGATTGTATCACTCAGGTTTTGAATTCTCCTTTCATGCTCCTGGGTCAATTTCTCTCTCTTTTTCTCAGCTTCCTCTTTTTCTCGAATTGTGTCTTCTAATTCACCTATTCTCCTCTCTGCCTCTTCAATCCATGCAGTGGCAGCCTCCATTTTATTCACCTCATTTATAGCATTTTTTTTTAACTCATCACAGCTATTTTGAAGGTCCCTATTCTTTGTATCAGTAGCTTGGTTGATGGCTTCCATGCTTTTTTCAAGCCCAGTGGTTAATTTTATGACAATTTTTCTAAATTCTTACTCCGTTATGTCACTTATATCTGTTTTGAGCAGTTCTGTGGCTATGACTTTTCCTGGAATTTCTTTAGAGGAGTTTTCTTCTGTTACGTCATTTTGGCTAGGTTTCTGTCTCTTGTCAGTTTTAAAAGTTTGTTATGCACTCTGCACCTGTTAGTTTGCTTTGTTAAAGGAGGCTCATTGACCTCCAGGGCCTGTCCGTTCCGGAAGTGTTCTTTTAATGGTGTCCCTAGGTCTCTCTTGTTGTGCCTTTGGTTATTGTATTTCCCTACTCCGTGATATTTGGGACTCTCCACCATGTGTACTTTGGCTTGTTTCTTGAAGTAGCCCTGAAAAGAAAAATAGACAAACACACAGGGAACAAAAGCATGCAAATGCACAGACAAAGCAAACAAACAAGCAAACCAAAAGGGGAAAGGAAAAAAAAGAACACAAGAAAAAGGGTGGGGGACAAAAACAACAAAAGGCAGAGGACAGTCTAAAAGCATAAAACCAGAAATCCCAGCTACAAATAAAGAGTAGAGTGGAGGCAGTGATGTTGGAAAAGCATCTACAAAGAGAGAAGTGACAGGAGTGTGAAGGCAGTGAAATTGAACATTCCAGGTAGAGAGACTAAAAGGCTTAATTCAGTGAGATAAAGAGAAGAATATGGTAGGAGATGAGGAGAAAAAAAATGAAGATAATGGTACCTGAAGAATCTATATAGTCTGATTATTCCAGAGAGAGAGAGAGAGAGAGAGAGAGAGAAAGGAAGGTAGCATCAAGGGAACAGATTAAGTACTATGACTATTTAGGTAAACCAATGTTCCACATGCCCAGTCCAGTGGAGGGGAGAGATAAGGAGATAAGGGAAAATATATCTAAATAGCAAGAATTGATCTCATCACGGCAATGCATCAATATTGGTCTTGCCCGGGCTCTGGAGGAGTGGGGGCAGGGAAGGCAGCTCTCTGGCAAAGATGGGCATGTTTGGTGTAAGTAGGTCTTGCCTCCACTGCGGGTCCCACAGGCTGCTTCTGGAGGCCCCGCCTTGGTGTTTGTGGGGAGAAGAATGGCGGCTCCCAATCCCTTCTCAAACCAAGTGTTGCAACCCACTCTTTTGGGTCTGATCTCCCTGTGGTGCGGGAGGGCCAAGTTGTATTTTCCAAGCCCCGCCTCATTTCCAAATCCTAGTCCACATACTTTAATAATACTGCCCAAAATGTATTTCCTTAGGCCGGGAGGCTTCTAGCCGGGGATCGAGTAGGAGAGCAGTTTCTCCTGGCACCGCCTGGGTTCGGGGCACCAAGCCCAAGGAAAATGTGCCAACTAGAGAGGAAGGATCTCCCTCCCCGAGCCCTGCAGTTATAGGTGGGATGATAGGATCCCTTTCTGTCCCAGGCGGAGGTTTTTCTCTTCTCTAGAGACAGCTCTATGAGTGTTTTCAGCCTCTGTTTCTCTTCTCCTCGTCTCTCCACGGCTCTGCGCACTCCTCTTGGCTCTCTGCAGAGGGGGGGGGTGGTTCCCTCCCATCCAAGCCTCTAGATCCCGGCCCATTTTTATCTTCCCCAGTTCGCACTCACTCATGTACCTATGAGGCTGTCTTCGTAGTGGACTCTGTGTCCTTTCCTCCCAGGCTCTTGCAGATCAGAGTATTGTGGCTTCAGTCCTTCTTAGTTTGATAGATGGGGGCAGTGAAAATTACAGAGATCCCTTCTTCTCTGCCATCTTGCCCCTCCCCACCCTTTAACATTTTAATAGGCACAGGTACCACTTATTTAGCAATTACTAAGTATCAAACACTGTGTTAAACACCTGACAATTCTCACATAATATATCAATAAATCCTCATATAAAACTTAAGATATTAATGATTACTATCCCCATTGAAAATTAAATATTTGAGTTTGGAGAGTTTAAGAAATTTACCCATGTCCTATAAATGCTGATTATTGGAGCCATGACCCAAATTCAGAACAGACCTATCACTTCAGAATGTAAAATGTATACCATTTGGTATTCTGGTTGGAAAAGTTTTGCTAAGAATAGACCCTCAGGATGCTTCTTTAGAAAGAGTTTCATGGGAAAAGCAAGATGCATTTTCTTTAGAGAATATTGCCAAGATTAATGACCTTAAGAAATTTGCAGACATTTTTTACACACTTGAGTTCTTCAAAGGAATTTGAATAGAGAAACTTTTTATTTTTAAAAAGTTAGGTGAATATTCAGTAGAAGACTTTATCATATTGAAATGATTTAAAGTAATAAAAAGGAAAATGTATAATGCAGTAAGTCATCTCACATAATATTCACAGTATAACATTGCCTGCAATCAGAATCTTCTATGATGGACACCATTCCAGCTCACTAATTCCTGGAGAAAAACAGAGTATCTTAGAAGTTAGGAGGGAAAGGGGAATATATGAGGCTGTCGTATTGACAATGAGAATAAGTTAAATATAATTTGGGGACTGCCGAAGACCTGATGATGTTTTCTAATAATTATCCCATTAATTTTACATTAATGACATTATTGGTATAAATGTTTGATTTTGTCATTTTGAGATAATATAATCTTGAAAAAAACTGTTTTAAAATTTCAGTAATTTATATCAGCATAACTATATTTTGTATTATTCTGTTAACGTAGGTATGCCAAACCTTGGCCCAACAGATCTTAAAATATTTTTCCTCCGTGTTAAACCATTTTACAGCAAAAGTGTGGAGAATATAGCAGAGAAATACATACAAATCCCCATTCCACCTATTGTCAGTGTTTACAGTGACAGACTCTGTCAGTCACAAGACATAAATAACAGAATCCAGAAATGTTCTTGAACTCCCTTTGTGAGGAGTAAAACTTGCTATTAAATGAAATTAGATTCTCTCTAAATCTTAGCCACACCATTTTTTCACCTCTGAGAAATAAACTAGCTAAAGCAGAAACATTTATGCTCACAAAACTGGGTTACAGTGTCAGCCCATTGACATTCAGTCTTCCCTGTAGTCATGGTTGTTGCCATATAGTGGTGCCCTGCTAATTAATTTTCTTGTTAGGTCATAAGGGAGCACTTAGGGAAGAGTTGTAGTAGTTTGCTCCCTTGTACACTGGGCAGATAAATCAGTGATCACGGATTATTTTTAAACCTTTTAACATTCATTTTAGAAGTAATTCCACTCTCAAGAAAGATTTTATATTTCTTTCTACTGTTAGAGTTTTTCATTAACAATAAGCCAAAACTCAAAATTACATTTAACACACTCTTGCAAAAACAGCAAAACAAAAACCTGCCATACTTTGATTTCGTCTTGGTCTTGTCTCTGGACTAAAAAGAATTCTAAAGAAACTACAATTCTCTTCTTGCCTACAGATGAAGGCAGATGGTATTGCGTACATTTAGTTCTTCAACAACAGTTTTCTATAGCATTAGCAGTAAATCTACCATTTGCAATCTATTGTCTATTTAAATCTATTTAATTTACATTTAACAAGACACCTCTTATTCTTGTGAGTTAATTAAAGAGTTAGTGACTATTAAAAGGATACTAATTGAAATGCAATAAATAACTGAGTTGGTGTGTAATTAACCAAATTTACATAAGTAATAAACACAGTATTGCAGGCTTCCAGAATCGAGTTGAACTAATGCTGATAGTTTAATCTCATACAAGAGCAAATATCTAGGCATTTAATTAGCATAAAACAAAGGAGCTGTGGCAAATTAATTGTATATAATTTTTTTAAGTAACTGCCAAAGAATAATGTAACTATACCTTATGTGGTCTTTTAACATTATGGTGATCCCTATTAAATTTTCAGTGTGTCTTTTCAGGAAGAGAACATGTTCAGATAGGGGGCAAAGGATCACTCCTGCCTTCACAGGACCTGTCATTCTCTATAGCCACCACAAGTCATTACTTTTGCATCTCTAGTTTACCCTTCATATGCCCCTCAGTACTCCATCTCCTACATATCATAATCCTCAATTTAAGAAATGTTTCTGTAGGACTCTCACAGAACAATCCAACTTATTCAGGAAATCTATGTCCCTCACAACTCCCTAACTTATGATGAGCCTATGCATTTAAGATATGATTTAATAGAAAATATATAGTTCATATGTCTTTATAGACTTTTGAAAATAATCCCCTTTTTCTCCAATGTGTGTGAATCTGCCTATAAAATACATTAATGCATCATAAAATGAGGCCTAAAGTCTCCATCTGTGTGTTAATTTGGTGATGTAGCATGTCTTGTTCAAGTAAATGACCATGATATATTCTAAAATGAGGATAAACGGAAGAAAGATAGAAGCCAATAGTTAACCGAAGTACTTTAGTATTTAGTGAGTGGTTATAGAAGAATATTTGCTGCTGTGAAATTTGTTAAGTATATTCATGGTTTTCCTTCTTTTTGCTAAATGATAAGTCTCCAATATTCAGGCTAAACAGAGTATCTCTGAAAATGTAGTATTTAGAATATAATTTTTTAGTAGTTTGTGAGCCATATGCAAATATTCTGCACTTAAATTCTTCCTGAATATTTTCACTTGCTTGAAAGAAAAATTAAGAATTTTTCTTCAAGAAAAGCTTGTGTTATCATACTTATACTGATATAAGACAATGTCATAATATATCATAATGTTAAAATTCATAAAGATTTCTATGATTTAATTCTGAGCCTATTGCTTTGTGGTCTAGGTAAATAATAGCACAGCCACCAAATATATTGGTGGTTTCAATAGTAAAAGTAATTCACTAGCTAACATGTTTATTTCCAAAGAATTTGTAGTCTTTAAAATAAATATTTAAGGAATAACAACATTATATGCTGAAAATACTTTTTTTAACTTTGAGAGTGAGAGAGACGGAGAAAGCATGCATGCAAGTGCAAGTGGGAGAGAAGGAGGAGGAGGAGGAAAGAGAGAGAGAGAGAGGAAGGGAGGGAGGTAGAATCCTAAGCAGGCTCACAGAGTCCCACGAGGGACTGGGGCTCGATCTCATGAACCATGAGATCATGACCTCAGATCATGACCTGAGCAGAAACCAAGAGTTAGCCACTTAACCAACTGAGCCACCCAGGCACTCTTGAAAACACTCTTTTAAAAGTATGGTTTAAGCCTTCCAAAGGTTTCAGCTACTACCATTAAAATTATAAACTTTAATTTGCCCTTGTGTTCACCTGACATGTAATAATGTAATGCAGAGAAGCATTATCTTCATTCTAAATATATTTAAGTCTTTATAAAATAATAAAGATGAAACATGTATTTAATGGAAACAATAGGTTTTAGGGTTTTCTGCTAAATGTGAGAATAATTTGATCATTTTTCTGAATTATTTTCCCTTGTTTGGTTTCTTAGCAGCATTTTCTATGGAGACATTTCTTGCTATGGCTAATAACTTATTTTGCAAATAGCCCTTTTTTCAAACTATAAAGGTTGATTATACAATTGAACAGTACAAATATTCATAAATTTAGATGTCTGTGAAATTGTTTTTCACAATGTTGACTAATCAAGTTGACAGATTTGAATGTGTGTGTGTGTGTGTGTGTGTGTGTGTGTGTGTCTGTGTGTGTGTGTGTCTATAGATATGTCATGGCCCCTGTCAGTTACTGGGATGGACTCCATAAAGTTGAAGGCTCTTTGCTCACAACCCATAAACCAAAATCCAAGCTACTCTAATTCTTCTCATTTATTTTCCTTGTTTGGAAGCTTGCATACACTAAGCTAGGGACTCTCAAACTATGATATTCTGTTATTAAATTTACACAAGGAGTGTTTTCCAAATTCACGGAGAAGAAAATGAGAAATAGCATTTTCTAGATTAAGTGTTATTTCTTCTCTTTTAAATTTTTTCTGACATTTATTCATTTTTGAGAGACAGAGAGAGAGACAGAGAGAGATGGAGCATGAACAGGGGAGAGGAAGGAGAGAGAGGGAGGCACAGAATCTGAAGCAAACTCAAGGCTCCAAGCTGTCAACACAGAGTCTGATGCAAGGCATGAACCCACAAACCATGAGCTTATGACCTGAGGAAAAGTCAGACTCTTAACCTACTGAACCACCCAGGTGCCCCTAAGTGTTATTTCTTAACCCTTTGTCATCTGCTATGACAACTTGCAACTACATTGTGAATGTTAGGGTAACAAATGATAACAGGAAAGCTGAAGTCATGTTTAGAACTGTAAAGCATTTTGTTAAACCAAGTGTGGTTTCCATTTGCCTTTATGTAATGTAGGCACTTTCTGCTGGTAAAAAAAATGATTTATGTTTTGAATCCTAAAATCCAATGTCAATATATTCTAGCGTTCATCAAAGAATACTTTGACTTCCAGATGCTCAGCCTCATAAATGCTGAGAATATCTGCACTGAGCTTTTAATTTGAAACTTCCTCAGTCTCTTCATTTGCTCCTTTTTTCTTCTCTCCAGAATCCTGATTTACATTTCTTGCTGTTAGGGTTTGAAGTGAAATAATTCTACCTATTGTCTCTACAATTAGGTAGCTCTAACTTAACTGTTCTGCCCAAGGACAGAATGTAAATATTCACCCTCATACTCAATTCTCCAGTAAGAAAAGCTGTCTGAAAGAATCACTGCCCCACCCCCTCCCCTAATGTCTGCTCCTATTTTCCTCTTCTAACACAGAAGGCATCTTAGATTTTCTGGGAACAGACTCTGAGGCAGAGATTTGGATGCAGAAAGTTTATGGGGGATACTCTCAGGAATAACATCTGTCAGGAGTAAAGGAAGGAAGTGGGACTGTACGGAGAGAAGGAAATTACAGTGTGGTTGGAATAATGGCCTCAGCATTGTTCCTGTCCGGAACTCTGGAGTTAGGGTGACCATCAGAAATGTCTCAAATTGAGGTATGAGCCTGGGGTGACTTACTCTCACTTCTGACAGTTCACTGGATGAATGCTAGTCCAATGGAAGCATATGACCTTGGGTGAGGTCACTTCCACCTTCCAAAGTATTCCTGTCAGTGCTGGCAAGAGTGCCTTATTCCCAAAGGCAGGTTGTATGGGTGATCAACCAAAGCATTCAACTGACTCTACTGACTAGAGTAGGTCAGGAGAATTTGCTGGTCTTTCATTTTCCTAATTACTATGACATAGCTTTCTGTGTAAAGACAGTGCCATTTTGTTTTATCCGTTAAATAAAAATAGTTTAAGGTATTCAAATAATTAGTTTCAATCATTTGTATGTAAGAATACAGATAATCATAGATAAAAATGTGGATATAGTCTTATGAAATAAATACTGGCATTTTGAAAGTGATTCCCAAATTCAGGTTATAGCCAATAACCAAATAATGTTGTATCATGTGCTGAATATGTGAATTTTTTAAAATTATAAATGTTTTATCCTCACAGATTATCTAGATCAACTGTTATATTATAAATGCATTTTCCTATTCTTCTCTGACCTGAAGCAAAGGAATATAAGAAAATATCAAATATTACTTATATCTCAATCTAATTATACTGAGGTATAATATAAATAGGTAACAGAAATTATTGTTTTCTATCTAGGAAATGTGTAATTGGAATCAAAACTGGGAAAAGCTACTTAGTAGTATAACAAGATACATGGGATGCCTGCGTGGCTTAGTTCTTGAGCATCTGACTCTTGATTTTGGCTCAGGTCATGGTCCCAGGGTCATGGGATTGAGCCCCATGTTGGGCTTTGCACTGAACGGAAGCCTGCTTGAGATTCTCTCTCTCTCCCGCTGCTCTTCTCCCCTGCTCACATGATCTCTCTCTCTCTCTTAAAAAACAAAACAAAAAAACCAAAAACAGGATAAATAAAGCATAAATTTATTCTTAGAACTTTTATAAACCCTATTATGAGAATTAAAATTTTATTATAACTTTCAATCAAAATTGTTGCTTTGATTGCGCTCTGGTTAGATACAATCTATCAGCACTTGTGTCTATTTTGAGATCTACTGTTTTCGAGGAAACCTTATTATATGACCTCATTTGAGGCATAACTTTGATTTGTACCATATTACTTTTCTCTTCCTGTATTCCTATAGCCAATTGAGAATTCTATCTCAATATAATAAAGCAGATTCCATCATGTGTAATGAAATAAACCTGCTGTGGGTTTTATTGAAGTAAGGATAAATCCTGAATATCCACTTATTATTCTTACATTTATTCACTCAAAAATATTTATTATTCACCTATTATGTACATCACATTTGGCTTTAACCTGTTGGAATATTTGAAAGACTACTGAAAAATTATGTATCTGAGAAATGTCAGTGGAATTGATGATTAATAGATTCACTTTATTGACGATTGAAATTAGCTATTTCTAATGTCCATAAAATATAGAAATTTAATAAATTGAATTAATATACTTAAGTATTTAGTGTCAAATAATTTCTATTGTTTAACCATCTATTGTATCATGTATTTAATTGTAAAAATCATCTACACTGGAAACACTGATGAATAAAGCATTGTATTAATTCGTGGCGGCATCTCATTCATACTGTTTTAGGCAAAAGGTACTATAAAAAGGTAAAAAAAATTCAAGAAAAATGGTGGTACATTTGCAGTTCAAAATTTTGCCACAAGTCAAAACTTTTGAAGCCTCAGATTGTTCACTCTAGTGCCAAGGTGAAGTTGGAACAGTTACATAGTTTTTCAGTCATTTTGGAGCAGTAATCTAGTAATTTACTGCTTGAATATTGAATTGTAACTTTTGGGAGTCACAGTCCTACTGAGTCACATCTTAAAATTGGAAAACCCTGACTCCTAAGTCAGAAACAGATTTGTATGTTACATTTTCAATGTGTTGGCACTGGCAAGTATAGGACTTAGGAACTTTTGTTCTTGTACAATTTCTATAGGTAAATGGATTTATTCATCCTCTTTTTCTTTTTTTCTTTTTATATGTGACATTAATTAGGTGATACCATGCATTTAGGTGTACTTTTAATTCTATAGTGTCATTACTCTAGCTTTTAAGAAAGAAAAAGCAAACAATTTGTGTTAAAAAACTCAGATCATAATAGGTTATCTTTTACATTTGAAAGACTTTATGAGCTTTCACCTGCCACAAATGTCATCTACCAATGCTCTGTTTAACACAGGTGTATTCTGCAGAGTGAAAATTTGCACATTCATGGGTTATGCACAAGTCTCCTATGAAATACGGAGACTGTCTCTTTCAGAGAAGGCTGCAACCAGTTTTCTCTCCTTGTCATCACTGGGTCTAGAATAGCAAATATAAATTAATTCTTTTCAATGGACTATTACCTTAGAATAATTGATAGAAATTTCAATGAATAAAGAGAACTCTTGGCTATGAAATATCATGGCTAGGGGTACCTGAGTGGCTCAGTCTTTGGTTCAGCTCATGATCTCACAGTTTGTCAGTTTGTGCCCAATGTCAGGCTCTGTGCTGACAGTTCAGAGCCTTGAGCCCACTTCAGATTTTGTGTCTACCTCTCTCTCTGCCCCTCCCCTTTATTGTGCTCTGTTCCTCTCTCTCCATCTTTCAAAACTAAACATTAAAAAAATTAAAAAAAATTGTGGCTAGGGAATTATTATATTATTCTAAATATTCTTTATCAAAAGCATATTCATAAACAAGTAGACAACTTTAGAGAGGTTAATAAAAATTATAGATATGCTTTGCAAATTTACTTTAGTTAAAAGTGTCATATCTGAGTTAAGTACCATGTCACACAGAGAACCCTGAATCCAAACTTAATTTAGGGTTCTATACTCATGAGCAACTCCTGAAATAGAGTACTTATTTTAAGTGGTAATTACACACACACACACACACACACACACACACACACACACGTGATATTCTAGTGAAATAGAATTCTTGGGTACAGGGCCTCCTTCAAATTATAGAATTAAAGTATGCTGTGTCATCATTCTGACTATACTTGTGTTGTAGTTTGGGCTCTTTTAGGCAAAACGTTGCTCAAGGTAGTTAACTTCTGAGTTTTGAGCCTAACTGAAAAGAATAATTACAAATGTAATGTGTAAGTAAAGTAGAATCACGTTCTTCTGAATTTTGCTTTGCTTAATCTATTTAAAATTGCTGTGAGTTGGACTTGCCCAAATGTTAACCATAAAAAGGACAAAGCACTCTCACAAGCTGGAAAACATTGTAATTTACAAAAATAATATGATGCCTATATTGGACTAACCTGAAATCAATGCCAGGTTGGGTTTCGAAATATTTTTAGCATGTTAAACTTGTACAAGATTTAGATGCTTTGCAGAGACATAATAAAAGATGACAGGTTAATTAAATATTGGAGATATGCCAAAACACAGATCCCTCCTCATCACAGGGTTCAGCAGGTGCTTCCTTCTCAAGTGTTATATCTCAGTTGTAGGGAAGTTCTCAAACTAATTAGTATCCTGCTGGATGACTAGTTATTGCTTGAATAGCTTGGTATTCAGTGTTTAGGAATATTAGCATGATACAACACTGGAGGAGCATGCAAACATTTATTAACAAAGTTTGTACTAACCCACAAAAGTGCTATGCTTGTTTGTTTGTTTGTTTTTTGTTTTTTGGTTGTTTTTTTTTTTTTTTTAGAAATTTCACTTAAAATGAGTAGAAGTAGTACATGGGGAAACAAAGATACAAAAATTTATCTCACAAAAAGCAACTCAAATATAAGAGATCATGATTTCCTAAACTTGTGATGATTTGTTTAAGGGGTTGTTATGTAGCCTGGTTAGCCTTGTCTGAATATCATCAATTCCTTGATGATTTTTTTGATTGACTGAATAATCTGAGTTATAATCTTGCTTACACTAGAGTATCAGAATACTAGAACTTCCTAGAATTTCTTAATCAGATTATCTCTGTTTATATTTTCTTTATCTGTTTATACACTCCCACCTGATTATCTGTTTATATTTTCTTTTTTATCTGTTTATACACTCCCACCTTTCCACAGATGAATATCTCTTTGAGGAACATTATCTTTCATGTTTGTCACAGAACTCTAGTATCAGAATTATAAAGGAAACTCATTAAGTATTTAAGGTAAATTAATAACAGATTACAATGTTAGTTATAGATTGCTTACTTCAATTTATAATCTTTATATTATTGCAATTTATAATAGGTAACAGATTATATAAATTATTAATAGGTTAACTTCTTATGTGTTGAACTCAATTGCCTGAAGGGTATCCAAACACATCTTTATTCCTTACACACAATCTCTTATAAATCCTATATTTGTGTGGATTTTCAGTGAATCACACAAACACATACTATAAACACTGATTACGTTTTATAGCCTTTTTCTTTTCATTCTGAAGTGCAATCAAGTCTCATTTCTGTGCACCCAACCCATGTTATATTAATCTATATTAATAGAGCACTTTAAAAGAGTCATAACAAAGAGTAAATCACACAAAAAGTCATTTATATTTACCATTTAGAATCTCTTCACTCAAAGGCATGCATATTTTAGAAGACAACTGTAACCACACCAGATATTAGAAAATTATGACTCTGCTTGACCATGTGTTACCAGACAAATGTACCAGTTTTGGGTCCCAAAATGGTGAAATGCCTTAAAGCCAATCTGAAAGAAATAATAACAATTTGAAATAATGTGTGTTTAGTTTCCATTTGTACACCTGAGTACACTATTAATTTTGTGGTTAAAGGGCTATTACAGAAAAGAACAGAATGAAGTAATATTCAGCAGGTGCTAGGCAATATGTGCACACAATAAGCATCAGGGAGCCACCTGGGTTTGTCTAACTCCAGCCAAATCAATCTTTTATCCAATAACAAAAGATGATTCAGACATAGAGGGGAAAAGACCACATAATTGTACATTATCCCTAATGCAGTGATATACTCTTAGTGCAGATTAAGTACTTGGAATCTCTTTCTCTTGCTCTCTGTATACATATATATACACATAGATATATCTATATGAAAATATCAATTGTATAGATAACTGTATTTCTACATGCCTTCTTCAAAAGTTGAAATGTCCTAAAAAGAACGGGCTAGGCTGGATACACTGGATATAGCCTTTCCTTCCTTTAGTATTTAATTAAGAAGGAAAATGTATGTTGTTCCCTAAGCAATAGTAATCAATAAGCATTTATAGAATGCTTATTAATATTGTTGAGCATTATTAATGGTGGATAGAACTATGTAATTGGTGTCAGATTATAGAATTCATTTATTTGTTCACCAAAGATTCAGAGAGTTTAAACTGTGTCCAAGAGAGTTGATACTGCGTGGTACATGAGATTCAGCTAATTGTGTCTTAGCTTCCTTCCTCTCATTTACAAAATAGAAACAATAATAATTCTATTTATTAAGGTTGTTTAGGAAGATGTAACAAGTTGATACAAAGAAAGTTCTTGGAGGAATGGCCACTACCACTTAGTAAGCACTGATTATGTGGTAGAATACAGATAACATGCTAATTTTTTGTTTTAATTAAAGAGATAAGGTCTGGTTAAATCTTCTTATACCAAATGCTGACAGTCTGTCCAGACTTCTCAGTTTATTAGATACTGTTTAAGTGGGAAAGATAGGTATTTACCAGGGGTTAGAATATTTTTTCCCTGAAATAATATTAATTTTATAGACATGGTCTTTTAACTTTGTGAAGGAATTCTTTGCAGTGGGAAAGATGAGCATGATAATTTTTAACATTATGGCTTTGCCATTCATACTTTTTTTTTTTTTTGTCTTTTCTATTGTCAGCAGCTCTTTTATCCCTCAGGCTATAGAAGAGGTAGTACACATCTCTGATATCACTTCACAGGTGATAATGCTGTTTATAAACTAGAGCATCTGTAAGAAATGGTTGATTACCAATGTACAGTTTGCCTAACTTGTAGGAGGTACGAGCAAAGGTAATACAGGGGATAAAAACGCTATTTCCAGTTTCCCAGTAGGTATTAAAGCCAAGTGGCTGAATGCATTTATCCTTCGTAAGAAGTAAGAAACTTGAGATGTAATAAAGTTTTATGATTTTGGTAAAGTCATTAAATTCTCTGGGCCATGTGTTATTATCTTAACAATGAAGATGCTGGTTAATAAGGGTACCATTTAGCACTAAAATCTTCGTAACTGTTTTATAAGTTAAAAGAATGTTTCCTTTTACAGTTTCCTGCAGTAGATGTGGAGTGGCAATCATTCCTATCATGTTCAGTCTTTGAGTAGACAACCCTTGTATAGAATTTTAAAAGAAAACATGAAATATTCTCAATATTTCATAGTCATGTCAATTATAAAATATTTTAAACTACTTGAAGTTGCAGATGCAGACATTTGTTACTGTTCAACTGTAGGACAGAAATGTTTAACTCTTTGGAATATCAGTCTAGGTTTTCTGAGTTTGTTATAAACAAACTAAATACTTTGTTTTTATGAAAAGTGTCAATAGAAATCCCAGAAATGGTTGTGTTATCAAAGAGTGTGGAGCAGATGATATATCAATGTTTCATTTCCTACTGCATTAGATCTCTGCCTCTAAAGAAAATTAAAAATTATTATAGATGTTTTCTGAATATGTGCAGCTCCATTCTTCATTGAACAAACTAAGTTGAAGAATGTAGATTGAACTGTATTGATGAAAAATTAAGAAAACTTTATTAGGGGAAGAAGAGAATATTTTTTTCCTTCTCTAAAAGTTTATTTAGAGAATGTGCATCAATTTAATTTTTTAAACCACATTTATGACATAATGTGTTAAAGCAGTGAACATGTTTTGTGCTCGCTTCAGCAGCACATATACTAAAGCAGTGGACATGTTTTTTTCTGGGCAGAAAATAAGTTGCATTTACCATTTAATTCTAATCCATTTGATTAGGCAAGTTAAGTGTGAGAATGTAAATAGAGAACCTGAAGAGAAGAGGAAGAAATCTCTTTGGAAACAGGCTATTTTTTTGTGTGTGCCACTCTGTTAATATGTCAAGAGAAGGGTCTGAGCAAATTCAGGGTTAGAATGATTTATAGTGATTCATTCATTTTAATTATCCTTCTAAAGTTTTGAGTAAACACTACTCAAACTCTTTTGGTCTTTCTTTTTGGTTAATGGGCCTTTTATAAGAACACTGCATTGTAATTAAGTGATCAAATTCAGACTGCTACAATAAAGAGCTATAAACTGCTTTTAGATTTCAGGAAAGTGTAAAATCATCTCATTTCCTCTGACACCATAACTTTTGTTTGATTCATGCTTCTTCAAATTTTCTACCTCATTTCTAAAACAGACCTTAGGTAATACTGAAAAAAAAAAGAATATATAAAAAACTGAAGATGCTAGAAACAAAGAAAATATTATTTCTGGGAGGATAATGAGAATCAACGGAGATTCCGGAAGAAAGACACTTGGTCATGGAGAAGAGGACAATAAAGAGAAGCTCAAAAATATTGCTCATTTATTTCAACACTGTAGAAGTTTTCAAATCCAGTTTTATTGCTTAGGAATGAGCATTTGAACCACAAATAATGGTCCTTTATTTTTAGATGTTATCCAGGATTAGATATAATGATGCTTTCATGTGCTTCAAAGTAACTCATTCCCCCAAGCAATCATGGTAAATAGAAAGCCCACCATCATCTGAAACATTTAACTCTTCTATTGAGTTTCCCAAGTGTGTACTCATTTTCCCCAAAGTAAGATTAAAAACAATTGTATGAAAACATTTCTGTGTCTTACACTATTCTAGTTTCTCTGAGGTATAAACAATAAATTTCCCCAGTGCTTCACACATTTCCAGATCTTATTCCAAAAGAGTGCACAAACTAATTAAGAAAAATGCATTTATTAAAAAAAAAAATGGGCATTTTTTGTTATCGCAGATGAGCACAGTACTTTGCCAAAATTAAAGGCCTGCTTAGACCTGCATTAAAAGCTTTGCCAAGGGGTGCCTTGATGGCTCAGTTAGTTAAGCGTCCAACTTCCACTCAGGTCATGATCTCATAGTTCATGACTTTAAGCCCTGAATCAGGCTCTGTGCTGACAGCTCAGAGCCTGGAGCCTGCTTTGGATTCTGTGTGTCCCTCTCTCTCTGCCCCTCCCCTGCTTGTGCTCTCTTGCTCACTTGCTCTCTCTCTCTCTCTCAAAAATAAACATTTTAAAAAATTTAAAAAAAGCTTTGCCAATAGTAGCATCTTATACTTTGTCACTTCCAACTGCTTTGATTAGCACATATATATTTTAAAAACTAATTCTGCAAAGTTTGCAAGTCTGCAAGAGGGAAGAAACCCTCCATAAGCCTTAGAAATTCTATTTCTATAACTTTAAGTGTTAAATGTGAGATCTTTTACAAAGATAGACTCAAAGTCTAGGAAGTTAACACTGATTCAACTACCACTAATCCAAAGTGGGGAAGAGCAAAGTCTTCAAAGACATAGACTAAAATCCCTTAGGGGTAAAGAAGCCATTGAGATTTAGCAGCTTAGAAGAACTGCATACCATGAAAACTGAAGATACTTGTGATACTTCAAAATGGAAAACATTTCTTAGTTTTCTTACTAGACAATAAACAGTAGTCTAACAGAAGTAGCTGAAGCTAACTCATTTGCATTTCCTTACTGACACGTGTGTGTAAGTCTGTTCTTAAGAAAAAATCAGAAGATGAAAAATTAAAATCTCATCTTAACCATGTTTCTTCAGATATTGTGCACCGAAAGGTACAAACCTCAAAAAATGTCTCTGCAGGATATGTTATGACAAAGAGGTTTTAAACTTCTCAATGTAAGTGACAACAAGGCAGGTGATTAAAAAGGAAGGACTACAAGTTACAAGCATGATAAGAGAGATACTCTGATTTCATTAATTTACACATCTATTTTTCCCATGTTTCTCCTTGCCCATGCTGGCTCTAACATGCTGTGCCCAGACAAGGACGAATTTTCTCACCCCTCCTTACATATAGGTGAGACCATTTGAATATTTCTCTCTTAATGATATTTGGACTGAAGGAATATATGACACTTTGGAGCCAATTATTTAATTATTTTCAAGCCTCTTCATTTTAAACTCACCTGTGTTGGTGTTGGGAATCCCAGCTGGGTATCCTACAGTAAAATTAAGAAGAGTTGCTTATATTTTACATGAGCATTCTGCCACTGGGAAAATTATTTCTTGAGTCACTGCAATAAAGTGGCTACTGATAATGACTTCCATGTAGTAGAGCTACAGTCTGAAGATCTGCTTGATCTGACATAAGTTCTGAATTTGGGGGCTTGTGACAACTTTATTTCTCACTTTAATTAATAAAATTGCAATCTGTTTTTTTTCCTTCACTCTCCACTCTTTAGTTAGCATAAGACAGTCCCTGAGGGACTGATTATTCCTGAAAATGGAAAGAAGGGCATCCCTGAGCTTCTAAGGCAGAGAGCCAGATGCAGCCAGCCTTCCCTTTGATCATTTTATTATAATTTATATCTTCATTCATTCTAATGATTTCTAAGATGAGGATATAAATGTGTTTCTTTCCAAATAATCCATTTTTAGAACACTAGTTGAACAATCTTTGCCTTTCTTATAAAATATTGATGTTTTATTTTAAATCAAATATTAAGTTATATTGAGTGCATTTGATCAGAAGGAAATTTGTCATACTGGTACATAGAAATTTGTGAGGTTATTAATAAATACATAAGTTGAATGTGATTCACTTTTTTGGATGTTTGTGTGGAGTGCTACATCTGCTTTTTTATTAGTTGAAATCTTATGCAGTACATCCCCATATTTGGAAGATTTCATGGTGAATGTGGTAGGCAGAATAACAAACCCTGAAAAATTTCCTAAACACAATCCCTGGGATGTGTATATTGTTACTCTACATGGCAAAGACTCAAAGGGCTTTTTCAGATGTGAGTAGGGCTATGTGTTTTGAGACAGGATATTATTCTGGATTATCGAGTTGACTGAATCTAATCTAATTTTAAGGACTGAGTCCTTAAAAGCAGGAATCTTTCTTGGCAGAGCTTAGAGACCGATATGACAATGAAGAAAGGTCCAAGAATTGAAATGGTGCTGGCTTTGCAGATGAGGGAAGGAGAGCACAAGCTAAGAGATGTGTAGACTTCTAGAAGCTAGAAAAGGCATGGAAACAGGTCTTCCCTAGAGCAGTGGTGGGGGGGGGGGCAGCTCTGTTGACATCCCGAAATCTGTGTGGGACTTTTGACCCAAAGAAATGTAAAATAACAAATGTGTGTGTTGTGTTATTTGCTAAATTTGTGGTGATGTGTTTGGATGGCAGTAGAAAACCAACATAGTAAATAATTTACATAAATTATAAGAAGATACTTGTGAAGGCATCTTGTCACCTTGAAGATGAAGGACAAGAATGAAACAGAAGAACTCTCAGAGAACCAACTGCACAAACAGCATTACTTGGAGTCCCTTAGGGGAGCCTACCGCTCACTAATGACCTTTAAGGGAGCAGTATCATTTGTACACAAAGGACACTCTTAACAGGACAAAGATTGTATAATCTCAACTTTGGGGAAAGCATGAAGGTGAAGGATTTTGTGTGACAAAAGAAGATGGCACCAAGTATGAAAATACTTAAAACATACTTAATATTTAAAACAGGATGCCAGTCTGTTTTCTCTCTCATTGATATTTTTACCAACAGGATGGTAGACTAAGTATCCATGATTCCAGTGAAAAGAAACCTGGAAGTCTCACTCACTGTAGCCAGCCTAGACTCTACCTTCTCCCACTGCCTGTTCTCCGGATCCACTGCCGCCACCCCCACCAATCTCAATCACAGAGGAGATGGCTGGGCTCGTCATAGACAATGGCTCTGACAAGCACAAAGTAGGCTTTGCTGAGGATGATACACCCAGCCATGTTCCCGTCTATGGTTGAGTGCCCCTGACACAAGGGTGTTATCGTGGGCAGAGGCCACAAGGACTCCTACATAGGTAATGAGGCCCAAATAAAGCAGGGCATCCTGACCCTCAAGTACCCCATGGAGCATGGCATTGTTAACAACTGGAACGGCATGGAGACTATCTAGTACCACACCTTGTACAACGAGCTGTGTGTGGCTCCTGAGGAGCACTTCATGCTGCTGACTGAGGCCCCCCTGAACCTAAAGGCTAACCATGAAAAGATGACTCAGATCATGTTCCAGACCTTCAATACCCCACCCATGTACATGGCCATCCAGGCTGTTCCATCTCTGTATGCTTCTGGCCACACCACTGGTATTGTCATGGGCTCTGGGGATGGGGTCACAAACACTGTGCCCATCTATGAAGGCTATGCCCTGCCCAATGCCATCCTGCATCTGGACCTAGGTGGCTGGTACCTGATGGACTACCTCATGAAGATTCTCAGGAGCTTGACTACAGCTTCATCACCACTGCAGAATGGGAAATTGTGAGTGACATCAAGGAGAAGCTCTGTTACGTCATCCTGGATTTCGAGCAGGAGATGGCTACTGCCACTCCTTCATCCTTCCTGGAGAAGAGCTATGAGCTGCCTGATGGGCAGGTGATTACCATTAGCAACGAGTGATTCCACTGTCCTTAGTGCCCCTCCAGCCTTTCTTTCTGGGTATGGAGTCCTGTGGTATACACCAGACCACCTTCAACTCCATCATGAAGTGTGACGCTGATATCTGAAAGGACTACTTTGCTAACATGGTGCTGTCTGGTGGGACCATATACCCGGGCATCACCTACAGGATGCAGAAGGAGATCACAGCCCAGCCTGATGAAGATCAAGATCATTGCGACTTCTGAACTTAAGTACTCTGTGTGGACCAGGGGCTCCATCCAGCTGTCTACCTGCCAGCGGATGCAGATCAGCAAGTAGAGTATGATGGGTCTGGCCCCTCCGTCATCCATCGCAAATGCTTCTAAATGGAGATGTGTAGGATTTGCTACATGAGTGAATTCCGAAGTATACATGAGTGAATTCCGAAGTATATATTTGCCCAAATGTATACTCCTCATGCTAGCCCCATGAAACTGGAACAAACCTTTGAAAATAAATTTGTCTTTGAAGCTTGTATCTGATGTCAGCACTGAATTGTAGAACTTGTTTTCTTGCATGTGAAATTCCAGTTTTCCTAATACCATTTAATGAAGATACTATCCTTTCCTCACTGAGTATTCTTGGCTCACCTGTCCACTATTAATTAACCATGTATTTACTGCTGGGCTTTTTATTTTGTTCCATAGGTCTATGTGTCTGCTTTTATTCCTATATCATACTGTGTTGATTACTATAGTAAATAATTATTGTAGAATAATTTGAAACCAAGAAGTGTGATGTCTACAACTTTGTTCTTAATATTGCTTTACATATCAGGGTCTTTGGTGGTTCCATTTGAATTTCTGTGAAAAATGCCATTGGGATTTTGAGTATTGGTTTTTATTTTAAATAATATTAACATTTCTGATCCATAAACACAAAATATCTTTCTCTTTGTGTTTTCTTCTATTTGTTTTATCATCTTGTATTTTTCAGAGTTGAGATCTTTCTCCCTGCAGGGTAAATGTATTCTTAAGTATTTCATTATTTTTGATGCTTTGGTAAATGGGATTTGATAGATGATAGATAAATAGATAATGGATACCTTCTTCAGACAGTTTATTGTTGTATAGATACACAAATGACTTTTGTATGTTGATTTTGTATCCTAAAACTATACTGAGTTTATTATTTTATCAGTTTTTCTGATGGCATTTTTAATATTATCTACATAAAGGATCATGTCATCAGCAAACATACAATTTAAATTTTTCCTTTCTAATTTGGATGTCTTTTATTTTTCTCGCCTAATTGTTCTGGTTAGGACTTACAGGTCTATGTTGAATAAAAGTGGCAAGAGTGGGCACCCTTGTCTCATTCCTAATATCAGACAGAAAGCCTACAACCTATCATCATTGATTATATTAGTTGTGGGCATGTAATATATGTTTTTCAATATGTTGAGGTATTTTTATTCTATACCTAATTTGTTGAGTTTTTTCAAGACAGGGTATTGAATGTGATCTTTTACTGGATCTATGCAGATGATCTTATGATTTTTGTCTTTCATTCTATTAATGTGGTATATCACATTTATTGATTTGTATATGTGGAACTATTCTTACATCACAGAGATAAATCCCCTTTGATAATGACGATCTTTTAATGTGTTGTTGAATTTGATTTGCCACTATTTTGTTGAGAATTTTTACATATATATTTATCAGATATATTGGTCCATAGTTTTATTTTCTTGTAGTGCCCTTACCTTGCTTTGGTATTAGGGTAATGCTAGCCTCATACATTATTTTGAAAGTGTTCCCTCTTGATATTTTTGGAAGATTTTGAGACGGATTAGCATTAATTCTTTAAATGTTTCGAATTCACCAGTGAAGCTGCTTGGTCCTGAGCTTTTCTTTGTTGGGGAATTTTTGATTGCTGATTTGATCTCTTGTTTATTGATCAAATTTATATTTTTTCATGATTCAAATGTGGTAAGTTACATGTGTCTAGAAATTTATCAATTTCTTCTAGGTAATACCATTGTTATAATTATTCATAGTAGGTTGTTATGATTTTTAAAATTTCTTTAATCAGTTGTAACATCTCTTCTTTTATTTCTGATTTTACATATGGGAGTACTCCCTTTATTTTTTCTTGGTAAGTCCACCTGGAGGTTTATCAATTTTTGTTTATCTTTTCAAAAAAAACACCTCTTATTATCATCTTTTCTGCTTTTTTATTCTCTGATTTATTTCTTCTCTGATCTTCCTTTTGCTAACTTTGGGTTTAGTTATTTTTTTAGTTCCTTGAGGTTTAAAACTAGGTTTTATGAAATCTTTCTCTTAATGTAGGCATTTATCACTATGAAAGTCCCTGTTAGCACTGTGTCTGGTGTATAAGTTTTGTTATGTTGTGTTTTCATTTTTTTTTTTTTGCAAGATATTTTTTTGGTTTCCCTTTTGATGTCTTTTTTGACCCATTGGTTGTTCGTGGGGGGGTGTAATTTTCATATATTGTAGATTTTCCAGAGTTCTTTTTGTTATTAATTTCCAGTTTCCACACCATTTTGGTCAGAAACGAAAACTTGGTATGATTTGTTAAATTTGTTAAGATTCGTTTTGTTACCTAACATATAATCTCTCTTTGAAAGTGTTCCATGTGCACTTAAGAAGAATATATATTCTGCTTCTGTTAGATGGAAACTTTTGTATATATCTTAGGTGTATTTGTTCTAAAATATGGTTCAAGTCAAATATGTCCTTTGTTGATTTGCTGTCTGGATGTTAACCCATTGTCGGAAGTGGGGAATTGAAGTGTCTTACTGTTATTGTATTGCTATCTATTACTCCCTTCACATCTGTTAGAATTTGCTTAATATACTTAGGTGCTCCAGTGTTGGGTATGTGTGTGTGTATGTGTGTGTGTGTACTCGAAGCTGAAGTGAGTCTTTTCTAGTTGGGTCTTGTGTTTTTGTTTTTTTCGTTGTTGTTGTTGTTTGTTGGTTTTTGTTTTTTTAATCCATTCAGCATACTATGCCTTTTGTAAGAACATTCTCTCTTGCCATCTTGTTTATTGTTTTCTAACTGATCTGTGGTTTCTTTGTTTTTTTGCCTCTTGCTGTCTTCCTTTGTGAATTGATGATTTTCTTTGATTCCCTTCTCTTTATCTTGTTTTTTTTTTTTTTTTTTTTTTTTGGTTATCCCAAGGCTTACTTGAAACCTGTTAGAGATATAAAAGTTTACTTTCAGCTAATGACATCTTAACTTTGATCACACATAAAAACTCTACCCTCTTACTCTCCTCTACATTTGTTTTTTTGTCAAAAATTACATCTTTTATATTGTGCATTATTAATATTTTTATAGTTATTGCTCTTTTAATTCTTAATGTTTATTTATTTTTGAGAGAGGGAGCATGAACAGGGGGGAGGGAGAGAGAGAAGATGGGCAGATGATCCCAAGCAGATTCAATGCTGATAGCAGAGTGCCTAATGCAGGGCTCGAACTCACAAACCTTGAGATCACTACCTGAGCTGATATCATATACTTAACTGACTGAGCCACCCAGGTGTCCTTACAGTTATTGTTCTTTTAAATACCTTTGTTTTTTTAATTTTTATGCTAGAGGTATGTGGTTAACACACCACCATATTTCACTATTAAAGTCTTCTGAATCTAACTATATACTTGGCTTTACCAGTGGGGTGTATATTTTTACATGTTTTTATGGTAATTATTACTATAATTTCAGCTTGAAGAACTCTCTTCAGCATTTCTTGTAAGGCAGGTCTAGACGTGTGAAATCCTTTAATTTTTGTGTGTTTAGGAAGGTCTTTATATTGCCTTCATTTCTGAAAGACGACTTTGCTGAGTAAAGTATTCTTCATTGGCATTTTTTGTCCTGCCTTTTAGCACTTTGAATATATCATTGTACTCACCTGGCCTGCAAAGTCTTTGCTGAAAAACTGATAGCTTTATAAAGTTTCATGCAGGTGTATAATTGGAGTGGCTAACACATGTGAATCCAATGGTGTAGACCAATGACTGGAGATAGAGTCGGATTCAGGCCCACAAGCAGTTGTGGGGCTTTTTCTGTGTGCACTTCTATGGCTGCAGGACGTCACCATGGATGTGCATACAGTGTTGGAGGCCAGTGACAGAATTCAGGGCAGTGGCATACAGATGTATGGCTGGAGGACTAGTGCCAAAGCATGCACATGGTGCTAGGGGTCCACCTTTGGGGTCTAGACTGGCATTTAGCACTCATGCAATAGAAGCCCAGGCCATCTGCTTGCCTGTTTGGATCCCAGATTTTGGCAGGGGGTGGGGGAGGGACTGGGAAAGATTTAGATGGTAGTGTCTGCAATATACCTGTGAGCCTAAAACTGGTGGAATCTGTGGGAGCTCCGTAGAGGCACTGCTGGCTGTTGGTTTCTTCACTGGCAAAAGATATCAGGATCTACTGTACAGCAGGTCATTGTGGTCATGCCCACTGCATGGTTGTTACTGGTAGACCCTGTTCTTCCTTGTTTCCAGTTATCTCTATATATCCGATAGCTGCTGGTCTCTGCGTGGGGTGAAAACTAAGTGAGTTCCTCCTATAGTGCCCTGAATGGCTACAGAAGTTGGTCATTCACCCTGCATTCACTTTTCCAGTGGTGGGAGGGGAGTCTTTCTAGCTGGCTCATTCCTTCTTGGTGCTAAGCAGTGTGAGTCTGATGGATGTGATGATGCACACAAACTGAAGATGTTCTTCCTTCCTTTTTTGTGTAATTATTATCAGGTTTTTTGTTCTAGCCTTCTTTAATTTTTTTTTAATTTTTATTTTTGAGAGAGGCAGAGCGAAAGTGGGGGAAGGGCAGAGAGAGAGAAAGAGACAGAATTCAAAGTAGTCTTCAGGCTCTGAACTGTCAGCACAAAGCCCAACGTGGAGCTTGAACCATTAGACCATGATCTGAGCTAAAGTCAGATGCTTAACCAGCTGAGCCACCCAGGTACCCCTGTTCTATTAATCTTAAGTGGACACCTTTGCTCTACCAGAGCTGTTTTTGTTTATAGAAAGCTGTCTTAAATTTTTATCTCAAGGGAGTAGGTGGGTAACAGAGGCTGGGGTCTCCTAATTTACCATCTTGGTGAATGTCATAGTTCTTGATTATGTTTTTTTCTTTTGTGGAATTTTGCTACACAGGTACCAGTGCAAATATAGTACCTTTATCATGAACTTTAATATTTACTAAAAATAAATGACCCTGATCATTATTCAACTGTTTTGGATGTTCTAGCTATTCTTTTATTTTTTTTATTGAAGTATAAATGACATACAAAGTTATATTAGTTTTAGGTGTACAACATATTGATTTAACAATTCCATACATTCCTTGGTGCTTACCATGGTGCATGTGGTCACCATCTGTCACCATGCAATATTATTACAAGATCATTGACTGTTGGGAAATAGGATGAACTGTCCTTATTGGACCTCTGTTCTCAGCACTGTCCTTGTGTATGTATTGTCCTTATCGGACTTCTGTTCCCAGAACACTGGGAACATGGGAGTTGATGAAGTCCCAGGAGGACGTGCAGGACAAGAGCCTTCCTGGTCATCAGCCAAATGCATCAAGAAACCGCGGCACCGAGATATACCCATGCACAGTTGCAGGATATTCCTGATCTGTCCTTCCTTTATCTGTAGCTATTGCTCTGAGTAAAACTTTCACTGTAACATTTACTGTGCTCTCCAAGCTTGTAAGGAGGGTATAAAATAAGATGCTGTTCCTAATAAAGTTTGCCATTAGCCCTCAGCTCTTGGTCCGTTTCCATTGCTTTCGGGGAAGTCCCCGGTGCCCTTGCTTTCCGGATCGTTCACATTTCCATTGAGAAACGTCCCGTGTTCACGTTCCCATTCGCGGTGTTTGGGAACGTCCCTGTTTCCATTGGCCATCAGCCTTTGGGAACGGTTGTTGCATCTCGCTTGTCGTCTCCCCAGGACACCTCCTCACAAAGGAGAACCTACCACAATTGACTATATTCTCTATGCTCTACATTTCTTCTCTGTGACTTATATATCTTATAAATTAAGTTTACATCTCTTAATCCCCTTTATCTATTTCACCTTCCCCCCACTTTCCCTCTGGCAACTACCAGTTTGTTCTCCATATTTAAAAGTCTACTTTGTTTGTTTTGTTTTTGTTATTGTTTTAAAGATTCCACATATAAATATATGAAATCATGTGGTATTTGTCTTTCTCTGTTTGACTTATTTCACTTAGTATAATTCCCTCTAGGTCCATCCATGTTATCACAAATGACAGGAACTCAATTTTTTGTGGGTGAATAATATTCCATCATGTATGCACATGCGTGTGTGTGTGTGTGTGTATGTGCACATGTGCACATCACATCGATGGACACTTAGGTTGCTTCCATAACTTGTAAATTGTTGCAACCAATTTACATTCCTACCAACAGCTCACAAGGGTTCCTTTTACTATCCATATCCTTACCAGAACTTGTTATTCTTCTGTTCTTGATTTTAGCCATTTTGATGGGTCTGGGATAATATCTCCTTGTGGTTTTAAGGAGATATTTATTATTGAATATGATATGAATATTATAATTCAAGGATATTTGCATTTCCTTGATTATTAGTGATGTAGAACATCTTTTCATGTGTCTATTGGAATTACGTATGTCTTCTTTGAAAAAAATATTCAGGTCTTCTTCCCATTTTTAATCAACTTATTTGTTGTTTTGGTGTGGGATTGTAAAAGTTCTCTATTTTGAATATTAAGTGTTTATCAGATGTATCATTTGCAAATATCTTCTCTCAGTAGATTGTTTTTTCATTTTGTTGTTGGTTTCCTTCAGTGTTCAAAAGCTTTTTATTATGATATAGTCCCAATAGATTATTTTTGCTTTTGTTTCTCTTGCCTGAGGAGACATATCTAGAAAAATGTTGCTAAGGCTCATATCCAGGAGATTACTACCTGTCTTTTCTTTTAGCAGGTTTATGGTTTCAGGTCTTTAATCCATTTTGAGTTTATTTTGTATGGTATAAGAAAGTCGCCCAGTTTCATTCTTTGGCATGTAGATGTCGAGTGTTCCCCAACATCATTTATTGAAAATACTATATTTTCCCTGTTGGATATTTTTGCCACCTTTGTTGTATATCAGTTGACTTTATAGATATGGGTTCATTTCCAGGCTTTCTATCCTCTTTCATTGATCTGCATGTTTATGGCAGTACCATATCATTTTTGTGGTTAATTGGTGCCTTTTGTGGTTCCACACAACTTTTAGTATATTTATTCTAATCTTGTGAAGAATGCTGTTTGTTTTTTGATAATTATTACATTGAATTTGTAGATTGTTTTGGAAGCATAGATTTTTTAACAATATTACTTGTTCCAATCCATGAGCATGGAATATCCACTTGTTTGTGTTGTCTTCAATTTCTCTCCTCAATGTTTTATAGTTTTCAGAATTAGTTCTTTTACTTCTTTTAGTTTATTTTGTAGATATTTTATTCTTTTTGGTGCAATTGTAAATGGATTTTTCTCTTAATTTCTCTTTCTGCTAATTGTTGTTAGTGTATAGAACACAACCAATTTCCATGTATTAATTTTGTTATCCTGAAACTTTATTCAATTCATTTATTCTAGCAGATTTTTGGTAGAGTCTTTAGGGTTTTCTACGTATAGTAGGTCATCTGTAAATAGTGACAGTTTTACATCTTCTTTACCAATTTAGATGCCTTTTATATATTTTTCTTTTATTATTACTGTGGCTAGGACATGCAGTACCATCTTGAATAAAAATGGCAAGAATGGACATCTTTGTCTTGCTCTTGATCTTAGAGGAAATACTTTCAGTATTTTACCACTGAGTATGATGTTGGCTCTAGGTTTACATGTATGGCCTTTATTATGCTGAAGTATGTTCCCTCTAAACTCATTTTGTTGAAAGTTTTTATGACGAAGGGATGTTTTATTTTGTCAGGGCTTTCTCTGTATCTATGAGATGAACATATGGCTTTTATCCTTTCTCTTATTAACATGATGTATCATACTGATTTACAAGTATTGACCACTGTTGCATGCTTGGAATGAATCCCATTAGATCATGGTGAATGATTTTTTAATGCATTATTGAATATGTTTTACTAACATTTTGTTGAGGATTTTTGGATCTGTGTTCATCAGAGATATTAGCCTATAGTTTTCTTTATTTTTCTGTTTTTTTCTTGTCTATCTTTTTAGTGTCTTTGTCTGGTTTTGGTATCAGGGTAATGCTGGCTTTGTAGAATCAATTTGAAAGTTTTCCCTCCTCTTCTGTTTTTTGGAATAGTTTAAGAAGAATAGGTATTATCTCTTCAAATGTTTGGTATAATTCACCTTCAAAGCTGTCTATTCCTGGACTTTTGTTTGTTGGGAGTTTTTGATTACCAATTCAATTTCATTATTTGTAATTGGTCTGTTCAAGTTTTCTATTTATGATTCAGTTTTGGAAGATTGCATGTTTCCAGAAATTTATTGATTTCTTCTAGGTTGTCCACTTTATTAAGCATATAATTCTTGTTAATATTCTTTTATAGTTCTTTGTATTTCTGTGGTGTCAGTTGTTATTTCTCCTTAATTTCTGATATTTTTATGTGTGTCCTCTCCTTATTTTCTCTTTTCTTGATGAATCATCTAAAGATTTATCAATTTTATCTCTTCAAAGAACCAGCTCTTTGTTTCCTTGATCTATTCTGTTCTCTTTTTTAGTCTTTATTTCATTTATTTCTGCTCTAATCTTTATCATTTCCTTCCCTCTATTACTTTTGGGCTTTGTTCTTTTTCTAGATCCTTTAGGTGTAGGGTTAGGTTGTTTATTTGGAGATCTTGTTTTTTTGACATTGGCCTGTATTACTGTAAACTTCCCTCTTATAACTGCTTTTCCTGTGTCCCACAGATTTTAGACCATTGTGTTTTCATTTTCATTTGCCTTCATGTATTTTCACATTTCCTTTTGATTTCTTGCTTGACCCATTGGTGTTTAGGAGCATATTGTTTAGCTTCTATGTGTTTGTGGGATTTTTTTTTTTCAGTTTTTTCCTTGTATCTAGCTATTCTTATGTGGTATTCTGCATAAGACATTTTAGAATAATTTTGACATCTTCAAATAATTAAAAAATTATAATTACTCTTGGGATTTTCATATTCTTCAAAATGCAAATGTGCATCCTATGTGTATGAATGAGGAATCATTCTAATTGTATACTGTGACATTAGAATTAGCTATCATACACTCATTCATTCAACAATTGTTAAGTGCCTACTACAACATATCATTTCCTGTGCTATGCAGCAGGAATACAAAACAATGTAAACCTGTGTTCGTGGAAGGAACAGAAGGGAAGAGATGTAGGAAATAAAATAGATAAATATATTCCACATACATTTGTTGGCTATTGCCACAATGATAATTTATGAAGTTGCCATAAGATCTGGTGGCTTATAACAATAAATAATAGTTTTTCTTGATCTTTGGTCTGTTAGTGGACTCAGATGACTTTGCTTAAGGGTTTGTGTAGCCTGGGCTTGGCTTGAGGCTGCAGATTGGATTCTGTCCCACAGGCTTCCTCATTCTCTTTTGACCAGCAACTACTCAGACATGTCCTTCTCCCAGAATTTGGGAGTCCTAGGGACAAAACCAAACCTCACAGACGTGAACAGAGCCTCTGTTTACATCACATCTATTTACATCCCACTGGCCATATTAAGTCAGGTGGCCAGAGATGGATATTTTGCCTTAAGACACTTGACAAGAATGTAATCCATTGAAATGTGTTAGAAGATGATAAATTGTATGGGTAAAAAAAAAATAGAGCTTGAAGGCTTTGAGGGATTAAGGTGCAATTTAAATTGTGTGGTCTGAATAGTCCTCACTGAGATTGCATTTAAACATAGATCTGAGGAGGGTGAGGGAGTTCTTTACATGGATACCTCAAAGAATAACAATTTGGACACAGGGAACACCCTGTGCATAGTCCTAAGGTGTGTATTTGTATACTATTTCAAGAAACAAAAAGTACATAGAATGGTTGGAATAAAGAAAAGAAGGTAGAATTAAGTAGGATAGGAATTAGAGATTTAAATGGAAGCCAGATCTTTAAGGTTATGTATGTTGTTGTGAGGGCTTTGGCTTCTACTGAGTGAGTTGAGGAACCATGGCAGGATTTGATCAGAGGAGTCACATGATCTGATTTACTCTGACTTAAGTGTCAAGATAAGACTGTAGGGGAGTAAGGGTAGAAGTAGGAAGACTAATTAGGACCCTATTGCTGGAGTCTAAGTGAGAGATGATGGTGGCTTGGACCAAGGTTGTAGCAGTGGAGGTGAAATTATATTTTGAGTAAATGACTATTTTTATGTTTATAGGCATGCTCAAAAGTTTTATTGATTGAAATGTGTAAGAAAATGGTTTAGAAACACTAAGGAGTATTACTGAAACACTTATAGTATGATAGGCTGTATGGAATACATTTTGGCTTTCTCTCCAATTCATCTCTTGTTGGGTTCTCACCAATTCGTAACTGCCAACCCTCTATATTTTAGTATCAAACTACTTACAGCTAATTGAAAATCTTTTATGCAACACATTTCTTCATGCCAGTCCGTATGATATTATATGCCTCAGTGAATGCAATACACATGGTTTTCACATTCCTGAAATTTATCCTCTAGTCTGGGAAAGAAACAATATACATACACACAAACATTTATCTAAACATGAGTTTAGAGGAATTCTCTGAAAAAAATTAATGGAGTGGTCAAATGTGTGCAAAGTATGTGCAAAAAGACATCAAGGGAGGCTATATCTATGTTGGGGCCTAAAATTTGAAAAAGGGCCAAGTTTGCATAGAACAGAAGGAAGATCCATAATTTACACAGAGCCAACAGCTCTGGCCCTGATAAATGTGCTAAAATATATGTCTGATTTTCATAAATAATAATGCATAAGTGTATTTTATTATTAGTGGTTTAAACTTGTACTTCATACACTAACCAATTTGGTACCTATTAAAAGAAGGATAAAGAATCACCAGACAATCTTTTTGCACATTAAAAATAATCATTATGGTCACATTTGTCTCAGAATTTAACAAAGTAGCTATGTTCTTTTCATGAAATATTATATCCAGGATAGATCTTTAAAATTGGGAAAAATTATCAAAACTCACAATTACTTCATATGATGTTGCCATAAATAAAGTCAGTTTTATATGGTATTTTATGAGCATGGCTTGGAAGTTACCCCGTCTGTGTGGAAAGCAGGCTCTGCCCCTTATTCGTGAGATGACCTGGAACAGGTTACTTAATCTCTAGGTGTCTCAGTTTCCTTATCAACACAGTGAGGATTGTTGTGAGCATTATATTTATACATCTCAAATCTGTCATAGTGCCTGGCATATGCTTGGCATATGACTTTTATAGCTCAGATTATTATTACATAGCCCCATGTCTAACTTTAATAAAGAAACTATAACATGCAAGAGAACCCAATGGAAATGATTTTAGAATATTAACACATTGTGAATGATAGCATAATAAGTATTCTCTAGAGAGTTATGTAAGGAGTGCTACAGCAGTAACCATAATTTGCTTTACCTATTCAAGTTTCTCTTTGATTTTTGGAAAATCCTAGATATTTAATGGTAATTATTGAAGTTAATTAATAGAACATAATTATTACATAAAACCCATTAAATATTAAATGAATGTACCAAATATTTCTGGGTCAATTAACAAATAAGTCTCTATTTCAACTACAGGCAGAGGTAAAGTTACTTATAAAAAAATACAATCATCATAAAATGTCTCATTCAGGGTGGAAGGAGAATTTAAAAAATGTCATCCTACATCTTACTCCACTTTCAAATTTTGACCTATATTTGGCAAATAAAAGAGAGTCTTTTTTTAAGTTTATTGATTTATTTTGAGAGAGAGAGAACATGCACACATTTGTGAACAGGGAGGGACAGTGAGAGAGGGAAAGAGAATCCCAAGCAGGCTCCTCACTCTCAGTATGGAGCCTGATGTGACACTCAAACTCACAAGCCATGAGATCCTGACCTGAGCTGATATCAAGTCAGGTACTTCACTGACTGAGCCACCCAGGTGCCCCAAATCAAGAAGAATATTGAGCAAAGGTCATAGTGGAGAAAACTACAGTAAAGAAGGTCTGTACATAACACTGCTTCATTAATTATATTTAAGGAAAGGAGAGATGTAATTATTAAATCCAATAGTGGGCAAACTGGTGTCATCTAGATGCTAGACTTTTTTGGATAGTAATCCTTTAAGGTACCTTGCCATTTAAATGTGGTATTTAACTAGTTTCATTTTCACATATTAGTACTAATAAAAAAAATCATTAAAGGTATTTAACAGTGTTAAACCAAGCATTTGGGGGGCTACAAAATAGAAGTATGGTATGAGGCTTGTCTTCAAAGATCCCTGAGTCTGTTAAGAGGAAAGAGGCATCCCCATTGTGAATTACAATGTGGGTAGAGTTAGGTTTCATGAGAAATGCTTTAGAAGTTCGTGGAAGAGAAAAGAACATTTTAACAAGCATTTAAAAGGGTTGAGATATGAATGCCTTATAGGATAGACAGGTATAAGAGTAAAGTAGTCTATGTGGATGACAGAGGAACATATATTAAACCTATTTTAGTATATGTGCTGCTGAAGTGAGCACAAACATATATTAAACCTAGATGCATTCTTCGTATGCACAAAGAAGTATGCTATCCCATGTTTTTGAACTAGAAGACTCTCTTATACACATTTTTCAATTTTTGATATAGATAAGGATATAGAGTAAAACAATTCAAAAACTTAAAACACAAAAAAATTAAAACATAAAAAATAGGGCAAGTGATAATGAATGGTAAGGAGGATTTTTCTCATTGCTAGTAAGACCATAGGGAAGATGGAGATAGTAGTGGGTTATAGAAGACTGGCCATAGGGCTCAGTCTTGGCAGTGCTCCACCTGATAGGTCACAACTGATATGATGGGCCTGGTAGTAACTGATCTTCTGACTTTCAAGGGAAGCTGCAATTCAGGCTTTGAATACAAAAAATCTCAATTTCTAAATTTTTCTAAATTTATTTATTTTGGGAGGGAGGGAGAGAGAGAGAGAGAGACAGGAGTTCAAGTGGAGGAGTTCCTGGGCAGGAGAGGGAGAGACAAAGAGGAAGGGAGGGAGGGAGAGAGGGAGAGGGAGAAAGACAGAATCCCAAACAGGTTCCTCACTGACAGAGCAGATCTTGATGCAGGGTTCAAATTCACAAACCATGAGATCATAACCTGAGTGGAAACCAAGAGTCAGACGCTTAACCAACTGAGCTGCTCAGGCTCTCCAAAGCATCTCAATTTTTAAAAGTTGTATCAGGCTATTAAAAACTGAAAAAAAAAAATTTCTGAGCCACACAAAATGCCTATGCTGGTTGAATTCAGCTAGAGGAGGAAGCAATTTGCAGTTGCTCCCTAAAGTAATATTTTATTAGGTTTTGAAAGAATGGTAAGAATTTTTACCTCAATGATCATTTCTAAAAGTCTGAATTTGGCTCAGGTTCATGGCAAATACAATATAAGACAAGAACTGTCAAGGTAGTACACATTTATAAAATCTATTTCTTCCTTAAAACCCTTCTTTGCTGTGGAACTAAGAAAGTGCGGAGAATGTCATGGATACGCTTGCAAATGTGAGAATATATGATTCTAAATTTGTGCTCTAATATCTTTACCAAAACATCAGTGCCCTATGTAACAAATTTATGAATCCATTAGTGTGTGCCATCGCCTCCCAGAAAGAATTTCTTGGAGTTATTAGATATAAAACTTTGCTGTTGCACAAAAGGTGATAAAACATTTACTTTCTAAACCATGGGGCTAGTCTACTCATGACAAACTGAAGCATACTGAGACTCAGAAGTATTAACTCTGTAAGTTGCATTATTTCCTTTTATAGACTTCTTTTCATAAGCCTTTGTTTCAAATCCCATAAGTAGCTGAGGATCAGATCAACAAGAAATCCCAGGGTTCTCCAATAATCAATTGTTTTGTATGTTTTCCATATTTCCATTTTTAAACACTCTTTGGTTGAGAATATAATTTAAAGAAATCGTATTTTCTCATTCTCAAGAAACAAACATGGAAATAAGTGAAAATATAATTTTGAAATCTTTGCCTGGAATATCTAATTGACAGAAGGAAAAATTCTCTTTCACCAAATGTTTTTTCTCTGGTGGCGTTGTATCATGATTTCTTATTTAAAACTGTTTTCCAAGGAACATTTTTCATATGAGCCATCACCATAATTCTGTTTCAGTGCCTCAGCATCATTTTCAAACACTGACTGATACATAATTTAAAGATGGTTTTACTTAGTTTACTGGGTCTCTTTTTCATTTCCTAAAAAAAATCTTTTTTTAAATTTTTTCTTGTTTACTTCCCCTTTTACTGGTATGCCCTTTCTGTCTCCTCCTTTCTTTGTATGGGAGCATGTTCCCTTAACCTCGTCAAACCCTTGAACTTAATAGATCCCCCAGAAACCTCCCCCCGTTTACTTCTTGCTCTCCCTGGACTGTATTTCATGGCAAAACCCTATTAGCTTATTTTGATGTTTTTATCTTTCTGTGATTAGGAACCAGTCCATGCAGCCAAAACAGACAATTTTCTGAGGGCACTAAGTGGGTTTTCAGATCTCCTGTGAGGAAGAATGAGCTTCAATAAAACATTAGGCCACTACCAAAGTTGACTGGCTTGAGCGATGTAACATCTTATGTGGTTCCTGCCTTTTACTGTAAGTTTACACTCCCATGAACATTAACTCTGCCCAGCTGTAGTGCTTTAAGTGAAGGTTTGCACGCAAATATGGCCTCCACGAAAGTTACCTCAGGCTAAAGTACTTCCATCATCGACAAAATTAAGCGTCACACTAGGTCTCTAGTGGTTTAGTTGGCCTCAGATTCAGTTGTGGCTCATGTTTTATTAATGTGGTGAGATTGTCCTTTATTTTCAGCCTCCCACAGCAGGTGAGCTTGTCATATTCACTAAGAGAGAACGAGAGAAGATTGCCAACCACTTGCGCGAATTGTTTCCACAGCTCTTAATTTCTGTTGAGAGGCACGCAATATAAACAAAGTTTTACTTAACTGCTGGAACATTTGTCAAGGATTTGATACACGCAAACCTCCATTTCTGTG
>CM053567.1:140421311-140484326 GCA_028646485.1 Cryptoprocta ferox
AAAAATCATTATAATTTGGCAGTGCTGAACTAGAAATGGTTAGAAGCTTACCACTGGCAGGAGCTTGGGAGACTTTTGTAGAGAAGCGATGGAAGCAAAGTCAGGAAATTGCCTGTAGTTTAAGCATTTGCCTTACATGGAAAAACTTAGCTGGTGATTTGAAATTGGTTGTCCTCAGGTTTTGATTTCTTAACCTTGCAGGATTTACTGGCTTAGGTTTTGGTTTGCTTATGTAGGCTATTGAGGCATTAAAACCACCTCAGTCTAATGGCCTCTTTGTTTAATTAAGTTAACAATTCTCATTTATGTTGGATGTCCATTAGCAGACAGAAACAGGGCATCTCAAACATGGTCACTTAAGGACCCAGGCTGATTGATCTTAAAAGCTAGTCCTTACAGTTTCAGAAGGAAAGGAGGAAAGTGAGGTCCAAAAGTAATAGATGCTATGTTCCATTTCAACCAATAAAGTAGCTGGTTTTGTTTGTTTTCAAGCTCCAGAAGACAGGTGAAAATTAAAAAAAAAAAACTACCCAATTTTATAATTCTTTCTTAGCACAGTTTTCAAATCAACCACAATTAGCATTGTGCTACTAAATGCAAAGGCAATAAGTTGCCCAAATTGGGTACACATATTGATATGAATGTTCATACACCGACAATCTTCGGCTATTCTGTATTGAAGCTGTATCAATTTGCTGTTAGTAAAATAACACTAAATTACAAAAACAACCAACTTCAGTGACATGTAAAAATAAACAATAAGCTCAACTATATTTCAATAAAAAATAAACAACAAAGTAATACAGGGGTTGGCAAACTACTGCTAATAGCCAAATAAGGCTTGAAAACTATTTTTGTGTATCATTAAAACTAAGAATGTTTTTTACATTTTTAAGTGGTTGAAAATAACAAGGGAAAATGTGCAACACATGAAAATAATTATAAATTTAAACTTCAGTCTCTAGGAGTAAAATTTTATTGGAATATACCTATAGCTGTTGGTTTATGTTATCCAAGACTGTGTTTGTTGTACAACAGCAGAGTTGATAGTTGGTACTGAGACTGTATGGGCCCAAAGCTGATGATATTTACTGTCTTTTCCTTTATGGAAGAAAGTTCTTTGGCCACTGAGCTAAAAAAGTCAGCCGAGTTAGCTTGAGCTTGCCTGAGATGGCTCTTCTCCACATGTCTCTTTCCTTGTAGGATGGTCACGTTCCTCTCATGGCAGTGATGATGGGCATGACTATATCTCATGAAGATATTCTGGGATGTCTTCACAAACATATAGAGAAAATTTGGCGATAGAAAAATGTAAAATATCTTATGTCTGACAGAGTTTAGATCAAAGATGCCAAAAAAAAAAAAAAAAAGATCTTCTCCTGGAATAGCTACCATATTTTGAACGATTAATGTTTAACAGATACCTGGTGCATATTTTCGGGTTTAATTCTATGCCTTGAGATACAAAATGTATTAGAAAATGTCCACAAATTTTTACACCTAGTTAAGTAATAAAAAATATATATATTGGGATTAGAGCTTCAGGTCCATATGCTATAGGCATGACCGTAGGTTGTGGGAAGCACAGGAGATTTCGAGTTTTTGTGTATTGTCCAGCCTAATGATCAGTAGTTTCTCTTTTGTTCTCAAAATTGCCTGGTTTGGATGATAAATTAGATGGTCACTCTAGTCTGAGTCCAACGCTTTCAACTGTGTCTCCTTGTATTAAAGCAGAATAGGAGTCTAAATGTAAAAGCCCTGAACAATCTACCAACCTTCCTTTTGTCCTTAGCCAAAATGAATTTATAAAAGACTTATTTTAGAAATAAAAACCCTTGTGCTCAGGATTTATGCCCTTTATTTCCATTTTTAGAAGTGAGGAAATTTTCACCACACTGATCTCAGCATTGTGGGATTCCTTTGAGTTCCCGAACACATTGAAACATTATTTTCTTATTCCTTTGGCTTCTGGATATGATCAATCTTGTATATGGAACATTTTTTTATATAGGTGTTCGTGTTTGTGTGTGTTTTGACATTATTAAAGTTGGTTGTATGTGGTTTATAGAACATACACTCAGTAATAGGAAATAATTTGGGGAGACTTTAATACTAAATCTGATTTTGACTATTATCTGCATCAGAACAATTGATCTCTGATTTCTCTATATGAATCAAAGTAGGATATATGTAATACAACAAATGTGTAGTCATAACCAAATATTGTTAAATGGAAGACTATGGAGAAATAAGGAATTTGTTTACCTGACTTTCAGTAATAGAAATTAGAGCTTGAATTACTTACTAATTTAAAATGTTAATTAGTCCTTATGCTTAACAGTTTACAGTTACAGTAAATGTAGAAATTTCACTACTGCCTTCTTTGAATGTGTGTTAGTGTTAGTTTTTCTGGCCCCAAACCTAATCATATACAGAACCCAGTTTTCAATTAACATTTATTGACTAACCGACTGACTGATTGACTTAATGCACAAACTCAGTGCACTCAGAAGGTAAATTTGAGTTCTTTTATTAGAATTCAGTGATTAATCTGTTTATATACAACATTTTGTTCCAACATTTTGGAGAAGGAAGTTTTACCAATAAAACCATAGTGATAGATCTTATAAATTAATATAAGCATACAGAAAATATAGTCAATAAAATTGGAAGATTTCTTTTAAAAAGTCATGGGAATATAAACAAGAAAACTTCTCAAATGGATGCTGTACAAAGGAATATCAGGTTCTATGTTTCAATTTTTTTTAATGTTTATTTACTTTTGAGAGAGAACACAAGTCGGGGAGGGACAGAGAGAGAGAGGGTGACGCAGAATCCATAGCAGGCTCCAAGCTCCAAGCTGTTAGCACAGAGCTGGAAGCAGGGCTTGAACTCAAGAACTGTGAAATCATGACCTGAGCCTAAGTTGGACACTTAACCCACTGAGCCACCCAGGCACCCCTCAGACTCTATTTTTTTTAAATAAATATTTGTGTCTCATATTTAAGAAAAGATATATGATGTTTTCCCCTTAGCAATCGTGGCTGATAATGAATTCAAATTTGGAAAAATAGCCAAACATAACTTTAAAAACACTTATATTCCCATTTGAATTATGTATAAGCGTAGCCACTCAGCTATTAAGGGACTATGATCTTGAAAACACCAGTGGTTGGAAAATCTTCAGTTGAAGAACAGATTTTATGTTAACTGGGAGTGGGAAGGGCTACCAGGTAAAACTGTGTAGGTATATGCACTTAAAGCACATACTGGAAGAGATGAAAGGCTATTTTTGTGTATTTACTAGATTAATATGTTTTTTTCAACCACGACACAATGCATTCTCCATGTCTTATATTCTTCTTTCTTGATTACACAATCATGATGGGAAACAATATATTAGGTTCTCTTTGATGAAAGGAATCCGAGGTGAAAATAGATGCCCTTGGGTAAAATGTGCATGTGAGAGAGTACTTGTGTAACTCTATGTAACATCCCTCAGTCACATTCATCTTGTAGCAGTTCAGGAAGTTGTTGCTGTTTAAATTTGTAGTTTTCAATGTCACGTAGAGAGCAACTGCAAACCCTTTTTTTTTTTTTAATGTTTGTTTACTTTGAGAGAGAAAATGCAAGTGGTGGAAAGGCAGAGAGAGAGAGAGAGGGAAAGAGAGATTCCCAAGCAGGCTCTACACTTAGTGTGGGTGTGATGCTGGGGCTCAATCCCATGAATCATGAGATTGTGACCAGAGCCAAAATCAAGAGCCATTTGACTGAGCCACCCAGGCATCCCCATTACAAAATCTTTTTAATACGTCATTAAGAAAAGATAAATCCTATCCACAATTCTCAAATAAGGCAAGGCTGGAGATAATGAACTTTAGTTGTGGTTCTTTTTGTTATCTTCAGGTTATTTTGTCATTTTTTGAGCAGCTGATCCAGGTAGCTCCCAAGTTAGTGATGGTCAAATTGGCTATATGTGAGAATGCTGATGTCCCTTCCCACATCAACTTTGTTAGAATTTCTGGTGTTGGGGCTTGGTGGCGCTGTTTAAAGCTTTCTAGGGGATTCCAATGTAAACCAGTGTTGGGAACCACTGAACTAGAGTTCTGTTGGAGAATATTATTTTTCTCAATCTTTAGTTATCCTCCCCAGGAGGATGATAGAACTAAATGTTAAATGCAAGCCCTTGAGAGAGAAGTACAATAAAGAGAAGGGTGATAGCATGCATACTGGCACATATCTGCTACATTTGATAAAGCAGTCTTGTGGGTCTCCTTATGATACAAACCACTGGGGAAGGACACACCAGAGAGGACTCCTGAACCAAGGCTTTTTTTGCTCTGTAAATATGGAGCCTTGGCAAGACCAGATTTAGTGCCATATAGAGAGAAGACTGAGAAGTAGCCAGAATGGAGACCACTACTGAGAGTGAGGGTATATTTTTGTTTGCTTAGTTTTCCTAATTCAGAAAGAATTAAACTTCAGGGGAAAAAAAGTTTAAAGATATATGAGAGCCTTTTCTCTTTTTCTTCTCCTAAAAACTTACCCTGCTAAGGGCACCTGGGTGGCTCAGTTGGTTGAGTGTCCGACTTTGGCTCAGGTCATGATCTCATGGTTGGTGGGTTTGAGCCTCACATCGGGCCTTGTGCTGACAGTGTGGAGCCTGCTTCAAATTCTCCATCTTCCTCTCTCTCTGCCCCTACCCGACTCATGCTCTCTCAAAAATAACATTAAAAAATAAAAAATAACTTAACCTGCAAGAGAAGCAAGTAATAGAAATTAATTACATCATTATTAAGCATATATATTGTGCATGTCAGGAGTGAGATATGAATCAGATATACCTACTTTTTCTTAGACGATATAAAAAATGCACATAAATAACTTTAATACTAGAAAGAAAATGCTGTTATAAAAGTATTTCTTATATTTTTCTGTTTTCTTTAAATACTATTAATATTTTAATATTTCCCTAATGATCAGTAATTATAAATCTGTCCCATTCATATTCTCCAACACTGCTTTCAAACAAAAACAAGGGCAATAATATCTAATATTCTAAAAAGAAATAACCAAAAAAACTTATCCCAATATTTTGATACCTAAGTCAAAAAAAAATTGATGCACTTGGTTTCAGGTCCTTTGTAGAGTAACCACTACAAAAGTCTGAAAAATCCTCAACAAGTAGGGATAGAGGGAACATTATAAAGGCCATATACAAAAAACCACAGATAATATCATCATCCTCAATAGGAAAAAACTGAGAGCTTTTCAGCTATAGTCAGGAGCAAAACAGGGATGTCAAGTCTCACCATTTTTATTTTAAAAAATTTTAATGTTTGTTTATTTTTGAGAGAGAGAGAGAGTCAGAGCATGAATGAGGGCGGGGGGCAGAGAGAGAGGGAGACACAAACCGAAGCACGTTCCAAGCTCTGAGCTGTCATCACAAAGCCTGACGTGGGACTCAAATTCACAAACTGAGAGATCATGACCTGAGCCAAAGTCAGATGCTGAAAATCTTTTCATATGTCTGTCATCTATCTTTATGTCTGCTTTGAAAAATTGTCTATTCATGTCTTCTCTCCATTTTTTAATTAGATTGATTTTTGGTGTTGACTTTTATAAGGTTTTTTCTGTATTTTGGATACTGATCTTTTATCAGATATGTCATTTGCAAGTATTTTCTACCATCCCATAGGTTGCCTATTAGTTTTGTTGTTTCCTTCTCTCTGCAGAAGCTTTTTATCTTGATGAAGTCCCAATAGTTTATTTTTGCTTTTGTTTCCCTTATGATAGAAGAGATTTCTAATAAGAAGTTGCTATGGCTGATGTCAAGGAAGTTATTGCCTGTGTTCTCCTCTAGGATTTTGATGATTTCCTGTGTCACACTGAGGTTTTTCATCCATTCTGTGTTTCTTTTGTATATAAGAAATTGGTCCAGTTTTATTCTTTTGCAGGATAGTGTCCAGTTTTTCCAACACCATTTGTTGAAAAGACATATTCATTGGGTATTCTTTCCTTCTTTGTCAAAGATTCATTGACCATATGTTGTGGATCCATTTCCGGATTTTCTATTCTGTTCCATTGATCCATGTGTCTGTTATTGTGCCAGTCCCATATCATCTTGATCACTGCATGTTTGTAATATAACTTGAAGCCTGTTTGTGATGCCTCCAGCTTTGTTTTTCTTTTTCAAGATTGCTTTGGCTATTCGGGGGGTCTTTTATGGTTCCATACAAATTTTAGGAGTCTTTGTTCTAGTTCTGTAAAAAATGAGTGGTACAGCCACTCTGGAAAACAGTATGAAAGTTCCTCAAAAATTAAAAATAAAACTGCCATGATACAGCAATCGCACCACTAGGTGTTTACCCAGAGGTTAAAAAAATACTGGTTTGAAGGGTCACATGCACCCTGATGTTTATAGCAGTATTATTAATAATAGCCAAATCATAGAAAGAGCCCAAATTCCCACTGACTGATGAATGGATAAAGAAGATGTGGTATTTATTTATTTATTTATTTATTTATTTATTTATTTATATTTATATTGAATTTATTGCAATGACAGTTGAGTAACACACACACAAAAACAAAAAAATGTATGCATAATAGGTGTCTTAAAAGCATTAGTCAGTGATAGCTAAAACACGGGGGGAAAGGATAAATAAAAAGGAAATAAAATTGCTCAAAAGTATAACTATCTGGGGTTATTTACTGCAGAAACAAATGGTTCTATACATCACAGCAGTCCTTGGACCATATGCTAGCCAATAAAAGAGCAATTAATTTTATGATGATTCTTTTGAGACATTGAGTGTTAAATTATTTTAACATATCATGGATATGAAGGAAATATATATAACATTGTATTTTTCTATTTCTTTAAATTTTTATACTGTATATTTTAGTTACACATGTAATATATGACTTTTTTTTTTAATTAACTTTATAGTTTATTGTCAGGTTGGTTTCCATATAAGAAGATGTGGTATTTATATAGAACAGAATATTACTCAACCATCAAAAAGAATGAAGTCTTGCCATTTGCAATGACGTGAATGGAGCTAGAGAGTATATGGTTAAGTGAAATAAATCAGTCAGAGAAAGACAAATACCATATGATTTCACTCATATGTAGAATTTAAGAAACAAAACAGATGGACATGGGAAAGGATAAAAGGGGGGGGCAAACCAGAAAACAGACATTTATCTGTAGAAAACATAGGGATTTTTTTCAAATGGAAGGTGGGTGGGGGGGGTGGATTAAATAGGTGATGGGAATTAAGCAGTGCACCTGTCAAGATGAGCACAGGGGGATGAATGGGAGTGTTGAATTACTATACTGCACACCTGAAACTAATATTACACTGTATGTTAACTAACTGGAATTTAAAAACTTGAAGCTAAAAAAATTAAAATGTCAAAGTTTAATATTCACTCAGCATTATATATAATATACACATAAAATATATAATCATAGATATAGGTAATATCAACAAAATTAAAATTTTCTAGAATTTTTAAACTCCAAGAACTTGGAAATTATCTAGGAAATTTTTTATTTATTTTATTCCAGTCGCATTGGAAAAGTGTGACTTTTGTTATATTAATTTCTGGCACAGGCTAAAAAGTCAGGGTCTTAGCACTCAGTTTTGTCTTATTTTAATTATCTCATGACAGTTTTCTTTAAACTGTAAGACAAAGATCAACCAAATTATTGTTTATTATCTCAACATAAAGATGTCAGGAACCTGTCTCAAACCTCAACATAAATATTGACATATTCACAAAGATAAAGATAGTTAAGGAAAAATTCTGGAATATGAAAAATTTATCAATTAAACATTTAAGAAAAGTTTACCAATTATAAACACTGAGATTCATGGATTTATTACAGATTAGAGATATATGAATACAAGCTGTTTAAAATATTTTAACCAAAAGAACACTACTGCATCAGTAGATTAAAAACTTAGCACCACAGTTTATAAAAATTTTCATAGAAATAAATATACCTAAAAATAAATATTTTTCAAATAATTTAACATTTTTGTTAAATAGTTGGGATTTACAAGCAATTTTTATAAAATAAGAAAAATAGGTAGGCAGTATTGCCACATGGTACATTCAAGGAAATGATATAAAGACACAAAACACAAATCCCAAAAGGTCATACACAGAACAAATCAAAGCTCATTTAACAATATTAGGAATAAAGCTATTTTGTTATGTAAAATTGATTAGTTTTAAATTCATGTATTAAGTATATTTTTGTAGTTTGAAGTTGCCTGATTTCTGGAAGGCAAAAGTTGGAAAATTTTTGGAAGGAGGTTCGAGAGAAAGCATGAGACAAAGCAGAATTATCGTTGCTTTCCAAGTCTAGCAGATGATTTACATTAAAAATTATGTCCAAATTACCCTTTCCAGATTTATAGTAATTATAGTGTGCAGATTTTCATGTTTACCTGACTAAAAGTCTAGAGGAATGTGAGATTAACACAGACTCTAATATACATTATTTTTGTCAACTTGGAAAGATATATGGACAAAGGGAAACTAATTCATAAAACAAAAAAACTGTTCTTTTTATATTTGTAAGTGCAATAAAGTAAATTTATGTTGTGTCAAGTCATTTTAGACAAAGTGAATTGGGAAAAAAGTGAAAGTAAACGATCACTTCACAGATGCCTGAAGTTCACATGAAGTACTAAGATTGTGTGAGAACGTACTGAAAATCACTCTGAGTTCTGTTAAATGTTTTTGGTAGTATATTAAAAATAAATAAAAACCTGTCAAGAATGTTTGAATTAAGTGGAACTCTGATATTCATGGTCTTCCCACTGAGCTTAAATATCATTCTCTATTTCTGAGGTGCTCAGTTATTAAAGAAGCAGCACATTAATAGAATTTCATCATTTCTTTATCCATTCAATTTTTGTGCCTGAAATCTTACATCAAAAAAAAAATCTTAAAGATAATGTTTTAGGAGTAAAGACCACAGATTTTTCTAAATTAAGATAAACAAATCTAATCCAAATAAATCATGACCATGGTGTTCTGTGTATAATAATAACATACAAAATAATGCCATGCAAATAGATAGGTTTTTGAAAGCCCATCTTTCTTATTTCTTAGAAAAGAAAGGTTAACATAATATATTTCTTAAAACACTAAAAACAACAACTGACTAAACTGGAACTTAAAAAGAAATCCAGAATAAATCATAAGTAATGAAATCCATTTTGCCTGTTATGAATTACCTTTTGCTCATTCAAATCTGAAAATGTTGAATAATACTTGCCTAAGAATTTTAATTTTTTAACTGTTTATTTTTGAGAGGGAGAGAGAGGGAAGGAGGGGGAGAGAGAGAGGGAGAGACAGAATCTGAAGCAGGCTCCAGGCTCTGAGCTGTCAGCACAAAGCCAGACAGTGGGGCTCAAGCTCACAGACGGTGAGATCATGACCTGAGCCGAAGTCAGACGCTTAACCAACTGAGTCACCCAGGTGCCCCTTGCCTGAGAATTTTAAAAGAAGTAATTTTTTTTTTTAGTTTTTATTTTATTCTAGTTAGTTAATGTACAGTGTTATATAAGTTTCAGGTGTACAATATAGTGATGCAACAATTCCATACATTCCTCAGTGTTCATCACAACAAGTGCTCTCCTTAATCCCCATTACCTATTTATCCCATCTGCCTACCCAATTTCCCTCTAGTAACCATCAATGTGTTCTTTAGAGGTTACAACTCTGTTTCTTGATTTCTTTCTTTGTCTCTTTTTTCCCTTTGCTCAGTTGTTTTGTTTCCTAAATTCCACATATGAGTGAAAGCCTATGGTATTTGTCTTTCTCTAACTTATTTCACTTAGCATAATACTCTCTACTTCTGTCCATGTCATTGCAAATGACAGGGTTTCATTCTTTTATATGGCTGAATAATATTCTGGTGTGTGTGTGTGTGTGTGTGTGTGTGTGTATAATTAGGTGAATACACACACACACATATACACATACACACACACAGCACTTCTTCCTTATCCATTCGTCAGCTGATGGACACTGGGGCTGCTTCCATATCTTGGCTGTTGTACATAATCTGCTATAAACATAGGGGTGCATATATCCTTCTGAATTAGTGTGTTTGCATTCTTTAGGAAAATGCTCAGTAGTGTGATTACTGGATCATAGGTAGTTCTATTTTTAACTTTTTGGGAAACTTCCATACTGTTTTCCAGAATGGCTGCACCAGTTTGCATTTCCACTAACAGTGCAAGAGGGTTTCCCTTTCTCCACATCTTCACCAATACTTGTTGCTTGTGTTGTTGATTTTATACATTTTGACAAGTATGAGGTGATATCTCATTGTAGTATTGATTTACATTTTCCTGATGGCTAGTGATGGTGAACATCTTTTCATATGTCTTTCGGCCATCTGTATTTCTTTGGAGAAATGTCTGTTCATATCTTCTGCCCATTTTTAATTGGATTATTTGGTTTTTGTGGTGTTGAGTTGCATAAATTCTTTTTATATTTTGGATACTAACTCTTTATTGGGTATGTCATTTGCAAATATCTTCTCCCATTCCATAGGTTGCTCTTTAGTTTTGTTGGTTGTTTCCTTTGTTGTGTGATTTTTTTTTTTTTTTTTTTCCTGATGGAGTCCCAAGAGCTTATTTTTGCTTTTGTTTCCCTGGACTCAGGAGACATAGCTACAAAAGGATTACTTTGGCCGATGTCAAAGATATTACTGCCTGTGTTCTTTTCTTAGATTTTATGGTTTATTTATTTATGGTTTCTGGTCTCACATTTAGGTGTTTAATCAATTTTTGAGTGTATTTTTGTGTATGGTATAAGAAAGTGTCCCAGTTTCTTTCTGTTTTTAGTTTGCTGTCCAATTCACCGAACACCATTTGTTGAAGAGATTGTCTTTTTCCCATTAGATGTTCTTTCCTGCTTTGTCAAAGAATAACTGACCATATCGTTTTGGGTTCATTTCTGGGTTTTCTATTCTGTTTCATTGATTTCTGTGTTTTGTGCCAGTATCCTGTCTTGATGACTATAGCTTTGTAATATAATTTGAAGTCTGGAATTGTGATGTCTCCGGCTTTGCTTTTCTTTTTCAAGATTGCTTTGGCTATTTTGGGGTCTTTTGTGGTTCCATACAAATTTTAGGATACTTTGTTCAAGTTCTGTGAAAAATGATGTTCATATTTTGATAGGGATTGCAATAAATGTGTAGATCGCTTTTGGTAGTAGAGACATTTTAACAATATTTGTTCTTCCAATCCATGAGTATGGAATATTTTTCTACTTGTTTGTGTGTTCAATTTCTTTTAGCAATGCTTTCTACTTTTCAGAGTACAAATCTTTTACCTCTTTGATTAGGTTTATTCTGTGTATCTTATTTTTGGTGCATTTATAAATGGGATTTTTTCTTATTTTAACAGAACTAACTTTGAAGCTAGTTAGTTACAGAATGCTTTATGTTTGCAAAAATCTAATTTGACTTAAAAGTGTTCAATGATTTCAGCAATATTTTACTGGTTTATAGTGCAGAAAAATTATTGTTATGACAATTTTTTGTAATTTTTACATTAAACTTTAAAATTGCTTCAGTATTTCTAACTATTGAATATTGAATACTCTGAGTTTCAAAGAATGCTTTTGTTATTTCTCTTGATTATTCATCTAGAGTTTCTTAGTTTTTCTTGTCATTCACGACATGGCTGTTTTTGAAGATACAAACCTTTGTTTTAGATAGAAATATGTAGTTTTCCTAAGAAAAATCATGGGTCTATCATATTTCAAAATCAATTTTAATATTACAAAATTTAAAGTCCTTGGATCTTGATCTCGTTCTTTTTTACTGAAAAATTTGGTTTCTAACATTAACGTAATACATAGTTGTTTTATTCTATACAATACATTTAAAATCATAATATTGATTACACTCTAACAGACTGCTAAATAATATTTACTATTTCTCTGCACTTCTAATTTATTTCGAAGTCATTTAGAGTAATTTACCTCTGTAAGTGGCTATGTCACCACCTTGAAATAAAGTTGACGTGTTTTTTTTTTCAATTTTTTTTTGATGGAGGGGGCTTCTGTAAATTTAAATTTCCTTTGTCAATATGTAAAATATTTATATATTTTCTAAACCAAAACTATAGTTAACAGGGTGTATTTTGAAAAGACACCCTTCCATCATTGTCTGTTCACCCTGTTCCTTTTCTTATCCATAGATAACCATTTTTATCAAGTTACAAGTTCAGTGAAAGGTTTTTCTTTCTCTCTTAGTTTCAATTTACTTATGTTTTTCTTGGGATTTTATAGAGGAATAAATTTAATATTAGCCTGAGCTGATGAAGAAATTGTTAGGACTAAGCCCCTTTTACTAAAGTTGAAAAGTCTTCAGATGAAATGGTCTCCAAAAGGCCAGTCTTTTTCTTTTTTTCTCCTTTCACTGCTTCTCCATCAGGCCTTTCTAGGTTGGATGAATGGCTTTTTGCTTCTATTCTTGTTCATAGATATTAGCTGTTGCTACTGGAAGGTGTTCACTTCATTTCTATTAGGGATATAAATCCTGTCAACAGGAAACATGACTGAGCAAAATAGCTGTATGATTCCATTTACCATGTGAGTATAACCCCAGGAGCTAAACTTCACCTGCTGTTCTTCTCACCATTGGTCATGATGGTATCTTGATCAACAAATTTCTCTTAGTTTGTGTATTAGAGTCCTCCAGAGAAATAAAGCCATAGTGGATTTATATAAAGAGATTATAATAATTTAGCTCATGCATTTGAATAGAAATTTGAAAAGAGGTTTTAATAATTTAGCTCATGCATTGGAAGTCCTATGATCTGTTATCTGCAAGATGAAAACTCCATAAAGCCAATGGTGTAATTCCAGTCCTATTCCAAAGGCCTAAAGTTCAGGGGGACTAATGGTGCAGATCTCAGTTCAAGAGCAGGAGACAGCTATCCTAGATCAGAAAGGCATGAAGGAAGCAAAAAGGGGTGAAATCCTCCTTCATAAACCATTTTGTTCTACTGGAGCCCTCACAGATTGGATGATGCTCACCCACATTGGGGAGGGCTATCTATTTTAATGAGTCCACTCATTCAAAAGCTAATCTTATTCAGAAACACTCTCAAAGACACAACCAGAAATAGGGTTTAATCTCGACATCCATTTGCCTGGTCAAAGTTGACACATAAAATTAACCATCACAATTTACCTGCTTCTTCATTATAGACTCAGCTTTATAAATGCAGGGGCCATTGTTTAATGTCTTCCTCATTCTGTCCCTCATAACCAGCATACTGCCTGAGCCACTTTTTGTCATACAATAAGCTCCTTCCCACTGAAATTCAAATACTTTCTTGGGAGTAAGCAGCTGTTCCATATACAAACTCCTTATGAATAAGTATGAAGATATAGGAAATGACCAATATAGCAAAAATAGAAGATACGTTTATGTTACTCTTATATGCATCATTTTACCTTAAGGATATATATCTGAGGCATACCTGTATCCCTATACTCTTGGCAACAGTGATACTTTTATAAAACTTACTCAACTCATTTTTCTTCTAAAAATCCATTTCTTCCCCAGTTTTTGAAATTTTGCTTACTAGAATCATGAATTTCTCAAGTTACAAACATAATATCCCACATCCAGTTATTTACCAAGTGATACTGATTCTATTTTCAGATTATCTCTTCAATCATTTTTTTCTTTATGTATGCCTGTTTCCCCTGACTTAGTTTGGACATCAATTTTCTCTTTCCAAATCACTTTTAACAGTCTTTTGTCCAATCTCCCTGTAGCGGCCTGATTTGCTCTTCCATATACCAAAATGAAGCTTGGATTTCTTTGTATAAAATATATCTTTCATATCACTCTTTGGTTTAAAAAAAAAAGTATGTCTCTTACTACATAAGCATATAGGATTATGTCTAATATTTTTAAATCAGAAGTTAAATCTTTCAGATTTTTCCCTACTTGTTCAGTTATTTCCTATTTTATAAACTATGTTCTAAGCTTTGTAAATCTCTATTAATTTTTGTATATATGATGATCTTACATGATTCTTTGCCTTTAAGTATACACTTTCTTCTGTTTGAAAAACTCTACCTTCTCTCTGCCTAAAACATATCTACTTATTTTTCAAAAGCACAGATAAATTATTATATTCTACTTTGATAATGTCAGATCCTACAGAGAATTAGTTGCCTCATTTTCTCTAACAATGATATCAACATGAATAATTAGACTTTTATGTGCCATTTTCTTTCCATCATGATTTTATCAAATTCTTAAAACAACTCTTTTTCAGGTGATAAAGCTGAGGTTCAGAAACATTACTTAATTCAGCCAAGAGAATATAAGCTCAGTCCCTACTATTTAATCAACCCTTTAAAGGCCCCTGAATTGAGTGGGTTTGTAAAGAATACTTCATATTTAGATACACATTAATTCTTACCGTACACTGTTCATTTAACTGTGCTGCTTCTCATCTATTTGCTTAGCTCCCTAAGAAGACCTTCATTCTCATTACTATTTTTACCTTATTTCCACTCTAATTTCTCTGAGCTAACCGGAAAAGGAATAGACCTTCTCAATTTCTCTATTTATACTAAGCATACCTAGGATGAGTTATTTGTGTCCATAAGCAGTATATGTCTTCCTGTCTCTAGTTGTCATAAATGTTTTCAGTTAATTACCCTGTCAAATTCTTGGTCTTCTATTTTCCACCTACTCTTGGCTTCCAGGGTCTGAGTTCTGATCTCTTGCTTGAGTTGGAGTTACATCTCTTCTGTCTCTCTTGATTTCTTATTTACTCAATATTAGTAAGCATATAGGCTATATATGGCTAAGTATGTAGTAAGAATGAGACCTAGACATTCAAGGGTAAAATAAGATACACACAGGGTGCCTGGGTGGCTCAGCTGGTTAAACTTCTGACTTCAGCTCAGGTCATGATCTCACAGTTCTTGAGTTCAAGGCCTGCATTGGGCCTTCTGATGTCAGTGTGGAGCCCACTTTGGATCCTTTGCCCACTCTCTCACTGCCCTTCCCCTGGTTGCATGTGTGCGCACGCTCTCCCTCTCTCAAAAATAATCATTTTTTAAAAATAGATGCCTGCAGGAGCACCTGGGCAGCACAGTCAGTTAAGCATTCAACTTCAGCTCAGGACATGATCTCATGGTTCATGGGTATGAGCCCCATGTCAGGCTCTGTGCTGACAGCTCAGAGCCTGGAGACTGCTTCAGATTATGTGTCTCCCTCTCTCTGCCCCTCCCCCACTCATGCTCGCTCTCTCCCTCTCTCAAAAATAACATTGAAAAAATAAAAAAAAAATAGATGCTTGCTTACCTTGCACATATATCTAAGACCACATTGGCTCAATTCTAGGATATCATTCAGTAACCAAGATCCTTCATAAATCTGCCCATTCCCCAAGGTATTATCCGAATCTGCATGGTCCAAGATAAAGTACTACCAGGTCTATATTCTAACATTTTTTTCCAGGGAAACAGTGCAATGCAATGATAAGTCAAAAGTTGCACATACCACCTCTGTTCATATGCCATTAATGTGGACACAGTCATATGACCACATCAAACTGCAAAAGAGATTGTAAAATACAGTCACCAGGTAGAACATCTGAAGGAGAAAAAGAGAATAGAAACTGAAAGTTGGTTACTAGTGTGCACTAAACTCATCTATTATTTATTAGTCTGAAACCATGCTAATTTAACATATAGTTATCCATTTATTTTGTAGAAAATTCTATACTTCAACTAGAAAGTCCTCAGATGGAATCTTAGCACAACCATGAAAAATTTTGTACTTTGGAAATGACATTTTCTAAGCTATATTTTTTATGGCTGAAACTAGTTTGTGGAAATGCTATCAATATACGTTAAGTTGATTTTAATGTATTATCCACTGCATACTTCAGGAACATGACCAGAGAAGTTACCCTTAATGTTATGTTCATTCATTCTCCCAACAACTCATTTTTATTAAAGAGACTATCCTTTATCATTAAAAGGGAAAGTGATTCAAAATAATAATGAGAAATATTCTCTTACTAAAAGGAAGAAAGAGAGAACGGATATTGGGATAATTAATGCTTAAAGAAACAAAATCTAAAATTACCAAAATTCTCATGACCACATAATCTCTCCCATGGACTGGTTCTGTGATCTTGAGCTATTTGCCTGTTCTCTCTTGGCCTCAGTTTTCTTATTTGCAAAAACTTGATGATCTCCAAGTCTCTTTCCTTTATTAACGTTGCTGATTCTCTTTAGTTAAAAAATATGTATTTATTAAACATTTTATTTATATGTGTAAGAGACTATATGACATTTTATTGCAAGGCAGTTTGATGATGATGATCTGTTGATGATGAACTGTAGAATAAAACAGACCTATATTCCTCTGTTAAGAAGCTTATGTAAATTCTAATAAGACTGGTAATAAAAATTAAGGGAAAATAGTGATGGGGTAATTAATATCAGAAGACCTGAAAACCAGGCTTAGAAGAAAGAAAATGGATATATTTATACAAATCTATGGTTTTCAATAACATAAACTGTTATATACATAGTTTCTAATATATATAGTTATATATATAATTTCTTATGTATGTATATTATCTTGGGATAATGTATAATTAAAACACAGCTTAAATGCATCCCTAATGAATTTACTCAGTCTACTTTATCCCACTTCTACTCCTTCCCCCCTATATAAAGCACACTGTATAAATTTATCTGGAGTGGTATAGAACTCAAATGTAATCTCCTGCATCTTCTTACTCTAGATGACATTCTATAAAATTGTGCAATGACACCCAGACAGATATTACATTTAAGTTTATTAATGATGATATTTATAAGTCTTTTGATTCTGAATATTAGAAATAATTATTCTCTATTGAGGCTTACATACTGCCTATAAAAATATTTCACCTATGAAAACACTTTGCCTTATAGCATCGTTAGAGGATATTAGTCATATGTGCCAGTAAAAATGTCACAGCACAATAAATTTTAAATACACATGTTAAGTATAATTTGACATGGTTCAATATCTTAAAATGTACATTTTCTTACATCTTTATTCCAAAGCATGTCTCCAGATTTGAATTACTAACTGAATAAGTGAAAAATTATTTACTACCATCTAGTTCTTTTCAATTAATCCACATTAACTTTCTAACCTTAAAGTCCATTGAGAGGTACCCAGGTATACATTTTCTATTTGTCACTTAATCTTTGTATCCCATCTCTAAATTTGCTTATCATAATAATAAAAAAACTAATCTTTATGGAACTCCATATGTGTGCTAACTACAATGCTAAATTATTTTTTAACCATCATCTAACTTGATGAGTTAGGTTGTTGTGTTATACTCACTTTATTATGACTAAAAATTTCACCCAAATGATCATAACTATACAGTATAACTATGTCTAAGTCTCTTTGACAAATGCTAAAATGCAAGGTTTCTCTAAGAAATATGGTGCTAACACTATTCAGGTTTTTTTCTTAGTATAGAACATCTTCTGCTAATTCAAAAAGGCTACTATATATTACCTTCCCTCAGTTATGTTATATTCATGTGTATGTGAATAGATGAAGCAGCCATTCATTTAAAGTCAATATACTACATCTATTACTTACCTATAGAATATTTTATAGTGATAAGTCTTAAGAAATTCTTAGGCACCCAAGCTTAGGGTTAAGACCACCAGTTTTAGCAGTAAAACACCAGTTGAGTGAATTCTGTCCATTTTTATATTTGGTTACTTTTTCCTTTAAAATGTTGACATGTGTTATCTGTGTAGATATTTATTGTAGATTATTGGGAAGTACAGAAAACTATTAGTTAAGGCATGGGCAATACTCTTTGAGAACGGACAGCGGTGTCTTAAACAAAATAATAATCATACTCATCTTTTCTAAAAATTTTGAAATGCCAGAAGAACTTGGAGGGAAAGAGGTATCTTCTATATTTTTGGGGCTACCATCCCTTAGGATGTTGCTGTCACCATGTCTCATCTAAATAAGACTGAATGTCAGAAAACATCCTTAAATGGGGAGCATTTTCTTTTCAGGAATTATTAGAAAGTCCTATCCATCATCTTCTCCTATCTTACTGAACAAAATATGGCAATTTTGAATTACCAGCGTCTTGCCAATATGGTCTCTAAGTAGGTGGTCATGCATCCAGCTAAAATTATCAATGCTCTATTATTAAAAAAAGAAAAAGAGAGTGGGTATTGGGTCAGTAACCATTTAAGAAAAGTATCTCTCTGAGATTTTTAATATTAATTTCTGATTAGTATGATTAATGCTGAAATAAACACATGGAACATTAATTATTCCACAGTTTGGAGGTCTTTTAATTTTTTTAATGTTTTATTTATTTTTGAGAGAGAGAGAGAGAGAGAAAGACGGCATGAGCAGGGAGAGGAAGGTGCAGAATCTGAAGACAGGTTCCAGGCTCTGAGCTAGCCATCAGCACAGAGCCAGACATGGGGCTCGAACCCATGAACCGTGATACCATGACCTGAACCGAAGCCAGACGCTCAACTGACTGAGCCATCCAGGTGCCCCCACAGTTTGGAGGTCTTAAGATAGATCTCTAAAAATACAAATTCTGGGTCAAACTATGGCAAACAAATCAAAAAAATTAAAATCATACCTAAATATGTCTCATAACAATAGTGCTAGTTTATGCTTCAACTTAAGTTATGCTTGAAAACTATAATATATTCCAGGATTTATTTATAACTTTGCAAATGTGATAGACAAAATACTTTCAAACTGCACATTAGTTTCATTTTTAACCATGATGTATTTCTAGGTTAATTGGCCAATTTTGTTTGCTCTACACATTGTCTCCTTATGCATCTTCTTATTTTATGTAGAATCTAATGTTTCTTACTAATTTATAGAAACTTCATATATATCATGGATATTAACACTTCACTAATAATGTTATTTTTAAATATTTTCCTAGTTTGATCTTCTTGTTTATTAACTTACTGTTTTTCCTGTTTTAGAACTTTAAAAGCTTTGTTTTCAGTACTCAAATCCATCAATAATATTCTTTGAGTGTCTTATCCTCCATTTTATTGAAATGTAATTAACATATACACCACATAAGTAAAGTGTACAGCATAATGATTTCACTTACATATACCATGAAATGATTACTACAGTAAGTTTAGTTAACTCTGATCATCTCATATAGATACAGGGGAAAAAAAAGAAAATAAATTTCTTTTTCCTGGTGACGAGAACTTTTAGGATTTACTCTCAAGAACTTTTATATATGCCAAACAGCAGTGTTAGCTATAGTCCTCATGTTGTACAGTACATCCCTAGTACGTATAACTGAAAATTTGACCACCTTCTTCCATTTTCCCCATCCCCACTCCTATTTTTGGTAATCACAAATCTGATATTTTCTATGAATTTTTTTATCTATTGATTTATTTATTTTTAGATTTCCAACACAGAAGTGAGAGCATACAGTATTGGTCTTGTGCTCTCTCTCTCTCTCTCTCTCTCTCTCTCTCTCTCTTACTTTCTAGAAGTTTGTACCTCTTAGTTCCCTTCCCATATTTTGCCCACCTTCAGCATTCTCTGCTGTGGTAACCAACCAACATTTTGTTCCCTGTAAGTTTGTTTTATTTTGTTTGTCTTGTTTAGATTCTACACAGAAGTCTTTGTCTTTCTCAGATTTATTTCACTTAGTATAATACCCTTTAAGTCCATGTTGTCACAAATGGCAAAATTTGTTTCTTCTTTAAGGCTGAGTAATATTCCGTGGCACAGGCATTCCTTGGAGATACTACAAGTTCAGTTCCAGACCACTGCAATAAAGTGATCTTCACAACAAAGCAAGTCAAATAAATTTTTTGGTTTCTAGTACATATAAAAGTTATATTTCTACTGTAGACTATTAAGTGTGCAATATCATTATGTCCAAAAAAACAATATACATACCTTAATGAAAAAATACTTCATTGTGAAAGATGCTCACCATCATCTGAGCTTTAACCAAGTCATAATAATTGATCATAGATCACCATTACAAATATAATAATAATGAAAAAGTTTGAAATATTACAAGAATAATCAAAATGTGACAGACATGAAGCAAGCAAATGCTGTTAGCAAAATGGCAACTGAGTTGCCATAAACCTTCAATTTGTAGAAAGGGCAGTATCTACAAAGTGCAATAAAGTAAGTACAATAAAATGAGGTATGTTCAGTAAAGGAATGTATATATACACACATACATATATACATACATAAGTACATACATATGTCACCTTTATTCATTTATCAGTGGACACTTAGGTTACTTTTATGTCTTAGTTATTTCAAATAATGCTGCAATGAACATATATATCTCTGAACATATATATATCTTTGAATTGATATTTTTATTTTCTTCAGATAAACACCCCAAAGTAGAATTGTTTGAACATATGGTAGTTCTGTTTTTAATTTTAAGCAGCCTCCATACTATTTTCCATAATGGCTGTACCAATTTGCATTCTCTCCAACAGTGCACAAGGATTCCCTTTTCTTTATATTCTTACCAACACCAGTTATTGTCTTTTTGTTAATAGCCAATCTGACAGGTGTGAGCTAATATCTCATTTTAGTTTTGATTTGCATTTCTCTGATAATTAGTGATGTTGAGTGTCTTTTCAAGGCACATGTTGTTGTTGATTCTCTTTTCATATGCCTGTTGGCCATCTGTATGTCTTATTTGGGAAAATGTCTACATAAAGTTCTCTTTCCATTTAAAAAATTTTTATACTAAGCTGTGTAAATTCTTTATATATTTTAGATATTAACTCCTTATTGGATATTTGGTTTCCAAATATCATCTCTCATTCAGTTGATTGCCTTTTTGTTTTGTTGATGAGTATTTGTCTTTCTCTGTCTGACTTATTTCACTTAGCATAATTCCCTTAAGAACCATCCATCTTGTGGCAAATAACAGGAGTTCCTCTTTTTTTAATGGCTGGATTGGCTGGATACTCCAGTGTGTGTGTGTTGTGTGTGTGTGTGTGTGTGTGTGTGTGTGTGTACATGTACACACAACTTCTTTATCCATTCATTAACTGATAGACCTTTAGGTTGTTACAAATTTTTGGCTATTGTAAATAATGCTGCTATGAACACAGGGGTGCAGATATCTTTTCAACAGAATGCTTTCATTTCCTTTGGATATATTTCCAGATGTAGAATTGCTGGATAATATGGTAGTTCAATTTTGATTTTTTTTGTAAGAAATTTGAGGGTCATTTTTATGCTCTATTTTGCCAAATGTTTGTCCCTTTTCAAGATTGATAACACATTCATCCATATTATTGTTTTTCCTAAACATATGTGGGCTTATCTTGTTGTTATATAAGAATATGTGTAAGAAAAAGAGAAAAAATGATGTAAGTTGCCCCAATTAAAAAAATATATATGCCAATAATCACCTCATCTCAACGTCTATAAAAATTAAGCTGTTGACAATTTCCCTGAGTATTTTCTACAGATGAATAAAAAGTATGTTGTAGAAAGTTTTTAATAGAAATTCTGTCTTATAGGTATTCAGTCAATGTACCAATTGCCAACATCGACGTTTTAAAAGTATCTTTACATTATCTTGGAGGTTTGGATATTTAACAACTTGTGGAAATGGAGCTAATTAAATTGTTTTTATAAATCTGTGCTTTGGTTGGATTTATATGGGGACTTAGAGATCTCTGCACTAAATTACATATTCATAAATCAAAAAGAAATTAACTGTATTTTTCATATTATCTAGTGACTAATTTGAGGGAAGGTGTAAATGAAGAAGTAATACTCTCCCTAATACCTCATCCTTCCTGTGGAGATGGCCAAGGCTCGAGCTCGTACTATATATGGTAACTGAAACTTTGCAGAGGAGAAGAGACAGATTGCTTCAGTGTCAAAGTTTCTTTGAAAGTGGTCCTTGAATTTTATTTCCATGAGTCCAGGTTCTTTTCATATGTTATAGTGACAAGTTTTATCATATGATGAAACATGAATATTGAAATATCTAAAAGAATTTATTTGTTGACATCACTTTTCTAATTTTATTTACATTTAAATTAGAAAGGAATAATCGATGAATGACCTTTATTATTTTAGGGAGCTACTAATTGACCTCTAACACAGATTATAGAAGTTTTACTAAGCAAGAGCTCACAGCTTTAGATATAGATTCAATCTCTTCCCTAATACTCAAATATTGAATGGAAATGTCTAATAGAGGGTATTTAAAAATTTTTGATTCACCAGGGCACCTGGGTGGCTCAGTTGGTTAAGCATCTGACTTCCACTCAGGTCATGATTTCACGGATTATAAATTCCAGCCTCACAAGCCAGGAGCCTGCTTCAGATTCTGTCTCCCTCGCTCTCTTACCTTCTCCCGCTCACACTCTGTGTCTCTCTCAAAAATAAACAAACATTAATAAAATTAAAAAAAAAATTATTCACTAAAAAATCCAGGCCTTTGGAAATCTGTATTTGGAAGTCATGGAGAGAAGAATAGAAATCCAATAGTGTCTTAGCACAGGCTGCTATAAAAAATGTCATGGGCTAGGTGTCTTAAATAACAGGCATTTATTTCTCACAGTTCTGGATCTAAGTCTGATCTGAGATCAGAACGCCAGCATCATTAGATTATGGTGAAGGCTCCCTTTCTGGCTTGCAAATGGCTGCTTTCTTGCTGTATCCTTAAATGGTGGGGAAATAGAGAAGAAAGAAAGCAGACTCTCTAGTCTATTCTTATTAGGGCACTAATCGCATCCTGAGGACTGCATCCTCATGATCTCATCTGAACCTCATTACCTTCCGAAGGTCCCACGTCCAAATACTATCACATTGGAAGTTAGGACTTCAACATTTGAATTTTAGGGAAACACATTCAGTCCTTAACTACCAGAAAGTATATTCAAAATATAATTCTTCCACAGAAGACATACAAATTATTATGGCTAAAAATTTAAATGGCTTTGAGTTGGGGACCTGGACATGTTAGACTGCCAGGGTTTGAGCGCAGGCTGAGAGGGGGCAGATACCTCAGGCCCCCGGGGGGTTCTGCATCAGTGCCTGCTGGGCTGGCTGCAAGTACACCCAGCCATGGGGGTCACGGAGACCCAGTGGGTAGAGGTTCAGGGAAGATTATCGATCTATGTGTGCTTTTTCAAGGCACCTAATAAAAACTTCTTCCCAAAATGGTTAATATGATCACAAGAAACAGAAGATAGCCAGCGTGTGTCTATATTAGAGCTACTTGGCAATGTTCTTATCATCCCTCAAGTCACTCTTGGGGAGGGTGGGGAGAGTAAAAGGCAGAAACATGCAGTATCACTCTAACTCTGGAAAAGCAGAAGGATTAAAACTTTATCCCTGGTTTGCGACTCTGTGTGAAAAAGAATTAGCTGCTAACACCAGACAGCTGAAGCCATGGTTGTGGTGGAACAGGATAGTTACCTGAACAGACAGGTGTTGAAGCTGGATACCAGTGGACCATATACATGCCTAATTTGGTTTTGAAAAATTAAGTTAGTTTCTGTAGTTGTTTTCTGGTATAAAATGATCTCAACTCTAATTAGATTTTCTTCCCCTTTTTAAAATTTTTAATTATTTTTGAGAGAGAGAGAGAGAGAGAGAGAGAGAGAAAGAGAAAGAGAAAGAGAATGAGCAGGAGAGGGACAGAGAGAGAGAGGGAGACACAGAATCCAAAGCAGACTCCAGGCTCCAAGCTGTCAGTACAGAGCTCGACGCACGGCTCAAACTCACTAACCGCTAGATCATGACCTGAGCTGAAGTCAGATGCTTAACCCACTAAGTCACCCAAGCACCCATTCTTCCTCTTCTTGAATATGCTAACTGGCAGCAATTTTAGACAAGAAAATCCTGGGTCCCCTCCATAACTCTGTAACCTGCTAATTGGATGACCTGGTCAAGTCACAAAACACTTATGCTAACTGGTGTGAGCAAGGACGGATAAAGCAGGTACTGGCCACACCCTTGGAGCCAACCCTGAAAGTTAACAGTCACAGCTTGACAGCCACCTCTAAGGGCTAACAGAACAGGAAAGGCCCCCCCCCTCCCCACAGGGCTGGCTCAAAAGCCACAAGGAACTTATAACAGGCACACAAAAGGTGCACTTTGCCCTTAAGTACCTTTAATGTCACAATAAAAGCTCAGAAGACACCCATAAATATACAATACATAAATAAATGTAAATATAACAGAATACATCATGGGTAGTACATGCAGAGAAGCCAAGATGTCATATAACCACCAGGTGTCAATCAAAAATATCAATCCAAGCCAAATTTTCATGTACACAAAATGAGCTCAAAAGGATGTAGGTAGAGATTCTTGGGGCCATTGCCATTCTTGTTCTGGCAGTGATCTGCTTTCAAGCTTGACACTGTGTTATACTTATCTACTTGATACACTCTATCTCCCCATTCTCATCGGGAGGCTCCAATTCTTTGGTGCATCTGGGACAAGCACTGAGTGACCCGGTGACAGCTGGATCTCAGTCACCTTTCATCCTGCTTTCTCTACACTTCCATTTGAAAATTTGAAAAATGTTTTCTATTTGCTTTATAGTCATTGTGGGAATATTCTTAGCTGTATTTAAGTATTTTGCAGTGAATAATTTTGTGCAGTCAAGAAATACATATTTCTTGTACCCTCAAATGTATGTAGTATGTAATAAATATAACTATTTGCATTAAAATTGGGTAAAATCCAGCACAAACCAAAAAAAAAAATTAAATGGCCTTTGTTCTCACAAAATGCACAGACAATACTTTAGGTCTTGTGTAATACTGTAGAAGCATCTTTATTACTGCCTAAGTGATTTACAGTCTTGTGATATAACCACCACTGCTTCAGTAAACAAAAGAAAGCAATTTCAAATTCAATTATTAAAATGCTAACATTAGTTTGGGATGGAACCAAACAGAAAATCATTTTTGTCCATGGCTTAAAAGTAACATTATCCACAGTATAAAGTAACTTGAAACCGATATGGAGACAACTGTAATGAAATTGAATAACTTTATGTTTCTTGACGTGTTCCAAGAATTATATTTTACCAAATTCAAAACTAAACTAGTCCCACCTGAGACTTTTCCAGGAATTCTCCCCTTATAACCTTTTAATTTGGATAGAAATAGAAGGGCGAACTATTCATTTCTACAGTTAATGAGTAAATTTTGTTGAGCACCTCCCTATGTACTATTCCAAACACATGTGTAGCTTGTCTTATACATAGCTCTTTCTCTTCATCTTGTTCTCCTCTTCCTTTTACAGAGTGAATTCAGTGTCCTTTTGTCTTTCATTTCTTAATTTCTTTCTCCCCATTACTGCGCTCTTGGTGTCCCTTTGAACACCAAGTTCAAAGGCAAACAACAACAAAAAAAAGTTCTACCAGTATGTATTGCCTAAATAGCAAGAGAAAAAGTAGAGTAAAATAATTTTCCATTAAAAGTCATCCAACTAATAACCCATTTTCCATTAAAGAGGGCTCAAGCAGGTCTAAAGTCTGAGGTCTACTTGTCATCTCTTTTTCTATCTACATTTGATTTGTAGGGAAATGTTGTCTAGTCCCAAGACCTACACATTGAGAACTCCCTAATTAAATCACTAGTTTACATTTTTCCCTGACATTTACACTTAAATATCTAACTACCTACATAGTGTATCTATTTGGATTCTAACAGATACCTCAAATCTACATGTTTGAAAGTTCAGTTTTTTGTATTCATACCTCTCTCCACAATAGAAACAAATGGTGTGCCCCTCCCATGGTGATGCCTATCCCCTCCATGGCAACTTCATCATTCTAAGCAAACAAGATAAAAGTCTCAGAGTCATTCTTAATTTCTCTTTATCTCTCACATGCAATCCATGAGCAGATCATGTCAGTTCTACCTTCCAAATGAATCCAGAACCCTGCCTCTGACAATAACAGAGATACTGGTATAGGACTAGACCACCTTATGTAAAATATTGGAAAAGTGAACAGAGTGACATAACTATTTTCAAATACCAGGAAATAGGAATTATAGGAATGTATCCCTTATTGAAAAAGAAAAAAATATATATGAGACTATGTTTGCTCAGAATCTTGGCCTTGAAGAGATTTCTGGAATACAATATGGCAACAGAAAATACAAAAAAGAACATATGAGTCTTACTGAGCTATGGAAACAAAGATAGGCTATTGGGGAGGCTGAGGAAGCTGAAATTATCAGGAAGATGTACTAGATAAGAGAAAGCTATTTAGAAAAAATTCTCCATACATCTGCAGAAGAGTACCTGGAGTCTTTGGCTGTATAGATATATGATCTACAAGTACAGAAAACCAGGAACTACTGGGGACATGTAATCTCAAAAACCTGCAGAACTGAAACAGAACAGGGAGATGTTAGAATTCCATGAGCCAGAGTGGGGAGACCTCACTGAATACTCAGGGAAGTCTGTTGAGACCCAGAAAATTCCTGCTTTATATAGAGAGCTAAATCTAGATACTCAACAATATATTATTCACAATAGCTAGCATTCAGTAAAAATTGCTAGAGATATAAAGAGAAGAATAGTATGGACAAAGTATGTAAAATAGCTAAAGGTTAATGAAGTGAGGAAAATTCTATTGATCGTAACGGCTGCATAAGGTTGATGAAAACTGAAAATACCTGAATATTACAAAAGTAAGAGTGCTTTTTATATTAGTTTCTCTAACTTAATGTGTGAGATAGGGTGGGGAGAAATGGGTTAACTTTTTTTCTTCTTTTTAGTTAAATAAATTGGGGGAAAATTACCACTTAACCATCTCCAGAAACTTAAGAGCTTGGAAGCATTAAGAATCAAAGTCTATTGACATTACAAAGAAGAAAGACAGCAGTGTTTCCTATAGTCTGGCCAAAGGGACCTAACCTGAGTCTGAACCAGTCTATGGATCCAGCTGCAAATTTTCAGGAAATACAGGGACAGAGGAACATAATAAACTTTACCATAAGTGTGCAATCAGCAAAGATCAGACTAGGAAATTTTACAGGGCAAGCATCCCTCAACCAACAAACTGTAAGTAAACAAAAGGAATGGAGGAGGAATCTAGAGATTACAGGAAACTTGAAAGATAAATTTTAAAATATCTTAATGGAAGACTAGAGTTGAGATATAATAAAAGAATATTCATTTGGTCTCTGCTCTGTTTCCTGACACAGAGCTTCTAAGACCTTTGCAATCTCCTGAATGCTAGAAGGGTTTTTAGTATGCTAATGAGATGACTCTTAGCTGAGAGGTCTGTAGACAACTTTAGGATGGGGATTGGTTGCCAGAGGAACCAGCCATGTCATCACCAGTGGATTGGAACTTTTGGCACCACACCCCACACCAACACACATGAACACACTCCACAGAAGAGAGAAGAATGCTAGAAACTGATTTAATCACTAATGGCCAATGATTTAGGCAATCATGGTGAAACCCTAAATTATGTGATTTGGACAGTTTCTGGATTGGTGACAATACACATACCAGGGAATTGACATATCCCAAACAAGGGGACAGAAGCTGCTATGCTTGAGAGCCTCCCAGACCTTACCCACTTTAGCTCTTCATCTGGCTCTTTATTTGTATCATTCACATAAACAAGTAATAGTAAATAAAAAATAAAAACACATATGACTCAAATATTTTTTAGATCTTAAGTTTATGGGTATTGGATTTATTTGCAAAATATACTTTAGTTTTTTCTCATAATTACCTTCAATGTTAGTATCTTCCAAATTGTTTTCACAATGAATAGGACTGTTAGACTTATTCACAAAAAATAAGACTATTAACAGCTTTTAGTTTAAAGACTTCCAGGCATACTTTGCCAAAATATTTTTAAGACGGAGCACAAATAGAGCTATAAGCTGCTAATACATGCCATCAGTAATATCCACATGATTTAAAAATGCCGTGAGGCATCAGCAGAGTTCTGTTGAACGATTACTGAGTAATCCATTGAATGGTGCAGTGTAAACTTAGCAGAAGAACTGTGCAAAAGCCGTAGGATCAACTGTTGTTCCTATACATCCTTTGTGGCCAAATTGGAATCAAATGTATGTGGAATTGGCAGCCACTCATGTCTTTCCTTCTCTGTGTTCTTTTCTCATAGTTGTATTCTCCTCCCATGCACTTGTATTTATCACTATATAAATCTAATTTTGGTTTACGTGTGTATTCAACACATACTTAGGAATGTTTCATAGATAAGGACCATCACATAATTGCCTCTGGGCTCATGTGGAGCCTCACACATGAAATGAACTCATAAAAACTTCATGGAATGAACAAATCATATGACTTCACAGGTCACTTGGCACTGTGTAAAAAGGGCCTCCCTTCCCTGATCTACTGGTTGATGGTAGAACTGCTATGGACGCTCTAATCTTTTATTCTAAAACCTAGATATCTGTTGAAATATAAAGACACTCAGATATGTTCATCTGAAGGTAGCACAAAGCTAGAAACAGAATATATTAATTAAAATTTTGTATGGAGATTGTAGGGTCCCATACAGTTCTAAGAAAGAATGTAGAAAGATCCCAAGTACAGTTTACCTAGTTTCCCCCAATGGTAACCTTTTCTAAAACTGTAACATGGTTTTTTTCTGTTGGTGTTTCACTGGTATAGTGCAGGTACTGACAGAAAGATGTTCTGTTGTTAGGCCACCTTGATCTGGTCCTTTTGCTAGAGAAAACAGGCTTTTCTTGGAGCTTTATTGATCTGTGTCTGTCCAGCTTAGCCGTTCCTGCAGTCCTCATCTGGAGTATATAGAGCAAGAAGGAGATCCAGGGGACTCACTGCTGTGTGTACCTCACACCCTGAGGTTTCTAGGCAGTCTGCCTGCTTCTTTCCACCTTTTAAAGTTTTCCTATGCTTGTTTGTTCTGTTATGTGTGGGGTGTTTTTGTTGTAAGAATTATGACTGGGAGGAGTGGAGTTATTGTATATTGGTGAACCAAAATACGCTTTTATTTCACCTTTTAATATTGTATCTATTTTTGAGAGAGGGAGAGCATGAGCAGGGGAGAGGCATACAGAGGGGCACATAGCATCCAAAGTGGACTCCGTGCTGACAGCAGCAAGCCTGATGAAGGGTTCAAACTCACAAACTGCAAGACTATGACCTGAGCCAATGTTGGGCGCTCAATCAAGAGAGCCCCCTAGGTGCCCCTTTATTTCATTTTTTTTTAATTTATTTTTGAGAGTGAGAGAGTGCAAGCAGCAGAGGGGCAGAAAGAGAGGGAGACAGAGAATCCAAAGCAGGCTCTGCTGTCAGCACACAGCGTGACCTGGGGCTCGAACTCATGAACCATGAGATGATGACCCCAGCTGAAGTCTGATGCCTAGCTGACTAAGCCACCCAGATGCCCTGGATCTGTTTTTAATATGTGTCAGTAAAGTAGGGTTTGTAACCTATAGGATTGAAAAATCTACAGATGGGATTTACCTATGTTTGAGGGAAGAAAACATGTAGGCTATGCACCTACGAGGGTAGAAGAGGGATTCCCTATGGGAAGCATACAGTATGAGGAATGTAGGAAAACAAAAGACAAATTCAGATCATTATGCACCTTTTCCCTGAGGGATGGGCACAAGAACCCAATATTTCTGAACACTCATTGGTTCTTGGGAGCACTGAATATACAGATGGTAATTAAGAGGCTTACTATAGAGACATAATTTAATCCAAATGAAGAAGTATATATCTATATACTTCTTCAGTATGTAATAATATATATATTATGCCTAGGCTTACTTCAAAATAGAAGTGAGATTATAATTTAGTTATCAATAAAAAACACTTAGCATTAAATATATTTGTAGAATATAATGTGGAAAAGGAAGGGAGAGAAAGAAAGAAAAATTTGTTAGAGATTTCAAAGTATTGAGTCCTTATAGAAATAGGTTCTTGTCATTTTGACACTACTGCATTGATATTTACTAAAAGATTTTCTTAGTCTTTTTTTAATTTTTTTTTGTAAAAAGTTAGAGACAGGGGCCTTTTATTTAGACATGCTGAGGCAATGTATCTCATTGCCTTGCCTACCAAATTATACCTTTGATGACCTGAAAAATGATATTAATATTAACTGACATGTCTTAAAAACTTGGAAGAGACATTGCCATTCATAACACAGAGCAATACTTTATTTATTGTTAGATAAAGAGAGAGAGCATGCACAGCAGGGAGGAGCAGAAGGAAGGGGAGAAAGAGAGAATCTTACGCAGGCTCCATACCCAGTAGGAACCTGATCTCAAGACCCTGAGCTCAAGACCTGAGCCAAAATCAAGAGTCTCATGCTTAGCCAACTGATCCATCCAGGCACCCCACAGAGCAATACTTTTAAAGTGTATTTCTTATCCATTTTTCTGTTCAAAGCTGCACCAGTGACATCGTGGCTTTGTTTCCTGTCTCTTCGGTAACCTTGCAGCGGGGCTCAGTCTCTCCCAGATCTCACCTGTCTTCTCCTCCTTTCTTCTCCAATTGGCTCCTTACTCTCTCCATTTTTAAATCAGTCAAGCCCATTCTTAGATGCTTTCAAATCCCAAATCCCCAACCCAAACCTATTATGTATTATCAGATAACAAAACCTGAAAATTAGCTAATAGAGGAGATTTATTTCTGGTTGTCACACTGAGGGCCAACAATATGAAATATATTTGGGGTGGTTTCTTTTCTTACTGATTGGAAAATATATGCTGCTTTTCTTTTAGTTTTTGTAAGAATTGGAAGGTTGTTAGTCATGGTGAGGCGTGAATGTGTAAATCAAGTAGAAAAATGCATATTTGTTATTTGAAGCAATTAAACTGGCATCACTGTAGATATAATCAGATTGGCAAATCCACATTAAGGAATATCACTCATCTATCACAATCAGAAACTTAATTACTTTTTTAAAGTGCTAGGGCATCTCTGATATTTTGAGGCTACTTAGTGAACCAATGATCCTGACATTTTTTTTCCAATTTTTCGAAAAAAAAAAATGTTTATGCCTCTTTGTGATGCCTTTCCAGTCTCATCATCAGAGAAGTGTAAGACCTGAATTCCCCAGTGAGGACAGAAATGATTCAGTGTTTATGGTAGTTCAATCAAGTTGCTTTATATAGCAGTGGTAGAAAACTTGGCTGAATTATGAACTGTGGCTGTCTAATCTGATTATTCCACACTCCAAAATTTTGTAATTGATAGGATGTTATAATTTTGTTTATAGGCAAGATTTGGATCTTTGATTCACAAAAGCTCTTGTGCTGTAATTTATAAAGGAAGTATTCATAAAAATAATAGCAGAACCAAACTTTAGTATTCTCAAAGGCATAGTATTTTATGAATATGTATACATAGTATATGAATAAACCATATTGAAAAAGAGAAGGAAAATAAATCAGTTTATATGTGATTTGGAATAGCTATTTTACTGAGATAAGTATAGATAGAAAAATATCCCTTATATAGTTATGTAGAGAAATTATCTTAATAATAGAGAAAAATAGAATTTTTAAAATATTAAAATAGTGATATAACAAATGCTTATTGTGAGTTTTCTAAGTAGTGGACAAATCTTGAAATTTGGTATCAAAACAATATTTATTTGAGGGTTGTCTTGCTTAATACTTCTTTCAGATTCAACATTTCATATGGAAGATAAATATACTTAATTCACACATTATTGTGTGAAGTAAAACAGTGGATTAAAAATTCCTGAAATATAATACTTTTAATATATTTTAATAACCTTTCCCAGCATAAACTGTTCATGCACTAAATTTGCAATCCTTATTATACCTTTCGAAGTATTTTACCCTTAGTTTCTAAATCTCATGAGAAACTGAGACTCACAGATGAATAATGATATTCCTACAATCACAAATGGATGACAGAGGTGGGAGTTGAAGTCCTGTCATATGAGTTCTTGTCAAGAACTGATTCTATTACTCAAAATCTGCTTCTAGTAAATTCAGGTCACCTCATCATCCTTGATTATATTTCTCCTAAATACAGCTTCAACCTGCTTTATCAGTGGATCTTACCTCATAGCTTCTTTTACTTTTCGGTTTATCGTTGTGCATGTTCTTATAACTTCTTTGAGTTTCCATGTTGAATCTGAAGTATTAAGCAAGACAATACTCAAATAAATATCATTTTGATACCAAATTCCAAGATTTGTCTGCTCTTCTTTGAGTTTCCACAGGGATTACTTTCTCTACCTCATCATTGAAACCATAGCATGCTGTATAGCCATATTTATGCTGAATATTTATTAAATTGGACTGGATTTGATTTTTCAGGAAGCAGTATGTACATTAGCTAAGAACCCATGCTCTGAAGTCACATTTCCAGCTTTCAGAGCTCACCTCACTTAATCATATCTCTTGTATTACTAAAGATTAGTCACTTAACACCTTGGTGCCTCAGTTTCCCATCTGTGTCATGACGATAATAATTATACAATAATATACCTAACTTGTAGGCTTAATGGAGGTTTTAAATGAGAGAACAGATGAAAAGAGCTTAGAACAATGCCTGCCACATAAAAACTCTTCCTTAATCTCTCTATTATTAGAATTGTTTTTACTGCTTATCAACAGAAACCAAATGTTGTTAAACATGCATGCCAACTTGTATAAGGAGTAGGAATAATATTTTCTCCTTTAGATGGAATTATAAGAGTGAAAGGAAAAACGTATACTTAGGAACTAGGCACATGTCTAATGAACCAAATCAAAACACTCACTTCATGCAGATGTTAAAGAGGGCATTGTGCTCCTTCTGAGACATTTAGCTCCAGCTCTGATGATGTCTCCATTCTACTAACTACTCGAGTAGCATGTTTAAAGAGCACAGTTATCTTCATGAAATAAAGGGGTGAACACATACTTTTAAAAGTGACAAGGAAATCCGTTGCTAATCACAGCTAAAACTCTGGAAGATTTGGAAAATACAAATGTAGCTTAAAATATCATAATGACTAAAACCAGCTTTTGTTGTATCCAAAAAGTATATCTTCCTCAAAGTTTTGCCACCTTTATTTTTGAAATTCATGAACGTTGGTTTCTAGAAAAAAAGAAAAAAAACCCATAAGGCCATGTTGCCATCTGTAAGCCTTTTGAAAATTGCAGTTATTTAAAAGATTAATGACAACATAAAAATCAGATTTGACTAGGAACATCTAAATTTACCCATTAAGATGATAATATAGTGTGAGAGAAAAGAGATCTTATTTATTGAACTTATTATGTAGTAAACAGTAAGATCACTGAAGAATACACACAAAAAATTCAACAATGAAGTATAAGCTTAATGGTATTTGTTCTCCTACAAACATTAAAATAAATTTCAGTAGTATATATTTAAGGTTCTTTTGTTGTCCTCTGTCTTGATAGTAATTGAATATGTTCTGTAGATCCATAATAGTTTTCAAATGGATCATGACTATTTCCTCTTGGCCTTTTGGCTGAGATCAAGTGTTATATGTTGTCTCTAGGGACTCTAGCCTGCACAACCCAAGAAATAGACTGTTATTTAATAAGCATTTAGCATCTTTTAACTAAAATGATGGTAACCAATATTACACTAAGTGTTGGATTATTTATGAGTAATCTGCTCAGTAAAGATGTTCAAAGCATTAGCTTCAATGAATCTTCATCATTTCCAACTATGTCAGATAGTAATTGCACTCTATTTCTTTTCATCCTTTTACCTCTTGATCTTTTTGCTCCTTGACACCTGATTTGATAACAAAACCCAGCTAAATATAACTTAAAACCTAAGTCCTACTGGTTTGAAAATACTTCACTCTTTTTCCTTTATGCTATCAATATATTAATGGAACACCTATTATATTCACTGTAGCACTTTTTACAGACTCCTTGGGAGAGAGGTAACTCTATAGTGCATAGTAAATGGATACATCAGCCATGTGTGTGTGTGTCCATCCTGTCCCTCCAGAGTGCTGGAGAAAACAGAGGATGATGAACTTTTAGGTTCCCATGTTTTAGCAAATGATTTCCTTGCCCTCCTCCAACTGTCAACACTCAGGTATATTAATTTAAGATATACTCTTGTGTGTGATGCAGAGACTGATAATTCCTTAGCCATTGTTTATTATCCTTTCATTGCTAAGAGAAATCAGATATTGTTGGAGGAAATTGGCTCAGCTCAAAAAATGAAATACATCTGCTATCCCCTTTTGCAGTTAAAATTACTATTTGACACTATCTTCACCAAAGTGTTGTATATACCAAAGTGTTTCCTGGGGCTTCTGGGGAAGCACTTTAAAAGAGAATATAGCTGACCAATGTTGACTGTTGGTCACGTATAGTTCTGCTTCCTCCTGCTAGAAATACAGCTGCCACACTCCTAGCTGTCAGAGTGTGACTGCATGATTTTCCTGAGGATGGCAGAGCAGAAAAACAAAAGGAGCTTGGGGTGTTACTGGAATCTTGGAGACCCCATTGGCCCAGGGCCAGATTTACCATTATGTGACATATTCATCCTCAATTTTGTTTAAGTCACTCCTTTCACCAAGAAATATCATTCTTTTTAATATACATCTTCCTAAAAGATTTATATTTTAGAAACCACTTTGAAAGAACATAACGCATTAGTATCTAAAGTACTTGATTAATGTTCTTTAATAAACTTTAGATTCTGAATTTGGGATTTCAGATTACGATAGATGAAGCTTAACATATGTTGCAGTTCCACTAGTTGGCCTTATTAAACATATTTAAATACATGGAAAACCTTATCCTCGACTATTACTGTTTGAGGATTAATCAATTCTTGGATTACTAACTCTGACAGACTATATAATTCCATGAGAGTATAATCTATTTCTATCTTGTCTAAAATATCCCTAGGACCTATCAAACAAGTTAACACGTAGAAGATTCTGAAAAAAAAATGTTTTTAAATGGATGAGTAAATTAATGAAAAAGTGAACAAACCCATATTGTTCCCAAACATGAACAACACTGATCAAATTTAAATCATTCTTCTTTGATGTTAAAGAACTTTTGTGTATGATTTCTGCCCTTGAATAGTTTCAACTAGTAAACCCTGCAGAGGTCATTCTCCAGATACAGACTTTTGTTTTCTGAGGTATCTTCCTCCCTTCTCCTCTCTCTTTCCTCTCTTGGTTTTCTCCATCTTACCTCTTACCTGTTCTTTCTTCCATTTTTTCCTCTCTCCAGTTTATTTTGTTGATGTCCCTCACCAGCCCCTGTGCTTAACACTCCAGTCTTTATCTTTTCAGCAAACTCAGTAATCAAGATTCTGATTTTTTGAACCATGGAGATAGTAAAAGCAAATGTCAACATGTACTGACTGTTTTCATCAGAAAAATAAATCCACTGAATAGTTTCCCACTAATAGCTGCCTACCTCATCCCCCCATCTGAACTCTAGTTTTCTTTCCCACAAAAGTAGAATTAGTTTACTGATTGGTTTGTGTAATCTATTCCTCATATGAGCTTAGAGGCATAATCAAAGCATCTTTTCAAACTAGAATATTGCATTTTAAACCCACTTAAAACATAACAACATGCAAAGATATAAAATGATCTTACCACAGCCCCTAAAATATTAGATTGCACATCTCACTGAAATTGATTTTCAGTATCTTTTTAAGTTCAGGAAAAGTGGATAAAAACTACTGTGGCCTGTTTTTTAAAACCAGAAAAACTGACTAAATTCACTGATCCTAGATAGATTCATTTAAACTACTCCTCTTTATATCTTTAGCTTGATCTTGAGTTTGATATATATTGACCCCTTCCTTACTCTGTCTCCGGTCAACTAGATAAAGTACTGAATTAAAATTTTATATAACTTTTTACTGCATTTATTAGTGTCTCTTAGGTGGAAGTACTATCCAGATAGAGAAATATAAGACTTTCTGTTCTTTGGATTCACTGGAAATCTTTGCTCATATAAACATTTCTGAGATCAGGTTATAACCTGACCTTAGTTTATCCTTGAAACATACATACCAACATCCTAACTGAAGAGTTTGTGGTGGAGGGGAGACCACTTGATTTTTAAAAAAATGTATTTCAAGCACCAGCTTTTGGCTTAACAATATCTTCAGGTCCATTCACAGATTACAGGGACATTTCTGTATTTAGATTTAAAAACATGTATGGCATATGGATTTCAGGAGGTTGTTTAAAATTATATTCATCACATAACTCTCAGAAATTAACAAAGTGAAAAATGTAATGCACTGGATAGCATCAACTGTGACCTTATCAACTATAATATCATGGTAACCCCTGAGAGGCCAGGTCCCAGAGAAACTGCCCGAGCCCAGGCCTAAGGATAAAGTGAATACAAAATACATTAATTGTAGAGGCATTTGATGTTTCCCCAAGCTTCTATAAAGGTGTTTAAAAGAATTTGATTACCACCCATCTGTTTTGATATTTAATACCTTCTTTCAATTTTCTAAATGCATAGTTTTGTCTTTCCTATAAAGTAAATTAGAATTTGAATATTAATACATACAAAACTATAACATCAACTTTGATGTTTCTATACACATAAGCTACATAAAATGGAGGAATAAAAAAATTACAGTAAATTCAAAAGGAAAGAGTTGGTAGTAGTCAAGAAAGTTCCAGCATCATGTGCTTTTTTTGCACATTTTATTATATTGATATCATATGCATATTTAAATTCAGTTTATAAATAAAATATTATAATCAATTATATCTCAGAACTAGAAAGGAGCTTAGAGATCATATTTAGCATATCTGTGACAGAAAATTTCCAATTTTGATAGATAGCACTAGGATTAAAACTAGAATTCAAACTATTTTAGTAATAATTCTCTGCCTTAAAAATTAAAAAAATTCACAGTAAGTCAATTACTGTAAATCAAACTCTAGTTTACCATCATAAATAAAAAAGGAAACATTATTGAAGAAAGATTTATTTTTAAACGTTTGTGGGGCGCCTGGGTGGCTCCGTCGGTTAAGCATCCGACCCTGGCTCAGGTCATGATCTCACAGTCTGTGGGTTCAAGCCCCACATCGGGCTCTGTGCTGGCAGCTCAGAGCCTGTAGCATGCTTCAGATTCTGTGTCTCCCTCTCTCTCTGCCCCTTTCCCGCTCACATTCCGTCTCTCAAAAGTAAGTAAACATTAAAAAAATTAAAAATTTTTTAATTTAAAAAAATGTTAGTGGCCTCAGGGTGGCTCAGTTGTGGCTCACCTGACTCTTGATTTCAGCTCTGGTCATGATCTCACAGTTCATGGGATCCAGCCCTGCTTCATATTCTCCCTCTCCCTGTCTCTCTGCCCCTCCCCCACTCATGCACACAAGCTCTCTCTTTCTCTCTCAAAATAAATAAATAAACATTAAAAAAGGGTTTTTAGTAAGTAAAAATCACAATTATATGAGGATGGCTTAAATCTTTTATTTTTTTAAAATTTATTAATGGTTACCATATAAAAATAGAAATAAAATGACTATTCTAATATTGCATAAGTCATTTTCTTTTTATGATCTTTTTATCATTAAAAATATAGATTTTTACATTTACATACCACTTTGCAGTTTATTAAAATAAGAATTTGCAAATCCTTTTCACATTGTTATTGTTTGTTAAATGAAATTATATATCTGACAAATACAAGTACAATAAAACCTTGAATTGCAAGTAACGTGTTTGGTTAGTGTTCCACAAGACAAGCAAGCGTTTCTAATAAATTTTAATTTGATAAATGAGCGATATCTTGCAATATGAATAGTACGTGACACCCAGTGTCATGATCACAACTGAGCCAATGGTCCTTCTCTCTCTCTCTCTCTCTCTCTTCCACCCCCCACTCCCGGGGTTGAGGGCGATCCTCTCCCATGCTTAGATGCTCCGTCTCAGGCTGAGTGTTTGGCAGAAATCAGTGATTTTTTTCAGAATATTGGAAGGTGCCCACAACTGGCACTAGTGTATTTGTTGTCACTTCAAAGCACCTATGGACAGTCCTTTGTTTTTCCATATAAGAGTAAGCTTAGGAATGCTTGGCATCATTCTAGGTCAGGCTACCTGCAGATATAGACCCTTTTCTCTGCTGCCTTATTGCCAGTTACATTAAATACAGCATATGACAAGAGTTTATTAATACTGAATACTGTACTGTAGTCAGTATTGTCTCCCTCATACCAGACATGAAGGTTTTCAAAGTTAATTTGCAGATCAATTTTCATATTAATTTGCTTATTTTTCTTTATATTTTATATTTTCTTTACAATACTGTAATATACAAAAAGCAATCATTTTTATATGAATATTTTTTGGGTTGTGGAATGAATCATCTGATTATTATTTCTTATGGGGAAATTCACTCTGATATACATGTGCTTTGCATTACAAGCATGTTTCCATAATGAATTTTGCTGGCATACCAAGGTTTTACTGTACTTAAAATTATAGTTGAAATAGTAAGAAATATGCATAACAGATACTTTTTATATATATGTGTATATTTTTAATTTTTATATTGATTTTAGCTGTTCAAAAGAGAATCCAGGAAAATTTAACTGACAGGAGCAAACACTTAGGACTTAGAATTTATATATCTCCTAGTAATAATTTATCCTAACTGTCCATAGAAAGATACAGGTGACCTTCTGCTTGCTGAGAACTACACTTCTAGTATCAGAAAGTTTAAGAAACTTTTAGTTTGGAAAATAAATTAGACTAAATAGAGGAGGCAAGGGAGATGTATAACTCAACCAGCAAGTCAAGTAACAGCAGGAAATTAACAGAAAAGAGAATCTCTTTATGGAAACTGAAAATATTATCTATATTTCTCACAAGAGAAGCTTCTGGTATCATATTTATGACTACCCTGATTCTACATTATGCCATTGGCTAATTATAGTAGAAAACACACACACACATATAAGGGAAATAGATATTGGAATTAAAATAAAAAAACTTAATAAAGCTAAAAAATAAAAGAATTAAGATTACTTAGGAGACTGACTCTCCCCAAAACAAGCATGTGAATTTTAAAAATCATTACACTTTTTAAAAAATGCTTTTCTGGGGGAAAAAAAAACAAAATGAAGAACTTTATTTTCTAGAATCATCCACTTCAAAAATATAAGCCCCTTCACAAAGAAATGTAATTGTTAAGAGAAAGGGGAAAAATAAACCTTCAGAAATGTAGCTAACATGCAAGTCACCTGGAAAGCTAAAAAAATTGTTTTTACTTAACTATAGAAGCATAACTTTGTTGCAAAATAATTGTAATGTCAACTAATTTCTGAACTAAGCTAGGAGAAAACTGCAGGCAGAGCACCTGTTGGCAGATTTTTACCTGCTGATTGACTCCTCCTGCAATTTCAGAGCAATAAAGCCTTTGCTACCAGATTATTTCCCGAGTAGACTGGTTATTTCCTTAGTGATACAATCATCAGTCCAGAGGAGTTATGCTCATAAGTTTTCAAGCAGGGAGTGTTGTGAAAAGCTGAGATTTTGCTTTGGGTTCGTGTGTGCTATATGTGTGCACGAACTTGTGTTTACTGTTGCTGAGGTGAGACTGGAGCTCTCTCACTAATGAGGTTTCCATAGCTTTGTTATGGAAATCTCCATTGTGGTCATTGTTTCTCTTAGCATATTGAATATTCAAATACTTTATGCAATTCCTTTGTCTATTTTCAATTTTTTAATTTTTTTTTAACTTTGGTAATGTTTGTTTATTTTTGAGAGAGAGAGAAAGGCAGAGTGCAAGCAGGGGAGGGGCAGAGAGAGAGGGAGACAGAATCCAAAGCAGCCTCCAGGCTCTGAGCTGTCAGCACAGAGCCTGTCGCGGGGCTTGAACACAGGAACCCTGAGATCATGACCAGAGCTGAAGTTGGATGCTTAACCGACTGAGCCACCCACACTCCCCTTTAAATATTTTTTAAAGCTATGGCAGTATTAAGAGACAAATATATATTTCTAAATATATACATTTGGACAAATTTTCATCTGAGCCATAATCAATGAACCACAGCCATAATTAGGAGCAACTTCAGCCCTGGAGCTAAAAGTACAAGTTTTTAAAGATTATTCCCTGTAGCTTATGTCACTTTCAATCTGCAAATATCTAAAATTTCAAAAACTTCATGTTTCTGAACTTTGCAATTAGCTCTTGTGTCATGACTGAAAATATCTTTTATTAAAACACTCCTAAAACTTGCAGTCAAGATTTAGTTGCAAATAAAATATTCCCCCTGCCACTCATTATATTCTCTAATATTAATAAAATAGAATTCATATTTTGTCACATATTCTCCCAAAATTGATGCAAGTGGAATACTCCACTTATATATTATAAGCTATATAATTTATAATAATACATTTAATATTAGTTTATATATTATTTTAATATATGTATTATGCTGTATGGGTATATTTTATAATTTTAAGGTAAATAATATTTATGAAAGTTTAAGTTATAGAAATCAAGCATTTAGCATATTTTTTCTACATTATAAATGATTATATTAAGTTTCCATGCCTTATAATTACTTTTAAATTCCAATTTTCTTTGGCTGATTTGCTCTGAAAATTTACTACTATAAATGGATAATAAAATTGTACATTATTGATTATTTGCATTTAAAAGAAATGAAATTATCTTCTGTGCAATTTTTCTCCTTAAAACAGTATGTTAAGTAGCATTGCCAAATGAATAAATTCAATATTTCTTATAATTTCTAGAAAATTAGTAAGGCTTAAAAATCTATGTGTAGATTGGTATTACTAATAATATAAAAAATAGGAATATATATTGACCAAAGCTTTGCAAGAATCATACATAAATGATTTTGTAATCTTCCTCCCTGTCACCTAAGCCCTAATGAATGCTCTACTGCATATTTGTAATATAACAAGTTGTTGTCCTTGGAATAAAGTTCTCATCTATGATACAGGTATTGGAGTGAATTGTAGTTTGTATGAACCATAGTACTCTCTGTATATACTAAGTGTGTCAGCTTAATCAAATGCCTCTATTAGATACAGTTCATTGGCCTCAGAGAGGTAGACCCTCACAGTGTTAGCAAAGGCTCAAGTGGCAAAGCTAAGCAATATCAGAAAAGTCTCACCATTGATATGAAAGCCTTTTTGCAGCTCCCCAGGTTGTGCTTACTGTTGCCTGCCTTTGCTATTCCATCAGGTGGAAACTTTCCAATGTTCATCATTGCTTACTTTTAACCTTCAGTGATAATGTTGATGTTTATTTCATTTTAGGCTTTCTTAGTCCTGACCCATGAAATTTTGATACAGAGTATCATGATTAAAGTTAATAAATATTTCTCACTTCTAAGATGGTGTTTCTGCACGTACATAATATTTGTTACAGAGTAGTTAAATGGCATTCCATACATATATATCCTCTGCTAGATGACCTGGAAGGAATTGTATGATCTGGTCCCAATATACTTTTCTACAAAAACCATCACAGAGGCACCTGGGTGGTTCAGTCAGTTAAGCATCTGATGTCGTGATGATCTTAGGTCATGATCTCAAGGTTTGTGTTTGAGCCCCACATCGGGTTCTCTACTGTCAGCACAGAGCCCACTTCAGATCCTCTGGGCTCCCCTCACTCTTCCCCCCTCCCCTGTATGTGCTTTCTCTCTCTCAAAAATAAATAAACATTAAAAAGAAAAACCCTCGCAAATTCCCTCCAAGAAACAAATGACACGTAAGGACAGTTTTCATTCTGCAGTCACTATTAAGATATATGATCTTTCCTTTTCTCTGTTATTTATTATTTAAAACTGAAAGCTCAAATATCACATTCTTCATGATTCTTTACCTGATCTCCATGTCAGAATTTACATTACTCCAATTGGTTTTCCCATGAACTTATGCTATATCATTGCATAGTAGAAGGTGCCTTTAATTATACCTCCTTGTCAATCTTTCATGCTGATTAGACATTTATGTTCTGCCCCACTCACATCCCCTCAATCTGATCCATAGCACAATGGCTTAGAAATTGTAGCTGCTCCCCAAAGAGATGTTGACTGAATCACTGGAATCCTTTCATACGTAAGGAGGTTGACCAGATTGAATAGTACCTTTGATTTCATATTCAGTTTGTTAGTTCTATAAGAGCATATTTAAATGTTATGGAAAAAAAAGTTTTAAAGATCATTACATAAACACTTTTAATTCCGTCAGTGTCATTCCGGCTGCTCTGAAACAAAGTAGCAGAGGGATCTCAGTATTAAGATAAGGAGAGATAAAATTTCAGCATAAACTATCAAGGTAGTATAATGAAAGAACAAACCCAGGGGCTGAAGATTTAGTTTGTAATTATGGCTCCAACATGACTGATCTTGGTGAACTTCTCCAAGTTATTTATACTGTCTTGGTTTGTGTGGTATTTTTTTGGTAAAATTAAGACAATGGATGAGATCATTTGTCAAAGTCTCGCCCCATCTTGGTTTGGCAATTTTAGTTATGAATAAAGGCAACCGAAAGCACTTGAATTTTAAACCCTTAATATGTAAACAAAACTAGAGCAACAAAAACTCTTGCAACTAGTTCTGGGGGAAATTTATTGAAATAAATAACCACCTATCCTAGCTTTTTACAGGCAGTCCCCATTTATGACTATATTGTTGTGTCCCATCTAGTTTAGCATTTTGTCTGAATTTGTTTTAATATAGTGAAGTACAATTAATAATAGTTAAAGAAGTCAGAATGGATATGGTAGATTGTCATTACAGCTCCTGCCATTATCTCCTCTAGTAGTGTATGTTATGTCTATGCTCTGGATAGAGTTTTTGCTTTTATCACATGAATAAACATTAAAGAAGATCAAAAGTAGCCTGTCACTTCCCAAAAGTCCAAGAGGCAAGGTAATCAAAACCTCTCCTTTAAGATCAGCGGTGCAGGTGCTCACCTGTAAAATAAGTGCTTTCTGATTCATGTGACCAGTCTTGGCCAGCAATAAGACAGGACATCCCCTGTCAGCCGTTTGAAGCACAAGCCAGCTGTGCTATGTGCCAAGACCAGCAAGACACACAGCCATAGCAGGCTAGTTTTTGACAGGATCATTGGAAACATAAGTATATGAGGAATGAATGAACTGTGTGGGCAAAATAGAGGTTAATTAGTCTTGCCTTTGAATGTATGGTTTGAATGCTTTTGTTACAATGCTTTTGCCAGTTTAAAAAGTGAAAATCTCAATTCTGTTCATTTCCTTGTTTGGTGAGACTAGAGTGTTTTTTATTTTGTTTTATTTTACTTTTTAAAATAAACATTTATTCTAGGGTAGATTTAGGTTTACAGAAAAGTTGTAAAGGTGGTACAGAAAGTTTGCAGATATCCCAGACCCAGTTTCCCCTATTATCAATATCTTATATTAGTATGAGACATTTGTCACAAATAATAAACTGATATTGACATGTTATTTTTTAACTAAAATCCATACTTTCAGATTTTGTCGGTTGTGAAATAATGTTTTTTTCTATCCCAGGATTCCATTTGCGATACCATTATACACTTACTCATCATATCTCCTTAGTCTTCTCTTGGCTGTGAAAGATTCTCAGACTCCAAAGCCATTCTCTTTTGATGGCTTTGGCAATATTTCAGGAATACTGAGATTTGTTAGAAAGTTTCTTACTTGGGACTTGCCTGATATCTTTTTTTTCTCTCATGAGTAGACTGGATGCATAGGTTTGTGAGAGGAAGACCATACAATGCCATCTTCATAATATCCTTTCGAGAGTATCTGCTATCAACATGACTTCTCTCTAAATTTTTTTATTGAAGTATAGTTGACATACAATGTTGTATTATTTTCAGAATTACAACACAGTGATTCAACAATTTTACACATTACCAGTGGTCACCATGATAAGTGCAGTTACCATCTGTCACTATACAAAGTTATTAAAGTATTATTTTCTTCTATTAATGTTAATCATGATTATGAGATAACTTATTTAGGTTTTTCCACTGTAAAGTTTTTCTCTTTTTCCACATTGATTTCTTGGAATGAAATCACTTCAGGAGTGAAATGTTATGTTTTACCACCTTGAGGACAGAGTGTCTTCTGCATGCGATAATTGTCTATTCTCCTGTATTTGTTTATTTAATTACTTATTTGTATAAGTATGGGCTCATGGGTATTCGCTTTATATGTTGGGTTATAATCCAACACTATTTACTTAGTTACTCAAATTGTTCTCTGTTTGGCTATTGGGAGCTCCTTTTTTCTTATGGCACACCACCATCATTGTGCTTATTTTTGAGAGTTTCCTTACTTTGTGCATCTATAGATCCTCCTGGCTCAGTCTTTATATTTCCTAGCCCAGTATTAGAATCAGGCATTTCTCCAAAGATCTCTGATTTCTTATGTTGGAAAATGTAAGTAGAAACCAAGATCTAGGTGTTAGGTGTGTTTGTTGCCTCTGCAGCGTCATTGCTTCCAGAAATTTTCAGAGGACAGAGCAAGAACATATATGTGTATACTAACTTATATCCATATATGTATAAATATTTATAATATTTATAAATCATTTACGTGTATATGTTTATTTATCCATCTGTATCTACATTAAGCTAACCATGAGTTCATACTGAAGTCTTCAACTCTATTCCATTACCATATAAATCATTATTCTTGATTTTAACTTTCTACTTCAGCAGTACAAAATCTGTCTCCCACCAGTCACCATCTATTTACTTAATTTTTAATTCCAATATACAAATATATAGTGGCTTTTGAATTACTAGCTCACACTTCCATGGGAAATACTTTTCCAACCAGAGTACATTTCTTATGTTCAGCTCCTTTTGATTTTAGTTTTACAGACATCACTCATTTCCAAAGTTACTTGGCTTGGCACCTTGGCACCTCATCCCTTCCATAAGGCTGTTTCCTACATTTGTGATACAGGTTCTTTAATCACAATCTATATTCAATCATTGGATACCTGACCTCCTAAATGACTTTTTAAATTTGTACACATTAGGTTCATTTTTTCCGTTGTAAAGTGCTATGGGTTTTAATACATGTCATGTATTCACCATTACAACATCACACAGAATAGTTTCATTGTCCTAAAACATCCCCTGTGCTTTACCACCTCAACCCATTCCCCACTCCCCAACTACCTGGCAACCACTCATCTGTTTATCGCCTCTATGGTTTTGCCTTTGTCAGCATGTAGCCTTTCCAAATTGGTTTCTTTCTCTTAGCAGAATGCATTTAAGATGTGTCCACATCTTTGTATGGCTTCATAGCTCAATTCCTTTTTTTCACTGAATAGTCTTCCATTGTATGGAGGAGCAACAGTGTACTTTTCCATTCATATATTGAAGAATATCTTGGTGTTTTTCACTTTTTGGAAATTATGAATAAAGCTGCTATAAGCATTCACATGTATTTGTTGTATAGAAATAAATTTTAAAATCAATTGGATAAATATGTGGGCACATGATTGCTAGATCATATGGTAAGACAATGTTTTACTTTGTAAGAAACTGCCAAACTGTCTTCCAAAATGTATAACTTTTATAGTCCCATCAGCAATGAATGAGGATTTCTATTGCCCTGCATCCTTCTAACGATTGAAATTGTCAAGTTTCTGAATGTTAGCCATTCTAATAGGTGTGTGGTGGTATCTCATTGTTTTAATTTGCATTCCCTAATGACAAATGCTATTGAGCAGGTTTTTATATGCTTATTTGCCATCTGTGTATCTTTTTGTTGATGTGTCTATTCAGATCATTTGCTCATTTTTAATTGGATTGGTTTTTTATTGTTGAATTTGAAGAGTTCTTTGCATATTTTGAATATAATTCTTTTATTAGATATGTGTTTTGCACATATATATTCTCCCAATCTGTGGCTTGTCTCTTAATACTCTAAGAGTATCTTATCATGAACAGAATGTTTAATTTTGATAAAGTCCAACCTATTGATTTTTGTCTTTCATGGACCATGTTTTTGGTGTCAAACCTAAAAACTCATCACCAAACCCAAGATCACTTCCATTTTTTAATGATATTTTCTTCTCAAAGTTTTATAGTTTTACACTTTACGTTTATATCTATGATCTATTTTTAGTTAATTTTTGTAGAAGGTATAAAATCTCTGGGTTCAATTTTTGTTGTTTTATAGACCTACAATTATTCCATCATCATTTGGTGAAAAGATTTTCTGTATTCCATTGAATTGGTTTTGCCCCTTTGTCAAAAATAAGTGGACTGTAGTTGTATGTCTCTCTATTGGCTTTTATTCATATTTATGCCATTGGTATATGTTAGCTCTTTTGCTGATACCATGCTGTCTTGATTACTTTAACTTAATAGTAAGTCTTGAAATCAGGTGGTATAAGCTTTATTCTTATTTAATATGGTGTTAGCTATTTTAGATGTTTTTCCTTCCATATAAATTTTAGAATCAGTTTGTTGATAGATATAAAATAGCTTGTAGTGGTTTTGATCAAATCTATTGATCAAGCTGGAAGAACTGACATCTTAACAATATCAAGTTTTCCAACCCATAAACACAGAATATCTCCACTTTTATCTGGCTCTTTGATTTTTTTTTTGGTCAGTGTTTTATAATTTTCTAAAGATTCTACAGATGTTTTGTCAAATTTATATCCAGGTACTTCAGTTTTTTGGTGCTCTTATATATGTTATTTTTTGTTTCCAATTCTAGTTGTTTATTGATGGTATATAATAAAGCAAATGACTATTCTATATTCTTTGACTTTATTAACTTTATATCCTACAAACATGTTATACTTCCCTATTGGTTAACAAGTTCTTCTGTGGATTTTTAAGGGTGACATCGATAATCATGTTATTTACAAATATTTTCCTTTCCAATTTATATAGCATTTATTTTCTTGTCTTGCTGCAGTAAGAAAGGACTTCTGATAATGTTGAATGAGAGTGGTGAAAGAGGACATCATTGGCTTGTTCCCAATCTTGGAGAGAAAAAAAGTGAGTGTCTTAATACATATATTATTTTAGCTATAGATTTTTTTTTGCAAATATCCTTTTGCAAGTTGAAAAAATATCCTTTAGTTTCTAGTGTGGTGAATTTTTATAATAAATGTTAGGTTTTATTAAATGCTTTATCTCTATCAGTTGTTCTGATCACAATTTTGTTTGTTTATTCTTTGCCCTGTTGGCAAAATTGTGTTGCATTGTTTGGTTTCTGAATATTGAACCAGACTTGCATACCTGGATTAAATCCTAGTTGGTACTTGGAATGGTATAAAATTCCTTTTACACATTGTTGGGTTGCTTTGATAATACTGTGTTTAGTATTTTTGTGTCTAAATATATATTGATCTATAGTTTTCCCTTTTTGTAATGTATTTATCTGATTTTGGTCGTAGGATAATACTAACCTCATAGAGAGTTAGGAAGTGTTTCCTATGCTTCTATTTCTAGAAAAGACTATGGAGGATTGGTATCATTTCTTCTTAAGAGTTTAGTAGAATTCACCAGTGAAACCATTTGGGCTTGATGCTTTATTTTTTTTCCCCTAAGTTACCAATTATTGATTCAACTTTTAAAAATAGATATAGCCAGGGCACCTGAGTGGCTCAGTTGGTTAAGCGACCAACTTCGGCTCAGGTCATGATCTCGTGGCTCACAAGTTCCAGTCCCCCATTGGGCTGTGTGCTGATGGCTCAGAGCCTGGAGCCTGCTTCTGATTCTGTGTCTCCCTCTCCCTCTGCCCCTTCCCCGCTCATACTGTCTATCTCTAAAAATAAATAAACTTTAAAATTTTTAAAAAATAAGAAAAAATAGACATAGCCTTCTTAAATAGCCATACAGCTATTAAAATAGCTTAATATTTTAAGCTTAAATAGATCCTCCTCAGGGAGCTTCTGTGTCTTGCAAACTCAGCTGTAATCTACTGCTGTTACAATGGAATCTTATTGGTTTGTGGCAAAGTATAGACAAGAAACAGTATTCTACATTCTTATGTTTAAATCTCGGTTTTAGTGGGCATGTGTTTCTGGGATATGACCATCACAAGTATTTCCTTTGGTAATCCAAAAAAGCAAGAGGAATATATTTCAATAACTTTTACTTTGAGTTCTTAAATTGAAAGGGGGGAAAATCAAACAATTACTGTTGATAACTAAATTTATATTTCAAGGGTCTGATGAACTGATGTAAAACTGGTGTCATTTAAAACTTTGTGAAGTGTCTTATCTCCTAATGGGGTCAATAATTAACAGTTATTTCACTTGGCATAAAAATATGTGAAATTCAGGAGTCATCTTACAATATAAATAAAAAGTCTTTCTCTACCTAGTGATATAAAAATATACTTTTTGCAGAAGAACAAATAGTTTTTAGTAAACCAAAATGTAATGAACTAAAAAAAAAAACCCTATGATTTAGCAGCACCTAAATTATAATACACTTAATGTTTCATCAAAATATTGGAGACCTCTGTTAGTAAAATTATTATTATTTTTTTAATTTTAATGTTTATTTATTTTTAAGAGGGAGAGACAGAATGTGAGCGGGTCGGGGGTGGGGTGTGGGTAGGCGGTGGGCAGAGAGAGGGAGACACAGAATAGAATCAGGCTCCAGGCTCTCTGAGCTGTCAGCACAGAGCCCATTGTAGGGCTTGATCTCATCAGTGGTGAGATCATGACCTGAGCTGAAGTCGGACACTTACCCAACTAGGGCACCCAGGCACCCCTGTTGGTAAAATTATTTATCAAAGGAATAGAGATAGAATACAATACTTGCACAAATATTTTAGATAGAATATTTAAACATTTTTATTTGAAGTAAACTAGATTTTAGCAAAGTCCTCCATTTAGCTTAAATTGCTATGAGCTTATCAGACATCTTAGATAAAGTATATATTTTTTTTAATTAACAATGTTGTGATCTAGAGAGAAGTGCTAATTGAAGACGTACACTTTTCATTACCATTAAATGCAACTTTGAAGAAGATAGTAGACACGATTTGGTGGGAAGACGGGAAAGACCATAAAAATCCATCTATTAAAAAAAGCGCTGTATTTTTCTGAAATTTTTTCTAAAACTAACACAGTATTAGAAACAGCTTTGATGGAGAAATTGATTAAAGTATGTTAGTATACTACATTATTTTGGACTAGATTATCTTTTTAAGTTTTTATTTAAATTCCAGTTAGTTTACAGTGTAATATTAGTTTCAGGTGTACAATATAGTGATTCAGCACTTCCATACAATACCCAGTGCTCATCACAAGCGCGCTCCTTAATCCCCATCACCTATCTAACTCATCACCTCCAGTAACCATCAGTTTGTTCTCTATAATCAAGAATCTGTTTTCTGGGGGCACCTGACTGGCTCAGTTGGAAGAGCATGCAACTCTTGATCTTCAGGTTTTGAGCCCCACACTGGGTCTGGAGATTACTGAAAGAAAGAAATAAACTTTTAAAAAGGGTCGGTTTTCTAATTTGTCTCTCTCTCTCTTTTCCCCTTTGTTCTCTTGTTTTATTTCTTAAATTACACATATGGGTGGAATCATGTGGTATTTGTCATTCTCTGATTAACTTATTTCATTTACAATAATACTCTCTAGCTCCATCCATGTCATTGCAAATGGTGGTCTAGATTATTTTTCATGTTCTAACAATTTTTTTCAAGGCTTCACTTTTTTCCATTAGGGTACATGGACTTTAGAAGAAATTTTAGTTTTGAAATTAGATTTTGAATAGAACTATTTCATATATCACCAATAGAATCATTCAACTGAGTGAAAAAATATTTAGAAAAAAATACAATTTTTACTATTTGTGGCACTCTTTCCACTATATAGTTTGTAGAATAAATTATGCAATTACCCTATTTATTGAGGACATATACCATGAAGTCTAAAAAGTGATATCTAAAAATGTATTTGTAAATTATTTTTTTGTTGGGCTTTAATATTTAGTCTTATGAAAATATTAGGAAGCACAGATTACATTGTAATTACAGTTACGTATCAATTACAGTTGTAGCTCCTAATATTTTATGCACATCCTCTCAGGATTAAGACACTTTTCTTTATAAGCATTCTAGGTTATCAAATACAGAAATTACTACTTTTCTTCCTTTGAATTTATCTATGTCATCTAAACTGCAATAGTGAACACAGATTCAGGTCTTTGTAGCAAAAATAAAAATAGAACACACAGCATTCTATGTTTACCATAATTAATGCTTATTTCACAATCTGAACTCTATTCCAGGTACAAAATATGATCACATTGTAAGAATAACTTGCACTTCAGCTGTTTGAAGTTTTGTATATAAACAAAGTAGTTAACTAGACTCTGAAACACCTTTCATGTGAAAGATTAACACTTTGTGTCTTTGTAAAAACACTATCTTCTACACTAAAATGATAAACATCAGTACAGGGGTGCTCACTCACCACCAAAGGACAAAGAGTTTCCAGCCCATCTCTGCACTCATCCACCAAAAGAAGAGACACAAAGTTTTTAGAGAGGATATTTTCTCCTGTTGCACCCTGCTTACTTGTGAAGCAGATATGCAAACATCCAAACTTTTGGGTGCCTCTTAAGTATTATAGTAGAAGAATTATTGGCAGAGAGGCCAAAGGCATCAGGGATGTAAAAAATTGAAGTGCGCCATCCATTTGAAATGCAGTGAGTAATGTGCAGTCTGCTGATGGTGATGAATGATGATAGCCCCTAAGTCGGCACTAGCCACTTGGCTGAAAGGCAAATCGGGAATGCAAGGCAAACTCAGAGCTAGGCAGGCCATCAAAATAAATAAGTAAAAAGAAAGGACACTAAAAGGCAGTGGGTTGTTAGGATGAAGGGTTGTAATAAATGATGATGTCAGTGATAAATTGAGGTTGCTTATGCCATGGTTAGAATTTCAGGGAGAGAAACGGATTGGAAAACTCAGCATTAAAGTATTAGAAACCAGTTTTCAGAGGGCTAAGGTTCAGAATTGAAACTTCTATGAGAAATGCAAAGCTAACATTTCGGTAATACCGGAGGATATAGATTAATATCTGTTTTCAGTTATTCTTCAGATACCAATGGAGGTTGGTGATCAAAAGCAAGGTCTGTATCAGAAAATCAGGATAAACTATAGTCAAAGTTAATTAGAGTGAGATTTCATAAGCCTTCCCTGGAGAAGTTTAATGGCTTATATATTGGTGGCATGAAACTTCTATGACCCCGACTCACTCTGATCTCAGTGTTTCATACATGTTGTTAAGAGGCCCTGGAAGGTATTTGATTCTATTAATTCATCAAGTTGATCATCTACTTGCTAACCTCTGCCTCTGTGTTCCTACCTATGTGTTGAGTTTTGTATCAGTTGCTAGTGAAAAAAATAGTCTTTGCCATCAAAAAGTTTTCCATTCTGTGTGGTGAGTTAGATAAAGTTTTTATGGTAATTGCAACAATTGGTTTTAGAATGCTTGAGAGAGAATGAAATCAATATGTATCTTTAAAAATTATGATCTTTCTAATATAGTAGTTTTTGTGTTGAGACTGCCCTGCTGGATAAGTGGGTACCTGGAGACCTGTGATCTGGATGGAGACACAGGGAACTGAAGACAACAGATCTGGCATTGGGGCAGGATTTCATAAGCCTTCAGTTTGCATGTCATCAAGAAAAAAACAAAGATGATGTCATACAAATCAAGAGCCATGCAAATAGTCTAAGGAAAATCACAGCTGAGGAGAAAAAAAATGGAAATAAAGCAGTAAGGAAGAAATTTGAGGCATTGAAACAGAACAAATTGAATTTTGGGCATAGGGTGGAGGCAGAGCTAGGATGCAGCATTAGAGACTTGTCATGTGCCTGTGACCTCACCAATAGATGCAGAGAGAACTCTGAGGGACACCAAACGGTTTCATTTGTGGTTGTATCTTTTTTTTTAAGTTTATTTATTTATTTTGAGACAGAGAGCAAGCACTTGAGCATGTGTGTGTGCAGGGAAGGGGCAGAGAAAGGGAGTGACAGAATCTTAGGCAGGATCCACGCTCAGCATGGAGCCCGACGTGGAGCTTAGTCTCTCAAACCGTGAATTCATGACTTGAGCCAAAATCAAAAGCCAGATGCTTAACTGACTGAGCCACAGGCGCCCCAGAAGAGGATGCATCTTATCTAGATAATAGAGGAGTACTTGAGACAAGATTTAAATGTCTATTTATAAATTTCTTAAATAAGATAAAGCCTAAATTAAACAACTTTAACATTGATAAATTTTATTTATTTATATATTTTAATATTTATTTATTTTTGAGAGACAGAGAGATAGAGCGTGAGCAGGAGAAGGGCAGAGAGAGAAGGAGACACAGAATCTGAAGCAGGCTCTAGGCTCTGAGCTGTCAGTACAGAGCCTGATGTGGGGCTGGAAGCCACGAATGGAGAGATCATGACCCGAGCCAAAGTCGGCTGCTAAAATGACTGAGCCACCCAGGCGCCAGATTTTTTTTCTCCTTCAGTAAATTTAATAGAAGTAAAATATAACAAATATATTAATTTCTGCTTATAAATTTTATTCTGATTTAATTTTATGGTACTTTTACCATAATTTTTCAGATGACCCAAAAATCATATATAGGTAGTTATGCTTAGTGTTTATCCAACATATCCATCGTACATCCCTGCTCCTCCTTTCATCTGTATGCTTAATTTATTATTATTTTTTAAATTTTTTAAAAGTTTATTTAGAGAAATAAGGTGGGCGTGTATGTGCAGGCACAGGGAAAGGGCAGAGAGAGAGAGAGAGAGAGAGAGAGAATCTCACGCAGGCTCTGTGCTGTCTGCTCAGAGCCCAAAACAGGGCTCAGTCCCACAAACTGCAAGATCATGACCTGTGCCAAAAAACAAGAATCAGATGTTTAACCAACTGAGCTACCCAGGTGCCCTTGTATTCTCAATTTGTACGAATATAGAAACCAACCCTATTGCAGATTTTAAGCCCCCCATCTTTCAATATATACAGCCTGGACTTTTCCTACTGTTTAAAGATCTAGTGTCCCTGAGGCAAACCCTGGTGGTATGTGTGCATTATGCTTTAGGCTTCTTCTAGTCCCCACTATGTTCATGAAATGTTTTTCTCTTTAAAACTACCATTTCTTGCTGGAACTGAAACTGTGACTTTAATCTTAGATTACGTGACTGGTTTCACAGAGGTGATTCTGAGGTGAAGGTTGGGAGAGCACCTTCGCTCCCCACCAAAAATCTCAATCGACTTTAGCCCTCCCCAAATTACTTCACACAGTCTTTCCAGTACAAAAAAATCTTGACTAAAAAGTCTTCTAATGTCCCTATCCAACCAAATGCTTACATTTTGCTTAATTCATTTCAGGGACTCAGTAGAAATTGAATGTTATCTCATATTCTGCAAATGTAATTTTGCATGTAATTTTGTTGCTTGATACCTGCTTCTGGTATGCTACCCTGTCCCACCCAATAATTTCTCTGAGCTCTCTTGCTCCTAAGACTAGTTTAATCAAGCCCAAATTCTACTTCCTTCACAACCTTAGAGCTCACTGATGGTGGTTATAACCAAGGCAGAACATTCTATAGCTTAGTGCTCTCCCCAAACTCTGTTCTCTCTGGCTTCTTTTCTATCTCCATTGGCCTTATTGACCTTTTTAATCTTAACCCTTGGGGCTCAGAACTGAGCTTCCCCCATTCTACCACCATCTACCTAAAAAATGTGAAGCATAATCTCAAAAAGTGATTTTTATGTGGTATTTTTTTTATTTTTCTCCAATACATTATTCATGTATACATGCTATTTTGAATTGTGTTGATTTAAAAAAAATCATTCTAAATTGAGGGTCCACCAAAGAAAATGAATGGTTCTGTCAGACACAGTTTAAGTATTTTACTCTATTGAAAATTATTTTTTAAAAGGAATTTATAAATATGGTATTTTATAGAGATTCAAAACAATAAGAACGACAATATACCAAATAAAAATATGAAAGCAGAAAGCAACTTCTTTCAAAACATTTGTTCTTGACCTAGAAATCCTGCAGTGTGTGTCTGTCTCTAAGGACACATTCTGTGCAACAGAATTTTTTTCAGTGCAACCTTGAACATGTCTCAGCCCTAGGCCTTTAAGCCTCAGAAAATGTTGTGATAAGATACAGTGTGTGAGGGTGCATGTGCATGTACTCTTCTGTTAACTCTCTGCCACTGTTTTGCCTCCTCCTATTCTAGTTTACTGAGCTACTTGAAAAGAAACACTTTGAAACACAAAGGGCTTTTTCATTTCTCACCAGTGATTACCCACCCTGATTCATTCACACCTGAGAAAACATAGAAAGTCATGGACTCTGACTCTCTTGGTATTACTGTTTAGATGACGGTTATTGGCTACACTGTAAAATTTAACAAAAGAATACCAGATCTCATTCTATTACCTATCTCCCAGTTTATGGCTCTACTTCTTTTCATTTCATACTTCCCAAACTTACACTGAACATTAGAAATGTAACTATGTTTTGGGCTTAGAAATGAAAATTAGACAATAGAAGAAAACATAGATATATGGGGACATGAGGGAAAAATCAACTGAGCAATGGGAATTAATAGTCTCTGATGTATACAATATGCCTGCCAGTTTGTAATCTATGTCACCTGGTCCTCAAAATAGTCCCACTGAGGAAGTATTATTTAGTTCACTTACAGAGAAGAGAAATAAAGGGTCTGGAAATGTTAAGTAATTTTGCTCCAACTACTTAAGTGGATAAGAGGCAAAACTTGAACCCCAGTACAGTGTGTTCACAAAGATACTTCTTCTCCATGTACTTGCCCCTGAGAATGCTGTGCTCAGTCATGCTCTAGGTATACACCTCATTTTCTGCATACCTACCCCAGTCGCTAAGCATGATGATAATTATTTAAATACACTACAAAACTTGTTTCTTCAGTAAACTTCACAGATTCCTCTATATTTTCTCCTACAGAAGTCACCGATAACACTTTTCTTCCTGTCTTCCTTTTAACCCTAAGTGTTCATCATGTGCATACCATGTGCATAATCATATAGTGCCCTACATTGTTATAACTTTTCACATGGGCTCCTTTTCTCTTCAGTGGGGTTGTAAATTCCTACTGTCTAAAGCTTAGTGTCAGTCAATTGGCAGATAAGCCCTGAGACCTTTCTGTGATTGAAACATTGTGTGAAGTGAAATGGTGGATAAAACAATTTGAGCAGTAAATAAATGAGAGTCTGAAAAGCCGGTACCTGAATCAGTACACAAATACCACAATAATCCTAAATTACACATCACAACACACTCAGGGTTTATAAAAGGTAAGCCTCTATTCTCACACTTGCTGGTATGTGAATTGACTGTCCTTCAGCTACAGGCTGTGGGTTAGTCCAGATTGGCTCCAGGTAGGCTGGGTCAGTTCTACAGGTGCCTCGCTCTAGGGCCCAGGCTGAAGGAGCTCTATGTGGGGAATGGCTTTTCTTAGAAACTTAGCTACCATGTTTGACATCCCAAAAGGATTCTCTATTAACATCCTCCTTCCCATAAATTACAAAATAATTTTTAGTAATAACCATGGGATAAGCATGTATTAATCAGTAATAATATTTTATTGATAAATTAAACTGGATAATACTCAAATTCAATAAACCTTATATTAAAACTAAAATTTGCATTTCTAAGCAAAACATTTACTCCTTAAAATTTGCTCTTTTCACATTTTTTTAACACAAAATACAAACTCTACATGGTTATTTACAATGGCAGGCATAGAGTATAAGTTCTGTTTCTACATCTTTATAATCACTGTAAAACTGTCATTAAAAAAAAACCCTCTTGGGGGCACCTGGGTGGCTCAGTCAGTTAAGCGTCCAACTACAGCTCAAATCATGATCTCGCAGTTTGTGAGTTCGAGCCCCACGTCGGGCTCTGTGCTGACAGCTCAGAGCCTGGAGCCTGCTTCGGAGCCTGGAGTCTCCCTCTCTCTCTGCCTCTCCCCTACTCATGCTCTGTTTTTCTCTGTCTCAATAATAAATAAACATTAAAAAAAAAACAAAACTTCTTGGTTAGAAGCAGGGGTATGCAATACTAGAGTGGTTGCAGACCCAAACTGCTCCTGAAGTAAGGTTGTGAATGATCTTGAGACATTATGAATTTACTCAAAATGAATTTGCATAGCTTAGCCTGCTGTGCTGATTGCTGACTCTAGCAGGAATTATCTGGGAACGTGGCTCAACAAAAGTTTCCTGAGTTGTTTTTTTTTGTTTTTTGTTTTTTGTTTTGAGAGGGTAGGGTGGGGTAGGGGCTGTACTCCATTCTTAATAACCCTCTCTCTGCTTCTGTGGTACACAGAATTCCTACAGTTCATATGTCAAGCTTCACCACAGGATCTCAATTCTAGCCTCTCTTCATATCATGACTAATAACATCATATTGGTCGTAACCGGTCATATGGCCAAGCCCGAAGTCAAGGGGTAGGGAAGTATACTTTTCCCATGATGAGTACATGATGTAGTATGAGGAATAAAAATTGAGATCAGTATTTCTTTTTTCTTCTTAGGTTTATTCTGAGAGAGAGAGGAGTGGGGAGGAGCAGAGAGAGAGAGGCAGGGAATCTCAACCTGAGCAGAAATCAAGAGTCTGCCACTCAGATGCCCCAGAGATCAATATTTCAATCCACTTTAGTAAATAATAAAAATAAGTGATCTATTTTATGAGTGAAGAATATTTAACTTATAGAGAAAAAATCCTGGCTATGAAAGGAATTCTTAGTTCAGGAAAATATTCATAATTATGTGTAACTGGCATCTTTGAATAAATTCTAAGCATACATCCATGACAGTGGTTTGTATACACTATAAGATTTACAAAATCACATACTGAGTATATAAAATGGATTCTACTTCTTTCCGTGGATCTCTTTTCCTCAGCCATATTCCTATGAGTAGACCTTGTCACACTAAAGGTATAAGAGACTAAATATCTAGTAAGCTATTAACTAGCTCTCTATATATAGCAGTGCTAATTAATTCCTATTAAAAGAATTACAAAGGTCATTGATAAAGGCCCTTTTCTTTTTTTTTTAATATTTATTTATTTTTGAGAGGCAGAGACACAGCATGAGCAGGGGAGGAGCAGAGAGAGAGGGAGACACAGAATCCAAGGCAGGCTCCAGGCTCTAAGCTGTCAGCACAGAGCCTGATATGGGGGTCGAACTCACGAACTGTGAGATCATGACCTGAGCTGAAGTCAAATGCTTAACCAGCTGAACCACTCAGGTGCCCCAAGGCCCTCTTCTTTAATTATTTTATGATGACTGACTTCTATGCATGTTTTGAATAACAAAATAATTAGAAACTAAATGCAAAGGGTTATAGTTTCATTAACAAATAGAAAAATAAAACAAAAAGTATTTATTTGGAAATGATAAAAGTCATCTCCTTTTAGAGTTGTTGAAGTCTTTAAAAGTATTATTTGTAGAAAATTATAAAACAAAGAATTTGTAGGGGTGCCTAGGTGGCTCAGTTAGTAAAACTGTGCAACTCTTAATTTCTGCTCAGGTCCCGATCTCCTGGTTTGTGGGTTCAAGTCCCGCATCAGGCTCTGCACTGACAGCATGGACCCTGATTGGGATTTTCTGTCTCCCCCTCTCTCTGCACCACCCCCCACTCATGCTGTCTCTCTCTCTCTCTAAAAATAAATACATCTTTAAAAAAAACCAAAGAATTTGTGTTGTTAACAGATGTCTTGTACTTGTAAAAATACATGTATTTATAAACTCTCAATTTTTAATTGTGATTGTGGCCATAGCCTAAATAATTGAAATATACAAACATTCCTTGAATTGAATCCCTTATTATCATGGCTGTAGCCATTTCCATTCTTTTTCAGTGAGTTACCTGCCTAGCTTACCCAAAATTGCCATATCAGGATCACCTCTTTGTCTCTGGGCTTTTACATCAAGTTTGGGGAATGTTCAGTTAGTTTACAACCGACTGAGGTTCACATTGAAAATTCTCCCTTCATCAGTGGTATTTCCAAAAAGTGTTTGTTTTGTTTCATTTTGTTTTGTTTTCTGGTGATGCTTCTACAGAATGACACCAGTCTTTATATGACTCTAACTTCTCTCTGCTGCTCAATTTTTGACATTTCTTGGTCTCTTTCTGACTTGTGTTAATGGTTGCTGAATGGTTCTTCTGTCTCTGAATTTTTGGATGGTGGTGGGGTTTGGCAATCAGTGTCCATTTTGAATCAAAACTGAAAAAGATCATCTTCATTGAACTGATGAAGTCTAAGAAACATCCCCCAGGTAAGCCCCGATATGGCTGAATTAGCTCTTGGTTTTTATACCTGTTTTGTAGACTTCATAAGCTCTCCAACTTCAGTTCCAAAACCAGCAGCTCTTACTGAACTTAACACTGGTAATTTTGTACATTCAGAGTTCTACTTTCCCTTGATGTTTTCCCAACGATTTTAAAAAATTCTTTAGAATGTCAGTGGAATTTTCTAGGAAAAGATATGATGTATGCATTATAGCTTTAAATATAATCCTAGTTATATTAAACTAAGTAGTGTATTGCTACTGAAGCTTGTAGCTTTAGTATTTTTTTCTAGTATTGTAAATGTGGCAAATATTGTAACTAAAGACAATTCCTCTGTGCTTGTCACACAATGACCATTCCAGCTTTGTTTGGCTTTGTTTTACTCTCTCACTCATAATTGTGTATCACTGCTAGAGCAGCAAATAAAAAGTGAATACTGTTTACTCTTCAGAATATGGGAAGTGCCTTAGGAGTGTCCAGTGTACTCTGGGACCTATAATTGCAATGGAGAAAATTGGTTTAGTTAGATTCATTGTAACACTGTGAATCAAGCTAATTGCTGTTTTCAATGTAGGCTCCACAATGCCTTTAATAAGACAAGCAAAATAACTATTTGTTCATTCAACATGTGTTCACTGACCAGTGACAATTTTGGAGCCAAGGAAAGGATCAGAGGACAAGGAGAGAATTTAATAGAGTAGATTTTTGTTAAATGATGAGAATTTCAATAAAACCCAAATTCAGAATGATCATTATAGCAAAAGTCCTTTGTGTAAACTGGTAAGAAAAATACAATGTGTAGATATCTAAAGAATTTGAACAATTAAGAGCACTGACCCCCACACAGTTGAAAATCCCCTTATAATTCGGACTCTCCTAAAACGTAACTACTCATATAGCCTACTATTGACTGGAACCCTTACTGATAACATAATCTATTTTCTCAAATTTTGTATGCTACATGTATTACATACTGTATTCTTAGAGCGAGCTAGAGAAAAGACAGTTTTATTCAGAAAATCATAAGGAAAGTATAGACAACATTATGCTGTATTTATCAAAAAACTGCTAGTTCAAACCCTGGTACTTACATAGTGTTTTTTGTATGTAAAGTTTTCTTCTAAACATTTTACATATACTCAACATTCAGTCTTCACAATAATCCTCTGAGATAGATAATATCATTATTCCTATTTTTTTAAAGATTAAAAACCTAAAAGGTAGAGAGAGAAATTAACTTGCCCATGATTATCCAACTACCTCTTTCTCAGTCTTGGATTTGAATCCAGTTTGGTTCCAGAGTCTGCGATTAACCAATAAGATACAAATAAATTTCTTTGCTATTTCATATGAAGATAAATGAATTCTGGCAGTGGTACAACTAAAAGTCTTTCAAGTATTTTATATTATCAGATTTTATCTCATGAGAGTATCTGGGCCTGAAGAAAAGTGGTCACTGGAACAATTAAACTTAAATATCTTTAGAACAAAGTGACTTTTCATGGGAATGGAAGACAGGATACACAATAGTGAGAAACATAATAGGTTGTCTCTCTACTTCTATATTTACACTACTCCTGAGATGATTCACTGATAACCCTGAAGAATGTGACAGTCACTTAAAGCAATATATAATTATGTAACTGATTCATTTGTCACTGCTAAAAGTACAACAATATAGTGGAGACTGCAATGGATTTGAAATAAAAAGACAGTTTTTAGGTTCTATGATCTACTATTTCTGATTCTCTTATATAGAAAGTGAGTATGACACTTGAATTGGGAGGTGGGGTTGGTAAGACACCAATTGATTATCCTTCTATCTCTTTCACTCTCTTTTTTTTCATGTTTATTTATTTTTGAGAGAGAGAGAGAAAGGGCATGTGAGTGAGCTGGGGAGGGGCAGAGAAAGAGGGAGACAAAAGATCAGAAGAGGGCTCAGTGCTGACAGCAGGGAGCCTGATGAGGGACTGGAACTCATGAACCACCAGATCATGATAAGTTGAACACTCAACCCATCGCCCACGCACTCCTGGCCTCTCTTAATACTTGAAGCAACTGAGAGATGGATCACTAGGTAGGAGGCCAAATGCAGTATATATTGCCTAACATCACAAGATCTTAGAAGAAAGCACGCAGCAGATAGGCAGTTCAGGTGCCAGAAAGGTCAAAGGCCATGAATATGCAGGCCCCTTCTTTTACCAATAAGATGAGAAACTTTTCCTTTGGACAGGAGCCAGTGAGAGCTAGTTAGAGGGGAAAACACCTTTTCACATCACTGGTAAGAGTGTTCAAGTTCCCATTTTACTGACCGAGGTAAGAATATGAGTAAAGGGATGATAAGAATTCTCTTTAGATTTTGGGATTTTTCTTTCAGGATTTTCTTTAAGTATTCTCTGATTTTATCTTTCTATCCCCCTGGGCTTAATTTCTAAGTTGGTGGTTGCTTTTCCTGAGGAAGTAGACAGTCGTTGTAAGAACAGTACTGTTTCCTCCTTGTCAAGGATTCTTACTTTATGGCAGTTACTGCTCCTTCGTATCTTCTTGTAGAAAAACTAGTGGGAGGCTCATCTTTTGCTGAGGAAGACAAAATGCAGCCAATAATAACAATGAGAACGCCAATAACAAACCAGTAATTAACTCTAGGGCCACATTGCACCTTAGGCCCCAAAGTTACTCTCTGTTTTCCTTTTTATATCAAATATAACTTACCAAAGTTTCACAACTGGTGACACAAAGGATTATATTGGCAGAGTTCAAGAGAGTGTGCCTATGGTCAGACACTTATCCATTGGCTTCCTCTGGCAAGGGTCAGGGGTCAAGTGGAAAACCACCTGTTCTTTGGAACACCTGTACCACACTGCCCCTTCCTCCCAATACTCACAGTGTTGCAGTCTTCAAATGCATCTAGATGGTCAGGACTAACCCAATTATGCTCTTCTTAGTTATGTTGAGCACCAGGAGATCCTGGGGCCTCCCAGGTCATTTCTCCTCCTGCACACACAAGGACAAGGACTGTATCCTTCTCCCTTCAGTGGAAGGATTCTTTTTTGTTGTTATTCTTCGTCTAAATTTGTCTCAGTTGGAGATTCATTGCTAGCAGATTTCTGACCGGTGAAGCTGCTCTGGTGCTTACAAAGCCATGTACCACCACAGTGTGGGCCTCCCCACCATCCCATTTTTGCCCTTCCAGAAATCTAAATGTCCCAACCCTTGAGATACTTTAATATACTTTAATGACAGCAGAAATATTTTTTTGTTCTGTTTTTTTTTTTTTTTTTTTTTTTTTTTTAGTGGGTTGTTTCATTTTCCTTTGTTGTTTCTCCTTTTGGGCAAGTTTAGGCAAGTTTAAAAAAAATTACGCTGCTTTGGGTAGGTGTTATCTCCTTTCCTGCTATGGGGTCATCTTGGGCAACCACTATTTGTAATTTCAGACAGCTAGCATTTTTTCCTTTCTCTTTGCTTTTTGGGCAAGATATTTTACCTTCCAGCATCTGGTTTTGATACTGTCTTATAAGGTGCCTTGTAGGGAATGCTATAGAGCCAATTTCTTTTTTGTCTGCAGACAAGCATTTGTCATTCTAGCTCACCCAGTGTTGGGTGCAGTCACCCAGAATGTAACATTTGATGAGCCCAATACCTCTATTTCCTCAAACTTCAGCCAGATATGGTTTTCCTATCTACAACCTTGCAGTGGGTATCAGTTTGAGAATGGATTGTAATATAGTTTCACAATATTGCATGGCATGGACATCTTTACTCCATAGACACTTACCTGTAACTATTTCATGGTCATATTGAAACTCTTGTGCTAATGATTGAATTAACCTATGTTCCCCTACACAGTCTTCCTCCCTCCATTATCTTCAAACTGAACTATGCTTTGATGAAATATAACTATCCTAGGCTTTAGGCAGTTGTTCCAAAATATTTTCTACTGACTGCCTGACTGTAATTTTTTTTTATTTTTTTACATTTATTGATTTTTGAGAGACAGAGCATGAACAGGGGAGGGACAGAGAGAGAGGAAGACACAGAATCCAAAGCAGGCTCCAGGCTCTGAGCTGTCAGCACAGAGCCCGATGCGGGGCTCGAACTCACAAACTGCAAGATCATGATCTGAGCTGAAGTCGGACGCTCAACTGACTGAGTCTCCCAGGCACCCCTGCCTGACTGTAATTTTAAGAGGAATGCTCACACTTTTTTTTCTCTCTCTGGCTTTATTCCCTGGAAATTCCTTTTGCTTTGTTTCTGAGACTTCTGTTTTTTGCTTCTCTTAAATATAGTTTAGCTCTTGTACTACTGCTTGAGCCAGAAACATCTAAAGTATTTTCCCATTCCCTGGTACCATTTAGAAGATCAGTGGGCCTGGGGCGCCTGGGTGGCTCAGTCGGTTAAGCGTCCGGCTTCGGCTCAGGTCATGATCTCACGGTTCGTGGGTTCGAGCCCCGCGTCGGGCTCTGTGCTGACAGCTCAGAGCCTGGAGCCTGTCTTCAGATTCTGTGTCTCCCTCTCTCTCTGACCCTCCCCTGCTCGCGCTGTCTCTCTCTGTCTCTCAAAAATAAAT
>CM053567.1:140494779-140585200 GCA_028646485.1 Cryptoprocta ferox
AAAAAAAATGCATGAATTTCAACAAGCCTCACAAAGAGCTCTGATAAAATAAATAGTAACTGTTACTTGTATAGTGCCAAAGAAACTCTTTTGTGTAAGCTATTTTATTTGATACTCCTCACAAAACTATGGTCTGTTACTCTTGCCATCACTGTTTTTATAAACACAAAATTAGTAAGATTTAAGTGGTTTTTTGAAGTTTATAAAATTAGTACATGATAGCTACAAACCTTATAACTTCAAAACTGTTGCCATTACCTGATTTTTTGACAATATCCTGCTAAAAATTGTGAAAGCAAATTTGTCCTTGCATTTGATAGTCAAGATTACTTTGGGAACCCAAAGAGTATCTTCGAATACTCTTATTTGAGACTACACTTTAAACAAAGCCACAATTGCATGGATGGACTTTGTTAAAATTTGAATAATAAATGTCAAATGGTATGTCATATTGAGGAGCTTAATGGTTTAATATTTTGGAAACATCTTTCCAAATGTAAAAATCCATAATTTAACCATGTGTTATGTCTTCAGTGAAAAAAAACTATAAAAAATACTAACATATGTAAAATATTTTTAAAACAGTAAATACCTTCTCATTCAGACATACATATTCATCTAATAACTAACAAGTATTTATTGCGTATACGTTTTATGCTAAAAACTGGAAGTGCAGCAACAACAGATAACCAACATGCAACCATTTTTTGGGTTAGAGGACATAAAAGTAATGAAGTAAATAATATTTCAAATAGCAATAAGGATATTAATGGATAATGTTTCTGTCTAAAGTTGTATGTAAATAACCATTTTTGGCATCTTGCGTTAATCCTCACCATTCCACAGGGAGGTGGGGTGTATCCCCGATTCTTACTTTTTTTTTTTTTAGGAAGTAATCTACCACATGGTAAATGTACTTGTGTTTTATTCTCTGTAGTTCAAGTTTTACATATAATATTTCAGTATTACTTGTGATTGGGTGAGTGTTAGGAATTGAATTGTATCGCCTCAAAAAAGATACACAGAAATCTTCACCTCAGTACCTCAAAAGGTGACCTTATATGGAAATGGGGTCTTTACAGGGATAATCAAGTTAAAATGAGGTCATTAGGGTAGGCCCGACTACTTTATGAAAGGATACCTTATAAAAGGATGACTGACATCCTTATAAAAGGAACAATTGGGCTACAGAGGCAGACACACATGGGGGAAGACAATGTGAAGGCACACAAGAAGAATACTAGGGGAAGATAAAAGAATGGACATATCCACAAACTAGGGGGTACCTGGGCTATAGCAGCTAGTAGAGAAGAATGAGTTTCCTAGAGATTTTGGAGGGACCCTGGACCTGTTGACACAGTGATTTCAAACATCTGGCCTCCAGAACTGTGGGACAACAAATTTCTGTTGTTCAAAGCCACCCAGTGTGGTATTTTGTTGTGGTAGCCCTAGAAAAATGCCTGGAGTAAGTGAAGTGACCGATTGTGGGATTCTGCAACAAGTGCATTTACTTTCATATAAAAGGCACACTTTACAATATACTGGAAAGGAAAAAAAAAGCCCCACAAATAGTGTATGATGATCTTTAATCAAATAGGATAAATATCCCATCAAGGGATTGTGGTTTCCTTTTATGTATGTTTGGTGCAGACTGATGAGAAATCTATTGGGACTGAAAAACTCCAGAGTGCTTCTCAAGTCAATTTATTTATTTTACTGACTGGACCTGTTTCCGAGTCATCAAGATACTCCTACAACTAAGACTGAACAAACAGTAAAGTGTGAGGAGGCTAAATTCCAGTCTTTGGTTTTTTTTTTTTTTTTGTAACTTTATAGATAAGATTTAGATGTTGTTTGGACCTTAATATTTTTTTTTCTAGGAAATTCATAGTAGTAGGGAGTTTGTATACAAATTTGGAGATATTATGTATTGCATTTTATGGTTAAATTATCTTTGTGATTATGTTTAAAATTCAGTTACGACTTTGAGACAAATGATGCCAATCTAAAAATAAGTAACATTCAGGCTTAATGACAACAGCCAATGTTCCTGGCATATATTTTTAAATATAATTTTTTTTTTACTTAAGATGAATAAGTTTATATACACTACTTTCCCCTCTCTTTGTGTGTGTGTGTGTGGGGGGGGTAACAAAGTATTTTTGTTTTACACTGATTTTTTAAAATTTATTTTGAAATCACATGAGAGGTGAATTCAGAAACATTTTTACCTGAGTGTGAAGAGATTAAGCAAACTGGGACACTAAAAGTAAAGGTTTTGATGTTCCCTGAATGGTTTCCCTTAAACAGTAGACTTTAAAAAAAAAATTCTATATAGAGCTATTGTGAGGTGATAGTCTTCATTGATCTGATTTAATAATGCAAATTTCAAAATTTAATGACAAACTTTATGAGCTCTAAGCTAAGCCTATCAGTCTTTGAGTGTTATGAAGTCCTGTAATGATTAATAACACTGTGATATCCACTAGATCAAAATATCCAATGGAAAGTAAATTATTTTGGTAATATGACTCATGGTCCCTCCACTATTGATTCTTCTTCCTCAATAAGAAATTTTAGATGAAAGACAATAAAAATAAGATAAAGAAAACACCAGAAAGACAAAATAAGTATTGGGATTTTATGCAGTGGTAAAATGATACTGTATTATAAAAACCTTAGTGATTCTGAACTGTGAAAGTAACAATAATGCATGTCTAATAAAAAGAGTTTCCTTTTCTTGAATACTTATATACTAAAGCTATGCCAGGAACATTGCATAGATTATTCCATTTGATTAAAAAGAAACCGACATTAATATCTCTTTCTGCACTTTCCTTCAGTAAAATGCAGAAAGAAAAGTTACCAAAATATTAAATATAAATATTAATATCTATACGTATAATAGATAATTTTAAAGCCAAGATTTGAAACCCCTTTTATTCTGTTTCTAAAGCTTGTGTTCTTAACATTGAGTTATTCTGCCTCTGTATTATGTAAAATCTCAGTAATTTTTATAGCTAATTATCCTAGTTTGTAATATTTCATGAGCTTTATTTCTCTTTTGTACTAGCTATTCATTTCGTAGCTCATTAACATCTTCACCTGAAATGTAGAGAGGGAACTAGAACACTGTGCAATAGATTAATTTTAAATTTGTAGATGATTTGGTATGAATGAGTGTGAAAACTAATTGTTAACCTAAGATTTCTAGCTTTTATCTAATGTTTTATTTGAATTTTTAAGTTATAGGCACAGCTCAATTTTTTATCCTTTTTCTTTCTCTGATAACCATAGAAAAAACTAAATTTGGGGGTTAGGTATTTCCCACACTTATCAGTTATTTGGCTTTCAATCTCTCTCTCTCTCTCTCTCTCTCTCTCTCTCTCACACACACACACACACACACACACACATACACACACCAAGTAGCAAACATTATTTTCCTTTTCATGTTAGTTTGTAATTTTCCAAATTTTATTCATAAATGCCAAAAAGTAGTATTTTTCTTTAAATTCTTACAATTAAGTTTTGAATTTATAAATGAATAAGATGAAAGGTGTTTTTATTTTTAATATCAAACATACAGCTTGTTCTTTTTAGAACTTTCTAGAACCTTCTTTCTTCTTTTTCTATACCCAACATTCTGTAGCATGTAATACTTCTAATATCACTGCTCTAATTTGCATAGATTTATATTACATTCTTGTATTCATATATGTAAACACAATAATCACTCTTTTCCTACCTTAGAGATTATGAGCTTTAAATTCATGATTCTCTCAACATAAAAATGATCAAGACTTAATTTTACTTTACTTTCTATGCATGGGGTAAATTAAGCATGTTCATGTTGTGACTAATGCATTATTTTCAATTACAAATAGAAATAGGCAAACATTTGAACAAAGTAAGAAATTTTGATTATGCTCTGAGCACTATTGCTTCAAATTATTCCCAACTTCAATTTACTTCACTGTTTTTTTTTTGTTCTCTTCTAAAATAGTCTGATAATTGCAAACATATAGAGAAACTTTAAAATTCAATTTTGTATTGTTAGATCTATCATTATGATAAAAGCAGTTCTCAAAGTTGAACTGCATCTTGAGATACCCATACTAAGATTTCAACAATAACCAAATTCCATTTCTTTCCTAAAATTACTTAAAATCTACTTTTTCACAAAAGCAAATATTCTGTATTGAGCATGTTAATAACTATGCAATTGTCTTCACAATATTATACCAAATTAAAAATAATACTACAAGGGCAGACCTAATATAATATGGTATCTGTTTGCATACCATTGTTAAATCTGATTTACTGACTCAATACATACACATTCATAGTAGATGGTCATTAAAATTTTTACTTTTAATAATATTTAGTATTCTAAAGAAAACTCTCTAAAATTTTTAAAATATTTTTCCAGCACCGGTAAAAACTATCAACTTTGACAAGAAATATTAGCTTTGAATTCGTTAGGACAAAGGAGATAATGAAAGATAATGAACTCTTCTCAGGGAGAAAGTCACCAGAGTAAATGAGAAAGTTGAGGCTTTGGGAAGTAAGAGAAGAAAGAGGAAACAAGAGAGATGAGAGAGGAATGAAGACTACCATAGAGTACAGGGTCTTCAGTAAACCAAAGAAAGAGAAATATTTTCAATCTATTGTGTTAACATGAATATACCACTAAGTATTTTCATATAACTTTCAATAGTTTTACATTGAAGGTAAACTGGACAGGTCCAAAAATTCTGGGGATACCAGTATTATACGGCCTGAGGCAATACTTGATAATTTTCAGTTAAGTTCAGAATAATGGATTTTAGTAGAATTAAGGCTTTTTTTCCTCTTTTACAGAGCCTTATTTGTCATTGTTTGCTATAACATCTTCAGCAAAAAACTCTAGCTTATTTTAAGTACATTTTCAAGTAAAAAATTAACATAATTGTAATCAGTGAGATGTACTTAGCAAGTGTTTCCAAGATTAAAATACTGATCAAGATCATAACTAGTGAGTGGAAAAATTCTCACACTCAGGTAAGCCTAATGCAATTACCTATGGGCATACAAAATTGTAGATTAAATATTGCTTACATTTTTAAAGTTATTTTATATTCACTAACATTTCAAGTAGAATACAAATGAATCTTTTGTGTATTTATAAACTATTTTTACAAAAACTTAGTAGCTGCCAACTACTATAAAGATAACTTGAGGAAAATCATGCAACTTGAAATATGATGGCATCAATTATTCTATGGAAGCAACATTAATATATAGACTTTTATTTCCTGTTGGAGATTTTGGTCTACAGATATACTGTTATGTTGGAGAAAAATGGGTTAATGTAAAACTTTCTTATAATGATGACTTTCAAAAAGAAGTACTTTTGTAATAACCCTAATAGATAAAAGAAATCTGAATCCCACAATTTTAAGGACTGTGTCAATCAAATTGGATTAATTTCAATAAATAGGCCATGAGGCTAAATAAAATTATATATCCTGTAAACTAGTATTTTCCATAAACATACAGTCTGGATAATGTGAAAAATTCTTATTCTACTGGTGATGTCTACAATCAACTTCTAACAAGGAGTCTTTTTTTTTTTTCAGCAAAGTCATAGTTTTTATTTTTATTTTTGCTTACATCCATGTTAGTTAGCATATAGTGCAACAATGATTTCAAGAGTAGAATCCTTAATGCCTCTTACCCATTTAGCCCAGCCCTCCTCCCACAACCCCTCCAGTAACCCTCTGTTTGTTCTCCTTATTTAAGAGTCTCTTATGTTTTTGTCCCCTGCCCTGTTTTTATATTATTTTTGCTTCCTTTCCCTTATCTTCATCCGTTTTGTATCTTAAAGTCCTTATATGAGTGAAGTCATGTGATATTTGTCTTTCTCTGGCTGACTAATTTCGCTTAGCATGATACCCTCTAGTTCCATCCATGTAGTTGCAAATGGTAAGATTTCAGTCTTTGTAATATTGGTAATTTTCCTTGTGGAAACACCAGTTAACTGTCTCTGATAAATCTACTCAGAAGTGGTAAGACACTAAATCTCAAACTTCTGAAAGAGTTTGAGATATGGCCATTAATCATTATCAGCTAACAGATGTATTAACGTCTCTCATTCTTCTAAATCTCTTCTGTCAATTTGGACTGAGTCCAGGGTGGGCCCTTTTCACATAGTGTGGAACAAAACAGGCGTACACAGAGACTCGTTTCAATTTAGTCTGTCTCACTGCAGTGACTTGAAAAATGTATTCAATAAATTGTATTCACAGATTTATGACCAATGGATATTTCTGTTTTTGTCTAGAACTGAAACCAGATATTTTGGCAATCATTTTTTTCTGTGATGCTTTCAGTCTTATATGTAAAGCAATATTTAATACATGCGTTCACAGAAAAAAAATTACCAACTGTATTCGCCCCTTCATATACTTTTGTTCAAAATGTCCTGACTGCCATCTGCTTTATAGATAACTTCAGGAAATGTGACTAAAGGTGAAATGAATGAAGAACTCAGTTTAAAAGAGAGAAAAGTAACTCAAGAGTTGTATTTTCAATGCTTCTTTATTTTATAGTCATATAATTGATAGTGTTTCATTCTCTGTGATCTCCAGACCCAGCTTTTACTTTTCTCAATTCCTCTGGAAAAGAAAAAAATATTATTTTCATGCACAAAGAGTTTTATAGCTTGTATCAAAATATTTACATTTCTCTTTAGCCAATACAAACCATAGCTAAAGCTTTCCTAGCATTTTCTTTGCACTTCCTCAGACGCAGTATTTGAGAGCTATATTCTAATATCATTGAAATCTTTTAGCATCAATGTAGTAGGTACCAATTTACTTAACACCTAGGGAAATTATTTTTTTATTCTTTCAGAGATTTTTAACAATATATATATACATATAAAAGCAATGTATAGTCTTTCTCCCATCTTTGATTCAATGATATGATAGCATGCTCTATTCTTTATCACATTTATTTAAAATATACACCTTGAAAATTTTCCATATGGTTACGTAAAGTGTTATTTCATTGTTTTCTTGTGGTGAAAAGCACATAACCTAAAATTTACCATCTTAGCCATTTTTGAGTGTACAGTAGAGTTAACTATATGTGCCTTGAGCAACAGATATCGAACTTTTTCACCTTTTTAAAAATTTAATTAAATTTTATTTTTTAAAATTTATTATTACTTTTTCTTTTAAGGTTTCAGTTGGTTTCCATATAACACCCAGTGCTCATCCCAACAAGTGCCCTCCTCCATGCCCATCACCCCCTTCCCTTTTCCCCCACCCCCATCAGCCCTGTTTATTCTCAGTATTCAAGGGTGACTCATGGTTTGCCTCCCTCCCTCTCCCCAACTATTTTTCCCCTTTTCCTCCCCCATGGTCCCTTGTTAAGTTTCTCCTGTTCCACTTATAAGTGAAAACATATGGTATCTGTCCTTCTCTGCCTGACTTATATCGCTTAACATAACACCCTCAAGTTCCATCCATGTTGCTACAAATGGCCAGATTTCATTCTTTCTCATTGCCATGTAGTATTCCATTGTATATATAAACCCTATCTTGATCCATTCATCAGTTGATAGACATTTAGGCTGTTTCTTTGTCTTAGCCAAAACAATGCTTTGGCTATTGTTGAAAGTGCTGCTATGAACATTGGGGTACATGTGCCCCTATGCATCAGCACTTCTGTGTCCCTTGGGTAAATTCCTAGCAGTGCTGGGGTCATAGGGGAGTTCTATTGTTAATTTTTTGAGGAGCCTCCACACTGTTTTCCAGAGCAGGGGCACCAGTTTACATTCCCACCAAGAGTGTAGGAGGGTGCCCATTACTCCACATCCTCGCCAGCACCTATAATCTCCTGATTTGTTCATTTTAGCCACTCTGACTGGCATGAGGTGGTATCTCAGAGTGGTTTTGATTTGTATTTCCCTGATGATTAATGATGTTGAGCATCGTTTCATGTGTCTGTTGGCCATCTGGATGTCCTCTTTGGGGAAATGTCTGTTTATGTCTTCTGCCCATTTCTTCACTGGATTATTAGTTTTTCAGGTGTTTAGTTTGGCGAGTTCCTTATAGATTTTGGATACCAGCCCTTTATCCAATATGTCAGTTACAAATATCTTTTCCCATTCCATCAGTTCCCTTTTAGTTTTCTTGATTGTTTCCTTTGCAGTGCAGAAGCTTTTTATCTTGATGAGGTCTCAATAGTTTATTTTGGTTTTTGATTCCCTTGCTTTTGGGGATGTGTCGAGTAGGAAATTGCTGCAGTTGAGGTCAAAGAGGTTGTTTCCTGCTTTCTTCCCTAGGGGGTTGATGATTTTCTGTCTCACGTTCAAGTCTTTCATCCATTTTGAGTTTATTTTTGTGTATGGTGTAAGAGAGTGGTCTAGTTTCATTCATTTGCATGTTGCTGTCCAGTCATCCCAGCACCATCTTTTAAAGAGGCTGTCTTTTTTCCATTGGATATTCTTTCCTGCTTTGTCAAAGATTAGTTGGCCATACATATGTGGGTCCATTTCTGGGTTCTCTATTCTATTCCATTGGTCTATGTGTCTGTTGTGCCAATACCATACTGTCTTGATGATGACAGCTTTGTAGTAGAGGCTAAAGTCTGGGATTGTGATGCCTCCTGTTTTGGTTTTCTTCTTCAATATCTGGCTCTTTGGGGTCTTTTGTGGTTCCATTCAAATTTTAGGATAGTTTGTCCTAGCTTTGAGAAGAATACTGGTGCAATTTTTGAATGTGTAGATTGCTTTGGGTAGTATTGACATTTTAACGATATTTATTCTTCCAATCCATGAACATGAAATATTTTTCCATTTCTTTGTGTCTTCCTCAATTTCCTTTATATGTTTTCTATAGTTTTCATCATACAGATCATTTACGTCTTTGGTTAGGTTCATTCCTAGCTATTTTATTGTGTTTTGTGCAATTGTGAATGGGATCGGTTTCTTAATTTCTCTTTCTGTTGCTTCATTCTTGGTGTATAAAAATGCAACCGAATTCTGTATGTTGATTTTGTACCCTGTGGCTTTGCTGAATTCATAGATCAGTTCTAGTAGGCTTCTGGTGGAGTTGTTTGGGTTTTCCATGTAGAGTATCATGTCATCTGCGAAAAGTGAAAGTTGACTTCATTTTTGCCAATTCTGATGCCTCTTATTTCCTTTTGTTGTCTTATTGTTGATGCTAGGACTTCCAGCACTATGTCAAACAACAGTAGTGAGAGTGGACATCCCTGTCGTGTTCCTGATCTCAGGGGGAAAGCTATCAGTTTTTCCCCATTGAGAATGATGTTAGCTTGGGCTTTTCATAAGTGGCTTTTATGATGTTTATGTAAGTTCCTTCTATCCCAACTTTCTCGAGGGTTTTTAAATAAGAAAGGATACTTTATTTTGTCAATTGCTTTTTCTGCATCTATTGACAGGATAATGTGGTTTTTATCTATTCTTTTGTTAATGTGATGTATCACATTGATTGTTTTGTGAATATTGAACCAGCCCTATAACCCAGGAATGAATCCCACTTGATCATGGTGAATAATTCTTTTTATATGCTGTTGAATTCGATTTGCTAGTATCTTGCTGAGGATTTTTGCATCCATATTCATCAGTGAAATTGGCCTGTGGTTCTCTCTTTTTGCTGGTTCTCTGCCCTGGTTTGGGAATCAAAGTGATGCTGGCTTCATAGATTGAGTCCAGAAGTTTTCCTTTCATTTCTATTTTTTGGAATAGCTTGAGAAGAATAGGTATTAACTCTGATTTAAATGTCTGGTAGAATTCTCCAGGGAAGCCATCTGGCCCAGGGCTCTTATTCGTTGGGAGATTTTTGGTAACTGATTCGATTTCTTCACTGGTTATGGGTCTGTTCAGATTTTCTATCTCTTCCCATGGGAATTTTGGTAGTGCATGTGTGTTTAGGAATTTGTCCATTTCTTCTAGGATGTCCAGTTTGTTGGCATATAATTTTTCATAGTATTCCCTGATGATTTCTTGTACTTCTGAGGGATTGGTTGTAATAGATCCATTTTCATTTGTGACTTTCTCTATTTGAATGTTCTCTCTTTTCTTTTTGAGAAGCCTGGATAGAGGTTTATCATTTTGTTTATTTTTTCAAAAAACCAACTCTTGGTTTCATTGATCTGTTCAACTGTTTTTTTGGATTCTATATTGTTTATTTCTGCCCTGATCTTTATTATTTCTCTTCTTCTCTTGGGTTTGGGGTGTTCTTGCTGTTCTGCTTCTAGTTACTTTAGGTATGGTTTAAGATTTTGTATTTGTGCTTTTCCAGTTTGTTGAAATAGGCCTGGATTGCAATATACTTTCCTCTTAGGACTGCCTTTGCTGTGTCTCAGACAGTTTGGATTGTTGTATTTTTATTTTCATTTGTGTCCATATATTTTTTAATTTCTTCCCTAATTGCCTGGTTGCCCCATTCGTTTCTCAGTAGGGTGTTCTTTAACCTCCATGTTTTTGGAGGTTTTCCAGATTTTTTCCTGCAATTGATTTCAATTTTCATATCATTATGATCTGAAAGTATGCATGGTATGATCTCAATTCTTTTATATTTATTGAGGGCTACTTTGTGAAGCAGTATGTGATCTATCTTGGAGAATGTACCATGTGCACTTGAGAAAAAAGTGAATTCCATAGCCTCAGGATATAGAGTTCTACATATATCTGTCAAGTCCATCTGGTTCAATGTGTTGTTCAGGTCCATTGTTTCTTTAGTGATTTTCTGTCTAGTTATCTATCCATTGCTGCAAGTGAAGTATTAAAGTCCCCTGCAATTCGCACATTCTTATCAATATGATTGCTTATGTTTGTGATTAATTGTTTTATGTAGTTGGTGGTCTTGAATTCAGTGCATATACATTTATAATTGTTAGCTCTTCCTGATGGATCGACATTGTAATTATTATATAGTGCCCTTCTTCATCTCTTGTTACTGCCTTAATTTTAAAGTCCAGTTTGTCTGATATAAGTATGGCTACTCCAGCTTTCTTTTGACTTCCAGTAGCATGATAGATATGTTTCCATCCCCTCACTTTCAATCTGAAGTTGTCCTCAGGTATAAAATGAGTCTCTTGTAGACAGCAAATAGATGGGTCTTGGTTTTTTCATCCATTCTTATACCCTCTGTCTTTTGATTGGAGCATTTATTCCATTTACATACAGTGTTATTATATAAAAATATGGGTTTAGAGTCATTGTGTTCTCTGTAGGATTCATGCCTGTAGTGGTGTCTCTGGTACTTTGTGTTCTCTGCAACATTTCCCTCATAGAGTTCCTCTTAGGATTTCTTGTAGAGCTGGTTTAGTGGTGATGAATTTCTTCAATTTTTGTTTGTTTGGGAAGACCTTTATCTCTCCTTCTATTCTGAATGACAGTCTTGCTGGATAAAGGATTCTTGGCTGCATATTTTTCCTGTTCATCACATTGGAGATTTCCTGCTATTCCTTTCTGGCCTGCCAAGTTTCAGTACATAGGTCTGCTATTACCCTGATGTGTCTCCCTTTGTATGTTAGGGCCCTTTTATCCCTAGCTGGTTTCAGAATTCTCTCTTTATCCTTATATTTTGCCAGTTTCACTATGATATGTCGTGCAGATGATTGATTCAAGTTGCGTCTGAGGGGAGTTCTCTATGCGTCTTGGATTTCAGTGTCTGTTTCCTTCCCCAGATTCGGGAAGTTTTCAACTATAATTTGTTCAAGTACCCCTTAAGCCCCTTTCTCTCTCTCTCTTCTTCTTCTGGAATTCCTAGGATACGGATATTGTTCCATTTGATTACATCACTTAGTTCTCGAATTCTCCTTTCATGCTCCTGGATCAATTTATCTTTTTCTCAGCTTCCTCTTTTTCTATAATTGTGTCTTCTAATTCATCTATTCTCCTCTCTGCCTCTTCAGTCTGTGCAGTGGCAGCCTCCGTTTTATTATGCACCTCATTTATAGCATTTTTTAATTCATCATAACTATTTTTAAGATCATAATCTTTGTAGCAGTTACGTCTCTGGTGTCTTCCATGCCTTTTTCAAGCCCAGCAATTAATTATATGACTATTGTTCTACGTTCTTGGTCAGTTATGTTGCTTATATCTGCTTTGACCAATTCTTTAGCTGTATTTCTTCCTGGAATTTCTTTTGAGGAGAGTTCTTCCATTTCATCATTTTGGCTAGTTTTCTGTCTCTTGTATGTTTTAAAAGCTTGTTGTGTGCTCTGCACCTGCGAGTACTGCTATATTAAAGGAGGCTCATAGACTGTCCAGGGCCTGTCCTTTCAGGAAGTGTTCTTTTAATGGTGTCTCTTGGTCTCTCTTGTTGTGCCTTTGGTTATTTTATTTCTCTACTCGTAGTGATATTTGGGACTCTCTACCATGTGTTCTTTGGTTTGTTACTTGAGGTAGCCTTGGAAAGGAAAACAGACAGGAAAACAAACAGGGAACAAAAGCACGCAAACACACAAACAAATCAAACAAGCAAACTAGGGGGAAAAAAACCCACAATACAAAAATAACAAAAGACAAAGGAGAGTCAAAAATCACAAAACCAGAAATCCCAGCTACAAATAAAGAGCAGGGTGGAGGCAGTGCTGATGGAAGAGCATATACAAAGAGAAATGACAGGGGTAGGGAGAAAGAGAAATTGAACATTGACCAGGCAGAGAGACTAAAAAGCTTAATTCAGAGAGAGAGAAAGGAAAATATGGCAGGAGGTGAAGAGGAAGAAAATGAAGATAATGTCGCCCAGAGAAACTATATAGTCTGATTATTTCAGAGAGAGAGAAAGGAAGTTAACAAAGGAGGTGTAGAACATGCATTAAGAGAATGGATTAAATATGCCTGTTTAAGCAAACCTATCACCAGAATAACCAGTCCAGAGGAGGGGAGAGATAAGAATGAGATAAGGGAGAATATATCTGAATAGCAAGAATTGATCTAGAGTTAATCATGGAAATGCATCTGTGCTGGTCTTGGGTGAGGGGCTGTCTGTTTCCACAGCTTCTATCTGGCTCTGGTATAAAAGCAGATTCCCAGCACAGATGGGCAGATGGGTGTGGTTGGGTGTAGGTCCTGTGGGTCTACTCCCTGAGGCCCCGCCTTGGTGGTTGTGGGGAGAAAGATGGCGACCCCCCAGTCCCTTATGGAACCAGGTGTTCCAAATCACTCATTTGGGTCCGATCTCACTATGCAGTGGGTGCAGCCAAGGTGTACCATGTCCTATGTCCCACATCCAATCATGATTCAAGCTCTTACTCCCTGCACATTAATGATACCACCTGAAATGTATTCCCACAAGCCAGGGCACTTCCTAGCAGGGGAATGAGTAGAGGACTGGTTCCTCCTGATGTTGACTAGTCCCTTATGTACTGTCTATCCTGGAGGGAACTTCTGGGACTGGTTCACCCAGCCCAAAGAAAAGAGTTGGGATCTCTCTCCGAAAGCCCTGTGGATAGAGATGGGATGATAGAATCCCTCTCTGTCCCAAGCTGAGGTTTTTCTCTTCTCCAGGTACAGTTCTACAATTCCCCAGCCACTCTTTCTCTTCCCTTTGTCTCTCTGCAGAGGGGGCTCCCTCCCCTCTGTGCCTCCGTGTCCCGGCCCATTTTTATCTTCTCCAGTTTGCAATTACGCACTTATGAGGCTGTTTTCCATCTCTTTTCCTCCCAGACTCTTGTGATTCAGAGTTCTTTGGCTCCAGCCCTTCTTTGTTTAAGAGATGCAGGTGGGAAATACTGAACTCCCTACTTCTCTGCCATCCTGCCAAGTCTCCAGTCAGTTCCACTGATCATTTATCTTGTCTTTTTAGTCTCTTTTTTTTGTTTATTTTCACTCTAATCTTTGTTATTTTTTCTTCTACTAACTTTGCATTTCATTTATTTTCCTTTTCCTGTTTTCTTGAGGTTTAAAGTCAAGTTGTCTCTTCTCTTTATGTAGGCATTTATTGTTATAAAATTCCCTCTTAAATCTGTTTCTGCTAAAGCCTTTAAGTTCTGGTTTGCTATGTGTCCATTTCTGTCTAAGATATAGATAGATAGATAGATAGATAGATAGATAGATAGATATAGATAGATAGATATAGATATAGATTTTTTAAATTTCCCTTTTGATTTCTTTTTTGAGCCATTGGTTGTTCAGGCATGTGTTGTTCAATCTCCATATATTTGTGAACTTTCCAGACTTTTTTTCCAGTTGTTGATTTTTAGTTTCATACCATTGTATGCAGAAAAGGTACTTGATATGATTTCAGTCAATTAAATTTATTAAGATTTGTTTTGTGGTCCTAATACATGATCTGTCCTGGAAAATGTTCATTGTGCACTTGAGAAGAATATGCATGTTGCTGCTGTTTGTGGAACATTCTACATGTCTGTTAGCCCATTTGGTCTAAAGTGTAGTTCAGGTGCAATGTTTACATATTGATTTTCTATATGGATGATTATCTATCATTGAAAGTGAGATATTGAAATCTGGTACTTAGTTAATTGCTGTCTATTTGTCTCTTATTATCTGTTAATATATGCTTTATATACTTAGGTGCTCCAGTGTTGGGCACATATTTATTTACTATCGATATTTCCACTTGATGAATTGACCTCTTAATCATTATATAACGACTTTCTTTTTCTCATATTATAATTTTTGACTTAATGTCTATTTTGTCTAATATAAGTATGCTACCTCTGCTCTCTTTTGGTTTCCATTTGCATGGAATAACTTTTTCTATCCCTTCATTTTCAGCCAATGTGTATCTTCAAAGGTGCAGTAAATTCTTTTTTGTCAACATATACTTGAGTATTTTTCAGCCATTCTGTATCTTGTGATTGGAGAATTTACTCCATTTTATTTAAATAAGTTATTGATAGGTAATAATAGGACTTACTATAGACATTTTGTTCATTTTATTCTGAGTATTTTGTAGATTCTTTGTTTCTTTTTTCGTTTGCTGTCTTCCTATGTGAAATGATGATTTTCTATAGTAGTATGGTTTGACTTTTTTCTGTTTGTCTTTTGTGTATCTACTATAGGTTTTTGCTTTGTGAAAAACATGAGGCTTACACAAAACATTTTACCATTATGACAGTCCATTTTAAGCTGATAATTTGTTTGTTCACATACAAAAGCTCAATATTTTTATTACCACTCTGTCATATTTAATGGTTTTGATGCCATAATTTACATCTTTTTATATTGTGTATCCATAAACAAGTTATTATAGCTATAGTTATTGTTAATTCTTTTGTTTTAACCTTTACACTAGAGCTATAAGTGATTTATATATTACCATTACAATATTTGAATATTTGAATTTGACTATATATTTACTTTTATAAGTGTATTTTATACTTTATATGAGTTCATTTTATTAGTGTACTTTCTTTTCAGCTTGAAAAATTCCTTGTAGCATTTCTTGTAAGTCCGGTCTAGTGGTGATAAACTCCTTCAGCTTTCGTTTGTCTGGGAATATCATTATCTTCCCTTCAAATCTGAAGGATAGCTCCTCCTCCTACTGCTTCATTTTAAATAGCCTATCTTTGAAATCACACAAAGAGAAGTAGTTCTTTTTTCTGACTGTTCAAGTCTGATGTTGTATCTCTCCACTGCATTTTTTAGTTCAATCATTATATTCTTCAGCCTCAAAATTTCTGTTTGGTTCTTCTTTATATTTTCTCTCTGTTGAACTTCTCATTTTGTTCTTGAATGGTTTTCCTGATTCTGTTAAATTGTTTATCTGTGTTCTCATGTCATTTTCCAATTGACTGTAGATAATCACATTTCATTTTTGTCAGAAAACTGTCAATTTCCATTTCTTTGGGATCAGTTACTGAAAGTTTATTGTATTCCTTTGTTGGTATCAAGTTTCTCTGATTCCTTGTGATCCCTGTACTATTTTATAAATATTTGCACATTTGAGGAAGGAGTCACCGTTTCCATTTATGGACTGGCTTCAGAAAAGACATTCACCTATGGATGGGACATATTGGGGCTTTTGTGGCCCTGGGACTAGTGGTGTGGAGCCCTACTTGCTGGGGTTATGTGAATGACTCCAGGTTTGTGGGGCATTGTGTCTTATCTCAGGCATTTGGTTTCTAGCACATTGACAACCTTGTGGCTCTTTGTGGCAAGAGCCAAGGGGGTCCATAGAGCCTGCTAGGGCTGTTATAATTCTCAACAATGCCTCCAGTTCCAGTGGCAAGGGCCAGGCAGGTGGTAGTAGTCGACAGAGCCAGTGGTTTGCACATGCTGGTAGCATGGACCTTCTACAGGCACACACATAATGGTGAAGGCCAAAGCCCCAACTAATGATGGCACATTAACAGTTGCAGGTCCCAGGTTGTTGACATGCAGTCATGTAGCCACAGGGACTAGTGGCAGGCACCAACATGGTGGTGGCTGCTGGTGATGGGAATCAAGCTGGCAGAGTACAAGTGAAGGCTAGCTGTGGTTGCATACAGCAGTGCAGGTTAGTTACAGGAGCTAAAGTTCTCTCTGAGTACCGGAGAATCTGCAGGAGCTGGACTATTGGTGTTCATTTTTGCAGGCTTAGGAGCTCATAGTGGGAGTGCATATGACCATAGGGGTCAGCTTTGGGGGATTGGGAAGACATAATTCACACATGCTTCCACAGACACTGAAGCTGGCTTCAGGTGCAGAGACCACACTGGATCCTGGGGACTATGATGTCCACTGTGGCACTGGCTGTGTCAGTTCCAGTGAGATGAAGGGGAGGGAAGACTCAGGCAGCTGGAGTCTAAAAGTAAAAATTTGTGGGACCCTCAATGGTGAAGGCTACAGGGGGTCAATTGTGGTGGTGCTGGCCATTGATATCCTAAAGCAGCTATGGTTATCTGTGGATCAATCCACCAATATCCATGATAGGGTCCTCTACGATGATGTTCTACAGTGTCTAGAAGAATTGCTGAAGTCCTCAGTGATAGCTGCTAGAAGCCCCTGCAGATCAGGCCATTGGGAATTATAGTCATGCTGCTGCATGACTGATTATGGTAGTCCCTGCCCTTCTTCCTCCTTCCTAGTCATCTCTAGATGTCTCAGTTATACAGATCTCTAGATGAAGTGAAACTGAAGTGAAACTTACATGCAGTGCCCTGAAATACTGGGGAATCTAGTCACTCACCTGGCTCACTTCCTTCCAATGGGGGGAACACTCTTGGGCTGGGGAATTCCCTCTTAGCACTAAGATGTGTTGGCCTAGGAATGAAATGATGTAAACAAAATGAAGCAGTTCCTCCTACACTTTTTATGCAGTTTTCTCAGGGTTTTTGCTCCTCTACATTGCTGAATCTCCTTAAGTGGATTCTTGAACACTTCCAAAGCTATTTTCATTTGTGGATAGATGTCTAGTTGTTTTTTTTTTTGTGGGGAATGGTGGCTGGAGGGGGTACTCCTACTCTGCCTTTTGGTGATTGAACTCTCCTGTAACAATATACTTTTAACTGGTAACTAGCTTCAATTGCATACAAGAAAATCTACTTTTACATCTTTCCTAGCCTTTATATTATCATTGTCACAAATTATGTTTTTTAATAATTTGTATCCATTAATGTGATTCTACAATTATTTTTTATGATTTTATGTTTAAGTTGATGTTATAATTGAAAGTTATTTATGCATCATAATTACAATATTACAAGATTTTGTATTTATTTACCTTTATCAGACAGCTTTATGCTTTCATATGCTTCTTTTTGTTGTCTAGCATCCTTTGACTCAACTGGCGGGATTCCTTATATAATTCTTGTAAAACAGGCTTAGTGTGACAAACTCCCTTTGCTTTTGTTTATCTGGGAAGGCATTTATCTCTTTTTCACTTTGAAGGATTTCTTTTGCCAGATATAATATTTTCATTTGGTTATTTTTTTGTCTTTCAGCATTTTGAATATATCATTCCATTCCATTCCTGCTGAGAAATCCACTGATAATATTTTGGGAGCTCACTTTTAGTGACAAGTTGTTTTTCCTCTGGCTGGTTTCAAGACTCACTCTTTGTCTTCAGTTTTTGATAGTTTGCTTATAATATATCTCAGTATGGGCCTCGTTGTGTTTACCTAGTGGGATCTTTTGAATTCATTGAATTTGGAGGTCTATTTCCTTACTTATGTTTCAGATATTTGGGGGCCATTATTTCTTCAAATAAACTCCCTGCCCTTTTTCTCTCCTCTGGGACTCCCATTATGTGACTATTGGTCTACCTCATGGTATACCACAAGTCCCATAAGCTTTATTCCCTTTTATTTCTTTTCATTTCTCTGATAGGATAACTTCAAATTACCTATCTTCAGGTAACTGATTCTTTCTTTTGAATGATCAAGTCTCTATTCATCTTCTCTAGTGTATTTTTCAATGTATTTGTTATATTCTTCAGCTCTAGAATTTATTTTTTTCGTCTTTGCAGCTTCTGCCTCTTGTTGTTATTCTCATCTTGTTCATGCATTGTTTTCCTCATCTTACTTAGTTGTCTGTGTTCTCTTGTAGTACACTGAGCTTCTCTGAGACTATTATTTTGAACTCTTTTTCAGGTAATTCATAGATCTCCATTTATGTTGGGTCAGTTTCTGGGGATCTATTTTGATTCTTTGGGCCACATTTCCCTGTGGAAAATTTCTTTGCATCCCCTGTTACTTTTGGCTGTAATATATGCACTTGAAAAACAGCCACTCCTCTCAGTTCTCACAAACTGACTTTGTGTGGGAGACTTTCACCAATCAGCCCAGATTCTTAAGGATTCTCAAATCATTACCATGGATGTGTCTTTGAGTGTGGACATGTAATTTCCTAATTAGGTCTGCTTGTGTGTTTTTTAAGAGTTTGTAATCTCTTGATCCTTTCAGTATTTGTCTACAATACTTCAGGTTCTCCGGCACTGAATAATCTGCTGGACTCTGTTGTTTTCAGTGGCCCCCAGACATCAAAAGTATGGCAGTTCCCCATCAATACTCCAAATCAAGAGGCACAGAAACCACTTCCTTGGGATGTCCCCGGAAGCTGAAACATTGGATGTACATTTTATTCTTATTGTTCCCTCCCGAAGAAGAAGCTCTGATCTGGGCTTTTCCTTTCATTTGCACCAATCTGTGCTGTCTTGTGGAAAGGTTTATCACAGTTGTAATGAAATGACTTTTCTATCTGTGTCACTGCACCTGTTCTTGGCTTTGAGCTTGCCTGGAGTCCAGCACCTGATTTCTAGAGTTCTCATGAAGGTCTTTTGGGGACTGTTCATTGTTGTTAAGTTGGTATCTTTGTTTAAAAATGGGGCCTATGGCTTTCCATTCTGCCATCTTGCTAATGTCACCTTTTTTTTTTTTTTTTTTTTTTTTTTTTTTACTAATAAGAAATGAATTGAAATTCTTGCTCTTTGGTAGTATTTGTTACATTTATACCAGTTTGGGGCTAGTTTAAATTTATTGTTTTTTCTTTTGGATTCATGGCATAGAACTGAACCTTCCATAAGAAAAAAGAGACAAATATTTATCAGTATTGGTAATGAATGGTTTACATGGTTTCAACAGAAATTTTGTAAAACACAAAAAATTCATGATGATCAATATTCATGAATGCTATACAGGATACTGTTCCATCTGAGTAAATGTGTATTTAAATTAATTTTTATAATAAAAGCAGTGGTTTGAAGCTCATTTAACTATTCAGATGAACGATGACATCTTTTTGTCATGAATACTGTCAAGTATGCTGAAAATAACCTTTAATTTAGCTTCATTTAATTTGATTTTTATATCAGAATATTTCTTTCTACATTGGGATGGAATTTTCCCTTTTAGAAAGTGATTGGATACTCAACAATTAAGATTCCAGATTTGTTTAATTCTAATGATGACTCTCTGAAAATTAGTATCATATATATGTAATATGAACAGAGTTGTTCATCGAGAAAGCAAATTCTTAATGTAAGCTCATTGTTACATTTGTTTTTTGTTTCAGGTGGGCCCTATATCCCATGTCCAAATTTCATCTAGTCCTTTGGGTATTAATCTGATCTGTGTGGACTGGATCTACTGCAGAGGTTAGGATGGTTATTCTACTATAATTCTGAGGTGCAGGAAAAGTTGTATTTATTTTATTCTTTACAAACAAATATAAATTACCCTGAGTCTCCTCTTCACATGTGGTTGGGAATTTGAATTTCAATATGTAATGAGCCATTTAATTTTTTTATCTGAGTCTACAGTTTTCCAAAAAGGGAGGTATAAAAATACCTCCACTGCTTCTGTGTTTCTGTGTCAAGGTAGCAATCCAGTGTCTCCCCAGATCAGTTTTTCCCTACCTATATAAACTTCACAATTAATCTTATGAGTTTCTATCACCTACCCTGGGTTCTTTAGTAGACTGTTGAATTTTTTCCCACTGTTCCAGGAACTGGCAGATATCACCTCTTCTTTCAGTGCTGGAGAAATTTCCCATGTCCGGTAGTTTTAAGCCACCCTGACTGTAAAAGTTTCAGAGCACTAACAATTTTTCTTAGACTTAAATTGTCCTCCTCCTATAGGAAAGAAAACCTGTCATTTCTACCCTGGGAGCAATAGAAACCCCAATTCTCTAGGACCCAAAGCCCCGCTTAACTCAGAATTCGACTTTCACAGGAGTGGAACATAAAGAAAAGGAAGAAATTGCCTCGTTCTTTCTAATTCTATTCTAAAGATATTTTAAAAAATCACAATAAAGTAAAATTGATTAACTTGCCATATCAGTAGATTAATTTTAGGGAGGTCAGTGTGATTCTTCCAAGGTTTTCCATTTTTCATCTTATGTGTAATCTGATGAGCATTTTCTTTCCCTGACTTACTTTCTCTTCCAAGTGTCTTTCCAGATGTTATAAAATAATGCCTTTGTCATTTTTAATCTCAGGTAGTAACATGTAGTAGGGTTAAATTGAAATCTAAGTGTGATTTTATGGCCACTCTAAGTACAAAAACTCTTTGTCTTTGTTTACCCTATCTTCCTGAGGATCAGTTGGCTGCTGTATTGAAATTAGACTACAGTGGTAGGAAATAGAAGTAAGAAAACCTTTAGAAAACAGAAATTTTAACCTACATGAGGGATAATGGTAGATCAGACAGGGCTGTGGCTATAAGTTTGATGAAAAATGGTTAGATCCTATTTTGAAAATTAATCCAACAGGGTGTACTGATGAATTAGATGTAGTATGTTGGATAATAAAAGAAATCAAGCATGGCTGCAGAGGCTTTAGACTTCACAATGAGAAGAATACAGATGTCATCAGTTGGGATGAAGTAGACTCTTGGAGGGGCAAGTTTAGGGTCAATACTAATGGTTCAAGTTTGGAATATGGAAATTATATAATGCTCAGTAGATGAAACTGGATATATAAAAGAATTTGGGAAAGAAGTCTGTTGGAGAAATAAAGTTAGGAGCATCATCATATTAATGATATTTAATGAGATGGTAGTAGATGAGATCACCATCCGATCACTATAACTGAGTTGGGGGACACTTCAACATTAAAATACCCAAAAGAAAGTAGGAAGTAAATGAGGGTAATGATTAGAAGCAGTCAATGGTATATAAAAGAAAAAAATTAAACATGAGAAAGTTATGTCCTGGAAGCCAATGGAAGAAAGTAAATCTGTGAAGAAAGCACAATCAGCAGTCTTAAATGATTCAGAAAGGTCAATTAAAATGAAGACTAAGAACTAAGTTAAATGGGCTATTAAAATTATAGCAGATTATGTAAGATACATTTAATATATATTTCTTATTTTTATTTAATTTCATGCTACTTTTTCTTTAAAATACATGTTTAAGTAAATCTTTTTATGACATTAAAAGTCACATAAATATCAGGAATCTTTATCAGTCTGTCAGTCAAGATTGAAATATAAATCAATAAATAAATCCTAAATGACCTTTTTTCTACATTACTTTTTAATATGGACTTGATGTAACTGATATGCCTTCTTTTCTCCTTTAATTGCCTATGTATCTGTACATGGGACAGGAACAAAATGTAATGATACAGATATTTTTACTGTCATTTCTGATCTTCTGCCTGTAAGTTACAGGATTTTTTTATTTCCTCTATTTTAGAATAATCATGATGGGTGACATAATTTTTTTGGGCTACCGGAGTCACATTTTCTTGATGGTGACTGACCGTTGTTTTGTGAAGATCGAACTGATTTTAAGAAAACTGATGAAATGTCAGTCTTTTCCAAATAATACACTAGTAAGCCCAATTTGGTAACATTTTGATTTATACAAGATAAGATTGGAGAATTAGATTAAAATTTTTGCTCTCCAAAAATGATTAACTTATAAAAAATCCTTAATAAGTTACAGATTGCCTTGTATGATTTGTTATTGTTTGACTTCAATAAACATGTATTAAACACCTACCCTAAACACTTTGCTGAATGCAATTCTGAAATCAAATTAAGAGTTTCTGCAGATATTTGCCTTAATACAATAACAGTACCAATTTTATTGGTGCTTTCAACCAATTTTGAAAGATTGTATTCTTTTGAACAACATATAAAATTGATATAATTGGAAATTATATATTTGATTGGAAACTACTTACAATTAACTTTTTAGTGTTTCACGGTCTCCGAATATAGTTTATGTCTTTATACTAAGTAATTTCTGGTGTCTGTTATTAAATGTATCAGTTATTATGAATAGTTCCATTGTTTTACTTTTTCATTTAAAACTTTAGTGCAATACAGATTAGTTAATCACCTGGATTTATTTTACATAATTCCTTTCTGTGTTTTACACAAAATAACATTTCAAATAAGGGTAACAAAAATTTATGTTTCAGTCTAGCACCAGCCTTTTATGGGCTCTACAACTTTGAGTCACTCAATTCCTTTCAGTTCTTGAAAAGAACTGTATGAAAAAAAACTGTATGTTTTTTTATCCTGTATGAAAAATAACCCTGTAAAATCTTAGGTAATAATATAATCATTCAGTTGTAAGCCATGTTAGAAGTGCAAATATTGAGAGAATATTGTGTATTTAGGGATCAGAAGATTGAAGGCTACTTCTTCTTCTGTGCCTTATTTTGGGTAATATTGGGAGAACTGCTTTGTGGCTCAGTTTTCATCTGGCATTGTTTGTCCACCTAGATCAAGGTTGTGAGTTGAACACACAGCTGGGGAATGTAGATTACAAGGTATTGATTTATTCTATTAACGTTTCTATTTCTATTATATTCATCATTGCTTTGTTAATATGCAAGATGTTAGGGGTGAGAGTGAGTCTGCATTTTATGAATGGAGGTCTGGGTCCTTGGATTCCCCAGGAAAAGATTTGGGTGAGGATCTGGCACCAATAAAGACAGGTAGATGGAAAGTAGGAAGCACGAAGCAGTTTCTTAAAGTGAAAGTACACTCTCAAGGCGTGAGAATCTTGACAGGTTCTGCAAGGTGGAACGTGCCCCTCGGTTGTTTTGGGGATTGGATATTGGGTCTTTCTGGTGTTGGAGGAACTTTGACACTTAGTGGGTGGTCTCTAATCAAGGCTGCTTTCAATCATTTGGTAAACTCCTCCTACCGGTTGGGAGGGGCAGTTTTTGACCCTATAAGGTTAGTATCAGTTTCTCTGTCAGGTGGGGCTATTCCTGCAATGCAAATGAATTATGAGACTAGGGGTTATGATAGGGCAGAGGTGGAAGAGGAGAGCTGTTCTGCACCTGTGGCTCTAGATCTGTCTGCTCCAGGTCTTGGAAGCCACAAGGTCAGGATGCCATGCCTCCCCTCGAATGTGTAACCTATCATTTATCAATGCCCTTGCCTTCTTCAGCTTCCATCTCTATCATTCCCCTGCAAGGACTTGGGACTGTGCCTCAGGACACTCCTTCCACTGCTTTTGTCTAGCTTCTATCTAACAAAACTATTCCATTTCTAACATAAAACGGATTTGTGTTTATCACAAAATACAGCTTAGAGAATCAGATGTATTTTCCTCCCTATAATAGGGCCTCTATTGTAATGTAAATCATAGGTAGTACCAGTTCAAATAAAAAGTGAATATTTCACTGAATCATTCAGACATTTGTCTTGAACATGAATATTTTGGTATAATTGAATGTTTCACTTTGCATCCAGATGTTTGGCTTTGAGCTGACATAGCCACTGTCATAATTACACCCTTCTAAGATATACATAGAATTAGCTACTTCTAATCGTTAATGCTTTCAACATATTATTATCAATCACTTTTTCAATTACTTCTGCAAGATCTAAATTTATTAAACTCTTCATTTAAGCCCATTAAGATACACAATAAGCATGTATATTTCAAGAAAGTGTTTTGGTGGTCCCAAGTGATATTTAAAGAGCACTTTCCACATCATAAACAACTCTTCTTAAGGGATAAGTTTCTCCCAGTTGGCACTACTATACTCTGAAAATTCCAGTAAACTTTACACATACAGGAACTAATATGTCCTTTCTAAATAATAAACCATTCACATCATTCTCTTCTTAAATTCATTTTTCATTTAGTCATTACCTGTGTGAGTGTAAATACAGTCTTCATACACAGGGTTAAATCCTCTTTCAAAAAGAATTGAATAATAATTAGTCATTCCAAGGGCCAATATTCACTTTAAGCAGGAATATTTAAAATATAACAACCCAAACTTTTAACTCAATATCAAGTCACCTTTATGTCTTCTCTGACTTTTGACCATGTACTTCAGTTATAATCTACAGAATGAGATTCCTCTAAGGAACTGCCACTAGTTAGGTCTTCCTACTGATTTGTCTCCTATTTCAACCATAGTTGATAGTCTAACTTTAAGTCCCAGGAAACTGCTGTCTACTTTATGACATTTCAGTTAACTAAGTCATATTTTACTGTTTCCTTAGTACATGCTAGGGTTTTTCTATGACAGTACTTTTCACAATGTGTTCATGAAATGTTAGTTTCCCAGGATGTTCAAATATGTTGCTAAATTGATTCATATTCAAAATAAGTTAGCAAATCTCTTGGCTAAACAAACCTAAACAGTTTCTTTCCTGAATGACTTCTTTGTCAACTGATTTAATATGCAGAATTCTTCAAATTTGCTTGGCTGTCAAACACCTTTTTATGTGGAGCATGCATGGGATTTTACTATTCTCTAAGGCATCCTAAATATTCAGGAATGCAAAATTAAAAAATCGATTTAATAAGTCCCCAGTATTAAAAACTGAGTTTTTGTATCTTTAGTCAATCTCTAAAGTATTGTTCCAACTCTAAATTTCTCGGACAAATCTATTTCATTTATTTTAACTAACACATGAGTAGCACTTCCTGTGTGCCAGGCATTGTTCTGTTTACTTTCTAAATGTTAATTCCATTTAGTTGCCTAACAACCCTACCAGTAGGTGAATTATTATCCATACTTTACATATGAGAAATTGGATGCCACAAAGGTGATTTTTCCCCACAGCCATTCAGCTAGAAGTGGATAGAACTAGAATTCAAATCCAGATTGCTTTCAGAGTCCAGGGTTTTAGCCAATAAACTGAATGGCTTTCCTGATCCAAAGTCACGTTGATATGATACACGATTTTTTTTCATTTTATTTTTTTATATTTATTTATTTTTGAGAGACAGAGTGAGACAGAGCGTAAGCTGGGGAGGGGCAGAGAGAGAGGGAGACACAGAATCTGAAGCAGGCTCCAGGCTCTGAGCTGTCAGCACAGAGCACGATGCAGGGCTTGAACCCACAAACTGTGAGATCGTGACCTGAGCTGAAGTCAGACGCTCAACTGACTGAGGCAGCCAGGTGCCCCGATACACAATTTTTATAAATACATTAGGTGTGCTTACATGTGACACATTTGCTTTTGACAAAGGTAACTTCTAATCAACTAATACTGAAAGGATTTGTCCTACTTTACCTCTAATTCCTGGTATGTAAAACAGGAATGTAAACTAAAATAACAACAGCAGCAATAACAACAAAGGAAAAGGAGAGAGACAACTTAACAAGTATTCATTATCCTGGTGCCTTAACTTGGGTTGCCATAACAAAATACCCCCAAATGGATAAGTTGAACAATAGATATTTATTTCTCAGAGTTCCAGGGGCTGAGAAGTTCAAGATCAAGGTGCCACCAAGGCAGATATTCTGAGGCCTCTCTTCCTGGCTTTGTAGGCATCTGCCATCTCATTATGTGTGTACATGGCCATTTTGTGAGTGTGTAGGAAGAAAAAGATTGAGAGAGTAAGCTCTTTGGTGTTTTTTCTTATTAAGGCACTAGCCCTATCAGAGCAGAGCCCCACCCTTATGACCTCATCTAAATTTAATTACCTCCTAATGGGTCCTATCTCCAAATACAGTCACATTGGGGGATAGGGCTTCATGTGAATTTTGGTGGGGCACAATTCAGCCCATAGTCTTCCCTACACTTTATAGGTGCCCTAATGATTAGGTTGGAATCATCTGACTGGTTCGTGTCAGTAAATTGAGAGCAAATGTGATGAGTGGGCCAAGAGAATTAAGAGCCTTTGATTCTCTGTCCTCTCTCTCTTTACCTGCTGTGGTGGCCATGTAGTTTAAATAATGTAGTTCTGAGTGGGAGGAGCACTGTCTGATTTCCAACAGACTGTAGTTTCAGTAATAATGTTTTTCATGCATTAAGTCATGAAAGTTCTGGTCTTGTTCATTGTGACTTCAAGCATCACTATTTTTTCTCTTTATAGTTCATCAGTCATTTTACAAAGAAAGTGTTTAGTTTGGAGTAGGAGAGTGGGTAAATGTCATGTATGGTATGGTGGATTTTAAGAGAATAATGTAACTAGCATTTATATTCCCAAATCAGCTGTTATATCACTATAAAATCCCCTAGAAGCCATAATTTTTTTCTCATCTTTTTGAATCTACATAAGACTTAACTAAGTTTTCTCAGTTATTGCATAAAACACACATTTTATATGGAAGGAAGTATTTACGAAAGCAGCAGAAAGGAACACTCACTGAATACAGTAGATTGGTTATAATCCCATTTTTGCCAATACTTAATTATGCCCATTGCAAATCACTTAACTACTCTGAACCTGGGTGTCCCTCTATAAAAATATTGGCCAGATTGAATGGACATCTTAAAGAAGATTTCAGGGGCACCTGGGTGGCTCAGTTGGTTAAGTGTCCGACTTTAGCTCAGGTCAGTTCATGGGTTCAAGTTCCGCATTGTTCTCTTTCTTCTGTCAGCACAGAGCCTGCTTCAGATCCTCTGTCTCCCTCTCTCTCTGCCCTTCCCCCTTTCTCTCTGTCTCTGTCTCTCTCTTAAAATAAATACATAAACATCTTTAAAAAAAAGATTTCAAAGCCATTAATATGACATAGTAATATAAAGTTAGAGAAAACATACTTTTATCTGGACATAGCAAGATATTAAAAATACTCTAAGAATATTGTTTTAATCTGTTTTTATTCATGTTATTTTTACTTGCATGTTCTAGCTCATAATTAGCATCAAATTCTTTAATAAAAACAGAGAATTGGATTTATTTTCCTATACTATGAAACTTTAAATTTATTTTCTTAGGATCATAAAAAACCTTTAACAATAACAATGTCAAAATATGAGAAATATTGCAAGGTCATTTATTGTCTGTATTAGTTCAAGCTGCCATAACAAAATTTCACAATCTGGGTGGCTTAAGCAGCAGAAATTTACGTTTTTCACAGTTCGGGAGGCTGGAACTCTAAGATCAAGATGCTAGCAAGGCTGCTTTCTGGTTAGACCTCACTTCCTGGCTTAGAGATAGATGCCATCCTGCCATGTCCTCATATGGTCTTTCCTCTTCTTATCTGGACACTAGTCCTATAAGGGCTCATTCTTATGACCTTATTGACCCTTCATGACTTCTGTAAGTCCTTCGACTTCTCCAAATACTGCCACAATGGGGTTATAGCTTTAACATGTAAGTTATTTGAGAGAAATAATTTAATTTATAACACTGTCACATATTACACTTATTTTCTCAACTAGCTTCAATATGATAAATTTGGTGAAATATGCTGAATTTTTAGTCACAGATAGAGACATCTGATCTTTGATGTAGGAGTACAAGTTTTTAATTTCAATATTATACACTTAACCCTAAATTATTGTCAGATAAATTAATTTGATGACATCATTTTTTCTTTCTTAAGCATCTCTAATAGACCCCAGTTTTTCTTTTACAAACTGGAGATAAAATTCCTGTATCATAGAGTATGATCTTATAAGACAAATTAGAAGTAGCTCTTAAGATATTAATATGCTAGACACATAATAAAGATTGTTACCCTCTTTTTTCTGCAGATTAAATTACATTAATTTGAATTTAAATCATCTTGGTCTACACTAGACCCAAGCAATTAAGTGGTAGGATAAGAGCTTAAACTTCTTAAAAAGAAATAGCAAGTTTAAAAAGTTTAAGAGAAACCTGGTTGGAAGAGGTGTTGTCTTATGCCTACACTGTAAAATTATAACTGTAAATTTAAGATGACCATAAACCAAATTATTGTCCACATTTTTCTGCATGTCTAAGGAAGATTTGCCTTTGCAGTTATCATGAAGCCCACTACAAGCCTTTGAGGGCATCTATGGAAGCCAAAATTCATAGGAGGCATGATGGAGGAAGCAGGTCAAGAACAGTGATGCAATCAGGATGACATACATGACATTAGTATACTTCAGAGGTAGGAAAATCTATATTGTTTCACTACAGAGAGATTCCAAAGAGCCATGTCATTGTGAATAACAGCATTGCTGTCTTTTTCTAATTATGAGATAGGTAAAATTATCTAGGAACAGCACATTTAACAATAAAGAGTACCAGGCTCTCAAAACACTTTGCAAAGGAACTTGCATGTTTTAATCATGGCCCAGGTGTTGGGCTTCCCACAGGATTTGAGAAGGAAACTGGAATTAGCGTATTTAGGCATTAAGATAAAGAATAATCCCCATAGTTTAAAAGAGTTGGCTACATCTGCTTTATAGTAATAACCTAGGTTAGCTTTTAACCTAAGCTTCTCTGGGTGGGTTTCTATTCTTTGTAATCAATTAATACCTGGCAAATATATATACCATTGTGACTGAGTGAGTAAGTAGAAAAGATCATTCTCAAAACTCCAGTATTTTGATTCCTACTTCTATGTTTTTTACATTAAAATAAGTGCTGTCTTGTTGGGAAATTTAGCTTTGTCAACAGCAACAAATAGTCTTACAAGTTCTACTTATTTTTCTCTATCCTGAGCATAGATCATGTAGCCATAGGGTTATCTGGTTTATGCAATTCAACAAGTTAGAGAGATACTTTAAAAAGGGTAATAAAGATAAACTCTTCACCTTGGCTCACATGCACTACACTTTCTAGATCGTCTATAGGATTATTAGCTGATCGACTTTGACAGACGTCAGTGAGATTCATGGATATTTTACCTAGGACACCGCTTTACAATTTAATAGTAGCTCTTCCTACATCAGCTTTGCATTAAATAAGGACCCAAAAAGATTGGATAGGAGCCTTACTGGCTTCACAGTAATCACTAAAATACCAGACCCAGATGCATATGTCTAGATGGCTGGGATTTTTGAGTACTAATCCCAGATTCTCCATTTTTATAGAAAAACCCTTGCTTAAAGGGTTTTTTAAAGCAAATGTTAGTAGATTATTAATAAATGCATATGAAGTGCATAGGGAATATGCTGTATGCTCTCTGAGATCCCAAAAGATTTACTTTTTAGAAACAAATCCTAAATCAGGAGATCCCCTAGAGGTAGAAGGATAATTGAAAATGAAAGGCGATTTCTCTTGATAATCAATGATAATAGCTAAGCCTATAGATACAATGCACTTTATTTCTCCAAAAGATCAGAAATTAATAAATCTCATTAAGAATATTACGGAGGATACCATACTACTGAACCTGTACTTTCTGAACTTCTTTATAGCTCCAGTTTGAAGTACATTATTAGTAGTATGCATACAGAATGTTTTTTAAAAAGACTATAGGTTTCAGACATAATGCTTTACTTTTGGGGTATAGGTTTAAAAAAATCTTTAGAGAGATGATTCTACAAAATAGGAAAAATAGAATTAGGAATATATAAAGGAAATATCAAATTGAAGTGGATAATTACAAAAAACAAAAAAAACAAAAAAATCTTGGCAGGCTAAAGAATACTCAGAAAGTCAGCCCAGTGATTATCATGGAGTCAAGTGCTGATTAAAAGTTGAAAGAAACAAACAAAAAAGAATAAATAAATGATTGGACATACAGAGGCAGTAAACAAATAAAAAGGGGATATAGAGTAGTTTAGCTTTTAGAACATGTGAAAAAGTAAATGTTCTTGCATAAAATAATTCAAACTGCATGCAATTAAAATTGCTTCAATCCTTTTAAGTGTCTTAAGCTTTTACTCTGAAATTTACGGACTTGCAAGATGACACCAAATTTATCACCAGGTATTTTATATCTCTGACAACACATAACAAATGAAGTTTGCTATGAGATGTTTTTAGACTACGTAAAATTGTGTTTATGTATTTTAAAACATTTACTTAGGGGTCATGGTGGTAGACTTCCCAGCATCTGTGTAATCTCACATGATTATTTGTAGCCAGTCAAATGAATCTGTTTTTCTTGTTGATGACTATGGTAAGAATGGACATGTATTCTAGTTTTATCCAAAGAGTCATACATTGAAATACGTTAGATCTTCCCAGAAAGATTTTTTATTACTAATAGAAAACACTGGAAGGGATGTCTTCTTGATCATTAGACTATCAGTAGCTTTTATCTAAGTGTTAAACCCAAAGTAATGGCAGATATTGGTTAATCATGAGGGAAAATAGCCTTAGAAAGAAAGAAGCTGAGGATGAGAAAGTTAGAGTAGGAAAACGGGAAGAATGTAGGTCTTTGATGGTATTACTGAGTTGCTCGTCAAATTATTTTCTGGTAGTCCATACTAAACTTGGGGATTTTGGTCGGAATATAAATTTCCTTGCTGTTTTACCTCTTTGGAAATGGAATTTTCTGCTTATTCTTATTTAAAGCATTATAATGTATAAAAACAGTTCTTAAAAGTAAAAGTCTGACCATTCCTTTTAAAGACAATTGGGAGAAAATTACCTAAATTAAAAAATATATTTATGTATAAAACTATACAAATATATACTGTGTATATACACACATTGCTATGATTTACTCTGATTATTTAGTACATTTTTAAGGTATTTTTTATAGCCAAATAATAGCAAAGATAATCCTGTCTAAAGCTGCCTCTCCTCCTTGTATGTCCTCTGCCATCTGATCTATCAAGATTTTTTTTATTCCCTGATGGGAGAGGAAGTGGACAAAGGTTGTTTGCCTGTTTTTTAATCCTTTTATTGATAATGTCTGTATCCACACTTGAGTCTGTTTCCCCTCCATTTCAATAGGTCTCTGCTCTTTCTACCCTAGTGCTATCCTTGCAGATCAATAGCTTTGTGTAAACGAACAAAAGATTTCCTCAAATCCAGATAGATTATCACTAGTATATTGTCCATTTTACTACTTCTTTAATGTGTGAAGAATTTTATAATAAATATATCCAACTGAGTTTTTCTTGATTATATTTTAGTAGTCAAATATGATTACTCATTATCATAAGAGAACATAGTTCTGTAATTAATTTTAGGGAATTGATGACCTGTCTGTGTATGGGAAGAGTGGTATCTATTACAAGGCACATTTTCCCAAGAGGTCTCAGGATGATTCTGTGAAACTGAGCACATTATTCTCTTTATTTACCTTTTCAGTTTCCTCCTGGAACATAATAAAGATGGTATTGTTTGGGGAAATGTAAAACATGAAAAAGTACTTTAAGAGATTTTTGTTGTTCTAGGATAATGGCCCTATTAACTTTAGTTACAACGGTTTTCTTCTCCAAGCAATTGGGAAATGGGGACTATTAGAATCTTTGTTAATGTCATGCTATATTTTCATAACACTTTTTATTTTAATCTATTGCCTTTAATCTATAGTAGTTAGAAAAACAAAGTAGTCTTTTCCCCTATCTAAAATGCACTGCCCTTCTGGCATATCTATATTTTAAGATTAGATTTGATAGCTACTTGAGATTAGAAGTAAACTAAGAAGCTGAATTCTCCTACATTGTCAAACTGAAAACTATGATAAAACAAAACAACAAAAGAAATAGTTACATAAACAGCACACCAATTTGGAAATAATATATTGTTTATACCATAAATTGAACATAATTTCATCTCTAAGCTGAAAGAAATGGTTTATATTCCCAGAAAAAATGTGTGTGCCCCCAGAACATAATTGTTGTTTTTCTCCTGATAATCCCTAATATTTAGAAATTGGTTTTAATACAGGTCCAGAACCCTTTCAGTATAAAGGTAATTAAAACCAAATTAAAACCAAACCTAGGGGTGTCTGGGGAACTCATTTGGTTAAGCGTCTGACTTTGACGCAGGTAATAATCTGGAAGTTCATGAGTTTGAGCCCCATGTTGGACTCTGTGCTAACAGCTGAAAGCCTGCAGCCTGCTTCGGATTTTATGTCTTCCTCTCTCTCTGCCTATGCTCTACTGGTGAGTTCTCTCTCTCTCTCTCTCTCTCTCTCTCTCTCTCTCTCTCTCTCAGATAAATAAACGTTAAAAATATTTTATAAAAGTGAAAAATTTTGAAGAGAACTTTGAATAAGAAAATTTGGTTTGTTGTGATTTTATCTACTCTCAGGTTTTAGCATTATTAATGACCTTACTTCAAAGTGTATCTTCTTCCCACTGTCACAGACAACTTAAATTTACCCTAAAAGGATATAAGAAAGTGTCTTTTCTTTTATTATGGTAAAATATTCATAACAAAATTTCTCATTTTAACCATTTTGGGGGTGCATATATTTGTACCATTACATATATTCACCGTTGTTATGCATCCATCACCACCAATTTTCACCTTGGAACTCTGCACCCATTAAACAATAATTCCCTATTCTGCTTTCTTCCTAGTCCCTAGGAGGAGATTCTACTTTCTGTCTCTATAATTTTGACTAGTCTAGGTACCACATGGAAATGGAATCATACAATTTTTGTCGTTTTGTGTCTACCTTATTTTACTTAATATAATGTAATGTCTTTAAGATTTATCTATATTGTATCATGTGTGAGACTTCCGTTTCTTTTTAAGATGAAAAACTCCACTGCATGGGATGTTTTTTATGTAAATAACCTCTACATTTTTCTTTAACACTTATGATGGTGCAGTAGACTTTGGTAATGCTGTGTTGTTAATAGATGTGATTGTGCTCTCAAAGACAGAAATTTACTTTTTACCAAGTGAGATAAATCTATCCAGTCTAAACTGATTCCAAAGCATAAAATCAGAAGATGATTTGCTCCAAAGCATAAATGAAATCACTAACTTAGCAATAGGTGAAATATAAGTATTATTGTCAGGGTCAAAATATTTAGTTGGAAGCAGCAATTCAGTCTATTCACTAAACTATTTTGGAGATGTTTGCCTTTTAAAAAATAAGTTTAATAAAATTTCCTGCCATTTTTATTATCAATCATCAGAATCTCTAATATTTTGTTTTAATAGCCAATAACCAGATTTATAAGTGTAACTGTCTCTGCTTCATTGGCACCCAAGATGAGAGTCACTAAATAATGCCCAAATATATAGTGTCTGCCTATTAAGTTTTCACATTAACTTAATGGATTCTTACTAGTTTTCAGCCAAGTAAATAGTAGATTTCATATTCTTTTGAGGTATATTTTATTTCAAGTTGCATGTTGTATGAATACAGAGGCCAAGAAATGTCAATATCAAGTAAATTGCACTGACAGCTTTTAATCAAACTAAGCTTTTTGTAGGACCTGCATTTTCAAATCTTCCTATGTCTGGTACATAATCATGTTCAAAAGAGCTTTAATCATATTTTATAAGCATTTTACTTACATACTTGAATCAATAGTGAAAATACTGTAGAGAACAAAATTTAAATTCCACAGCAAGTACAAACCTGAAGGGTTAAAAACTGTATGAGCTCAGATTTGAAGTAATTAATTTAGTAATTGTCAGGGATGAATAAGTAGAGCATGAGAAAGAATATTCATTATGTGCATAAGGAAAGACTTTGGATTCCCAATTAACATTAAAGCAGCATCAGCATAAAATGAGCATTAATATTCCACAAGATAATTGGCAACCTTTGTGATGTGATTTTTTTTTTGTTTGTTATTTTTTCTCCCACTTTAGCTATTCTCAAAAAGGTGTCATTATTCCTGGCTGACTGAGAGGGATTGCAATTTATGCTGTGGTCTACTCTCATTCCTACTGATAGTCACAGGCTTTTATTATGGATTTAATACACACCATACTGGAAACCTTCTATAGGTTATTTTGTTTAATCTTCAGCATAGTCCTATAAAATAAATAGCATTTTATATTTATTTTGAAAATAGGATATTCTATGGCTTATCTAAGGCCATTGGACAAGTGGCTGTGCCTTTATGTTTAATTTCTATGTAATCAACTCTTCTATAACTCATAATTTATATTTCATGTTACCATTTTCCAAACACTTTTATGTATATAGTCTCAATAACAACAAAGCAACTCTATGATATAGGATTATCTGGATTTCAAATGAGGGAACCAAGACTCAGAAAAATTAATTAAGCTGTTAAAATGGCAAGATTAGGAAGTAACTCACTTCCCATCTAAGCACACCCCTTTCTATTTAATTCCTCAAATATTAACCGCTTTATTTAAAGAGACACAAAGTAAAGCAAATTTTGTGTAGTCTCATGGTTGGTTGTAGCTCCACATGTTTTTCTAACTGAAATGGTTAAACAAAGACAAAATCAAGGTTTAAAATAAAAATCTGTATTTTAGTTTATTTAGAAAAATTAAGAAATATGACCATAGCGCAGCAACCAGAGGGTACTGAATAGGGCTGCCGTTCAGAAGTGGTGTGGGCTGTCTGATTCACAGTCCTCACTATTTCATTTGTTTTATATTGGGGCTGCTTCACTCATTAACTTGTCGCCTCTGAATTTAGTTGAATCTTCTGTAGTTGAGTATTTGTGTCAGAAGAAATTTTGTCTGTGCTACATTGTACACTATTTCCCCTCTCTGAAATATGAATCTCTGTACCCCTCTACTTATGAAAGTTCTACTAATCTTAGTCACAAGTCAATCCCTTCTCCATGAAGATATCTTCTCAGATAATTTTAGCACATCATTATGCCTATTCTCTCCAAATTGTATATTAAAGCAAAATTACACTGGATAATGTTTAACAGGGAAGGAAGGTTTTATTCAAGGCAATAGAAGAAAGAGACTAGAACACAGTCTGAGCTCAACTCTGCTAAGCAAAATGCAGAGGCTGAGCTACATAAAAGTACCAGAGGACAATAGGAGAGATGTTGATCAATGGGAGATATGGATTCCACTGTTATTTTGGAGTTTGCAAATTTTTTTTCTCTGTGATTAGGCTATCTGTTTGGTCATTGGAACTGGCCTATTGAAGGCCCCTGTCCTCCCATGTAGACTGATATATAGAGATCTTCCTTCCTTCCTTCCTTCCTTCCTTCTTTTCTTCCTTCCTTCCTTCCTTATTCTTGAGAGAGAGAGAGAGAGAGAAAGAGAGAGACAGAGCTTAAGTGGGGAAGGGAAGAGAGAGAGGGAGACACTGAATCCAAAGCAGGCTCCAGGCTCTGAGCTATCAGCACAGAGCCTGATGCATGGCTTGAATTCATGAACTGTGAGATCATGACCTGAGCCCAAGTCAGACCCTTAACTGACTGAGTCACCCAGATGCCCAGAACTCTATCTTCCTTTACGATTACAGTTCAAATGGATAGGTTCCAGGTCATTGAAAAAAAACATTTCTAGGTTTTAAATAAAGAAGTGGACTTTTAAAGAGGTTTTACCTCAAAAGGACAGATAAAAATACATAATTCCAAATTTCAAAGGTTTCTCTAAGAAAACAGAAGTCAGACACCTAGAGATAGGAAGAAGGCTGCTTAAAAATTAGTCAGGCTGAATAGTATATTAAGGTAGTCTTGGTAATCCCATATAAGTCCTTGTGGCTGATACTGCCAGTTATTGGTCAATGTTATCACTCCTTGTTTCCTTTAGTAATTAGAATTAACAGTTTGATGCTGCGCATATGACGGAGCTGATAAACACAACATAGCCAGCCTCTACTGCCAGTAAGTAAGCCATTTGACTTAATTCTGAACAATGAGAAATGAGTGGGTGTGAAATGTGCTACCTCCAGAAAGGAGGCCTGGCCTCTCCTTTGCTTTGTATATGCCTGCTGGATGGAATGTGGACGGCTGAGAAGGAGTCGGAACAGACATAGTAGATTATGACATGCAAACTACATGTCATAGGTGGCAGAGTAAAATGATAGTGTCCTTAGTGCTATTAAAGATAATATTTTTAAGGGTAAAATCTTGACTCTCAGAGACATAAGAATTAACATGTATTGAAGATCTTATTTAAATCACTAAGGAGGAAACTGGTTAAGTGTTAATTCAAAGGAACATCTAAAGAACAGAACTTATGATCTAGAATATTATAGTGAATGTGAATAGAGAAATGGGCACAGGTGTAAAGGTTGTCTCGACACAGAATTCATTTGCACATGTATAGAGAAGACTAGTTTTGCATTACTATCAATAGAGTTGTAATATAACTCCCACAGACTTAGAATCAGATAACTGTGAATGATGCACTATAGATAATGCATAGTTTTCCACTGAGCACCCCCCCCCCCTTTTCCTTAAAGTTTCTAATTTGGGGCAGCTACTACATCAATATTGGGTTATTTCTGTTTAGACTGTTATGTAAGAGAAATGTAAACATATATAAATTTTAAGCAGTTCTGTCTTTGTTTTGTTTTTTAATTCTTTATCCTTTGATACAATGGCCAAACTTTAAGCTAAATACTATTCATGGGTTACTAAACATATACCGTCTTGAAATATCTCATTGAAGTCTTGTAAAAAACATGAATGAGTGCAGGTAAAATGTCCTATGTTTTCTTTACTCTCTCTCCAATTGTTCTGACTGATTCATAGAGATACTCTACAAATGTTTGTATACCAATTATTGAGAAACTAATTTGACATTTTCTTGGAAAAAATCTGATGAGAGAGATTGAGAAATTTAACTCCACCTTTGATGAAAGAAGCTTATGGAAGGGATCTAGGCTCTTGAATTACTTAAAAATGGAAGACATCAGCATAACTCCTACCCATCCAATGCTAATATTAACTGCACTAATGCTTTGAGCCTTGGAAAATTTCTATAAAAGAAGGAGATTTTAGGTATCTCTTTGTAGCAAAGCCATTTGGGAACAGAGTTGGAAAACGGTCTCAACAATAAGCTCTCACTGCATATTCTAAGTCTCAAATTACATAGTAAAATTACAGTGATAATGTTTTGCAGAAACCAAGTATATACAACTTATGACATTTAATTATGGTAATTGAATATAATATAAATATAGGTAATTAAACTGTAACCCAAAGTATTATTTTTTACCATTAAATTCAACCTACTACTTCACCAAAACTTTTCCTTGAGGAACCATCAGGAAGTCAAATTAATTCATCTGTATTTTTCCTCATTTAATCCACATCACCTAATCCTATGGTTAGAGTAAATGCACAAGTAGAAATTTGGTCCAGAAAATATTGTCCATCTTCCAGAGAAAGAAATTAATTAGTTTAGAAATTAACATGTAATAATGCTTAAAATATCACTAATAATAGATAACTTACTATATGTCAGGTACTTTGCAAAATATTTATGTAATATGTAACCCTCACCATACCTACTCATGTATTTTTTTATTTGTTCAAAAATAGTCCTTCATTTTCTGCATGCCCAGGCATTATTCTAGTCATCGGTCCCATAGAAATGAGCCAATCTGAGAGTTCCTGGGCTGATAAAGCCAGGTTGGTTTCATGGGCATGGGACCTTTGCCTGTTTTCCAAAGAACTCTTCTCTTGGCTTAATGCTCTATGTTTACTATCTTGAAATTTTTTATTTTATTTTTGAATTTGTGCTTTGTATGTAGAGGCTGATATGGAGAAGAACATGAACAAAAGAGGTCCATATAATATGTATGTTTCCCTCTGGCACTGTTCCTACATAGCATTATGATGCCCCATGGCCACAGAATTCTGGTAGACCAATGATGCATGAGATTTAGTGAGACTCAAAGCAGATAAAAGGTAAGTAACTTAAGAGACCTGCTGGCCACAAAGGCAGGGAATGATGACAGAAGGAAAGAACAAGACTGTAACCCATAAATCCTTTCCCTTCCAGTCCTTCCTTGCTCATCAGTAAGGCCAAGGTAGAGAGTACTGATAGAATGTGCTTGTATCAAGAGGTCAAATAAAAAGCAATAATGTGGATGGAGCTAGAGAATATTATGCTAAGCAAAATAAGTCTGTCAGAGAAAAACAAATACCATGTGATTTCAGTCCTATGTGGAATAATAAAAAAATGAACATACAGGGAAGGAAGAAAGCAAAAAGGAAGGCAAACCATAAGAGACTCTAACTATAGAGAATAAACTGAGGGTTGATGGAGGGGGTAGGTGGGGGATGGGCTAGATGGCTGAAGGGTTAAGGAGGGCACTTGTGATCAGCATTGCATGCTGTATGTCACGAATCAGTAAATTCTATACCTGAAACTAATATTACACTTTATGTTAACTAACTGGAATTTTAAATAAAAACTCGAAACAATAGATAGATGATAGATAGATAGATAGATAGATAAAGAATTGTGGAACAGTGTTTCCATGCTTCTGGTTTGGACAATATGTGTGAATTGTATAATTGCTTTGATTTTTGCATAAGTTAAATTCTCTCACACTTTAATTTAAACTGGCTTTGCATGATACAAAGATGAGTCATAAAATTCATGTTAATGCTTTAAAATTAAAATATTTCTTTACTTAGAATTATATTAAGTAGCAAATAAACACATCAAGACAAGTTGAGAGACATCACAGCAAAAAAGAGGAAAGCTTTATATTTTAAAAAAACTTGTTTTTGAGTGAACCTCATATTTTCATTTTTCACTGGGGCCCATTCATTTAGTACCTTGCCTCATTTGGAGGTTACATTCTCATGGGGAAACAGATAGTAAACAAACCATTAAAATGGTGGATATGAATGTGCTACAATAGAAGCAAATTGAGAGTAATGAGGGGAAAAGGCATTTCAGATAAGGATTTCAGGGAAGAAAGTCCACCTATTTGAGAAGGTGACACTATAACAGAGACCAGAATGACAATGAGGAGCCAAGCCTAATACTACCTGTAGAACATCTAGGAGGGAGGAAACAGCATACAGGGCTGTCTCAAGGAGCAGGGAAGGACGGGGAATGGGTTCTATTTTCATGTAAGTGAGACAGTAGTTCCCAGATTTTTGAACAGGGAAATGATGTAGTTAGATAAAAATACTTACTCTCCCTCTTCTAGTTTGGTTGAAATGAAGATTGGGAGGTTTAGGGAGTTTTAATCTCTTGTCTAAGGTTACACAGCTAATAAGCAATACAGCCAGGACTAAAAAGTAATTAATCTGACTCTAGAGTCCACACATTTATTCATGTCAATAGACACTGCCTTCTGTGAATGACAGTATGAACTGAACAGTTAAGCAGATGATTTCATTCTAGCTATTGTAGTAGGGCAGGGCCGTCATTACTGAGGAACCTACATATAAAGGAGAGGGCTTGGAGTCTAACAGAGGCAAGGAACTGAGAGTCCTGAGGAGGAATGAAGGCAGGTTGGAATATGAGAGTGTAGTGTTGTCCTTTGCCATTAGCCTATCTCTTGGAACACAAAATGGTGCAAGGATTTCTCAACTGTCACTGCTCTCAAGGACAGCCAGGCTCAAGTTCAGTTCAGCTTTATCATTCTGCACACAACTTTGGTCATAACTCTTCAAATTGATGTTACTTCTATTGAACTTGGTAAACTTCTGTGTCTAATGTCTTCCTAGGGGTGCCCAGGGTGGCTCAGTCAGTTAAAGCTCCAAGTCTTCATTTTAGCTTGGGTCATGATCTCAGGGTCATGAGATGGAGCCCCACAATGGGGTTCCATGCTGAGCATTGAGCCTGCTTAAGATTCTCTCTGTCGCTTCCTCTGCCCCTCTACCCACCCTCAATAAACAAATAAACAAATAAAGTGTCTTCCTAAACAGTAACCTCTGATTTAACATTGAAACAGAAAGTTACTCTATATCCAGAAAGGCACAAAAATAGAACAATTTCGAATAATAGCGAAGCAAATATCTTCTATTTGAAAATGACACGATTCCATATTTCTTTGGAATCTTCAACAAAGGGTTTTATGCTTTTCCTACTCACTGGATGGTCCCAAAAAGCTAGGTGCTTGCTAGAAATGCAGTCTGTGCTTTTCCTTCAAGACATACTAAACTAGAATCTAATTTTTAATAAGCTCCTCAGGTGATTTATATGGTTAAAATTTGAGAATCACTGCTTTGAGGCTATATATTACTCTATTCCTACAACATACGAAATAATTACTCTCATGGACAAAGCAATGATAATAAACTCAGGATAAAGTGCCTAATGCCTTATATATTGAAAGAAACTTCAAAGCAACAGTAGATTTATGGGGGTTATTAACATGTTATCCAGTACTGTTGCTGATATATACTGTAGTATTTTAATTGGTCATTTTTTTCTTTCCCTATGATACATAATGATGTGATGCATCTTACAATTGAAATACATTATTGTTCCCAATTTGTAGATCAGGAGACTGATTCAGAGGAAGGTATTTGATGAACACATTCGCTTTCTACTGCAAATTATGTGGTCATAATTAAATAAGAGAAAGAAGATGCTATTTCCCAAAGAATGTTTGACAGTTTTACAGAAGAGTCAAGTATCTCTGTGCTGTCCAATTCTTAGGTTTATTACTATTTGAGAAATTTTTGCTTTGATCAAGAAAAGGTGTACAATAGGGGTGCCTGGGTGGCTCAATTGGTTGAGCATCTGACTTCAGCTCAGGTCATGATCTCACCGCTCGTGGGTTCGAGCCTCGCATAGGCCTCTGTGCTGACAGCTCAGAGCCTGGAGGCTGCTTCAGATACTGTGTGTCTCTCTCTCTTTGCCCCTCCCATGCTTATGCTCTGTCTCTCTCTGTTTCTCAATAATAAATAATTTAAAAAATTAAAAAAAAGAAAAGGTGCACAATAGATCTTTTTTATGGAAACAGTTGTACCATTTGGAGAAAATATTCAGATGCAGAATACTGCACAAGACATAGAGATATGGGAGATAAGATCCAAAAGAACTATAACAGGACACAAATGAGAAAGTCATTTATTTGATGGCTGGACAGAAGCAAACTTTCATAATGTCCAAATGGTAACTATTCTGTACATTAAGCAAACTTTAGACATGGGCATATGACAATACCAGATGAATTTGCACAGTGATCCTGTAAAAAGGCAAACATCTTGGTACAGCCTAGGAGGATAAACAGCACCAAGGAATCTGTAACACAAGGTTTCCACCTGCTTCCATATCTACTTTAAAAATGGAGAGGTCTCTAATTTGGGGCTTTGTGAAGTTTTAATTGAATGTGTTGAACATGAATGAACATACACTTTCATTAGAGCTTCATACTGTTTGCTGTGCCTAATTGTATAAAGTGAACCTCATGAGGTGCCTGGTGGCTCAGTTGGTTGAGCATCTGACTCTTTGTTTTAATGTTTGTTTATTTTTGTGAGAGAGAGAGAGCGCGAGTGAGCGTGCACATGAGTGGAGGAGAGGCAGAGAGAGTGAGGGAGACACAGAATCTGAAGAAGGCTCTAGGCTCTGAGCTGTCAGCACAGAGCCCGAGGCGAGGCTGGAACTCACAAGCCATGAGATCATGGCCTGATCAGAAGTTGGATACTTAACTGACTGGGCCCCTTTGAGCATCTGAGTCTTGATGCCACCTCAGGTCATGATCTCAGGGTTCATGGGATCAGGCCCCATGTTGAGCCCTGCATTAGGCTCCGCACTGACAGCATGGAGCCTGCTTGGCATTCTCTCTCTGCCCCTACTCCGCAACCTCAAAATAAATAAATTTTAAAAAATGAACCTCAAAAGATATGCAGGTATCCTTACATAGTTTTTATTTCCTCATTGCTCAAACATTGGCAATAAATCTTAACCGGTAAGACTAAGGGATTCTTTCTAGCTTCATCTTCCTCCAGTTTCTCAGACCTCTGCAATGGAGTTCTTTCATGTTCTTTGTTACTGTGTTTCAACTTTACTTATGCTGGAAGAGTTTCCTATGTATCTACTTCTTGCAACAAAGTTCTTAAACTTGAGATTTTGTCTTTTGCTCATTTTCACTAATCAAAAACCAATATTTTAAGAATTGATTTATAAAATCAAGTTCTATTGAAAAATTGCTTTCCTCAAATTTGTTCTACAGAATTGTGACTGCATGATTTACTTATTGACCCGTGAAATGTTTTAATGGTATTCAACATTGTAAATAGAGAAGAATATTCCAACAGTAATGCTGTAAATTCAGATCCTTTTTTATTCAAAACCTATACACATTATAATGAAAGTTCTTGAGTATATTTTTATAACCAAAATTATCTTTTAATTTTAAAGATTTTTATTTATTTTATTTTAGAGAGAGCATGAGTGAGGGGGAGGGGCAAAAGGAGAAAGAGAGAAAGAGACAGACAGACGCTATTAAGCTGGCTGCACTCTCAGCTTGGATTTCGATGCAGGGCTCAACTAGGGGCTCAGTCCCATGACCTTAGGATCATGGTCTGAGACAAAATCAAGAGTTGGTTACTCAACCGACGGAGCCACAAGGCACCCCTCTATAACCAAAACTAAACTGGTTTAATTGAACATCAGAATGTAAATTCATTTTGTTTGAAATCCACACATGTGCAGATGATACATTTAGACAGAGACCACAACTATTATGAGTTGGGGTAATAGCATTATGAGTTAATAAGATAATAATAGCTCATTTTTTCAGAGGAAAACAGAATTTTACTTTATTTTTGGTATATTAGTTTTCAATTTGTAACATTATGTTGAAAAACAGAGAGAGAAAAATGTTTCAAATGTAAAATAGAGCTATAAACACTTCTTTCTTCTCAAATGATTTCCTGAGCATGTACCAGTAACCAAGTCCAGATTTGCTGCTTATCTGAGCCTAGTGATAATAAGAAGTAAATTTCCACATGCAAGCATGTAGTTAGCTCACATAACTGGTAAATAACAGCTTTGAAAACATCACAACTTGGTACCAAATTGTGATGGTATTAATACACATAGAGAAGTTGAAAGCTCATCCAAAAATGCCAATTATATGCTAGTCATTAATATGTTGCAAAATTTATCTATATATCTATATCTATATCTATATCATCTTTCTATATTTATATCATCTATCTAATCAGTGAATCATTTACATTTTAGAGTCGATTTTTGTGCTAAAATTGTTTTCTTTTAAGGGAGGATATAGTGGCTGCAAGGAGAATGTTTTAAGCTTGCAGATGACTAATTCTTCTTACATATCAGACATTTTTTTTAAATCACTTGCTAAGTAACGTAGTAATTAATCAGAAATATGTTTCTTTCTAAAATGGGATTCAGTCTAAAATGTCGTTAAGGACAAAATATTCTTATGAACTGAGCCACAGTAGTTTAAGGATTATAAAAAACCACAATGTTTAAAAAATTATTTTGAGAATTCGATGCACAAAAATAGACATGTGAAGAGTGTCAGATTTGCACAGATAATCTACCTGCATTATCTCATTTAGTCCATACAACATCCTCTCAGATTTTGTATCCAGAGAAACAGAAGCCCAGAAAATAACTCCCTTCCTTAACCTAACTTAGATGGTAAATACTGTGATAGGTTTTGAAATAATTGCTTCCAGGTACCAGACTTGATTATTCTACATATAAAAGATGGATAATCTAATATAAGAAAAACTGATTATAGAGATTAAATAAGCATTATATAAAACATCATATATGTGCATCTATAGAATATGTGTAATATTTTCCTTTTCATTTGAATGATTTACCATGTACCTTGTAAGAGATTATTAGTTATTTAAACTGGTAAAACAATAGTTACTCCCATGTAAGAAATGTATAAAACAAATGAAAGCAGCAGAGGGAAAGAGGAATCTGGAAAAGGAAAGGAGCATATTTATAGGTTGGCCCCACATTGTGCCCTCTGTTATTCACTCTAATGGTGAAGTATCTCTGTTTTCAATTTTCTTTTTTATTGGTCTTTCTTGATACCTTTCACTCTTGCTTGCTAGTCAAACAAGCTGTGGACCAACTGACCTGTGTACACTAGCAAGGTCAGTGTCTCCAGGGAGCTTGCTTAGAAATGCAAACTCTTAAACCCCACCCCAGACTCACCTGAAGCAGAATCTCCATTTTTAAGAGATCCTTAGAGAGCTCAAAAGAACCTTGATGTTTGCAGAAAGTCACTCTACAGTATATCACTTTATAAGGTATAAATATATAAGTCTCAGAACATGGCTGAAATAGGAGATCACTTTGAAGAGGTCCTTGAACCAAGGTATGGACAAGGTGATAACTCAAATTGCTCCATAGGGACAGGTCAGTCCATAGTGTATGTTTAGTGTCATATCCAATTTGTGTGATCATTGGATAGTTTTAAAAACAAAGCTTCCATCATTCTCTAGATGGATATCCCTTTTCATGCTTCTTTTAATACACTGCCAGAGTGCCATTTACATCACTTCTATACAGCTGCAGTCCAATCCCTAATGATTTCTGCTGAAGTTATGCTACTGAAATCGATGACTTAAATCTCTCAACACCAGGGTATATAATTTACCTTTCAAATCCTTCATATGCCTTATGAGTAATAGTGGTTTTAACATAATGCTCACACTTTCAATTTAAATACTTTCTGTCTCTCATATTAAAGAATTATGGACATTTTAGCTTAAGGGAGATCATTTACATGAACTGAAATTATCTGAAATTAAAAAAAAAAATCCCTAACTGTAAGCATATATAGAAAATAGGTCCTATTTCATATTCCTGAAATGAAGACAAGTTTTAGTCAGAAAAATTCCAACCATTTGAACTGGTGTACATGATAATATTTGTAAAGATTTTCATTTATAATGGAAACATGCAAAGTTTGAAAAATAGCCCCTAAACATTATCTCAATCACTAATATTATGCTATGTTTTTATTCTAGTGGAAAATGGAATGGGCTCTTCCAACTCAGGAAAGGAAAATAATAGTTATCCTAAGAAAGAGGCCGAGATGATTTCCTGTCTCACATTTAGGTCTTTTATCCATTTTGAATTTATTTTTGTGTATGGTGTTTGAGAGTTTTATTCTTCTGGATATCACTGTCTGATTTTCCCAACACCATTTGCTGAAGACTGCCTTTTTTCCATTGGATATTATTTCCTGCTTTGTCAAAGATTAGTTGGCCATATGGTTGTGGGTCCATTTTGGGGTGCTCTATTCTGTTCTATTGGTCTATGTGTCTGTTTTTGTGCCAGTATCATACTGTCTTGATGATTACAGCTTTGAAATACAAGTTGAAGTCTGGAATTGTGATGCCCCCCGCTTTGCTTTCCTTTTACAACATTACCTTAGCTATTTGGGGTCTTTTCTGGTTCCAAATAAATTTTAGAATTGTTTGTTCCAGCTCTGTGAAAACTGCTGGTGTTATTTTGAGTGCAGAGATTGCACTGAATATGTAGATTGCTTTGGGTAGTATAGACATTTTAACAATATCTATTCCTCCAGTCCATGAATATAGGGCTGTTTTTCCATTTCCTTGTGTCTTCTTGAATTTCTTTCTTAAGTGTTCTATATTTTTCAGAGTACAAATCTTTTACCTCTTTGGTTAGGTTTATTTCTTAGATATCTTATGGTTTTATGGTTCAGTTGTAAATGGGATTGATTCCTTGATTTTTCTTTCTGCTGCTTCTTCATTGGTGCATAAAAATGCAAAAGATTTCTGTACGTTAATTTTATATCCTGCAACTTTGCTGAACTCATATGTAAGTTCTAGCAATTTTTTTTGGTGGAGTCTTTCAGGTTTTCTACAATGAATATCATGTTGTCAGCAAATAGTGAAAGTTTGACTTCTTCCTTGTTGACTTGGATGCCTTTTATTTCTTTTTCTTGTCTGGTTGCTAAGGCTAGGACTTCCAGTACTATGTTAAATAACAGTGGTAAGAGTGAACATCCTGTTTTGCTCCTGACTGTAGGGGGAAATGCTCTCAGTTTTTTCCCCACTGAGGATGATATTAGCTGTAAGTCTTTCATATATGGCCACTATGCTGTTGAGGTATGCTCCCTCTATCCCTCTTTTATTGAGGTTTTTAATCAAGAATCAGTGCTGTATTTTGTCAAATGCTTTTTCTGCATCTGTTGAGAGGATCATATGGTTCTTATCCTTTCTTTTTACCAGAATGTGAAACAGGATACCATCAAAATCCTAGAGGAGAACACAGCAACTTCTGTGATCTTGGACATAGCACGTATTTTCTAGCTATGTCTCTGGAGGCAAGGGAAACAAAAGTAAAAATGAACTATTGGGACTTTATCAAGATAAAAACCTTCTGCACAACGAAGAAAACAATCAATAAAACTAAAAGGCAACCTACAGAATGGGAGAAGATATTTGCACATGACATATCAGATAAAGAATTAGTATCCAAAATCTATAAATAACTTACCAAACTCAACACCTGAAAAACAAATAATTCAGTTAAGAAATGGGCAGAAGACATGAACAGACACTTCTCCAAATAAGACATACAAATGGCTAACAGATACATGAGAAAATGCTCAACATCACTCAGCTTCAGGGAAATACAAATCACAAACTCAATGAGATACCACATCACACCTGTCAGGAATGGCTGAAGTTAACAACTCAGGAAATAGATGTTGGTGAGGATTTGGACAAAGGGGAACCCTCTTACATTGTAGGTGGGAATCCAGACTGGTACAGTCACTCTGGAAAACTGTATGGAGGTTCCTCAAAAAGTTAAAAATAGAACTACCCTATGACCTATCAATTGTACTACTAGGTATTTATGCAAAGCATACAAAAGTACTAATTTGAATGACCACATGCACCCCAATGTTTATTGGCAGCATTATCAATGATAGTCAAATTATGGAAAGAGCCCAAATGTCCATCAACTGATAAATGGATAAAGAAAAAGTGGTATACATATATAATGGAATATTACTCAGCCATCATAAAGAATGAAATCTTGCCATTTGCAATGATGTGGATGGAAGTAGAGTATATTATGTTAAGTGGAATAAGTCAGAGAAAGACAAATATCATATGATTTCACTCAATGTGAAATTTAAACAACAAAATGGTTGAACATAGGGGAAGGGAAGCTAAAAATAAAATAAGATAAAAACAAAGAGGGGAAGTAAACCACAAGAGACTCTTAATGATAGAGAACAAACTGAGGGTTGCTGGAGGAGAGGTGGGTGAGGAGATGGGCTAACTGGATGATGGGCATTAAGGAGGGAACTTGTTGTAATGAGCACTGGATGTAAGTGATGAATCACTAAATTCTATTCCTGATACTAATACTGCACTATATGTTAACTAACTTGAATTTAAATAAGATATTAGAAGAAAAGAAAAGAGAGAGAGACAGAGAGAGAGAGAGACTGAGAATAAATAATAATAATAATAAATATTAGTTTGAAAAATGGCTACTCTATGATTTGAGACATAACAAAGATCTGGCTTTCAAAAATATGTCAATCAGGGCACCTGGGTGGCCCAGTGGGTTAAGCGTTTGAATTCGGCTCAGGTTAGTCATGATCTCACGGCTCATGAGTTGGAGCCCCACATCAGGCTCTGTGCTGACAGCTCAGAGCCTGGAGCCTGCTTCAGATTCTGTCTGTCTCTCTCTCTCTCTCTCTCTCTCTCTCTCTCTCTCTGTTTCTCCCCCACTCACATTCTCTCTCTGTCTCTGTCTCACAAAAATAAATAAACATTAAAAAAAGAGTCAGTCAAATTTGAAAAACAAATACAAAATTCAGTAACAGAAAAGGAAATTTGATTTCAGGAGAGCAAACATTAGAATGCTTAACAATTATATTACTCAAGTTGGTAGATCATACAAAGTTATATGATAACAAGAAACATTATTTGATTAAAGATAAATGAACAAATAAGCAAATGGTATAATGAAATATTACACATATTTAAAAATTTTAATCTTTGATAAGTTGAAACATGGAGGTAATGACTCTTGCTGACTCTAGCATCACTGAAATAAAATATTAGTTGTTTACACAAAATGTTATTAATGAGCATTTTAAATGAAATCAGGGTATCTCTTAGATTTCTTTTAAAAATTACTTCAAAGTTGCTTTTGAAGTAAAGCAACAGGGAAATTAATAAATTAAACATGTCTCACTTAATCTCATTACTTGTTTACAGTGGGCATTATTACAATACTGATTAGAAAAGGATATAGAAGTTCAGAGACAGATTCTTTAAAAAAACCTAGTTGGAGGAGTTTCACATTCAGATGGAAATGTGATTTTAAAATATTCTTGCCTAATAAGGTGTTGCAGTCAATCAATACTTAAATGCTATTCTTCAAATGCCTACAGTTGGTTATGATTTTCTGATAAATAATAATATCAAGAAATAGTCAATAATATGCCACTCTACAATTTACTATTTGAATATGATCCTTTTACATAATTCATTATTTTCTTTAAAAATTTGCTTTCAAATTTGACGTTGAATGGATTTTTTTCTCCTTTTCCTGTCAGTCCATTTTGCAACTTACTTTTTTTTTTGAAACAGAAATAAGAAAAAAAATCACCATAGGTATTTATGAGAAATGTGAAATTTACACCATTCTTTGTTGCTGAAATACACAATTCTGACTACTTTAAGCTAGAGGAACCATACTAAATATCTCTAAAATGGACAGATTAACAGACTTAAATTCTATAGAGTTAGAAATAAATCTCCAAAGGCAGTATAATCCAATAGAATGTCACCAATGCTTCTGGAAACTTTTGAAATAGCTGCCATTCATCTGGAGTGGATTTCATGAGTTATTTCTTTCTTTACTCAACTCATCATCTTAGGCAGATGCACCTGATTAGTGGAGTCTCAGTCGTTTACCTCAAACTAGCAGCAAGGTATCGTTTCTATATTCCAATAACATTCCTAAAATTAAGTAAAACCCAAATACAGAAAAGGTATTCATATGTGATAAGCAATTTCCAATATTATCTTATAAATCATAAAATTACATACAAACATAAATTTAAGTTATTTTTTACTTAAGCAGTTTACAAGTTAACTTCATTGAGAAAATCTATCAAAATATAGGAAAATGGTTTCAGTATCATTTTTATTGAAACTTTCATATTTAAAATGTATCTTCAAATTCTTCTTGACTTGTGGTGTTGATTAAAAGACTGTCTCCCTCCTGTAGAGCTGGGTTTCAAAAAGGGTTACAGCGACTATAAATTTTACTATTTTTATCAGATTATTTTAGAGAGGGAAATGAAATGCTAATAATAAACAGGACAAAGTCGACAACCCAGAACTGGTTTTGGACAGCTGGTGTAGAAGATCACCCTAAGTGTGCAGAGACGCCGTCCAGTGATTCATTCTAGAAAGTCATAACCGGTCAGCTGGAGAGCTACTAACTCTTCTACACTCAGGAAAGAGGGAAGTTAGGATACAGTATTAAACTATGCGGTTCAAGAACATGAACTACATACTATAATTGTGAAGAAAAGTTTCGTAATCAAGGATCAGGAAACCTCTTCTGTCTCAAATGTCTCTCAATACACATACAAGTGTGTTAAATTAACACAAAGTCTGGTCACCATCTCTGCTGAAACTTTTTCCCAACACTACCTGAACCCCATGATGTTATTGCTGAAAATTCCCAAATTCCACAACTTTAACTTACCAGGAGAAGACAGATCAAAGCACAGGAAGAAAGCTCTTATCTTTCTCAGGAATAGATTTGTTCTACATCCTAATTTGTATCTGACACTTAGATCCAAGGAGATTTGGAAAATGTAGGTTTTCACTTTTCAACTACATCAACAATAGAAGGCTGCCTCAAACAAAACTGATATAAACACTGGTCAAGCCCATCCACTGCCAACCTCAACATTCAAATCTCTGCCTTTCTCTTCACTCTGTCGTGGTCAACATGCAAAACTCCAACTCTAGTTAAATCCAACTCTGATAGCACCTGTGCTGCTGAACAAGGATGAAACAAGCAGACAAACAAAAACTCACTTTTTTTTTTGCTTAAAGGTCATGACCATTAACCTCAAATAAGAGTGTGATGCTATCCCAGTTCTCCTATATTTTGCGCTCTATGCACTTCTTAAATCTCCTAGATTAATATTTCCTATATCATTTCCTATTTTTTCTCCCCCACTTTCTTCTCCTCTTTTACACTCAGTTTCTGACATTACTTTTTATGTTCCTGAGGGGTAAAATAACCTAAAGAGAAGTTCTACAATATATACCACCACCTACTCACCAGCATTGATACTTGCCACCCATGCTGTCCCCGTCCTATCACCATGGATGGACTTTTCATCTCAAAGCTGACTCCTTCCCTTTTCTATTAATTCTATCTATTTTCACGTACTAAGGCATGTTGTGCCAACAGTTGCACTATATCCTTCATAACCGCTTTTTAATTTTTCTACTGAATCATTACCATCAGCATATAAACAATGTCTGATTTCACATTACAGAAAAATCTTCATAACATCATTTTGTTTGTTACTTTTCACAGCAAAAATTATGAAAAGTTACTCTATACCTGTTGTCTCCAGTTTGAATCTGTGCCAATAACTTCATTGGAACTGCTTTTGTCAGTGTCTCTAATGATCTTTTTTTAAAGCTTATTTATTTATTTATTTTGAGAGAGGAACACAAGTGGAGAAGAGGCAGAGAGAGAGAATCCTGAGGAGGGTCTGTGGCATCAGTGCAGAGCCTGATGCAGGGCTCAATTCCAAAATTGCAGGATTAGGACCTGTGCTGAAATCAAGAGTTAGATCCTTACCTGACTGAGCCACTCATGTGCCCTTCTAATTATCTTTTTACATAACTAAACACAATGGAAAACTCTCGTTCCCTACTCTTTTTTAAGGAGTCATCCATATTAGACAAAGTTTATTACCTCTTCCTTCTTTTAACACATTCTTAAGATACTTGGCTTCAAGGGTACCACAATTTTACTTCTACATGCTGTTCTTCCATTTCTTCTGCTTGTTATCTCATTCTCCAATGTCTCAATATTGGAATAATATGGAACCCTGTCTTCTCTAACTACATTTACCTCCTTAATAATTTATTCCATTTCCTACATTGAAATAACATATATAACTGATGAATTCCATTTTTATAACATCAGCTCTGAAATTTTGATAAATATACCCAAGCAAAATTTGGTATGCCTCTTAGAAATCCAGTAACCATTTCAAATTTAAGAAGTCTAATATAGAACCTGAAAGAAAATTTTCCATCTGAAACCTGCTTCTCTTGAAATCTTCTCCCTCACAGAAAAATAGGGCACCCTATTATTCCTAGGTGCTTAAATTAGAAATATTGAAGTCATCCTTAACTCTGTGCTTTTTTGCTTCTGCATTCAATTTTTAGCATATCCTCTTTATTTTGCCTTCAAAACTATATACAGAATTATTGTACTCATTGCCACCTCTGCCACCACTGATTCCAATTACAAGACCTCATCATCACTGACCAGTTCTCTACTGTCTTTTCTCCCTTTGACATTCCCTTCTATCCTACAGTCTTTACTCCACACAAAAGCTAATTAAATATTTCTTTAAAAGTTAAATATGTTACTCCTTTCTCAATTCTCTTGGTCCCACTGGTGTCTAGAATAGTGCTTTGTAAAAATAGGTACTTAGATTTTTATTGTTGTTATTAAATAACTGAATGCAGATGGTATACGCATCTTCGGGTTGCCTTATGGTCTAAACTAGCTACTATTTACTCCAATAATCGTATTCATGTTCTAGGCTTGAAGAACAATGAGGAAAAAGGAATGGCATAAAGGCCTTTGCCCAATGACTGTCCTTATTTAAAGGAACCTTCACAAAAATGTCATAGAAAAGCATCCATTTTTATACCATTGGTCACATCTATCAATAAACAGCATAGACATGTTCTCTCCTTGACTCAGGGCAGGCTTGTGATTATAGCAGAATTTATACTATAGAAGTTCTCTAAATCTAGCTCATAAAAAGCAATCCAATGTCTGTGTCCTTTGTCATATTTGCTCTTGTGACCCAGTTTCCATGCTGTGGGGAAGCCTAGGTTGCATTGAAAGGCTAAGTGTAGATGTTCTGACAACAGCCCTTTCTGATGTCTCAGTTGAAAGCCCACATTAAATACTACATGTTTATTGATAGAACTACTCCGGACAATAACAGCCTCCAGCCATTGGGTCTTCCTAGATGACAACCTGGATCATATAGAACAGAGACAAGGGTGCCTCACTGTGCCTTGTTCAAATTAATGGCTCTCAGAATACATGAGCCTAATAAAATGATTGTTTTATGCCATTGAGTTTTGCAGTGGTTTGTTATGAAGCAAGAGGCAATTGGAACATGTGTATTATATTAGTATTAGTAATTATATGTGAGTATTTGGCATTCACATATAATTAAGATTTTGTTACAAATTGCTCAACTAACATTCTGTCATAGTTTACCTCATATAGTACTTTATAAAACATGGATGCACTTTTAGCTTTTTAATAATGGTTTGTATGCATGGTAAAAGTAAAAAGACCATCTGTATTACAACTGTAATTATTTTATCCACATTCTTTTTAACTGGGCACAGAATTGTTTCTTGTGAATAAACTCTTGGCAGTATTCTGGTGCTTTGCTCTATCAGAACCATTAGAATTGCAGCTCAGGAGTCTGATGCTACTGGATTCTGTATATTTTGATGAAACTTGGATTTTTTTTCTCTAAAATCTTCTGAAGATTTTAGAATCTTTTCTTTATATCCTCAGGGCTACAAAATGTTATCATATTCTCTCTCACCAATATATATATTTTTGGTTATGTGGAATGATGTACTTTATTGGTAATTTCTTTTCCACGTTTTATTTGTTTTCTCTTTCAGGAACTCCTATTATTAAAATGTAGGCTTATTAGATTAATCCTCTGGTTTTCTTTAAATTTCTTTTCTCTTTTACATCCACTTTATGAAATGTGTTCTCAATTTTAATTTCCAAATGTTCTTTTTCCTCTGTGTTCTTGTATTCTTTCCCTTTAAAAAAAGTTTGTATTTTCTTTTGTTCTTCATGTGGTTCTTTCCTTTTATGATATGTTTTTTTCTTTGAACAGGTCATAATTCTGACCATGTCTTCACATGTAATGTTTAATTAAAGTAAGAGCACCCACTACACTGTGTAGATGGACTTTCTAGGACAGATTTTTATTTCTATAGTATTTCAAAAAGCCTTTGCTATATTTGTAACAAGGCAGGAAACTTATGCTTTCTTGGTAATTCTTCTAAATACTTCTCCCTTCTTAATTATGAAATCTTTTTCTAAAAATGTGTTCTCTGAATTATTTCAAGTTTATCATGAGGAAAACATCACAGATGCCAGTTTTCCCCACGTATGGAAAGAAATGAAGACAGAAGAGCATAAATGGAAATGTCCTCTTTTTAGTTTTCTCTCAACTATTCATATGGATCTTACTTTACTTCCCTTTCCAGTGTTGTGATCCTGCAGGTTCTAGATCAGAATTTTCTCTAAAAGTCCTTTCTGAAAAATGTCTCCTGCTTTTAAAAATGTCCCCTGCTTTCCCTTTTGTGTATTCTTGCATTTATTTTTCTTTTCAAATTATCCATCCAAACAATCTCATTGATTGCTCCCTTCCCCAGCTTTTCAAAGTATATTATCTACAGACATCCTCATTTCATCACATCCGTGACACTCATATCACATCAGTGGGGCTCCCAGGAGAAAGTCTGGGCAATGCCTGTGTTCAATCCTCCCTTCTACACTAGGAGCTCCACTGGGTTGTTATATTTGTTTGATTATTCTAATCTAGGGAGTAGATTTCTATTCTAACAAAAGACTGAAAATTGATGACAAAAATGAAAGCACCTCTCCCAGCAGTTTCTTGATTCTTTAAATAGCTGACACACAAGATGATTTTTGTTCTTTCTTTCTTTCTTTCTTTCTTTCTTTCTTTCTTTCTCTCTCCTTCCTTCCTTCCTTCCTTCCTTCCTTCCTTCCTTCCTTCCTTCCTTCCTTCCTTCCTTCCTCTTTGTTTCTCTCTCTCTCTTTCTCTCTTCCTCTCCTTCTCTAGGACATCAGTTGAGACACATCAGACTTTTCTCTTTAAACATAATTGAAATTCACTGAAAGATAAACATGGTAAAAAAATGGTTTACAAAAGTATAAAAAAATTGCAATCACACCAAAACAAATTCACAGATAAAATGCTTTGGGATATTAACATTCAAAGGGATTAGGTCCATCTGAGGACAATATTAAAAGGCATTAATGTAATGGCACCATTTGCTAGGGAGGAACAAGATTTAGTATGTGAGGAAGGGAATCAAAATGGAGAGTTATCCTAGAAAACAAGAAAGAGAACCATAAAGAAATCAGAGAAATTGAGAAGTAAAGAATATTCAAGAGGATGAAGTGGATGAAGTTTAGAGAAAAAAGCTTATGTAAACAAATGACAAAAATATCATAGGCAATGGCCATAGCATAGAGTGTGTCCTTTAGTTTGAATCATATAGGCAATATATTGAGTATTAAAAATACATAAGTAACAGAATGACAACAGAAGATTTTTGTTTCAGGGAGATTATTTTGAGGAACTCTGAACAAAATTGGTGAGAGATTTTTACATAATGTAAGAGAGAATAGTCATTGTCAGAATGAAGAGATGGCATAAATTCAACAGGTATTGAGGAAATTAGGTTGACAGAACAAACCAATTCACTGAATGTAACAAGTAAAGAGATGAACAAGTAATGATTTTAAGCCAGGAATATGGTAGAGTGATTTACAGTTGTATATGAGAAGGAAAATAAATTCTGTATACCATAGGTTACATTTGTAAATCTGAAAGGACATTGATATGGAGACAGAGAGCAAGCCATAGGTGAAAGGTATGAATAAAATTAAGAAAATATGACTCGGCTATTGATACATATTATTAAATAGGCACACAGTATAGATAGCCAATGCTTTCAGAAATAAGAGTACTTCCAAGGTAGTATATAGGTAAGAGGTTGGAACAAACTTTAAAAGAGAAGAAATGCTTTGAACTTACCTTTATTTTGGGAGCTGGAGAAGATAGAACACTAGGTAAGACAAAGAGCAGTTTCAAAAGAAGCAGTAGAATGTCTAGGAGGTTACAACTGTCCTAAGTCAAGAGACAAGAAAGTTCCAAGAATCAAAGCCAAGAGCTAAAATAACCACAGCAGAAACCAAAGAAGAAGTTTAAGAAGAAGGCCATTGGATTTTACAACCAAGAGTCATTAACCTCTGGCATTGTGTGATAAGGAAAGACAGAGGCTGGACAGAATTGTTTTATCTGACTTTTGGAATATCAATCCTGTAAAACAGAGACTACAATTATATTGTGTCGGGAAAATAAGAATAAGAAAAAGTGTTAGGAGTTATTGAGAAGCAATTTTTTAGAACTTTTTTTTTTTTTTACATATTTACAAATTGACTGAAACCTGAACATAATGCCTTGAGGGTGTATAGTCTCAAGAAAGTTAGGATGACTGTAAAATTTGCAGTGATTCAAGTGTGAGCTGCTACCCTAGTCGAATAAATTACTTGATTTTTATAATTGAACACTAAAGTGGTGTGGCAGTTGAATATTGCCTTCTTCAGAGTAGTAATAAGGAAGGTCAGTGGAGGGTGCAGACCAGAATGCCCTGCTTTCTGATGTCTGGCCCCATCATTAGATGATCCATCCTCATGTCAGAGGGTGTATTACCACTGGCATCACTCTCTTCACTTGCATTGTGCTATTTATGCAGCTGCTGACCTTTTTTCCATTAAAATCATTGTTGTCCTAATCACAATCTATTCTGTTCAGCACTTTCATAATGTCTGTCACTTAGGAAATTAACACAGTCATAAAATTAGCATAGTCTGATGACTTGAAAGATATCATATAACTTTCTAAACTGCTAAAGCTTACAGTCATCTCATGAGTTCTTGCTGTTGTGCTAATGAGTTTATGAGAAATGGGGAAAATCATAGCCTAATCATTTTAATACAAGTATATTATTTATTTGTAAGATTTTTATTAATATCTGCAGCTTAGACCTTTCAGATAGGACTGTTAAGTAGTATGTTATCTATTATTCAGGCTTGCTTAACTATAAGAAGAGAATAAGACTGGCTTAACAAAATAATACATATGTTTGTCTACAAAATGGGAATTAAAGCCTTTTGACAGGTTGTCCTAAGTATTACTCCTTAACCAGAGCCTCAGATAATCACTGACATATCATCAGTTTAAGTAAACTATAATATTTCCATAGCAAAAAGGTGTCTTCCAATCCTTTATGAGTCTCAGCTGTGTCATTTGTGAAATGAAGATAATGATATTGCCTGCCATTTATTTCATAAGACTATAAGGATAAAATGAGAATTCTTCTGAAAGTATTTTGTAAATCTTAGTGCATTATATAAATGTAACTTACTATGTAAAATTGGGGAATGTATAGCCCTTGGAAATACATTTATCTATTAAGTGTTATCAGTATCTTAATGTGAATCTGATTAATGTTTGTGGAATATTAAGAAAACCTGACTTAAGGAGACTAGCGTTAATAAGGTGCAGGGTACTGCTTAAGGTGTGGTCTTGGAGCTCCAAAGAGAATCTAGGGAGCCAAGATCCCTGAATAGAACACACAATTCAAAAGGCATTAATAAAAAAGGATGTTAGATTGGTTTTTCCAGAAATGCATTGAAGTTTTTAGTGGTTTTTGCAAATGACTAACTTGTTAAAAAAAAAGGATAATACAGTGAGTGTTTAATGAAGTTGTTTATTTAAAGTAAAATGCTTTTTTTGTAGATGATATTTTTTCTACTTTTTGGGGAGAGGGGGATATTACCTAAATATTGTTTTCTAACACTCTTATTTTTGTGGCACATTTTATATAAAGTTTAACCATTTTAATTGTACAGTTTGATGAATTTTTATAATTTTATATATAGTAGTGTGTTCACTGTCATCATAATTATGGTATAGAATATTTCAATTCTCAAAACTGTTTCTTTGTACTTTTTTTTTTTTTTACACTCAGTCCTCTCCTACTACACCCTGCCTCTGGAGACCACTGATCTATTTTCTACTGCTATCAGTTTGCCTTTCTGGACTGTCAAATTAAAAGAATCATACAACATGTAGTCTTCTGTGTTGATCTTCTTTCATTTAGTCTCATGTTCTTGAAATTCATCCATATTTTTGCATCTGTTACTGGTTCCTTTACATTGGTAAGCATGTTTCACAGTATGAATATATCTCATTTCATTTATTCATTCACTGGTTGATAAACATTTGGGTTGTTTTCAGGTCTAAGTTATAATGAGTAAAGTTGCTATTAAGTTTCAAGTACAAATCTTTGAATAAGTATGTGTTTTTATTTCTCATGAGTAAACATTTAGGGTTGGAACTGTTGTATTATATTGAAAGTGTATGTTAACTTTATAAGAAACTGCCAAACTGTTATCCAGTGTATTCACACTGTTTTGCATTTCTATCAGCAATATTTCAGTGTTCAGTTGACTCTACAGTCTTGTCAACACTTGATATCATCAGTCTTATTAATTTTAGTCATTCCAATGGGTATGTAGGGTCATCTCTTTGGAGTCTTAATTTGCATTTCCCTAATGACTAATGATCATTAACATCTTTAAATGTGCTTCCCCAATGAAGGGTCTATTTAAGACCTTTGTCTGTTTAAATGGGGTGTCTGTATTCTTATTTTTGAGTTTTAAATTCTACACATATTTTGAATGCAAATCCTTTATAAGATAGGTGGTTCCTAAATATTTGCCACAAGCTCATGGCTTGTATTTTCATTAACTTGAGAGTATTTTTGAAGACAAAAAGCTTAAAATTTTGATGGAGTCAAAAAGTGTTTTTATTGCCTTTTTTTAGTTTATGCTTTTGTAACCTATGAACACTGTGCCTAACCCAAGTTTACACAGACTTTTTTTTAATGATTTCTTTAAGACATTTTATAAATTAAGCACTTTTAGCTCTATGGTCTATTTGATGTTAATTTTTATATATGGTGTAAAGCTTTAGATCCCTTTAAAAAGTATCAATAGTCAACATTTTCGGCCATTTGTTAAGATTATTAATACCTTATTGACACTGGGTATATAGTGGCATTTCTTTGGAGTTTTCGCTTGCATTTCCTTTATGACTAATGATTATTAGCATCTTTAAATCTTCTTTAATAAAGGGTCTATTTAAGTCTTTTGCCTATTTAAACTGGGTTGTCTATATTTCTTTTTGAGTTATAAAGTCTTCATGTATTCTGAATGCAAATATTTGCTATAAGTTCATGTCTTGTATTTTTATTTTCTTGACAGTATTTTTGAAGTTAAAAAGCTTATAATTTTTGAGGAGTCAAAATTTATTTATTATTATTTTTGGTCTTTTTTAGTTACATATTTTTGTGGCCTCTCCCTGTCTCCTTGTCCTTATTTTTAAAAACCATTTTGGCAAGGTCAGTGAACTAAAGTATAATTAAATCAAATTTGGTAAGTGAATCTAGCAATATAGCACTATGACAAATCAATTCCCAAAACTTACAAAAATTATAATACATCATGAGCAAGAAGGTTTCATTTCAGCAATTCAAGTTTGGCTTAACATTCAATAATTTATCAACGTAATTCACCATTTTAAAAGACTAAAGAAGAAAAAAGACCTTAGAATCATTTCACAGATACAGAAAAAAAGCATTTAATAAAATTCAGTATATTCATTGTAAAACCTCTCACTGAGGTAAGTATAGAAGTAAACTTCTTCAATCTAATGAAGGTAGTACCTACAATACCTAATATCCTACTTCATGGTGAAGGACTAGGTGCTTGCTTTCTCACATTAAAAAATGTACATGTATGCTTACCTTAAAGATTGCTATTAAATGTTATGCAGGAGATCAAAGTCAGTGAAATAAAGAAAGCAAATAACTTATACACCAGAAAGCAAGGAACAATACTATTTTTACAGTAGATGATCACCTTTGTAAAGAATCTCAAGGAATCCACAAAAAGAGCTATAGAACTAAAGTGTGAGGAGAATAAGATCACTGAATACAATATTATATGAAAGTTAGTTGCATTTCTACATGCTAGCAGTAAACAATTAGAAATTTAAAATTTTAAATACATTTGTAATAGTATCAAAATTAAATAGTGATTTAAGTTTTATTTATTTTTGAGAGAGAGAGAGAGAGAGAGAGAGAGAGAGAGAGAGAATATGCAGGGGAAGGGAAGAGAGAGAGGGAGACACAGAATCTGAAGCAGACTCCAGGCTCTGAACTATCAGCAAAGAGCCCAACACAGGGCTCAAACCCATGAAACGCGAGAACATGACCTGAGCTGAAGTCAGACATTTAAATGACTGAGCCACCTGGGTGCTCCTAAGTAGTGATTTTTTAAATGAAGGATATATAAAATAGGTATGCTACAAAACATGGAAAGAAGTAACGGAAGACTAAATAAAGAAAGGGAGGCTATATTCGTGATCAGAAGATACCATATAGAAGAGATAGAAATTTTTATTATACTGATCTATAGAACCAATGCAATGTCATCAAAATCCAGTAAGGTTGTCATAAAAATTGACACTGTTTTAAAATGTATGTGGAAATGAAACATTATATAAAATACCCAATGGAATTTGATAAAGAACAACAAATTTGGAGAAATTACATAGCCAGATTCCAAAACAGGATACAACTATGGTAATCAAGTTAGTGTTGGCAGTAACATAAATATGTTGACTCATGGAAGAAAGTGTTTAGAAATAGGACTACACATATATGGTCAACTAAGATAAAAGAGATAAAAAAGAATCAATCAGTAATGAAAAATGCAATAACTGAAATTGGAAATAGGCCTGATTCAAGGAACAGCAAGCCAGAAGAAGCAGAGGAATGAATTATTGACCTAGAAGACAAAATAATGGAAAATAGTAAAACTTAACAAAAGAGAATTATGCAACACAAGAAAATAGACTTCAGAAACCAGTGATTCATCAAGCGTAATAACATTCGTATTACAGAAGTCCCAGAAAAGGAAGAGAGAGAATGGAGGGCAGAAAATTTATTTCCAGAAATAATTGCAGAAAACTAGAAGGAAACAGATATCCAGATCCAGGAGGCACAGAGGATGCCCATCAAAATCAAGAAAAGCAGCAGGGCACCTGGGTGGCTGGCTTCGGCTCAGATCATGCATGATCTTGCAGTTTGTGAGTTTGAGCCCTTCATCGGGCACTCTGCTGTCAGTGCAGAGCCTACTTTGGATCCTCTGTCCCTGTCTCTCTGCCCCTCCCCCATTCATTCTATCTCTCTCAAAAATAAATAAACATTAAAAAAAAGAAAAGGCTACCAACACCAAACATATTGTAATTAAGTCTGAAAAATATAGTGATAAAAATTTAAAAGCAGCAAGACAAAAGGAGTCCTTAACTTAGAAGGGTAAACCCATAAAACTAGCCAGAGAGTTCTCAATAGAAATTTGGCATGTCAGAAGGGAGTGGCACAACATATTCAAAGTGCTGAAAAGGAAAAATTTGCAGTCAAGGATACTTTATTCAGCAGGGCCATCATTCAGAATAGAAGGAGAGATAGAGTATCCCAGACATAAAAAAACTGAAAGAGTTCATGAGCACTAAACTAGTCCTACAAGAAATATTAATGGAGATGTTCTGAATGTAAAGGAGAAACTAAAAATGACAAAGGCAAAACAGGATCAAAATTCCCTAAAGTAATGAGAAAACAAGCACGATCACATAATTGGTCACAAAACAGACCTCAATAAGTACAAAAAGATTGAGATCATACCATGCATATTTTCTGATCATAACGCTATGAAACTTGAAGTTAACCACAAGAAAAAATCTGGAAAGAACATAAATATGGAGTTTAAACAACATGCTACTAAACAATGAATGGGTAAACCAGGAAATCAAAGAATAAATTTTTAAAAAGTACATGGAAACAAATGAAAATGAAAACACAATGGTTTATAACCTTTGGGATGCAGCAAAAGAGGTCCTAAGAGGGAAGTGTATAGCCAAACAGGGCTATGTCAAGAAGCAAAAAAAATCTCAAACAACCTAATCTTATACCCAACAGAGCTAGAAAAAGAACAACAAAGTTTAAAGCCAGCAGAAGGAAGGACATAATAAAGACTAAAGCAGAAATAAATGATACAGAAACTAAAACAACAACAACAACAAAGACAAAAACAAACAAAAAACAGATCAATAAAACCAGGAGCTAGTTCTTTAAAACAATTCAATAAAATTGACATATCCCTAGCCAGATTTATCAAAAAGAAAGAGAAAGGACCAACATAAATAAAATCCAAATGAGAGAGGAGAAATAACAAACAACACCACAGAAGTACAATTATAAGAGCATATTATGAAAAACTGCCAACAAATCAGACAACCTGGAAGGAATTAATAAATTCCTAGAAATTGGAAGAAATAGAAAACTTAAAAAGACTAATGACCAGCAAAGAAATTGAATCAGTAAACAAAAATATCACAACAAACAAGTCCAGGGAAAGATGGCTTCTTAGGCGAATTCTATCAAACAATTACAGAATATTTAATACCCTTTATTCTCAAACTATTCCAAAAAATAGAAAAGAAAACTCCCAGATTCATTCTATGAGGCCAGCATTACCCTGAAACCAAAAGCAGATAAAAGACTTCACTAAAAGGACTACCAGCCAATATCCCTGATGAACACGGCTGCAGAAGTTCTCAGTAAAATACTAGCATACTGAATCCAAAAATACATTAAAAGAATCATTCACCACAATCATGTAGGATTTGTTCCTGGGATATAAGGGCAGTTCATAATTTGTAAATTAATGTGATATACCACAGTAATAAAAGAAGGATAACAATGATATGGTCATTTCAGTAGATGCAGAAAAATCATTTGACAAAGTACAACATACATTCATGATAAAAACCCTCAATAAGTAAGTTTAGAGGGGAACATACCACAGCATAATGAAAGCATATATGAAAAATCCACAGCTAATATCATCCTCAGGAACAAGACTGGGATATCTACTCTCACCACTGTTATTTAACATAGTATTGGAAGTCCTGGCCACAGCAATTAGACAACATAAAGAAGTAAAAGACATCCAAATTGGCAAGGAAGAAGTGAAACTTAGACTATTTGCGATTAACATGATATTCTATATAGAAAACCTGAAAGATTTCACCAAAATATTGCTAGAAGTGATATATGAATTCAGTAAAGCTGCAGGATACAAAATCAACATAAAGACATCTGTTACAGTTCTATATACCAATAATGAAGCTGCAGAAAGAGAAATCAAGGAATCAATCTCATTTACCGTTGTGCGCACGTGCACACACACACACACACACACACACAGACACACAAAACATAAGATACTAGCAATAAACCTAACCAAACAGGTAAAAGATCTGTACTCCAAAAACTATAAAACGCTTTTTAATAAATTGAAAATGACACAAAGGGATGTAAAAACATCCTATCCTCATGGACTAGAAGAACAAATATTATTAAAATGTCTATAGTACCCAAAACAATCTACACATTTATTTAAATCCCTTTCAAAATACCAACAGCATGTTTTTTTAAGACTTTATTCTTAAGTAGCTTCTGCATGCAATGTGGGGCCCAAACCCACAATCCTGAGATGAAAAGTCTCATGCTCCACTGACTGAGCCAGCAAGCTCCCCTCAACAGCGTTTCCACAGAGCTAGAAAAAAGTTTAAACATTTTTAAGGAACCACAAAACAAAACAAAACAAACAAACAGACAACAAATAGCTAAAACAATGTTGAAAAAGAAAAGCAAAGCTGGAGGCATCACATTCTGGACTTCCAGTTATATTATAACGATGTAATCTTCAAGACAGTATGGTTTTGGCACAAAAAGAGACATGTAGCTAAATGGAACAGAATAGAAAACCTGGAAATGAATCCAGAACTATATGATCAATTAATCTTTGACAAATCAGGAAAGAATATCCAATGGGAAAAAGACAGTCTTCTCAATAAATGGTGTTAGGAAAACTGGACAGCAACATACAAAAGAATGAAACTGGATCACTTTCTTACCCCATACACAAAGATAGATTTGAAATGGATTAAACACCTAAATGTGTGACAGGAAACCATTAAAACCATAGAGGAGAACACAGGCAGTAATTCTTTGACATTAGCCATGAAACTTACTAGACATGTCTTCTGAAGCAAGGGAAACAAAAGCAAAAAAAAAAAACTATTGAAACTTCATCAAGATAAAAAGCTTCGGCACAGTGAAGGAAACAATCAACAAAACTAAAAGGCAACCTTCAGAATGGGACAAGATCTTTGCAAATGACTTATCTGATAAAGGGTTAGTATCCAAAGTATATAAAGAACTTATACAATTCAACACTCACAAAAAAAAAATAATCCAGTTAAAAAATGTGCAGAAGCCATGAATAGATGTTTTTCTGAAGAAGGCATCCGGATGCCCAAAAGAGAAATGAAAAGATGCTCAACATCACTCATCATCAGGGAAATACAAAATAAAACTACAGTGAATATCACCTAACCTATCAGAATCGCTAAATTAACAACACAGGAAATAACAGGAGCTGATGAGGATATGGAGAAAGAGGGACCCTCTTACACTGTTGGTGGGAATGCAAACTGGTGCAGCCACTATGGAAAACAGTATGGAGGTTCCTCAAAAAGTTAAAAATAGAACTCCCTTATGATCCAGCAATTGCACTACTAGGTATTTACACAAAGGATACAAAAATACTAATTAGAAGGGAAAGATGCACCCAGATGTTTATAGCAGTTTTATCTACAATAGACAAATTATGGAAAGAACCCAAATGTTCATCAACTGATGAATGGATAAAGAAGTGGTATTTATATACAATGGAATATTACTCAGCCATCAAAAAGAATGAAATCTTGCTATTTGCAAAAATGTAGATGGAAATAGAGTGTATCATGCTAAGAGAAATAATCAGAAAAATAAAAATACCATATAATTTCACTCATGTGTAATTTAAGAAACAAACCAAATCAAATGATCAAAGGGGGAAAAAGAGAAAGCAAAACCAAGAAACAGTCTCTGAACTATAGAGAACAAATTGATGATTACCAGAGGGGAGGTGGGTGGGGGGATGGGTTAAATAGGTGATGAAGATTAAAGAGTGCAGTTGTAGTGATTAACACTGGGTGATATATGGAATTGTTGAATCAGTATATGGTACACCTGAAACTAATATTATAATGTATATTAGCTAACTGAAATTTAAATAAAATCTTTAAAATATATATAAAAATAAGAACAAGGCAGTGTTTCATAAGGTTCTATTTAATATGGATGCCTATTTTTAAATTTGTAGACTATATATTTTCTGATTTTTCATCTGTAAGTTGTTTAACATTCTATTTTTTTCTTTATTTTCCCATAAAGTTCAGAATTTTAGGCATCAGTATTTTAGGGCATCTTATTATTCTTGGGTATGAGATATAAGACTTTACTGATAATTTATTCATTCTTTGAAACATTTTTAATACTTTCTATGGATAAAATCGAACTTCTATATGTCTAATACTCCCTTTCCAAGTTTTTTTTGTGTGAGTAAATTTTTCAGGGAATCAATTTCCCTTTTCCTATCTCTGTCCCCCTTCAGCTCTCTATCCTTCCCTTACTCCTCTATCAATCAATCGACCTGTCACCTATCTCAAAATAATATATATCCTGAAAATAACAGAATTGTAATTCACATACATGATTCTCTGATCCCCCAAACATAAATGTATATAAAAGGCATCCACAAATTATTGATTAAAGCACTGTGGAATGCACAATACATGACATGTCATTTATGATCAAGATTTAAACAGTGAAGTAAGTGATTTGAGCCCTGAAATGAGATCAATGGTTTGAAGAGGTATCTGTTGAATAAAAACCAATGTTAGTCTTGTGAAAGAGTTTGTAATGTATACATTAAAAGAAACAGGCTGCAACATCCTGTTATAAAGCTACTTTTTAAAATATACCTTATTTGTCCGAAATTTTGATGTGAGAAATATACACATTCTATTAATAGACACTTGAAATTTATTTAATGAATGAATAAAGTTAGATATTCATTTCCTAAATCTCATATAGGATAAGATCTAGATAGATGAAGTTTCAATTTTACATCAAGAAAACTTTCAGTTGATACTGAATAGCAACTTAGTTTAACACAAACAACTGCAACTTACCAGAAAATTCAAGAGGTAAAGAACTATGTTGAAATGTAGCTTTTATGCGTAATAAGCTCCTGATAAAGTAAACTTCTGGTGTAGCAAAAGCATTCAAGTGTTCTGTGGTATTGCCAATTATATTATTGGGTCCCCTTAAAGCAGCCTCAATACTGAGGTCTGGTGTCTTGTCAAATTTCTGAAAGAATTTTAGATTAACCAAGCTGTTCTCAGAAACCCCAAGCCTCCTTAGCTTTGATGATATCTGACAAAAAGAACCTACCCATATTGTCAATGAGTTCAGCATATACACTTTATATCTCATGAAAATAAATAAGTTCTAAAAATATATTCCTGAAACATGGAAATATTACATTTAAAACATGTTTTCTTAAAGTTCAGAGTCCAAGACCATTAAAACACATACATTTCTCCTACTGTTTGAAGGCAATCTTTTCCTTTTGTATTGTCTTTAGGGAGCTGTGTGTATATATGTAACTGTAATCCAGATAAGATCTACTTTTGGGAAATCCAATCAGTTATTTTCCATTAGCTTGATTAACTTTTCCTGACATGTTCCTATATGCCACACTCTTCAAGGGCAATGTTAAAATGTATATTAACATAGGAAAAATAAACCAGTCTGAATCTTGTGAATTGGACAACATGAAAAAAAAAGTGAGATAATACTAATGAGTTTTTGTACTAATGCCAATAATTCTGCCACTATTAAGTCATACAATGATGCACTCATTGTTTTCTCATTTTAATTCAGTGCCATCAGAAGTGGCTTGGCCTAATAGTACATAAGAGAATGAAGTAGCTCCTAAATGCATGAAAGTCATTCCTTGTTAATTTTCTACATTCTAACTTATTTTTATCTCCTTTATTGCCCTAGTCCAACACTTTTAGTGGCCATAAGTATTTTCAAGCCTCGAAAGAATGTGTATGAATCAATGCACAGGTAGAATTGGTGGAAAAATACCAGTGATCAAGTCTTATAGTAACTATCCTTCAATTAAGGAAAATTCATTTCAAAGCTCCCTTCTGCTCAAGAACAGTGAGGGAAGAAAAAGATGTTAATATGTTTGGATTACATTAAAGTTTTAAGATTAACTAAAAGAAAGGGAGGGAAAAAGTGCTAATGGCAAGAGCACACGGAAGAGGCATTATTATATTACTGCTAATGCACATAAAACATTGCCTATTAAAATAGGATGGCAGTTTTACATCCTATTAAATATATCAAAGCTGTGCTTCAATTACAAATCCTTTTATATGCATGTTTTAACAAATATGTCTTTGATAATGGAATGTAGCTGCAACTTCTTAAATGCTAAACACGAGCTATACTATATAATACAGTGCCAAAGAAAAAAAATTACCACTAAGAGGTAACCATATTTTGAGATCTCCCTTTTTTTTTTAATGTATGTTATGAATTTTCAAGTAAGCAGCTGGGCAGCAACTCAATTTAAGAGCCTGAGCCTCTGGGCTTGTGATGGTTAACAGTGATGTGTTGTGCTATTATTTTCACATGGTTATTTGTGGAAATAAATTATGTCCTTGAGATGGTATATGAATAGAAAGCACTTGATCATGTTTGTCTATGATCTTATTTGTGAAATAGCTGCAACAACTCTATTAGAAATCTAAATTGTGAAATAAATTCTCGTAGAAATTAACAAACTTCTCATCTTGAATGGCATAGGCATTAGTTTTATGGAAATTTCAAATACATCAATGTTCAAATTCAGTCCACAATCTCTAAGCTGTATAATTATGATTTTCTTACCTGATTAAAAAAGGCTGGACAGGGACGCCTGGGTGGCTCAGTTGATTAAGTGTCCAGCTCTTGATTTCAACTCAGGTCGTGATCTCATGGTTCTTGGTTTCGAGCCCCATGTCAGGCTTCATGCTGACAGCACTGGGGCCTGCTTGAGATTCTCTGTCTCCCTCTCTCTCTGCCCGCTCCCTCAAGATAAATAAACTTAAAAAAAATGGCTGGACAAAAATACAAGCAGTCATTTTTTTTTTTAATTGGCTACTAGTAGTGAGTGAAAGTGGCAAAGAGAACATAATACATGTTAAGAAAATGTTGATTTTTAAGTGATTTCTTGTCATGAATATGAAAATATATATATATTGGCCACTAAAAAAAGACTGCTTCTTAGTAAAAAATCCAATCTTCCTTTTATTCACGATTTAACCTATGAACCAGTTTTTTCTTAAGGAATCCTCATCTATGCATACAAATGTGTGTGTTTTTTTCCACTGGAAATTGAAAACAATCTATTAAATCTAATTGCTTCATTTTCTCTTTAGTGTCATAAAATCCAGCCAAATTAATTACTCAATTAGCTTATCTTTTGTGAACTGTTTTTCCCACTCCTCTTACTGCTACTAGTCTCTTCAATTTCTGACTTTTACAGGGTTGGAGTTTGAGGGAGAGGAAGGGATCTAAAGGGCATAGAATTTGCTTCTTGGCTTATGCTTTCAAGAGCTGGCGTTGTACTTTCTGGTCTTGAGTGCTGTTGAAATTTGACTCTTTCTCTGGAAGAACACTTTTGTAAATTCTTTTAAGGCAACTTCCTTACAACCATGACTTGATATAAGTGATACATTCTTCCTTGTGTGTCCTTAAGACTTGTGTGTGGTCTCTGGTTCTTGGTGTCCAATTACAAAAGCTCTCTCACTTTTATTTTTAGGGTCCCGTCAGTCAGCTATCCTGTATATTAAGACCCACATTTTGTCAATGGAAAACTCTTCCTTCATTTTCTGCCCTAAAAGTTCTGTGTGTGCTGGTTGATTCTACCTAGTAGCAAACATGGTACTTTTCCTTTCCTTTCCTTACCTTTTTTCTTGGAATTGCTTGCCCTTTAGGTTTACTAGAGAGGAGTCATATGTCAGTCCACTGAGCCCCCATAATTTCCAGACACACTAAATGATCTCTCTAAACTGTTACCTTTAATCTCTTGGTGGATTTAAGATGAAGGAGGAGTAAATACCTCTCCTCCTGTAGTGTAGTGGCCAACAAAGAAAAGTTTAAGAAGTGGTGATTGTAAATCACTTTTGGAAATGAAATTTTTAAACAAGTTATTTAAGAAATAGAGCATTTTTTCCTTTCCCCAATGAAAGTATGGTTGGTGTAGTAATGCAGAATAATGAAATACCCTCTCCTCTCACCAGCATCCATGAAGATATTAGGTCCTAATCCCTAAGGAAAAAGAATATTTAAAGACATGATTAAGTTAAGGATTGTCAGATGGAAAGATTGTCTTAGGTAAACTGGATGGACCTATATGAAATCACAAATACCCTTATAAGAAAGAGGCAGAGGGAGATTTGATACACATATGGAGGAGAAGGCAATGTGAAGATGGAACAGAGAGAGATTTGAAGTTCTTGGTCTTAAAAATTGGAATAATTTGTCACATACCAATTTATGGTGTGGCTACTAGAAACTGGAGGAAATAAGGTACAGATTCTCCCCTAGAGTCTTCAAAGGGAGCGTGGCCCTGCTAACACCTTGATTCTGACCTGATTTTAGATTTTTGGGCTTTAGGACTGTGAGAGATTAAATCTCTATGGTTCTAAGCCATCAAATTTGTTGTACTTTATTACAGTAGCTATAGAAAAATGACACAGCCTGAAAGAAAAGTTTCATGTTTTATTCACACACATAGTTTTAATGTTTGGTGCTTGGTAATACATCTTGCTTTGCTTCAATCAGTTGTCACTCAATACTTTCTTACTGTACATTAGCTCTGAAAGAAATTTTAGTAGGTATAAAAATTATCAATACTATTAGAAGCAAGTCTGATTCGTCACATTTAAAAAAAGTATGATACAGTTATAGAATATGATTTTTCAATACCACACAGAAAGTTGTTAACTTTCAAGAGGACAGTCTTAAAGGATTTGTTACTACTGAGGATGACCAAAATTTTCCTTTTTTTCCTGAAAGAAAGAGAAAGAACAATGTCTTTGGGACACCAAAAGAAAATAGTTTATTCGGACTTAGACTGAGGTAAATCTCTGTGATCAAGGTCCTGGAACCACCATTATGGAAATTACTGAATAAGCTTTCTTGGCTAAATTGCTGATATTGACAACAGAGAAGAATCAGGAAGCTCTGCTGAAACAAGTGCTTTATAAGAGGGAGTTAGGATGCAGAGGTCTTTAATATTTTTGAAAAGTAGAACAAATGTGCAAATACTCTTTCAATAGTATATCTTTACGGCAGTGACATGACCCACTCTCTCTCTCTCTCTCTCTCTCTCTCTCTCTCTCTGTGCCCCTCCCCCACTTGTGCTGTCTCTGTTGCTCTCAAAATGAATAAACTTTAAAAATAATAAAAAAATTAAAACCATATCATTATAAGTCACTTGCAACTACCAAATCAATCAATGAATCAAATCATTTACATGCCCTACCTAATATTTTCTCTTGTCCAAGATTACACATAAACTAATTATCATCTTCTTTAAAATAAATAAAAGCAGCCTCCCCAATTTTCTACAAAAACATGAAATCTAACCTGCTTTTCTACATGGAATGTCTTGTTAATGTTACTAGAATATAATTTTTAAATACCTTTTAATTGTATCACAAAATAGGTTTAATTTGAAATTCTATGTGTTTTATGTTATTGAATTTAAAATATTTTTCTACAAAGGGGTGCATGGTCATCACTAGAATATCAAAGGGGCCCATGGCAAAAACAGCAATAATAACAACATGAAGAATTGTTGCACTAGCTCCTGTATTCAGAATAAAATGAAGGAAGAAAACAGAGGAAGATGCAGGGATAACAGGCTGCTGAGGCCATAATCTAGATGAGAGATGTTGTGGTCTGGTCTATAGAGCAGTGGATGTGGTGAGCAGTGTTTCTATTGTGCATATATTTTGAAGATAGAGCTAATAGAAGCTTCTGACAGATCTTTTTTCTTTGATACTGGTGATCTGGATTATTTTTTTCTGTGTATTGCCATCTTTTCTATTGAACTTTCACTCTTCTTCTAGATCTGTATTAATCTTTTTATAAACTAAATACAAATCTTTTGTGTTATATATATAGAAAATGTCTTCTTCCAGTCTTTTGGGGTCCTCTTTCTTTATATTGCTTTTGTTTACAGGTTTATCTTTTTATTTTATGAAAGTCTAATATCCTAACATTTTAACCTATACTATATATACTTTCTATGTATTATTGAAGAAGAAACTATCCATTCTAGGCCAGCATTATAAAGATTAATATCATAGATTTTCTTTTAAGGTTTTTACCACTTAGGTCTTGTTTTCTATCAAGAACTGATTATTACTTATGGCATGATATAGTAAATATATATGTGTGTGTGTATGTGTGTGTGTGTGTGTGTTTTAAAGTTTATTTATTTATATTGAGAGAGAGACAGAGCATTAGCAGAGTAGCATGAGGAGCAGGGTAGAGAGAGAAGAGGAGAGAGAATCCTAAGCAGGATCTGTGCTGTCAGCACAAAGTCCTACATGGGGTTCAATACCACAAATAGTGAGATCATGACCTGAGCTGAAATTAAGAGTAGGACACTTAACTGACTGAGCCACCTAGGCACCCCTGTTTTATATGTTTTTTATATAAAAATTACCCCAATAAAATTTTTATTTTAATGCCATATAAAATATTAAGTTTCTATAGTAGTACAGTCTATTTTCTAGCTATACTTTCATTGATCAGTGTGTATTCTTATATGTCATAATTTTATAGCTTTATAAATAAACCCTGATTCTGGTAGGGCAATTACCCTCTCTTTTATTAGATTTTCAAAATTATATTGCCTGTCCTGTGACTTCATTCAGTCATATGAAATTTATTCTAAGATTGTCATTGACATGAACAGAATTTGTAGGTTTTTACTTTGGAAACATTGATATATTTATTTTCCCATCAACGAATGTAATACATCTCTTCCTATTTATATTTTGTTTATTTTCTAGTAACATTTTACAGTCTGTATATAGAAATAATTTCTATGTAAATTTATAAAATATTAGGTTGTGTTGATATACCATCAATTATTCATACACACCTTGTGGATGGGAATCTGAATTTTTTCTATTTTTTAGTTATTATAATCATTGTAGATATATCATTTTATAATTTAGCAAGTTTACATTTGATCCTGATTCCTAGAAATTGGTATAGTGTCAAGTAGTGAATATGTAATTGTGCTTTATTTTGCCCATTTCTGCTCTCTATGACTTACATCATTTTGCATTCCACTGAGATGTAGTAGAGTTGCTATATCCCTACAGCCTCATTAACAGGTGTGCTATCAAAATATTGGCTTTTTACAAATCTAATAGGTATGGGATGAGACTTGAGTATTTTTAACTTAAAGTTCTGTTTTTATGAAGGATTTTAAGTAACTAATTGTGTGTTTATGAATATCTGAATTTCCATTTCTATGATTTGATTGTTCATTTATCTTATCAATTTTTATTTAATTTCTTTGGGCATTTCCATCTCAATTTGTCACTTAAGTATTTGTCAGTCTTTAGTATTAGTCATATCCAATTTTAAGTATAATAGCTTACAAATAATTTTTCCTATTTTGTCATGTCATTCTGAGTTTGTGGTATTTACATTTTAATTTTGCTTTGCCTTGCAAAAAAGACCAATAGATTTTTTTTCAAAGGCTAAGTAATTAGCTTAGATCATCTATTTTTTTTCACTACTGATTTGGGATGTGGCTTTTATTAAATCTATTTCTATAAATCTTAGATATCTTTTTGGAATATCTATGCTGTTCCATTAGTTTTTCTTTCTGTCTAAAAACCAATTCTATATGACTTTAGTAATAGAGGTTTTATAAAATGTTTCAATCTCTGTTATACCTACTCCTCCATTACTCTTTTTTCCTCAGTTTTTCTTTTTAATGAACATTTTTTAAGCTTACATTAAATTTCATAATATTTTGCTGCATGTGAAGAAACAGAAGTGACTATTCTTAATGTGATCATTATACATTTATAAGCTAATAAGAAAAAATGACATCTTTAGGATGTAAGGCTTCTTGTCTAAAAGTTTGGTATCTCTTTCATTTGTTTATCTCTTCTTTTGCGTGCTTAAGAAGTGTTTTAAAATTTAACCTCACATAGTGATAGTCATAGTCACATAGTTATATAGTCATAGTTTAACCTATTTCTTGTTAACTTTATGCCTAGATATTTCAGCAATTATGTTCCTCTTGCAAATGGGATTATTTATGATATATAACCTGACCAGTTATTATTTTTAATTTTTTTAACATTTATTTATTTTTGAGAGAGAAAGGCAAAGAGTGGGTAAGGGAGTGGCAGAGCCCGATGAGGGGTTCCATCTCACAAACTGTGAGATCATGACCTGAGCCTAAGTCAGATGCTTAACTGAAATTGAGCCACCCAGGCACCTCAGAAAGTTATCATTTTTTACATATGTTCCCTATTGATTTTATATGTTAATTTTCCTAAATTGCAATATACAAGTTTAACTTTATTTATTTTGTAAATTTTTTAAATGTTTATTTATTTTTGAGACTGAGAGACAGAGTATGAGCGGGGGAGGGCAGAGAGAGACACAGAATACGAAGCAGGCTACAGACTCTGAGCTGTCAGCACATAGCCTAGTGCAGGGCTCAGACTGCTTGATCTTGTCTAATGATCTTGTTATAACTGTTTTTGCAGTTGATTCTTTTTTTTCTCAATATATAATGTCTAAATATATCACCTGCATAGATACATATAACTCATCTCTCTCTTAAGAGAGATACACACACATGTATAGTCAAATTCTATTTTATCAAATTTTTTAATGATGAATGAATCTTACATTTAATGGAAAGGAGTTTGGGCTTCTGTGGAAATTATTATATATGTTTTTATTTTTATAATAAATACTTTCATGGAGATAAGCTAGTAATACAATTGAATTCAGTCTTGTGAATTGTATGTAGCAAATATATAATTGATTTAATTTCTGAATAAATAACTAATTGCAATCTGTATAATGAAGGACTAGTTCTTTTTCCCCTCAGTAATCTCTCTCATTCATACAATCTATTTCAAATTATTTTATTCAACTGAACTATTTGTTTATCCTTTTGCCAATATCACTTGTTTTAAAGTAGGTAACATTGTAATATATTTATTTATCAGAATGGGCAAATTCCTTCTTTGTTCTTCTTATTGGTCTTCTCTTTATTTTTAGATATTGGCTATTTTGCACATTTATAATCTCATATTAACTTTGAATTCATTAGCCAAGTCCCCTAAACATTGAGATTTACTAAATTGAAATTATAGTGATTTTATTGATTGATGTAGGTAGAATAGATGCTTTCAAACTATGCAATTTTCCTCCTTCTTGAACATGACTTATCATCCCATTTATTCAGAATTTCATTTGCAAACTTCAGTGGACTCTTATGTTTTCTCCAAAAAAGGCTTCTGTGGTCTCGCCCTCCCTCTACCTGCAGCCTCTCTCCTCTTTGCTCTTTACCATACCCCTCTTTAGTCTCTTTTCTTGAACCTGCCAAGTCTTTTCCTATCATACATCATTTTTACCCAGTTTCATTTGCCTGGAAATTCTTTCCCCTAATATTCATATTGTGGCTCCTTCTTGTCATTCAGGTTTAATATTATATGTCACCTCTTTAGACAGACTTTCCTTATACCACTCTCTAATGTGACCTTCCAGTTGGTATACAGAAACCTATTTCATTCCCTGAAAAGTTCTTATTTTTATCTGACATTTTCCTTAGGATGGTGATAATTAATACCTGCTTATGATCTGCTTCCCTGTACTGAAAGAAAGCTCTCTAAAAAACATCTATTTTATTCACTACTAATATGCTATCCTCTAAAAAAAAAATGCCAGAGAGAGAGAGAGAGAGAGAGAGAGAGTAGGCACTAAAATTTTGTTAATGAAGAAAGGCTCATCCTCATAGATGAGGAAACTTTAATTTTAGGAATAATGTCTGACAATGTACTTTGGCTATGATAGAGTCTAGAGTTTTGAAGAACCATATACATGATTTTCACAGGAAAATCCCTTTGTTATCTCTCTCATCTCCTAAATGCATTCCTATTCTTCATATTCCCAGCATTTTTGCCTCTAAGCTTTCCAGTAGAAAGCCTATACACCTTTTACCTTTAAAATATACTTTATGATCTCTAACATTGTAAAAGAGAAAAGAGAATAAGTAGGGAAATTACACTATTAAAATATCTTTTGAATTTTTCCTAAGAAAAAATATAACATCATTTACTAATAAATGTTGGTATTAGAACTGTACATGATATACAATGATAAATATTAGAATGGCACCTAAAAAGAAAAAGCATGAAATTATGTGATAGGTTGGTTATAGAAATAGGGTTTGTAGCCTTATGAGGAAATTTAATAATGCTATATTGTTATTTCCATCTTAATTTCTTTTTTTTTAATTTTTTTAATGTTTTATTTATTTTTGAGAGAGAGACAGCGTGATCAGGGGAGGGTCAGAGAGAGGGAGACACAGAATCTGAAGACAGGCTCCAGGCTCTGAGCTGTCAGCACAGAGCCCGATGCGGGGCTCGAACCCACAAACCGCGAGATCATGACCTGAGCCAAAGTCAGATGCTTAACCGACTGAGCCACCCAGGCGCCCCTCCATCTTAATTTCTTAGCAGATTATTTTAATGGTCACAATCATTTGTGTTGATTAGTTTCCTTTCGTGCTGGCCCTTTGCTATTCTGATAGATCTTTTTACAATGCAGCATGATGTTTATCTTCTAATATTCTAGAAGCAGAACTTTTCATAAGATAATATAACCAATGTTTGTTCTGTTAAGCAAAATGTACTCCTAACATTTCACAGACATTAGTGATAACCAGAACAATGACCATTAACAATAAGACATACATTCAGGCATTTAAGTTCTAAAAGATGTAAGGAGAAGATTAAAAACACTTAATTGTGACCAAAAAAACAACTAAATTTAAGAAAGAAAATCAAATTCGGTATGTGCAGGCCAGAAGAATTAGAAAAATGGAACAAGTTTTGTAAAAAATCAGCACTGAGTCATGCACAGGTGAAAGCTATTATTTTTAGTTTACTTTGGCTATATTCTTACTAGTGAAATAATATATTTTCTGAATAGTTAACTAAAATTTCTATGATTTATATGCATAAATTTGCATACTATATAAGGAGAAAGCAACAAAATGTTCAAAAAACAGATGTTGATAATATTCTAGTATTAGCAGAACACTGTAAATCTAAATACTCACCTTCTATAGCCTAGAGTTGTTAAGAAGGCAAAAGGCAAAAACCTAAAAATAAATTTAAAGTTATAGGAAAACTATAAGATTAAGTCTTAATAGCTCTATTTATAGATAACATTTTGCCAGCACATATTTCCCAGATCAACCAATGCTAGAGATTTCTATATGTTCAATTTCATATGTGTTGCTAAATTAATATTTAAGGTTCTTGCAAATCAATATAGTTTGTGCTTCTGATTCTTAAAAGACACCATATCCAGGATTACCATTATTGACACTGTATGTCACATATGATGTACATAATATAATTTTAAAATAATATACTGCATAAAATTCTTATGAGAGATGGTTTATTCTTTTCAGTAGCACTTTCCAAAAAACCATAGTCCTCCATTAGATTCTAGAACAAGATGGAAGAAGTCTATGAAGAGAACACTTTGTTTGTGATACCACTTTGTCTCACAAACACGGTACTTGGAATCTTTTGAAAGCTATGCAGTAGAAAGAGCACAGGGAGTGGGAAAGATAATGTCAGTTATGTCATTTCTCTGCCTCCTTCCTTCTAGTCATAGAAGGAAGTCATGAGTCATACTCCTAAGTACATATATACATACACAAAGAGATTAAAGTCCTTTGAATAGATAGGTTACATTTAATTATTAGAAACTATTTCCAGGAGAGTTCTCTTCAGCTGGCTGCTAATGCATATGCACCTTGTTTGTGTATTAATAGAGAAAGCCTCACAACACATTTAAAGAAAAATGGTAGGGGCTGGAAGTCCAAGTGCCATTCCATAAAACATCAGGTTTTGTTTTTTATAAATGTGGGGGAAAGTAAAGACAATTTTTGGCATTAAAATAATAACTGTTCTGTACTGAACACATTCTCTATTTTTATCTTTGTCCTAGATACTTGTTATAAATATATTCATTCACTTTCTGCTTTTGCTAAGAGCTTTATCTCCTCATACTTATTCAGTTTATGTTGCTCTGTTGATTTCCCCTGATACTGTTACATAAGTGATGTCTACTTCATTCACATAACTTCCCCTCCACATTAGCTGCATGAGTATGTACAGCTAGTATGCATATGCAAAGATATGGACAACATATCTATCCAAAAAATAAAAGTAAAAAATCCCAAAATCCAAGAGTTTTTCCTTTTTCCTCTAAAAGAGCTTCATTTAAGATGTTTGATTTTCATATTTAAATATAAATTGAATTTTGTATCCTTAAAGGATTCAACTCTCACTGCATTCTCCTAAACTATAAATTTTCTCAACTAGAGAAAATGGAGCATGCAGGCCAGACCTTTAAAATAGAGGAAATCTTATTAATATTCATAGATTTGTATAAAAAAGAAGAAAAAAAATAAGTGATCCATATTCCTATGGCTGTGACTCTCATGAGAAGAACAATTTTTACTTGAAACACCTGTAATTTAGCTGAAGGCCTAACAGGTAAAGTAGCTAGAAATTTGAGTCAACCACCCTTGGTGTTCTTTCGGGTGCCAACTTCATGCTTCTCAGTGACTCCTTACTGGATATCTGTATTCCTGGATTATCTCCACTATATGTAATAGAATCAATAACAAATTCACAGTTAGAAAAGACTGAGCATTAAGGATATTCCAATTTTCTGAACTTATCTATGACAAATTGAAGTGCCTAGAACTTAATTAAATTAAAACATAGCCCATCCTAGAACCTAGGGCTGCCAACTCCACTCTAACCTTTATCCCACCGCCTCACATTTCCTCTTTTTAAAAATACTTTTTTTTCAATGCTTATTTATTTTTGAGAGAGAGAGGGTGCAAACTAGGGAGGAGCAGAGACAGAGGGGCAGATGACCTAAAGCAGGCTCCATGCTGTCAGTGCAGAGCCTGACATGGAGCTCACTCTGAGGAACTGTGAGATCATGACCTGAGCTGAATTCAGACACTTAACTGACTGAGCTATCCAGGCACACCACCTCACATTTCCTCTTAAAAATTGAGATTCTCTGGATTCTTCTGCTTCTAATCTTGAGTATGTCATAAAAAGATAGAAAGCAATAGCAATGCCCATTTGAAAGTAGGGATGATTTAAGGCAATACCTATCTGAAAGTAGGGATGATTTAAGGTCCAACATATTGGGCATTGCTACTTATGAATTTAAAATAATTTTTTAGCCCTGTTTACCAATATTAAAAATACACTAACTGAAAGAGAAATCTTAACAAATGAAAATTATGTAGGATAAACAGGCTGAAAATGAACAAACAGGATGAATAAATCCAACAGTATCCTACAAAATAAAATTTGTCTTTATCCCTTGATCTATTAAAAGATAGACACAAGTTCAAAAACAAAACAAAAAGAGATACTAATGTTCAAAAACAAAAAAGGTATCCTATTGGAGCAATACACACTTTCTAACATCAAGATTTCATGTATTATTTTTTATATGTTTCAGAGTCGAAGCATTCACAACAGATGGCTGCATAAATAGATATTTCCATAAGTAATGACAGAATCTTTCCACTCAGTTTCATTTGTATTTTTTCCCATATATTTTAGAAGTATGAACATATGAAAACATAACTTAGATAAATTTCCCATCAAAACAGTGTGACACTAGAAAATAAAAATCTACCTTACTGCATCTAATTTAAAGAAAAAGAAACTGGAAATTAATTCTGGAGAAACAACATTAATTAAGTACATGAAACTCTCTCTCCCTCTCTCTTTGGTCTTCAGAATCCTTGGTTTAAGAAATGTTTAAAGGAAGAATTTTTCAAGAGTAAATAACTTATGGCCAGTTACTGATAATAACAAGGGGATAGTGAGGATATTTTCTTTTGATATTACACTATACTTTTCCTCCATGCCAGGAAGAGTGATGTGGAATGTTAGATGATACCTACTATGATAATACTCAGGATCCAAAAGTGAGTTTTCCCTGTGACAGTGCCAGATTATGCATAAGCTCCACAACATATCCTATAGGAAATTTTCACTTTAATTTTGTAACTGAAGGATAATTGACATACAAATTGTATTAGTATCAGGGGAACAACATAGTTATTCAATATTTATATTTACTATGAAATGCTCACAATAAGTCTATTTACCATCACCATACAAAGTTGTTACAATATTATTGTATGCTATACAATACAATCTCATCTCCTTGTCTTATTATTTTATAATTGGAAGATTGCAAGTCTTTTTTTATTTTAGAGAGAGAAGGAAAGCATGAACAGGGGAGAGGGGCAAAGGGAAAGAGAGAGAGAGAGAGAGAGAGAGAGAGAGAGAATCTTAAACAGGTTCCATGCTCAGGATGGAACCTGAGGTGGGGCTTGATCCTATGGTACTGGAATCATGACATGAGCTGAAATCAGGAGTCAGATTCTCAACTGACTGAGCCACTCAGGTGCTCTGGAAGATTGCAAGCCTTAATCCCCTGAAACATGCTGTCCTCTGGCAACAGTTTGTTCTCTAGATCTATGAATCTATTTGTTTTGTTTTGGGTTTCATATATAATGAAGTCATATGGTATTTGCCTTTCTTGTATGAATTATTTCATTTAGCATAATATCTTCTAGTTTCATTCCTGTTTTCACAAATAGTGAAAAAAGTATTTTTTATGGCTGAGTAATATTTCACTGTCTATATATACTCCAACTTCTTTACCATTCACCCATTAATGGACACTTAGCTTATCTTTATATCTTGGCTATTATAAATAATGCTATGATGAAGAAAGGGCTGTGTATGTCTTTTAGAATTACTATTTTCTTTGATTCAAATAAATACTTAGCAATGGAATTGTTGGATCATATAGTACTTCTATGTTTAATTTTTTGAGAAAACTTTATACTGTTTTCCAACTATACCAATTTACATTCCCACCAACAGTGAGTGCACAAAGGTTCCCCTTTGTCCATATTCTTACCAAAACTTGCTCTTTCTTGTCTTTGTGAAACTTGCCATTTTTACTTAGATGATATTTTATTGGGGTTTTGCTTTGTTATTTCCTTGATGGTTACCGATGCTAAGCATCTTTCCATGTGTGTGTTGGCCATCTATATTCCCTCTTTGGGAAATGTCCTCTTTGGTTAATGTCTATTCATATCCTCTGTTCATTTTTAACTCAGACTTTTATTATATTGAGTTTTAGGGGATTTATACATTAGGGATATTAACCCATTATTGGATATATTACTTGTAAATATCTTCTCCCATTAAATAGTTACCTTTTAACTTATTTGATAGTTTCCTTTGCTACGCAAAAGCATTTTAATTTAATACACCTTCATTTGTTTATTTCTGTTTTTGTTGTCCTTGCCTGAGAAGACATACCCAAAAACTATTGCTAAGACCAATGTGAAAGACCTTACTGCCTATGTTTTGTGGTAGAGTTTTATTGTTTCAGATCTTATATTTAAGTCTTTAATCCATTTTGAGTGTATTTTTGCATATGGTCTAAGAAAGTGGTCCAGTTAATTCTTTTGCAGGTAATTGTCCAGTTTTCCCAGCACTATTCTTTTTCCTAGTGCATAGTCTTGTCTCCTTTGTTATAGATTAATTAATCATATAATCATGGGTTTATTTCTGGGATTTCTATTCTGTTCTACTGATCTGTATGTCTTTTTATTTGTGCTAGTACCATACTTTGTTGATTACCTCAGCTTGGTAGTATAGTTTGAAACTAAGGAATGTGATACCTCCAGCTTTGTTCTTTCTCAGGTTTGGTTTGGCTATGCAGGATCTTTTGTGGTTCCCTACAAATTTTAATATTATTTGTTTTTGTTCTGTGAAAATGTCATTGGTATTTTGATAGGAATTACATTTAATCTATAGATTGCTGGATTAGTATGGACATTTTAACAATATTCTTTCAGTCCATGAACACCATGTATCTTTCCATTTGTTTGTGTCATCTTCAATTTATTTCATCAATTTCTTATAGTTTTCTATGTGCTTGGTAAAATGTGTTCCTAGGTAAAAATCTGTTGGTAAAATTTGGTAATTTTTCTTGGTAAAATTTGTTTGGTAGAATTTATAAATTCTTGGTAAATTTTTTCCTAGGCATTTTATTCTCTTTGATACAATTGTAAATAGTTTTCTTAATTTTTCTGATAATTCACTATTACTATATAGGAAAACAAAATATTTTTGTTTATTAATTTTTTATCCTGAAAGTTTACTGAATTCATTTATCACTTTTAATAATTTTGGGGTGGAGGCTTTAGGGTTTTCTATATATTATCATGTCACCTAAAAATAGTCACAGTTTTCTTCCTTTCCAATTTGGGTTACTTTTATTTCTTTTTCTTATCTAATTGCTGTGACTAACACTCCAGTGCTATGTTAAATAAAAGTGTGGGGGTGGGTATCCTTGTCTTATTCCTAATTGTAGTGAGAAAGCTTTTAGCTTTTCACCATTGAGAATGTTGTTAGGTATGGGTTTGTTATATATGGCCTTCATTATGTTGAGGCTTGTTCCCTCTATAACAACTTTGTTGAGAGTTTTTATCATAATTGGATGTTGAATTCTGTCAAATGGTTTCTTGGCATCTATTTAATTATATGGTTTTATCCTTTGTTTTATTAATGTAGTGTATCACATTGATCGATTTGTGGATATTGAACCATGCTTGCATTCTTGGAATTAAACCTACTTGATCATGGTACATGATTTATTTAATGTATTGTTAAATTTAGTTTGCTAATGTTTTGTTGAGGATTTTTGTTTTTATGTTCATCAGGGAGATTGGGGTGTGTGTGTGTGTGTTTAGTGTTTTTGTGTGGTTTAGGTGTTGCGGTAATTCTGGCCCTGTAGAATGAGTTGGAAAAATTTCTCCCTCATTTTTTTCAAACATTTTAATAAGAATAGATATTAACTCTATTTAGTAGGATTCACCAGGGAAGCTGTCTGTTTCTGGATATTGTTGGGATTTTTTTGATTACCAGTGTAGTTTCACCACTAGTAATCATTCTGTTGTGATTTCCTAATTCTTTTTGATTCAGGCTTGGAAGATTGTATGTTTCTTGGAATTTATCCAAAGTTGTTCAGTTTGTAGACACATAATTTTTACAGTAGTCTTTTATGATTCTTCTTATTTCTATGGTATTTGTTATAACTTCTTCTCTTTCATTTTTTATTTTATTAATTTGGATCCTCTTTTTAAAAGGAAACTTTTTTGGTGACTCTTGCTAAAGTTTTATCAGTTTAGTTTATCTTTTTCAAGAACTAGCTCTTAGTTTCATTGATCTTTCTTTCTTTCTATATTTTATTTATTTTGCTATGATCTTTATTGCTCCCTTTTTTTGTAACATTGAGCTGTTTTTGTTTTTGTTTTGTCCCTAGTTCTCTCGAGTTAGTTTAGATCATTTGAGATGTTTCTTGAGGTGGGTTGCTATCACTATAAACTTCCCTCTTAGATTTGTTTTGGCTGCAGCCCATAGATTTTGGAGCATTATTTTCCATTTTCAATTGTGTTCACATGTTTTTTAATTTCCTCTTTAATTTCATTGTTGAACCATTGGTTGCTTAGTAGTAGATAGTTCAGCATCTGCTGTTTTTTTTTTTTTTCATTTTCTTCTTGTTAATTTCTAGTTTCATACCATTTTGGTGGGAAAAGATAGTTAATATGATCTCAAACCTTTTTCTTTTTTTTTTTTCTAGAGAATGAGAGAGAGAGAGAAAGAGACACGAGATGAGAGAGAGAGAGACGAGAGAGCAGCACAGAGCCTGATCTCATGACTGTGAGATCATGACTTGAACAGATATTAAGAATTGGAAACTTAACTGACTGAGCCACCCAAATGCCCCTGATTTCAATCTTTTTAAATTTATTGACATTTTCTTTGTGACCTAACAAGTGGTTTATTCAGAAGAATATTCCATGTGTACTTGAGAATAATGTGTATTCTGCTGGTTATGGATGGAATGTCCTATATTATCTATTAAGTTCATCTGGTCTAATGTGTCATTCAAACCAAATATTTCCTTAATTTTCTGTCTGGATGATCCATCCATTGATGTAAGTAGGGCAGTAAAATCCTCTACTATTATCATATTACTGTCAACTTCTCCCTTTGCATCTATTAATATTTGCTTTATATACTTAGGTGTGCCTATGTTGGGTATATAAATATTTACAAGGTCTATCTTGTGGGATTATCTCTTCATCATTATGTAATGTCCTTGATTCCTTTTATAGGCTTTGTTTTAAGGTCTACTTTGTCTGATATAAGTATAGCTACCCTGGCTTTCTTTTTGTTTACATTTCCATTTTCATGGAGTATAATTTGTATCTCTTTACTTTCAATCTGTGTCTTTATATCTGAAGTGAGTCTTTTGTAGGCAGATTATAGATGGTTTTTATTTGTTTGTTTGTATCCATTCAGCCAATCTAGGGCTTTTGATCGAAGTGTTTATTCCATTTACATTTAAAATAATTGTTGATTGGTGTGGATTTATTGCCATTTTGTTGTTTTCCTGTCTTTTTAAAGTTTATTTATTCTGAAAGAGACAGTGTGCAGGGGAGGGACTGAGATGAAAAAAAGAGAAAGAATCCCAGGCAAGCTTCATGCTGCCAATGCAGAGCACGACATGGAGTTTGAGCTCATGAAACCACAAGATCATGACCTGAGCTGAAACTGAGAGATGCTTAACTGACTAAGCCACCCAGGTGCCCCTTCCTGTTTGTTTTTATAGTTCTTCTTGTTGTTTCAGATTTTATGATATAGCTCTACAAAATCTTTTCTAAACCATTCCCTTATTTGTTCTTCATTAGTCAACTCATTATAGATAATATTTCAAGTGACTTTATATTTGAGTTAAATGAGAAATGTCTAATACAAAGGGAATAGAGTCTCATGACTCTGAACCATTTTTCCATGTGTCTTCACAATATGCTCAAACCAGATTCCATCTCTATACTAAATTTCACTAGATGAGTACTACTACAAATGCCCATATTTATGGTGTTGTGGTTTATATAACACCATGTTCAAAATAGCTCATACTACATGATAACTTAGTGGATTATGTTCAAGTATTCAGTCTCTATTACAGCTCATTAGCAAACCAGAAACTTTTTCAATTTTCGATAGAAATTAGTTATCTATAATAGATGGCATGACTTTGCTCTAATATCCCAAGGGTCAATTTATTCATTCTTTCTTAAGGGTCCCATCAAAATTACCATACAACATTCTTATCTGTGACAAATACTTTAAATAACAATTGATCTTGAAGGTCATAATATACAAATGCCAGACTAATTTTTATAGCAGCCAGAGTCTGTTGCAGAGCTCATGAATATAGACATAGCTTCAATAATCTTTAAGATGTTAGTAAATAGAATCCAGCAATATTTTAAAAATATGATGTATTATATTCAAGTGGGACTTATTCCAGAAATGCAATGTTGGTTTAACTTTTAGAAATTCAATGAATGTAAGGCACCCTGCTGGCTCAGTCAGTTAGGCATCTGACTCGGTTTCATTTCAGGTCGTGATCTCATGGTTCATGAGATCAAGTCTCTCATTGGGCTGTGTGCTGACAGCATGGAGCCTGCTTGGGATTCTCTCTCTCTCTCTCTCTCTCTCTCTCTCTTTCTTTCTGCCCCTCCCCCACTCTCTCTCTCTCTCAAAATAAATAAACTTAAAAAGAAAGCAATTAGTATAATATAACTTATTATTAGAATAAAGAAGGAAAACTAAATGATCATCACAATAGATTAAAAATGTTGACAAATTTAAATATCATTCATAATATTAAAAATTTCAGAAGACTAGGAATAGGAGAAACTTTTCTCTATATGAACATGATCTATGAAAAATCTAGAGTTAAAACCATATTTACTGAAATATAGACTATTATCTCCTAGGATCAAGAAATCAATAAAGAGGGGATAATGTCCCCTCTTATCACTTCTATACAACACTTCAGGGGAGGTCCCAGTCACCATAATCCACAGAAAAGAAATAAAAGCCATAAAGTTTGGAAAAGGAAAGTTAAAACTTGCAATATTTGCAAGTTATTTGATTGGCATGTAGAAAATTGTAATGAAAATTTTTTAAAAACAGTAAAATTAATACGTGAATTCAGAAAGTATAGCTTATATACATATAATCAATTTTATATCTATGTTTGAGAAGTAATAATTAGAAATAATCAAATAACATGTTTTCTAATAATTAGAAAATTAAATTTAGAAATACTATGTATAGTGGCATAAAATAACATAAAATAATTTGGAATATGTTTTATCAAAACAGTACAATGCCTACATACCAGAAATGGCAAAATATTGCACAGATAATCAGATAAATGGAGAAATTCATACCATTTATATAAATTACCTTAATATTATTGACATGTAAATCATCTTAACATTGATCTGTAAATTCACTGGAATTGCAGTTCAAATTTCAATACACATTTAGTGAATATTCCAAGCTAATTTTATATTTTTATAAAATTTCAAATAATCTGTAAGAGCCAAAAATTTTCTGAATAATGACACATTTGAACTTATTACCTCAGAATTATGCTCACACCAGAATTTGTGTATTCACTGAAGTTGTTGAATTTACTGGTTGGCTTAAAGTAATTTGTATTATTCTGTATTTGTTTTTCTGTGTCTTATACTTTCTATAATTCCATTATCTCCTATTTATAATGAAAGCTTTTATCTATCTATCTATTCATCTATCTATCTATTTTTGATTCCTGTTTGCCAAGTATATTGGACTTATTAATGAGTATGCTTACATCAATCTATTTGTCCTTTGATTATATATTAATTTTTCTAGTTGTTTGAGTCCTTATTTCATCTCATATATGTGATATAAATATATAAATTATATAATATATGGTAAATTATATAATATATATGGTATATATATATATAATTATATAATTTTGAATTCATATATAATATGAAATCTCAAGGAAAAGTAAACTACAGTTTGCTTTGCTTTTTCTCCCCCCAGAAAGTACACATTCTTCCTTTTGTGTATAACTGTGAAATGAGGAATTTACAGTTTTAATAAATTTGAGATCAATTTTGGAAAATTCAGCTCATAATTCTCATGCTATCATTACAAAAAGCTGAGGTTCTTATCAAGTTACTGGTTGAATAGTGAAGGAATTTAATTTTAGATTTTGCTTTCTATTCTTAGAGAATCAGAATTTAATCAGTGTAAGAATGTTTAAGATTTCACAAATTCTTTACTTTTAACAACTCATTGCTGCTTACTGAGTAAAATTCTGGTGTGCAGAAAGGGTGTTTTATGGAACTAAGAACTAAGTAAGTAATTTTTCATCTCAGATTATTCTCAATTTTAATCTGTTTTTTTACTTACATACATTGTCATTAAATAATTTTTCAATTTCTTCCTAATCCTGTGAAGTCTTTGTCAGGGTAATTCATCTACCGTTTCAATCAGATGACGTACTTGCCTCTAGGCATGGATATCACTTGGTTCTAAATTTTGAAATATTTCTCTGGGGTTTGATTCTTTATTGTTTTCTTTGTATCCATTGCTTTTCAGCTTTCAAACATTTACTTTCCTGTTTATTGAACAGTCCATATCCAGCCATTAAGAAGTACCTTATTTTATCTTCTAAATGTATTTCATTTCTGTACCACTTTATCACCTCCACCACCTGGAAAAGTAAGTATCATTTCTGAAGAACCATTGTACACTGTAAACAACTCTCCCTGTATTCAATATTATCTCCATTTTCTATTTTTCACAAGTAAATATAGAATCATATCATTTCCTTATCAAAATGCTCCAGTAGCTTCCATCACATTCTGAAAAAGGAAAAAAAAAGAATCCAAAGTTCTTACCATGGTGTACCTGAATGATCTGGCCCCTAGCCACCTTTTCAAACTCACAATTCTCTCCACTATCTTTTCTTTCTCAAAAAATAAAAAAAAAATTTAAAATGTGGAGTGTTGTGTCATTTTTTCTGCTCAGGGAGTTAATATGCATTTTCATTTCCCTAGACTTGTAAAGTTCTTCCCTCAAATATTCACATGATTCATTCTTCATTTATATAATTCTATCAAATTTGCCTCTCAATCATGCCATATAAAATAGAGGTCATACCTTTTCACTACATCATTAGCTAACAAATCATCCACTTAAAAAAATTCCTTCATTGTACTTTTTATTATATAGCTGACATTTTATTTTCAATCTGTTTATGCTCTTGTGCTCTTCCTATGACATTTTCACACTGACTTGTAGTACTTCATTGTTTTACCTTTCTTTGAATAGAAAGTGAAATGGCATGCTAGGTGATGTCTCATTTCTTTTGTAATTTCCATTACATAGTTACCTTTATGTTGCCAAACTCCTCATGGGGTGATTTTGTCTCCCTTGTTTTTTGCTTAAATTTGAAAAGTTGTCCACTTAAACTTCCACTTAATATGGCTTCAGTAAATATTTCTTTAATTAGTTCATGATTTACATCTCTAGGAACCAACAAATACTTGCTGAATTAAAGTGCATTGAATTTTCCCATTATTAATCATGCTATTGAGGATTTTATTATATTATATGGTATCAGAGAATAGTTCTATTTCTGATAGTCTTTTTATATAAAGTTTCAAAATATTATTATGGGACATTTATTCATGTTTATTAGTATAGTAGCTATTTTCATTCTTCGTTGATGGCCTAAGAAAATAACCTGGAGAAATGAAGCTATTATACAATATAGAATATGGTAGCCACTAGCCACAAGTGGCTATTGAGCACTTGAAATGTGTCTAGTCGTAAATAAGATGTTCAGTAAGTGTAAAATAAACACTAGATTTTGAAAGCTTAGTAAGAAGAAAATAATTTAAAATATCTCATTAATAATTTTATATTGATTCCATGTTAAAAATCCCATATCTTTAGATACATTTGTTTAAATTAAAAAATGGTTATATTTTATCTGTTTTTCTTTACTTTTTAAAAACTTGGCTACTAAAGTTTAAAATTATATATGAGACTCCCACTTGTGGCTTGCAGTGTATTTCTTTCAGATAGCATAGGTCTAAATGGAGCTGAAACAGGAGGGCAAGTGGAGGATTGGTTAACCTTTCTATAGTAAAATTTGCTAGCATGCTAATTATTTTCATAGCATTTCAAACTCCCTATAATACATAATAGGCATATCTGCTAGTTGTATGATTCTTGGCTCTGTTATTTTGAACTTTCTGGCATATCATTGGCTACCTGGAATAATTTTACATAGAAATTGTATTCTATCAAGACCTTTGGTAAGAAAGTATATATACAGCATTAAAAAGTCCCAGCTCAGTCTTTAAAAATGACCCAATTTACAATGTATTGTAAAAATACAATATATTCAATTTGGCATGTGTGTGTGTGTGTGTGTGTGTGTGTGTATGTATAATTAGCAATCAACAAGAATGAAATCTTGCCATTTCCAACAACACGGTTGGAACTAGAGTGTATTATGTGAAGTGAAATCAGTCAAAGAAAAACAAATACCATATAATTTCATTCACGTGGAATTTAAGAAATAAAACAGAGGAACATAAGGGAAGGGAAGGAAAAATAAGATAAAAACAGAGAGAGAACCAAACCATAAGAGACTCAAATACAGAGAACAAACTGAGGGTTGCTGGAGGAGAAGTGGGTGGGGGGATGGGCTAAATGGGTTATGGGCATTAAGGAGGGGCACTTGTTGGGATGAGCCCTGGGTGTTATATGAAAGTGATGAATCACTAAATTCTACTCTGAAACCAATGTTACACTATATGTTAACTAACTTGACTTTAAATTAAAAAATGACTTATCAACAAACAGTTAAATGTGGATTGTCCAGTGCTAAAACTAAAACATTGTATTAGTAGGATAGATAATTTTTTAGTATGTTGAGGCTGCTCATTTCTATTCAAATTAATAGACCAGTGTGGTGGATGGTATTGCAGGAAGAGGAATTATACATGAGAGGCAAAACTTTATAGTTGATTAGAAGATGAGTAGAGAAATGATATACACATTACAATTAGAGATTGTACCATATAAGGAACTTTCAAATAGAAGTGTGTACCTAAAGTTACATTCAGCATGCTGCTGCTTTTCTAGTAACATCTTTCAAAGAGGGAGATATACCGTAGTTACAGGTTCCAAGGAAAGGCTTTGGAGGGCATGGCTGTCAGATGTGGATGTCACCATGTTATTGCATAAGTACCACTCGTAATATATAATCTCTCTCTGTGCATGCAGGTCAAAGAATTTATGATAGTATTGATGCTAAGCTTAACTTAAGAGATATAAAAGCTTCTCCCACTTATGAATTTCATGGCTATATATAGGAATAATCAACGTGATATGGTAAAAAGGGGATTTACAGGGTTGGACATTCTAGGACTTGTCACGTATAATATCCTATTAATTCTAGAAATCTTAATTGATGGCTCTGGAAGGATCTTGGTTAGCTTTAATTCTTTCCTCTTACAATGGTCAAACTTTCGCTAATTTTGTCCTTAGGTGGTATGCTGGCCTTTGGTAAAACTGGACCTTTGTCCTAGAAGTTTGAGAAGAGGAGTTAAACTAACCTGCCTGAGATCCATTTATCCCTTTTGCCTGTAGAACAGCATCCCCCAAAGAGGGAAACAAGAAGACAAATTATCTGATTTATTTTCCTCATGCCCTGGACCTTGGTATTAATAATCTAATGATATTTTCTAGGAGAAAGATATTTATCTTGAAAATGTCCTCAATAGGATGTTACTAGCTAAGGATTATAGTAAATAAAATCCCATATGGCTTGGATGTTTGGATAATGTCACATAAGTTATACAATTCATTGGTACATTAAATGGAGATGATTCACACTATACGTGCTCATATTCTGTGAAAAAACACACAAATATAACCTAAAGACTTAATCTATTCTGGTCCAGTATGAAATATTAAGTTCCCTCATGGTTTGTCCAAATATACTACTAACTTTCCCAAGTGAACATAAGCACACATCAACTATCTAAAAAATTTTTTAAAAAATGAACAGAGTTCCATGACAGCATAAATTTTATTGGAAGGGACTATGGTGTAGAGAGGTATTTGTAGTAGGTACTACATAAAAATTTATGAATACTAATATTTAAAATGTCCTTAATTTCTACTCAAATCTATACTTTCTACTTTGGGCTTTATTTTTTAACAAGAATATGGATCTTATAGCATGTTGCTAAGCCTTTGGTGATGAACATTTCAGTTATTGGTTTATGACCAGTCTTGGCTTCTACTTCTTGTATGCATTTTAGGCATCAAAGAAAGTAAGCTTTCAATTTGGACTATAATTTGATCGCCCCCTTTGGTCATTCTACAAGACATTGAATTTTTGGGCCACAGAGTATTTGAGACTTCTAAGTGATCAGGCCCTATTTTCTTCAAGGACATCACAAGTTGGACAGCTTTGCCAAGATCAG
>CM053567.1:140585700-140601149 GCA_028646485.1 Cryptoprocta ferox
GAAAACAAACTGAGGGGGGAAGGGGAAGAGGAAAAGGTAAAGGGGGGTGATGGTCTTGGTGGAGGTCACTTGTGGGGAAGAGCACTGGGTGTTATATGGAAACCAACCTGACAATAAACTATAAAGTTTAAAAAAAAAATAAATAAATAAAATAAAAAAAATTGCAGTTTTCAGTATGAGAGTCTGAAGAAAATATGCTAGCTGAGACAGAGAGAATGATTGATATTGGTATTATACTTACAACTATAATTGTGAGTTTATAGACTTGAATGGAAAAACATAAAGTTGCAGGACTTAGGGTTTAGAGAGTAGCAACTAAGTCAGAGGGTATTTATATTTATGTCCTCCCATGGCCAATTGTTAATTCTCTTGTGCTTGGCATAAGGTAAAATGGGGAAATGTGAGGATCCCTATAATTCCTCAAAGTACCATCATTGTATTTGATCTGCAGCATTTCATCATTGAAATACTTTTGCTTGGGATGGACATTGTTTTTGTTTACCAATATCCTTTCTTTATGCATTATCTATGGTCATATTTGTCAATCTCTTGGCTTTACGACAAAGGAAGGGTTGGGCTCTTGTAATCTGTCTCTTTGAACATGGGCCAGTTGTTTGATTTTTAAGATGAGGCATTTCTTTTGGGTATTGGTTTGTCTATGGATTGTATCTGCTTGGATAAGAAGGGCTGCTAAGTCAAACCACTTTTTTCATGTTTAACCAATGTCTGATAGAGTTGAGGCTCCCTCACTTCTACAACTGGGTTGAAATGCAAATATTACTTAAAGCTTTAATGTAGTCTAGTTTTGAAATTATCTCATAATTTCATTCATAATTTCTTATCATGCTGTTTACAGTTTTTAATTTTTGTTCAATATTTCATTAAGGAATGATGGCCCTGAATAGAGTTCTTTTCTACCTTCTGGCTATTTTAAAACCCTTTTATGCATTAGGCATCTTAGGCTATTCATGATTTTTAAGTGACATCCTTTGTCTCTATCTGATTATTCCAGAAAGTAGATCAATTACCAGAATTCTGGCAAACCTGGGACACTGGCATCTAATATAATTCTAAACTCTTGCCTAATTTTTTTCTATCTTCTTTGATTTTCAGAAGTTCTTAACTGTAGCTCTGCAACAAACCAGAAGTTAGTTTTTATTGTAAATTAAGCAACTCTAACTCCAGGAACTTAGGTAATGTTTATTGAATTAAAGACCCAATTACAATCATGAAGAAATGACAATTAATTCAGTACACTTTTTCAGTATAATCTGTGGATGAGTTCTTATACTAAAATATAAAAGGTTTTTTTTTTTTGAGATGAACAAACAAATGTTTATACACAAGATCATAAAAGAAGGGAGGATACTTTGTTTTTAAGCTTATTTATTTTGAGAGAGATAGAGAGAGAGAGCACAAGCAGGGGAGGAGTAGAGAGAGAGGAGAGACAGAAAGAATCCCAAGCAGGCTCAGCACTGTCAGTGCAGAGCTAAACATGGGACTTGATCTCACGAACCATGAGATCATGGCCTGAGCCAAAGTCAAGAGTCAGATGCTTAACTAACTATACCACCCAGGTGCACCAAGGACACCTTTAATGAGGATTAATTCAAAGATTTAGGGAAACCGTTCAATTACCTAAACAAAATTTATATTAAAGATCTGTTTGCATAGAATATAGTAAATGATTGGCAGGTCCCATACCTGCTTATTCTAGGTTATACCTGGAAAGAAATTTATGGACATTTGATCAAAGTCATTCCCTATGAACAAAGCACAAAGACTATAGAATAGCTGGTGGGAAAAGACAAGTAGAAAATGTGGGAAGTATCACAGAGCAATATTCTTGTTTTAACAGATCTGGTCCTAAAATTTGTTTTGAGTTTGCCTCTGTGGCGTAATATGAATGTATATAAAATGAGAGGATGGAGACTGTTTTTGCCTAACAGAAAGTAGAAAGATAAGGGCACACTGAACAAGGAGGATACAGTATTGCATTTCAAATGAGTTAAAAAAAATATTAAAGAGTAATCTAAGACCATTGAAATAGTTTATTAGAAACTGAATATATTAGCTGGCCAGGTGAGAGAGCCACCACATCACTCAAGAGAAAGTACAATGAATTCTCAGGGTAAAGAATGAAAGGACTAATCTAAGTTTATGATGAGGAATTCTCAAACACTTCCTTGGGAACTGGTAATTATTCTGCTGTGTAACTATTGACCAATAACTTCTGGAAGGAGCTGCATAGTTTTTTGATCATTTTATCTATTTGTTTATCATCTGTATATGTATCAGTCTATGTATGTATGCATCTCTGTGTCATGTATCTGTATACCTATGTATTGATCATCTATATATCCAAGTATCTATGTTTGTATGTATCCATCTAACTATGTATCTGACTGTCTCTCTTAATATTAGCAGCAATAAATATATAGTGAGAAGTTCATATGCACATTCCCAAAGCTCAGAAAAAAGTACCTCCATCAAATTCTGATATCAATATGTATCTTCCATCAACAGATACTGCTCATTTAGCACTTATTTTTGGATGCCTACTGTGTATAAATTGTATTTTGGTTACCAAAATTACAAAAAGCTTTTGTGGTCTTCAGAAGCATGCCTCTAAGTTGTGAGGTGTATATAAAAGATATCATACCATAAATACCTTTACTAAATACCTTTACCAAAAATACCTTTTTCTTTGGATATAAGAAAAATCTAGACATCCCTTTTATGTGTTGCTAAAACTTCTTTTAAATTTAAAAGCCTGTTTCAAATGGAGATGTACCCACTTGGATCCACTGGAAAATAAGCAGAGATTCACATAGATTTCAAATTGCTTTCAGGATTACTTAAGGAGCTTTTGCAATAATTGAATGGGGGCTGTATTTATGCATTTGGAGTCTGTCTGGTATACGCATTACATCTCCACTTGAAGTCAGAATCCCACATTGAGTGGTGCAGCTGTATTGGCAGTTAAGCAAAATGCATATTTCTGTTGAGCAGCATCATGAGAATCACGGTAAAGGGAAACATTTATCTCTTGTAAAACTTCCCACAGATGTACATCTCCCTGAGATTTGCGAGTCTGTTTCTAACTCACATGCCAGAGACAGAGTCTTTATTGCTTACTGTAATATTGCTTTCAACATAAGAACTCAATTTCCCAGACAAGCTGCCAGAGTATTTATTCTGTTTATTACATTTAAGCAAAGCACAAATAATATGATTCTGGGGGGAAATGGAACACACCCTTGAAATAAACTAACCCATGTTTACTAAGAAACTTATAATACATGTGATATCCAGTGGAGAGATAACAATGTAGGTTGCCAGTTTTGAAGGGGCAGAGGAAAAGATTGCAACAGAACTTGAATTAAATTTATCCCTGACACTTAGTCTGCTGCCATAATCTTTTCCATTTTATCTCCTAAATCAGTGGAAAGCTTTTTTAAATGTTGTGCAAAAATATACAGACATGTATAACATTACACTGCTGAGGTAAAATGGTGATTGAATGAAAGCTCTGGTCATCTTCTGATTGAAGGCACACACACACTTGGTTTTGGGCCTGTGCCTTACACTCAGTTACAATGTGTGAAAAATGCACAAAGTCTAGAAACTGCTGAACATGATCTTTAGCATTACTTATAAGAATCGAACGGTCATTATGTAAGGGAATATGTACTGTTGATTCTACAGACTATCCATCTAGTAACATCACATTTAAATAGATATGAGAAAGATAAACAGTTGCAGGTGTCTTCTGCTGCACCAGTGAACAGAGATTACTGTAATCTCTCACTACTTTCTTCCAGAGTATCCCAGAGGAGAGAAACACCGCCTCATAAAAAGCAATATGATCATGGTAAAAAATAAAAATGACACAATAGCACTATCATCTCCTCATGTCTATTCCATGGGGGACTAAAAATCATGTTTACAAAACAGTATAAGCTGTTATCCATGGATTTACAATAGGAGCCATGATATTATGCTGTCCAATTCAACATGATTTCTATGTTTGCATACTCAAATAATCATAATTCAATTTTCAGCCAGAAACAACTTTGTTTTTCTGATTATTCCTGACATCCCTTTTCCCCTTTCCCATTAGTGCTATCATACTTACTTTTGTGTGTCACACTTGCCTATTTGGTTCCAATCACACATAATAAGTCACTTTATTTTCATTTTATTCGAACTGTATCTCAAAGCAAATGTCCACTAATTTGTTTTGAGGATATCCATGCCCCATTCCCTGAAACAGTGCTCTGAGCAAAGGAAAAAAGGAGGAGGAAAAGAAACTCAACAGAACAAAATAGCCTGAGCATAAAAGCCACTAATGGTTTCGTATGTCATTTGAATATATGTATCTGAAAGAATTGGTGTTTGTTAGTATGACCCTTATCCTACTATTCCCACACTACCTTTGATTGCTAAGCTTTCTGTGCATTAAATAAACATGAAATGGCAACATGCTTGTAGAATTTAAATTCCTGTTCAGTTTCAATGCAAAGTTGCTGTTACTCTTGGCTTCATCCCAGATTTTGATATAGTAAGCAAAGAAATATGAAGAGACCACGAGCAACCCCTGCCCATGCTACAGACCCAAATAAGGTTTAAAATAGAAGGGCAAGAAGGATAACTGGCTTTTTGATTGACCCTTCAGAAAATAAAATATACATGAAATCATTGGCTTAACTTAATATTTTCAAGTAATGATGGAAATGAACCTAGGGAACCTTTCAAGTAAAAAGAGGAAGAAGCTTTATTTTTCAGAGTTTCCTGAAAATATGTATTATAGTATTAAAAAAAGAAAACCCACTTTGTGAGCATACACAGCCTCTGCCTGCCCATGGCACAGAGGTATTCTCAGGTCAGAGTTGCCCCTTTCTTCTAGAAATAATTACCTCTACAGATTACCTCTCCTCACCCTTCATGCTTTACTGACTTCCTCCCCACTTCCTCCCAAGGTCAGGAGAGATTAATGGGTCTGGTTTACTTTTTATAAATGTTTATTCCTGATAGATAGAGAGAAACAGAAAGCATTCCTATTTTTTTGGTCTTTTTCTTCCCTATTTTTAAAACCTGTGTCAATTTCTAAGCAAAGTAAATAAAATGGTAATTTAAACACACACACACACACACACACACACACACACACACACACACAAACACACACTCCAAAGGTGGTACTCAGAGTCAGAGACAGAGACAGTGGTGGAGACAGAGATAGTGGGGGACAGAGACAGAGACAGTGGGGGAGAGGGAGAGAGACACACAAAATATGAAGCAGGCTCTAGGCTCTGACCTGTCAGCCCAGAGCCTGATGCAGGTCTTGAACTCAAGAACCAGAAGATCATGACCTGAGCTGAAGGTGAACGCTTAACCGACCAAGCCACCCAGGCACCCATGGGTTACTTTAAACCAGCTTTCTGCGGCTTTGCCTAAAAATCTGGAAGTATCTCCCAAGATAGAGCTATTTTGGCTTGTTTCTCAAGCTCAGAATCTGGCAATAATTTACACTGTAGCTGCTTTTCTTTTTCCCTTGACCATCACAAAAGTGCGTCTTTTTTATTTGGTCTGGATTTGTTTATAACACTGTGACTCTGAGTACCACCTTTGGAGTGTGCGTTTGTGTGTGTGTGTGTGTGTGTGTGTTTAAATTACCATTTTATTTACTTTGCTTAGAAATTGACACAGGTTTTAAAAATAGGGAAGAAAAAGACCCAAAAAATAGTAACATCTAATTCCAAGCAAATTACACTTAATGTGGCAGGCACTCCTACAAAACTACACCTAAGTTATCCATAACTTAGGATAATTATGTGGACTTAATTAATGTATATAATTTGATGAGTTTGGAGATATGCATACATCTCTGAAAATACCATGAAAATCAAGGTAATAAAAGTACCCATCACCTCCAAAAGGTTCCCTCTGCCCCCCACTTAGTGTATGTGTTAAGAACACTTACTGTGAGATCAACCTTCTTAATAATTTTAAGTGCTGCATAATACTGAATCATTCACCATAAGCATGATGTTATAAAACAGATCTCTAAAACACACCCATCTATAAGTAAAATTTTGTACCAATTGAGTAACTACTGATTTCTCCATCTCCCCTACATGTAAATTTAATGTTCTAAATTAAGGGTGAATCACCTATCTTGAGCCACTGGAGAGTTTTCCATCTTTCTGTCAGGAAGAGGAGCGAGGTTAAAATTGGAGGCAAGAATTGGGACAGCTTTTAGGATACTCACCGTCCAAGTATGCAGTTTTTAAACTTCTCTCTATCATCAGCAACTCGAGCTATCCAGGGAGCTATTGAGCTAGAACTGACTTGGGATGCTGATGAGTATTTTTGGAGGGGAATGCCATAAGGTCAATGAGTACTGGAAGGCACTGTGAAGTGCTACCTGGGCAGACAAGAAGAGAATTAAGGGACTCTTAATTTTCAATTCAATCATGTAAATTCTCTGAGCCTCAACTTCCTCCTCACACAACATGTTGCTTATCCTCTTGTGAAGACTAAAAGAGCAAATATATGCAAATGTAGCTAGATCAGAATTCTAGTTAGAGTTACAGAGGCAGAGAACGTGAAATGAATAGCTGAGATTCTTATCAATCACTTAGAAACTGAATGTCTTATTGTATCTACCATTTTTATTGCATTATCTGTGTCAATCATAGCACTAGACATCTTACATTCACTGTCATGTTCACAGATCAACTGAGAAAGTGATTACCTAATGTCCTCATTTTATATAAGGGGACGCTAAACTCAAGGAAAGGTAAATGGCTAGAAGTCTCAGGGCTCTGGTTTGTGGCATTGAAGTGATTCACCCTCAGGTTTTTACAACTCTAGACTTTGTTCTCTTCCCTCCAAGGAAGGAGTCCCTGTAACTGATATGTGGTCTGACTTTTGTGTTATGGATCAATTCCAGATTAGCAGTTCAACTTGAACAAATATTTGAGTGAAGTCTATATGTAGAGTTGATTATTAGCTGTTAGTACTCAGCATATCATTTTTTTTTTTTTTTGGTAGCAATTTAGAGCTTTGCTTTTGGTGATGGGAGCACAATCTCTTCCACTTACTAGTTATCTGACCCTGGATAACTTATTTAATTTTTCAAGAGCAATAAAAGATATAAAATTAAGACAATGATATTACCTACTTTATAGGATGTTTGGAAAATCTGATAATAAAATATAAAGTACTTATCATTGTGCCTGATACAGTATAGCAAAATGTTAATGCATAGTAAGTATTGTATTATTGTAATTTTTCTCATGCCACAAATGACTTTAATAGCTTTACCAAGGTATTATTGATATACAAAAACACTGGACATATTTAATGTATATAATTTGATGAGTTCGGAGATATGCATACATCTATGAAAATATCATGACAATCAAGGTAATAAGTGTACCCATCACCTCCAAAAGGTTCCCTCTGCCCCCCACTTTGTGTATGTTAAGAACACTTACTGTGAGATCAACCCTCTTAATAATTTTAAGTGCTGTATAATACTGAATCATTCATCATAAGCATGATGTTGTAAAATCAGATCTCTAGAACACATTCATCTATAAGTAAAACTTTGTACCAGTTGAACAACTACTGATTTCTCCATCTCCCCTAGCCACTAGGAACCATCATTCTACTCTGTTTCTATGAGTTTGACTACTTTGAGAGCTCATGTAAGTAGAATCATGCAGTACTTGTCCTTCTGTGACTGGGTTATTTCACTTAGCATAATATTCTCTAGTCGTATCCATGTGGTTGCATTCATCATGGCAAAGGGCTTGAATAGACATTTCTCCAAAGAAGACATGCAATTAAAAGGTACATGATAAACAGATGCATGAAAAGGTGCTCAGAATCAATAATCATCTAGGGAATCAGAATGAACATCACAGAGAGATATCACCTCACAGCAGTTAGAATGGCTATCATCAAAAAAAAAAGTATTGCAAGTATGTGGAGAAATTAGAACTCTATACACTATTACTGAGAATGCAAAATGGTACAGCCACCATGGAAAGCAAGGAGGTATATAGCTCCTCAAAATATTAAATAACGATATGATCCAGCAATCCCACCCTGATTGAAATCAGGATCTCTAGGAGATGTCTATACTCTTAAGCTCATTGCAGCACTGTTCACATCAGCCAAGATACAAAAACATCCTAAATGTCATCTACAGATGAATGGATTTAAAAAATGTGGTATATACATACAATGGAATATTATTCAGCCTTAAAACAGAAGGAAATCCAAATGACTTTTATTGTGTGGCATGGGAAGGGAATTGGAAGGGGTTTCCATCGCTTTCCTGGACTGTTAATTCTGTGTAATTCTCCTTTGGCAAATGTTTATCATCAACATGTGCTTGAGTATTCTCATCTTATATTTCATTTGGGAATTCTGAGTGGGTCAAACTTGGAAACTGGGGACAAAAATGAGTTGAATAGGGTTTAAGGCTGAGTAAGTGGGTCTCTGACGTTACTTCTATTCTGAGGTCTCACTGCTTTTTTATTTCCCTTGATTCAAGATATAAAATCCTCTTTTGATAAGGGTTGGAGGGGAAAGAAAGAAGAAATCTAGATCACTATTCCTTTAAATGTAAACACTATTATCACAGGTTCTGAGACTTTGAAACTTTAAAGAATTGTCTACAAATAAGATTGAGAAAGAGGAACCTGGTCAAACATTCTTATTTAGTTCATATTTTAAAAGTTGCTTATGAATCAATACAAAAAGACTGATCATAGTTTCATCCTGAAGGGGGAAGGAGAGAGGGTGACGTAGGGAGAAAGGGGGTTGGGAAGAGAACTATGTGAAGGAAATATTTTTGACTTAATTTCCCAAATGGGAATGTGTGATGAAATTATCTGGGAAGAGAGAAGTTAAAATATGATAAACATTTCATGAATAAAAAAAACATTTAAGATTATATTACACAATTTATTTTTTTATTCACTAGCACTTGAAATCTTTAGCATATTGTACAAGATTAAAATGATTGAAGCTATACTCACTGAGAAATCTATATCTCTTTTTTCTTTGTTTCTGTATTTATTTCCAAAGGAGCAGTGATATTTAAGTCAATGATAGAAGGTTTTTATTTTAATGTTTGGGTCCAGTGAAGTCAATTTATTTTTAAAAGAATCTTAAATTGTAAGTTCAAATAACAAAACTTTTGTTTGTTTGGTACCAATAGAATATATTTTATAATCACCTCTAAATTTTGGGAATGACCAGCTAACTCAGAAATTCTTTCTTTATGTATCCCCCATTGTTTCCTGAAACATGAAGAAATAAGGAACACAGCTTGTGACAAAAAGCTTTCTTGCTGCATTATTTTTCTTCAAAGATCAGTGAGAATTTGTGCCTCTCACACACATACATGCATATACGTTCTCAGATGATAATCCCATAAAACATCACCGAATCAAAAGAAGCAAAATGAAGTGACATTTAGGCTGTGAAGTCTTAATTTAGACACCACAATGATTAGAGTGTTTTAATATCATAATAACTGATAAATAGACTGTGTGTCAGACATTTCATTCCTTTTTAATCAAAACTCCTAGCCTGCTAAATTAATAACCCCCTTGGGGTACAGTAGCAGATTTCCAATTTAGTCATAGAACATTAATAATGAAAAGTTCTGGGGGCACATTCCTTTATTTATGTTCCTCTTTTTATTTAATTATCAAGGAGATTTAAAGAGACAAAGCGAGAAAGAGGGTGTTACCTTGACAGTTGCAAGCAATACAGATAAATGCAGAGTGATTCAAATTATAGACTTTAAACATTGAAAGAACACTATGGACTCAGGCACTTAAATCCATCCACCCACCCCCAAATTAGAAAGCCTTTCAGTAATGTTTCTGTTGTACGCTCAGCCAAGGTCTGCCTGGGTACTTCCAATTCAATTCCATGAACATTTACTATCCATCTGTTATGCATCAAGCACTGGAGAAGCACAGAAAGGAACAAATACCTGAGTGGAAGATCTAGTTAACAATCTGGGTGGGAGGGGTATATATAAAAATTAATTATAAAAAAACGCACAAAAGTAATAAATTGAGCATTTATCATTTATCTTAAAACAAATGAAACAAAACAGTCTTTTTAAACAAAAAATTCTTTTTAAAGGAATAAACAAAAATACCAAAGGCAAGAACAATGTTATCAAAGGCCCAGAAATTATGGGAAACCCCGAGAGAGAGTGAGAAGGACCCGATAACCGAAAACCTGTGTGGAACTGCTCTGTGTTCCAAGCCTGGAGGTAGTAGAAAGAGGACCAGGAGAAGTACCTGTGACCAATATACAGGAGGAACAATAAGGAAGTAATTTGGGGTAACTGAGTGGACTGCCCCCTACAACAGTGCCGCCCCTTAAAGCACATTAGGTAGTGGAAACATTTGCCCACAGACTGAAGCAGTAACTGAAAAAGTGTGGCTAAGATGAAAGATGAACACTACAGACACTGCAGGCAGGAGGACAGCCACATACCCTGCCCAGCTACTGCCCCTCCCTCTCTCTTACTGTTCAAGATGGAAAATACATTCTCAATTAGGCATATGGCAAATGTACATACAGTTTCTAACATAAAATCACAAATCACCAGGAATTTAGGGAAAACAATCAAAATGAACAAGCAATCAAAATGTAAGCAGCACCAAATTCTCCATGAGAAATCCAGTCTGGTGGGAATAAAGAAGCAATAATACTATGAGAAAGAGAATTTAAAACAGGTATAATTGATAGACTCATAAGGATGACAAAGATGCTCCATCTATGATCCCCAAACAGACTTCTATTTAAAAAGAAAAGCAATTTGAGTTCTTAGAAGATAAATACATAAATACATAAATATATAAATAAATAAAAGTGTAGTATTAACGGCAGATAGGAAAAAGCAAAAGAGAGAGGACCCAGATAGGTAAAATCACGAATGAAAATATATTTATTACAAACAATCCCTCTGAAATACAAGCAATTATCAGGGAATCCTATGAAAAATTATATGCACACAAACTGGGCAATCTGTAAGAAATGGACAAATTCCTAAACACACACACACTACCAATACTCAAACTGGAAGAAAGCAGAGTTAATACCTATCCTTCTCAAGCTGTTCCAAAATATAGAAATTGAAGGAAAACTTCTGAACTCATTCTATGAAGCCATTATTACCTTGACTTCCAAACCAGAGACCCAGAAAAAAAAAAAAAAAAAAAAAAACAACTACAGGCCAATATTCCAGAGTAAATTTTTCAAACTAGAATTCTGATTCTTCCTCATTGTGAAACAAGAAAAGTAATAAGACATACCATATAACAGAATCAGGTCTATGAGAGCTACATAAACTTTATTCAAATATAATTATACTTAATGTTTATAATAGAATAAATTAATAAATATAGTCCTATTCACCTCTATATGCTTGCAAGCTGGTCAGTCCAATGAAACTCTATATAAATCTGCTTTTTCTATGATGCTGTTGTTTACAGTCAGTGGAGCAAGCAGTTGGTAAGAAAAGAAAGATGCCAACTGGGAGAAAAAGGATATTAATTGGAACCTAAAAGAACAAGGTGGACCCTATAAAGTTAGATTAGAACCCACATTGGTCACTTACTGCCTTTCAGTGTCTAATTTCTGTACTTTAAGTGATTTGAAGGAGACAAGGGCACCCTTCATCCCAGAGCCAAACACAGACCTGGCCCCGGATTTGGAGCAATTGGGAAAAGAGATCTGGAAGGAGTAGGGGAAGCTGTAGGTCTGGCTGCTGCTCCACAGATAACCAATAGCATGCATGCCTGGTAGTCAGTAGTGGCCTTCAAGACGTAGCTCTTATCTCTCTTAATCCTCTTATGTCAAATGCTTTATCTGGCCACACTTACCTGAGACTGCACAGGGAAGGGAAGAGGTCTACCAATTTGAGAATTAAGTGGGTACAACTGACCTGTAAGAGCAATGTCACTTGGACAGAGAGCAGAGCAAACTTAGGATGCTGATGTGCTCAGCTATTATATTTATTTGAAATCACTTCATCTCATTCACATAAATTGTTTAATCAGTGTCACAATTCTGTTTTACATGACTCAAATTGTATAGGAAGTATTCTTATTGTCACTGTTTTTGTTATTGTTAGCATACACCACAATTCCACACTAGCTAGTTGTTTCAATATTGAATTTTTAAACCCACACGAGTTTTTATTAAAGACTTTTAACTGCTTGGCTCAAGTTACTCAACAAATTGAACACATTCTTTGTTAGAATTCTGTGATTGATTTATATTTTGAATCTTTTACATCCTAAGTCTAATAAGGAAGTGCATTTAGAAATACCTCATGGATCCTTTAATTCAGAATATTTGTATGTATGCAGTCCAAACAAGTTTCTTGTTCATTGTGTAGTATGATAATTTTTGTAACATGTTTTGGTATAAAAGCATGAAATATTATATATGTATGTATATATACACATTCTTCCAATCTAACAATATAGTTCTAGTATACTTATTCATATTGAACCCATGCCAGCCTAAAAGGTCAGCTGTTTCTTTTTGTATAGAAATTCAATCTCATCAATAACCCTTGGTAAGAAAAAAAAATACCATTTATCAACATATCTTCTATTTATATTTTTTGAAACTCATCTTTGTCCCCTTTTGCAATTGTTTGTTTCTTTATTTTTATCTAAAGATGACTTCCATCTTCTGACCTGGTCTCCTTGTTCCTTTCTCTACATGTGCGTATGATTATTTGAGGCCTGGAGACAAAATTCATTTAGAAGAATGACTATTGCCTCTTTCTCTCAAAACATAATTACAAACTATAGCCCTAATAAACTGGTTTTATTATCGAATCACAGACATTAAGTCTAAAAGTAACTGAGAATTAAAGGGTACAAAAATTTAAACAGGCTTATTTAATAAACCAGCTCAAATATATTGTTAAAAAATATCTTCAATTTGATAATATTGCAACATAATGTAGAATCAAGGAAGACATTTTATATGGATTTCATAGATGTCCAAAAGAATAATATAAATTGTAGCATGGCAATTAAAATATTACAGACTATGATGTTGTTGAGATCATGTTCCTGGCACAATTTCCAGTATGTGTTGGTTGTGTGACTTAACAGTGTATGACTTTTCTAATTCTTGATTTCTCCCATCTGTAAGAAGATAATAATAATGTCCATATTAGATACAGACTATATTAGATATAGTGTAAGATAATAATTAGAAAGTAATAACTTAAAAGTATAGAATAATATCTTTTTTCCTTTTATAAGTGTTATTAGTTTTTTTTTAATTTCAATTTCAGTGTAGTTAACATAGAGTGTTATATTAGTTTCAGGTGTACAATATATTGATTCAACAATTATATATACATAGTGCTCATAATGATAAGTATACTCATTAAGGGTTGTGTTTTTTAATTTTCTTAACGTTTTTTATTTATTTTTGAGAGAGAGAGAGAGAGAGAGACAGCGCGAGCAGGGGAGGGTCAGAGAGAGAGGGAGATACAGAATCCGAGGACAGGCTCCAGGCTCTGAGCTGCTGTCAGCACAGAGCCCGACGAGGGGCTGGAACCCAGGAACTGTGAGATCATGATCTGAGCCGAAGTCGGATGCTTAACTGACTGAGCCACCCAGGCGCCCCACGGTTTTTTTGTTTTTTTTTTTTAAGTTTATTTTCAGAGAGAGAGAGAGCGCACAAGGGAGGAGCAGAGAGAGAGGGAGAGACAGAAACACAAGCAGGCTCCATGGTGTCAGCACAGAGCCCAACAGAAGTGGGGCTTAATTCCACCAACTGTGAGATCATGACCTGAGGTGAAATCAAGAGTTGGGCATTTAACCAACTAAGCCACCCAGGCATCCCACACTCTCTAAGTTTTAATTGCTGCAGTACGGTCAGAGTCAACAAAATATCTTTGCTTTTGTTTATCTCTGCTTAGACTTGCCCTTCCTCTTCCTAGTAACAATATCAAGTACTCCTAATAACTGGGAATGGGTTGAATTCCTGTAGCAGATGAATCATAATATGCTAAAGCAATTAATTTAATTAATAAGTTATTAATTAAATAATTAATGTTTCCACATGTGTCATTTGACTTGAGCCCTCCACTCCAGGAACTTAAACATTTAACATCAAAATTAAATCTTCATTGAATGCAGGACACAAAAATTTTACTAAAATAAGATGCATTAATTCCTAATATCCTATTTTCTGTGTTTTACCCTATTGCTAGCAAAGGGTATTCTTACAGTCTTAAAATTCTTCCACTCAAGATGCACATGACTGAAGGTAGATGCCATGTAAGTGACTCTATCTGATTTTATTCACTACTCTGGGTCTCTGACACCTTTACCATTAAAAGCATATACCAGGTAGGCTGTATTCTGCTTCTAGTAGGAAAATACATGGCTAATGATGGCCTGGTTGTATCACTTCAGAATATGGTGGTGGTTGTACAGTAGTTCAAAAGCAACAGGGTACTAAGTTGACTTATCTTTCCACTCAGGAACGCAAGGTGGCTACGGCAGCTTTTAACAAGATGTATTCACAAGGTGGAGGTATCTTTTTACTTATTTTTATCAGTAAGAAAAATCTTGCCAAGAAACACCAGACATGTTGGACATAGGGACAATTTGGACATCAGGGTAATCTTTCCAGTGAGGTGTGTCATCCCCAGTGGTCTCACACCTGGATTAAGCCTCAGCCCTTTTATTGTGATTCTTCTGCCTGTTCCTCTCTAACAGAACAAGAATTGTTATCTCTGGTCCATCTCTTTTATGGCTGTTTCAACAAAAAAAATTGGTTACATAATAACTGGCTCATTTAGTCCTAAGCCCATTCAAAGAAGCAGAGAACTTTGTAATTGCTAGTTAGCTAGTTAGCTTTATCTTATATTAAATAACAAAGATTTATAATGCGCAAGAATTAAAAAGTTTGCATGGCCGAGTATTACTGAAAAATATAAGTGTTGACTCAACTGTACTATACTAAATATCAAAACTAGAATATTTATTATAGTTTTCTTCTAAGGAGAAGAAACCATACCATAATTTTGTAAACATTCTTGGATGGCAGTCCAATTCATGATTACCTTCATCCCTCATTTCTTAAAAACCTGGATATTTGTGAATATGTGATCATAAGTATTAGGATCACCAATTAAGATCACCAGTTGAATGAGTTTTTGTTAGTATCCCTGTGATAGATTATCATGGATGCTTTTTGCTAACATATTAGGAAAAGAAGCAAAATGGCTTTTTTTTGTATTGTATGACTATATGCCCATAAAATAAAAAATAAATTTATGAAATGATAAACTGTTAAAACTAATAAGATATATTTTGGTTGAATAGCTATATTCAAAGAGATAGATTAATATCAAAACA